>CM074111.1:0-600000 GCA_037178635.1 Bombus dahlbomii
AAAAATGACTGAAATTTCCTTCCCATTCGAGATATTTCGACGTTTAATCGCGCTTTTAACTCCGCTTGACAAACCAAACGCAGTGCACGTTGTTTCAGCGTCAAAACGAGCTCAATTTCTCGCAAAACGCGATCTTTCGTCATTTCTTGATGAAAAATGTATGTAACTTCCTTCCCGTTGGAGATATTTCGACGTTTAAACGCTCCTTTCATTCAATTCTACAAGCCGAATGTAGTGCACGTCGCGTTTAGCTGCAAAACCACGCGCCATAGCTCGCAAAAAGCGATCATTCGTCGATGTTAACGAAAAATGTGTGTAATTTCCTTCCCGTTCGAGATATTTCGAAGTTTAATCGTGCTTTTAACTCCTTTTGACAAGCCAAACGCGGAGCTCGCCGTTTCCAGCGTGAAGACAAGCTCAGTTTCTCGCAAGACGCGATCTTTCGTCGATTATGACGAAAAAATGACTGTAATTTCCCTCCCATTCGAGATATTTCGACGTTTAATCGCGCTTTTAACTCCGTTTGACAAACCAAACGCAGTGCACGTTGTTTCAGCGTCAAAACGAGCTCAATTTCTCGCAAAACGCGGTCTTTCGTCGTTTCTTGACGAAAAATGACTGAAATTTCCTTCCCGTTGGAGATATTTCGACGTTTAAACGCGCTATTAACTCCGTTTGACAAAAGAAACGCAGTGCACGTTGTTTCCTTTGTGAAGACAAGCTCAGTTTCTGGCAAAACGCGATCTTTCGTCGTTTCTTGACGAAAAATGACTGAAATTTCCTTCCCGCTGGTAACATTTCGACGTTTAAACGCTCCTTTCATTCAATTCTACAAGCCGAATGTAGTGCACGTCGCGTTTAGCTGCAAAACCACGCGCCATAGCTCGCAAAAAGCGATCATTCGTCGATGTTAGCGAAAAATGTCTGTAATTTCCTTCCCACTCGAGATATTTCGACATTTAGTCGCGCTTTTAGCTCCGTTTGACAAAAGAAACGCAGTGCACGTTGTTTCGTTTGTGAAGACAAGCTCAGTTTCTCGCAAAACGCGATCTTTCGTCGTTTCTTGACGAAAAATGACTGAAATTTCCTTCCCATTCGAGATATTTCGACGTTTAATCGCGCTTTTAACTCCGTTTGACAAACCAAACGCAGTGCACGTTGTTTCAGCGTCAAAACGAGCTCAATTTCTCGCAAAACGCGATCTTTCGTCATTTCTTGACGAAAAATGTATGTAATTTCCTTCCCGTTGGAGATATTTCGACGTTTAAACGCGCTTTTAACTCCGTTTGACAAAAGAAACGCAGTGCACGTTGTTTCGTTTGTGAAGACAAGCTCAGTTTCTCGCAAAACGCGATCTTTCGTCGTTTCTTGACGAAAAATGACTGAAATTTCCTTCCCATTCGAGATATTTCGACGTTTAATCGCGCTTTTAACTCCGTTTGACAAACCAAACGCAGTGCACGTTGTTTCAGCGTCAAAACGAGCTCAATTTCTCGCAAAACGCGATCTTTCGCCATTTCTTGATGAAAAATGTATGTAACTTCCTTCCCGTTGGAGATATTTCGACGATTAAACGCGCTTTTAACTCCATTTGACAAAAGAAACGCAGTGCACGTTGTTTCCTTTGTGAAGGCAAGCTCAGTTTCTCGCAAAACGCGATCCTTCGTCGTTTCTTGACGAAAAATGACTGAAATTTCCTTCCCGCTGGTAACATTTCGACGTTTAAACGCTCCTTTCATTCAATTCTACAAGCCGAATGTAGTGCACGTCGCGTTTAGCTGCAAAACCACGCGCCATAGCTCGCAAAAAGCGATCATTCGTCGATGTTAGCGAAAAATGTCTGTAATTTCCTTCCCACTCGAGATATTTCGACATTTAGTCGCGCTTTTAGCTCCGTTTGACAAAAGAAACGCAGTGCACGTTGTTTCGTTTGTGAAGACAAGCTCAGTTTCTCGCAAAACGCGATCTTTCGTCGTTTCTTGACGAAAAATGACTGAAATTTCCTTCCCATTCGAGATATTTCGACGTTTAATCGCGCTTTTAACTCCATTTGACAAAAGAAACGCAGTGCACGTTGTTTCCTTTGTGAAGGCAAGCTCAGTTTCTCGCAAAACGCGATCCTTCGTCGTTTCTTGACGAAAAATGACTGAAATTTTCTTCCCGCTGGTAACATTTCGACGTTTAAACGCTCCTTTCATTCAATTCTACAAGCCGAATGTAGTGCACGTCGCGTTTAGCTGCAAAACCACGCGCCATAGCTCGCAAAAAGCGATCATTCGTCGATGTTAACGAAAAATGTGTGTAATTTCCTTCCCGTTCGAAATATTTCGACGTTTAATCGCGCTTTTAACTCCGTTTAGACAAACTAAACGCAGTGCACGTTGTTTCAGCGTCAAAACGAGCTCAATTTCTCGCAAAACGCGATCTTTCGTCGTTTCTTGACGAAAAATGTCCGAAATTTCCTTCCCGTTGGTGATATTTCGATGTTTAGACGCTCCTTTCACACAGTTTTACATGCCGAATGTAGTGCCCATCGCGTTTGGCTGCAAAACCACGCGCTATCGCTCGCAAAACGCGATCTTCGGTCGATGTTAGCGAAAAATGTCTGTAATTTCCTTCCCACTCGAGATATTTCGACGTTTAGTCGCGCTTTTAGCTCCGTTTGGCTAACCAAACGCAGTGCACGTTGTTTCCAGTCTGAAGACAAGCTCAGTTTCTCGCAGAACGCGATCTTTCGTCGTTTCTTGACGAAAAATGACTGAAATTTTCTTTCCGCTGGTAACATTTCGACGTTTAAACGCGCTTTTAACTCCGTTTGACAAACGAAACGCAGTGCACGTTGTTTCCAGTCTGAAAACAAGCTCAGTTTCTCGCAGAACGCGATCTTTCGTCGTTTCTTGACGAAAAATGACTGAAATTTCCTTCCCGCTGGTAATATTTCGACGTTTAAACGCTCCTTTCATTCAATTCTACAAGCCGAATGTAGTGCACGTCGCGTTTAGCTGCAAAACCACGCGCCATAGCTCGCAAAAAGCGATCATTCGTCGATGTTAACGAAAAATGTGTGTAATTTCCTTCCGTTCGAGATATTTCGAAGTTTAAACGTGCTTTTAACTCCGTTTGACAAAAGAAACGCAGTGCACGTTGTTTCGTTTGTGAAGACAAGCTCAGTTTCTCGCAAAACGCGATCTTTCGTCGTTTCTTGACGAAAAATGACTGAAATTTCCTTCCCATTCGAGATATTTCGACGTTTAATCGCGCTTTTAACTCCGTTTGACAAACCAAACGCAGTGCACGTTGTTTCAGCGTCAAAACGAGCTCAATTTCTCGCAAAACGCGATCTTTCGTCATTTCTTGACGAAAAATGTATGTAATTTCCTTCCCGTTGGAGATATTTCGACGTTTAAACGCGCTTTTAACTCCGTTTGACAAAAGAAACGCAGTGCACGTTGTTTCGTTTGTGAAGACAAGCTCAGTTTCTCGCAAAACGCGATCTTTCGTCGTTTCTTGACGAAAAATGACTGAAATTTCCTTCCCATTCGAGATATTTCGACGTTTAATCGCGCTTTTAACTCCGTTTGACAAACCAAACGCAGTGCACGTTGTTTCAGCGTCAAAACGAGCTCAATTTCTCGCAAAACGCGATCTTTCGCCATTTCTTGATGAAAAATGTATGTAACTTCCTTCCCGTTGGAGATATTTCGACGATTAAACGCGCTTTTAACTCCATTTGACAAAAGAAACGCAGTGCACGTTGTTTCCTTTGTGAAGACAAGCTCAGTTTCTCGCAAAACGCGATCCTTCGTCGTTTCTTGACGAAAAATGACTGAAATTTTCTTCCCGCTGGTAACATTTCGACGTTTAAACGCTCCTTTCATTCAATTCTACAAGCCGAATGTAGTGCACGTCGCGTTTAGCTGCAAAACCACGCGCCATAGCTCGCAAAAAGCGATCATTCGTCGGAAAAATGTGTGTAATTTCCTTCCCGTTCGAAATATTTCGACGTTTAATCGCGCTTTTAAATCCGTTTGACAAACTAAACGCAGTGCACGTTGTTTCAGCGTCAAAACGAGCTCAATTTCTCGCAAAACGCGATCTTTCGTCGTTTCTTGACGAAAAATGTCCGAAATTTCCTTCCCGTTGGTGATATTTCGATGTTTAGACGCTCCTTTCACACAGTTTTACATGCCGAATGTAGTTGCCCATCGCGTTTGGCTGCAAAACCACGCGCTATCGCTCGCAAAACGCGATCTTCGGTCGATGTTAGCGAAAAATGTCTGTAATTTCCTTCCCACTCGAGATATTTCGACGTTTAGTCGCGCTTTTAGCTCCGTTTGGGCTAACCAAACGCAGTGCACGTTGTTTCCAGTCTGAAGACAAGCTCAGTTTCTCGCAGAACGCGATCTTTCGTCGTTTCTTGACGAAAAATGACTGAAATTTCCTTCCCGTTGGTGATATTTCGACGTTAAAACGCGCTTTTAACTCCGTTTGACAAACGAAACGCCGTGCACGTTGTTTCCAGTCTGCATGTAGTGTACGTCGCGTTTAGCTGCAAAACCATGCGCCATAGCTCGCAAAAAGCGATCACTCGTCGATGTTAACGAAAAATGTGAGTAATTTCCTTCCCGTTCGAGATATTTCGACGTCTAAACGCTATTTTAACTCCGTTTGACAAGCCAAACGCAGTGCACGATGTTTCAGCTTCAAAACGAGCTCGATTTCCCGCAAAACGCGATCTTTCTTCGTTTCTTGAAGAAAAATGTACGTAATTTCCTTCCCGTTGGAGATATTTCGAATTTTTAACACACTTTTAACTCCATCCGACAAGCCATATGCAGTGCACGCTGTTTCCAGCATCAAAACAAGACCAGTTGCACGCAAAACGCAATCTTTCGTCGTGTCTTTACGAAAAATGACCGTAATTTCTCTCTCGCTTTAGATATTTGTATGTTTAAGTGTTTCTTTCTCTCAGTTTTACACGCCGAATGTAGAGCACGTGGCGTTTACCTGCAATACCACGCGCAATAGCTCGCAAAACGTGAATCTTTCGTCGATATTGACGAAAAATGAATGTAATTTCATTCCCATTGTAGATATTGTGAAGTCTAAGCGCTGCTTTCACACAGTTTTACACGCCGATTGTGGTGCAGGGTCGCGTCTAGCTGAAAAACCAGGCGCAATCATCTTCAAAATGCGATCTTCCGTTGATTTTGACGAAAAATTACTGTAATTTCTTTCCCGCTGGAGATATTTGTATGTTTAAGCGTTTCTTTCACTCAGTTTTACACGCCGAACGTGATGCACGTCGCGTCTAGCTGCAAAACCACGCGCAATCCTTCTCAAAATGGGATCTTTCGTCGATTTTGACGAAAAAATGACTGTAATTCATTTCCCGATGGAGATATTCAGCGTTTAAGCGCGCTTTTAACTCCGTTTGACAAGCCAAACGCGGAGCACGCCGTTTCCAGCGTGAAGACAAGCTCAGTTTCTCGCAAGACGCGATCTTTCGTCGATTTTTACGAAAAAATGACTGTAATTTCCCTCCCATTCGAGATATTTCGACGTTTAATCGCGCTTTTAACTCCGTTTGACAAACCAAACGCAGTGCA
The DNA here is from genome assembly GCA_037178635.1 of Bombus dahlbomii. Classification (NCBI taxonomy): domain Eukaryota; kingdom Metazoa; phylum Arthropoda; class Insecta; order Hymenoptera; family Apidae; genus Bombus; species Bombus dahlbomii. Next base: position 5,610 of record CM074111.1, read on the forward strand.
CGTTGTTTCAGCGTCAAAACGAGCTCAATTTCTCGCAAAACGCGGTCTTTCGTCATTTCTTGACGAAAAATGTATGTAATTTCCTTCCGTTCGAGATAATTCGACGTTTAAAAGCGCTTTTAACTCCGTTTGACAAACCAAACGCAGTGCACGTTGTTTCAGCTTCAAAACGAGCTCAATTTCTCGCAAAACGCGATCTTTCGTCGTTTCTGGACGAAAAATGACTGAAATTTCGTTCCCGCTGGTAACATTTCGACGCTTAAACGCACCTTTCATTCAATTCTACAAGCTGAATGTAGTGCACGTCGCGTTTAGCTGCAAAACCACGCGCCATAGCTCGCAAAAAGCGATCATTCGTCGATGTTAACGAAAAATGTGTGTAATTTCCTTCCCGTTCGAGATATTTCGAAGTTTACACGCGCTCTTAACTCCGTTTGACAAACCAAACGCAGTGCACGTTGTTTCCTGTGTGAAGACAACCTCTGTTTCTCACAAAACGCGATCTTTCGTCGTTCCTTGACGAAAAATGACTGAAATTTCCTTCCCGCTGGTAACATTTCGACGTTTTAAACGCTCCTTTCATTCAATTCTACAAGCCGAATGTAGTGCACGTCGCGTTTAGCTGCAAAAACCACGCGCCATAGCTCGCAAAAAGCGATCATTCGTCGATGTTAACGAAAAATGTGTGTAATTTCCTTCCCGTTCGAAATATTTCGAAGTTTTAAACGCGCTTTTAACTCCGTTTGACAAATGAAACGCAGTGCAGGTTGTTTCCTTTGTGAAGACAAGCTCAGTTTCTCGCAAAACGCGATCTTTCGTCGTTTCTTGACGAAAAATGACTGAAATTTCCTTCCCGCTGGTAACATTTCGACGTTTTAAACGCTCCTTTCATTCAATTCTACAAGCCGAATGTAGTGCACGTCGCGTTTAGCTGCAAAACCACGCGCCATAGCTCGCAAAAAGCGATCATTCGTCGATGTTAACGAAAAATGTGTGTAATTTCCTTCCCGTTCGAAATATTTCGAAGTTTAAACGCGCTTTTAACTCCGTTTGACAAAAGAAACGCAGTGCAGGTTGTTTCCTTTGTGAAGACAAGCTCAGTTTCTCACAAAACGCGATCTTCCGTCGTTCCTTGACGAAAAATGACTGAAATTTCCTTCCCATTCGAGATATTTCGACGTTTAATCGCGCTTTTAACTCCGTTTGACAAACCAAACGCAGTGCACGTTGATTCAGCTTCAAAACGAGCTCAATTTCTCGCAAAACGCGATCTTTCGTCGATTTTGACGAAAAAATGACTGTAATTTCTTTCCCGTTGGAGATGTTCAGCGTTTAAACGCTCCTTTCACTCAGTTTTACACGCCGAATGCAGTACACGTCGCGTCTAGCTGCAGAAACAAGCGCGATCCTTCTAAAAACGCGATCTTTCGTCGATTTTGACGAAGAATGACTGGAATTTCCATCACGTTGGAGATGTTCAGCGTTTAAACGCTCCTTTCATTCAATTTAGCACGCCGAATGCAGTGCACGTCGCGTCTAGCCGCAAAACCACGCGCAATCGTCCTCAAAATGCGATCTTCCGTCGATTTTCTAGAAAAATGTCTGTAATTTCATTCCGTTGGAGGTATTTCGACATCAAAACGCTCATTTCATTCAATTTTGCACGCCGAGAATGTAGTGCGCGTCGCGTTTAGCTGCAAAACCACGCGCCATAGCTGGCAAAAAAACGATCATTCGTCGATGTTAACGAAAAATGTGTGTAATTTCCTTCCCGTTCGAGATATTTCGAAGTTTAAACGTGCTTTTAACTCCTTTTGACAAGCCAAACGCGGAGCACGCCGTTTCTAGCGTGAAGACAAGCTCAGTTTCTCACAAAACGCGATCTTTCGTCGATTTTGACGAAAAAATGACTGTAATTTCCCTCCCATTCGAGATATTTCGACGTTTAATCGCGCTTTTAACTCCGTTTGACAAAAGAAACGCAGTGCACGTTGTTTCCTTTGTGAAGACAAGCTCAGTTTCTCGCAAAACGCGATCTTTCGTCGTTCCTTGACGAAAAATGACTGAAATTTCCTTCCCATTCGAAATATTTCGACGTTTAATCGCGCTTTTAACTCCGTTTGACAAACCAAACGCAGTGCACGTTGTTTCAGCGTCAAAACGTGCTCAATTTCTCGCAAAACGCGGTCTTTCGTCATTTCTTGACGAAAAATGTATGTAATTTCATTCCCGTTCGAGATAATTCGACGTTTAAACGCGCTTTTAACTCCGTTTGACAAACCAAACGCAGTGCACGTTGATTCAACTTCAAAACGAGCTCAATTTCTCGCAAAACGCGATCTTTCGTCGATTTTGACGAAAAAATGACTGTAATTTCTTTCCCGTTGGAGATATTCAGCTTTTAAACGCTCCTTTCACTCATGCACGCCGAATGTAGTGCACGTTGCGTTCAGCTGCAACACCACGCGGAATATCTCGCAGAGCACGATCTTCCGTCGATTTTGATGAAAAAAGTCTATAATGTCCTTCCCGTTGGAGGTATTTCGACATCAAAACGCGCGTTTCATTCAATTTTGCACGTCGAATGTAGTGCACGTCCTGTCTATCCGCAAAGCCACGCGCAATCGTCCTCAAAACCCGATCTTTCGTCGCTTTTCTCGAAAAATGACTGTAATTTCTTTCCCGTTGGAGATGTTCAGCGTTTAAACGCTCCTTTCACTCAGTTTTACACGCCGAATGCAGTACACGTCGCGTCTAGCTGCAGAAACAAGCGCAATCCTTCTAAAAACGCGATCTTTCGTCGATTTTGACGAAGAATGACTGGAATTTCCATCACGTTGGAGGTATTTCGACATGAAAACGCTCGTTTCATTCAATTTAGCACGCCGAATGCAGTGCACGTCGCGTCTAGCCGCAAAACCACGCGCAATCGTCCTCAAAATGCGATCTTCCGTCGATTTTCTAGAAAAATGTCTGTAATTTCATTCCCGTTGGAGGTATTTCGACATCAAAACGCTCATTTCATTCAATTTTGCACGCCGAATGTAGTGCACGTCGCGTTTAGCTGCAAAACCACGCGCCATAGCTGGCAAAAAACGATCATTCGTCGATGTTAACGAAAAATGTGTGTAATTTCCTTCCCGTTCGAGATATTTCGAAGTTTAAACGTGCTTTTAACTCCTTTTGACAAGCCAAACGCGGAGCACGCCGTTTCTAGCGTGATGACAAGCTCAGTTTCTCTCAAAACGCGATCTTTCGTCGATTTTGACGAAAAAATGACTGTAATTTCCCTCCCATTCGAGATATTTCGACGTTTAATCGCGCTTTTAACTCCGTTTGACAAAAGAAACGCAGTGCACGTTGTTTCCTTTGTGAAGACAAGCTCAGTTTCTCGCAAAACGCGATCTTTCGTCGTTCCTTGACGAAAAATGACTGAAATTTCCTTCCCATTCGAAATATTTCGACGTTTAATCGCGCTTTTAACTCCGTTTGACAAACCAAACGCAGTGCACGTTGTTTCAGCGTCAAAACGTGCTCAATTTCACGCAAAACGCGGTCTTTCGTCATTTCTTGACGAAAAATGTATGTAATTTCCTTCCCGTTCGAGATAATTCGACGTTTAAACGCGCTTTTAACTCCGTTTGACAAACCAAACGCAGTGCACGTTGATTCAACTTCAAAACGAGCTCAATTTCTCGCAAAACGCGATCTTTCTTCGATTTTGACGAAAAAATGACTGTAATTTCTTTCCCGTTGGAGATATTCAGCGTTTAAACGCTCCTTTCACTCAATTTTGCACGCCGAATGTAGTGCACGTTGCGTTCAGCTGCAACACCACGCGCAATATCTCGCAGAACACGATCTTCCGTCGATTTTGACGAAAAATGTCTATAATGTCCTTCCCGTTGGAGGAATTTCGACATCAAAACGCTCGTTTCATTCAATTTTGCACGCCGAATGTAGTGTACGTCGTGTCTAGCCGCAAAGCCACGCGCAATCGTCCTTAAAACGCGATCTTTCGTCGCTTTTCTCGAAAAATGTCTGTAATTTCCTTCCCGTTGGAGATATGTTGAAGTCTAAGCACTGCTTTCACTCAGTTTTACACGCCGAATATTGTGCACGTGGCGTTTACCTGCAATAACACGCGCAATAGCTCGCAAAACGTGAATCTCTCGTCGATTTGACGAAAAATGAATGTAATTTCCTTCCAGTTAGAGGTATTTCGACATCAAAACGCTCGTTTCATTCAATTTTGCACGCCGAATGTAGTGCACGTCGTGTCCATACGCAAAGCCACGCGCAATCGTCCTCAAAACGCGATCTTTTGTCGCTTTTCTCGAAAAATGTCTGTAATTTCCTTCCCGTTGGAGGTATATCGACATCAAAACGCTCGTTTCATTCAATTTTGAACGCCGAATGTAGTGCACGTCGTGTCTAGCCGCAAAGCCACGCGCAATCGTCCTCAAAACGCGATCTTTCGTCGATTTTCTCGATAAATGTCTGTAATTTCCATCCCATTGTAGATATTGTGAAGTCGGAGCGCTCCTTTCACTCAGTTTTACACGCCGAATGTGGTGCACGTCGGGTCTAGCTGCAAAACCACGCGCAATCGTTCTCAGAATGGGATCTTTCGTCGATTTTGACGAAAAAATGACTGTAATTTCTTTCCCGATGGAGATATTCAGCGTTTAAACGCGCTTTTAACTCCGTTTGACAAGCCAAACGCGGAGCACGCCGTTTCCAGCGTGAAGACAAGCTCAGTTTCTCGCAAGACGCGATCTTTCGTCGATTTTTACGAAAAAATGACTGTAATTTCCCTCCCATTCGAGATATTTCGACGTTTAATCGCGCTTTTAACTCCGTTTGACAAACCAAACGCAGTGCACGTTGTTTCAGCGTCAAAACGAGCTCAATTTCTCGCAAAACGCGATCTTTCGTCGTTTCTTGACGAAAAATGACTGAAATTTCCTTCCCATTCGAGATATTTCGACGTTTAATCGCGCTTTTAACTCCGTTTGACAAACCAAACGCAGTGCACGTTGTTTCCTTTGTGAAGACAAGCTCAGTTTCTGGCAAAACGCGATCTTTCGTCGTTTCTTGACGAAAAATGTCTGAAATTTCCTTCCCGTTGGTGATATTTCGATGTTTAGACGCTCCTTTCACTCAGTTTTACATGCCGAATGTAGTGCCCATCGCGTTTGGCTGCAAAACCACGCGCCATAGCTCGCAAAAAGCGATCATTCGTCGATGTTAACGAAAAATGTGTGTAATTTCCTTCCCGTTCGAAATATTTTGACGTTTAAACGTGCTTTTAACTCCTTTTGACAAGCCAAACGCGGAGCACGCCGTTTCCAGCGTGAAGACAAGCTCAGTTTCTCGCAAGACGCGATCTTTCGTCGATTTTTACGAAAAAATGACTGTAATTTCCCTCCCATTCGAGATATTTCGACGTTTAATCGCGCTTTTAACTCCGTTTGACAAACCAAACGCAGTGCACGTTGTTTCAGCGTCAAAACCAGCTCAATTTCTCGCAAAACGCGATCTTTCGTCGTTTCTTGACGAAAAATGACTGAAATTTCCTTCCCATTCGAGATATTTCGACGTTTAATCGCGCTTTTAACTCCGTTTGACAAACCAAACGCAGTGCACGTTGTTTCCTTTGTGAAGACAAGCTCAGTTTCTGGCAAAACGCGATCTTTCGTCGTTTCTTGACGAAAAATGTCTGAAATTTCCTTCCCGTTGGTGATATTTCGATGTTTAGACGCTCCTTTCACTCAGTTTTACATGCCGAATGTAGTGCCCATCGCGTTTGGCTGCAAAACCACGCGCCATAGCTCGCAAAAAGCGATCATTCGTCGATGTTAACGAAAAATGTGTGTAATTTCCTTCCCGTTCGAAATATTTTGACGTTTAAACGTGCTTTTAACTCCTTTTGACAAGCCAAACGCGGAGCACGCCGTTTCCAGCGTGAAGACAAGCTCAGTTTCTCGCAAGACGCGATCTTTCGTCGATTTTGACGAGAAAATGACTGTAATTTCTCTCCCATTCGAGATATTTCGACGTTTAATCGCGCTTTTAACTCCGTTTGACATACCAAACGCAGTGCACATTGTTTCAGCGTCAAAACGAGCACAATTTCTCGCAAAACGCGATCTTTCGTCGTTTCTTGACGAAAAATGTCTGAAATTTCCTTCCCGTTGGTGATATTTCGATGTTTAGACGCTCCTTTCACTCAGTTTTACATGCCGAATGTAGTGCCCATCGCGTTTGGCTGCAAAACCACGCGCTATAGCTCGCAAAACGCGATCTTCGGTCGATGTTAGCGAAAAATGTCTGTAATTTCCTTCCCACTCGAGATATTTCGACGTTTAGTCGCGCTTTTAGCTCCGTTTGGCTAACCAAACGCAGTGCACGTTGTTTCCAGTCTGAAGACAAGCTCAGTTTCTCGCAGAACGCGATCTTTCGTCGTTTCTTGACGAAAAATGACTGAAATTTCCTTCCCGTTGGTGATATTTCGACGTTTAAACGCTCCTTTTACTCAGTTTTACAAGCCGAATGTAGTGCACGTCGCGTTTAGCTGCAAAACCACGCGCCATAGCTCGCAAAAAGCGATCATTCGTCGATGTTAACGAAAAATGTGTGTAATTTCCTTCCCGTTCGAAATATTTCGAAGTTTAAACGCGCTTTTAACTCCGTTTGACAAACCAAACGCAGTGCACGTTGTTTCAGCGTCAAATGAGCTCAATTTCTCGCAAAACGCGATCTTTCGTCATTTCTTGACGAAAAATGACTGAAATTTCCTTCCCGCTGGTAACATTTCGACGTTTAAACGCTCGTTTCATTCAATTTTGCACGCCGAATGCAGTGCACGGCGCTTCTAGCCGCAAAACCACGCGCAATCGTCCTCAAAACGCAATCTTTCGTCGATTTTCTTGAAAAATGTCTGTAATTTCCTTCCCGTTGGAGATATTTCGAAGTCTAAGCGCTGCTTTTACACAAATTTACACGCCGATTGTGGTGCACTTCGCGTCTAACTGAAAAACCAGGCGCAATCGTCTTCAAAATGCGATCGTCCGTTGATTTTGTCGAAATATGACTGAAATTTCCTTCCCGTTGGAGATATTTTTACGCTTAAGCGCTATTTTATCTGCCCATTACATGCCGAATGTAGCGCTCGTTACGTTCAGAGCCGAAACAAGCCGAGCAGGTGTTAAAACGCAATCTTTCATTGATTTTGACGAAGAATGACAGAAATTTCCTTCCTGTTGATGATATGTTTACGTTTAAACGCCCTTTTACCTCCTTTTGACAATACCAATGCAGTGCACTCTGTGTCCAGCGTAAAAAAGCCCAGTTGCTCGCTAACCGCGATCGTTCACCGTCACTTGACGAAAAATCATTGAAATATCCATCCCGTTGGAGATATTTCGAATTTTTAACACACTTTTAACTCCATCCGACAAGCCATATGCAGTGCACGCTGTTTCCAGCATCAAAACAAGACCAGTTGCACGCAAAACGCAATCTTTCGTCGTGTCTTTACGAAAAATGACCGTAATTTCTCTCTCGCTTTAGATATTTGTATGTTTAAGTGTTTCTTTCTCTCAGTTTTACACGCCGAATGTAGTGCACGTGGCGTTTACCTGCAATACCACGCGCAATAGCTCGCAAAACGCGAATCTTTCGTCGATATTGACGAAAAATGAATGTAATTTCATTCCCATTGTAGATATTGTGAAGTCTAAGCGCTGCTTTCACACAGTTTTACACGCCGATTGTGGTGCAGGTCGCGTCTAGCTGAAAAATCAGTCGCAATCATCTTCAAAATGCGATCTTCCGTTGATTTTGACGAAAAATTACTGTAATTTCTTTCCCGCTGGAGATATTTGTATGTTTAAGCGTTTCTTTCACTCAGTTTTACACGCCGAATGTGATGCACGTCGCGTCTAGCTGCAAAACCACGCGCAATCGTTCTCAGAATGGGATCTTTCGTCGATTTTGACGAAAAAATGACTGTAATTTCTTTCCCGATGGAGATATTCAGCGTTTAAACGCGCTTTTAACTCCGTTTGACAAACCAAACGCAGTGCACGTTGTTTCAGCGTCAAAACGAGCTCAATTTCTCGCAAAACGCGATCTTTCGTCATTTCTTGATGAAAAATGTATGTAACTTCCTTCCCGTTGGAGATATTTCGACGTTTAAACGCGCTTTTAACTCCATTTGACAAAAGAAACGCAGTGCACGTTGTTTCCTTTGTGAAGACAAGCTCAGTTTCTCGCAAAACGCGAACTTTCGTCGTTTCTTGAAGAAAAATGACTGAAATTTCCTTCCCGTTGGAGATATTTCGACGTTAAAACGCGCTTTTAACTCCGTTTGACAAAAGAAACGCAGTGCACGTTGTTTCCTTTGTGAAGACAAGCTCAGTTTCTCGCAAAACGCGATCCGTCGTCGTTTCTTGACGAAAAATGACTGAAATTTTCTTCCCGCTGGTAACATTTCGACGTTTAAACGCTCCTTTCATTCAATTCTACAAGCCGAATGTAGTGCACGTCGCGTTTAGCTGCAAAACCACGCGCCATAGCTCGCAAAAAGCGATCATTCGTCGATGGTAACGAAAAATGTGTGTAATTTCCTTCCCACTCGAGATATTTCGACGTTTAGTCGCGCTTTTAGCTCCGTTTGGCTAACCAAACGCAGTGCACGTTGTTTCCAGTCTGAAGACAAGCTCAGTTTCTCGCAGAACGCGATCTTTCGTCGTTTCTTGACGAAAAATGACTGAAATTTCCTTCCCGTTGGTGATATTTCGACGTTTAAACGCTCCTTTTACTCAGTTTTACATGCCGGATGTAGTGCACGTCGCGTTTAGCTGCAAAACCACGCGCCATAGCTCGCAAAAAGCGATCATTCGTCGACGTTAACGAGAAATGTGAGTAATTTCCTTCCCGTTCGAGATATTTCGACGTTAAACGCGCTTTTAACTCCGTTTGGCTAACCAAACGCAGTGCACGTTGTTTCCAGTCTGAAGACAAGCTTAGTTTCTCGCAGAACGCGATCTTTCGTCGTTTCTTGACGAAAAATGACTGTAATTTCTTTCCCGTTGGAGATATTCAGCGTTTAAACGCTCCTTTCATTCAGTTTTACACGCCGAATGCAGTTCACGTCGCGGCTAGCTGCAGAACCACGCGCAATCTTTCTTAAAACGTGATCTTTCGTCGATTTTGACGAAGAATGACTGGTATTTCCATCACGTTGCAGGTATTTCGACATGAAAATGCTCGTTTCATTCAATTTTGCACGCCGAACGCAGTGCACGTCGCGTCTAGCCGCAAAACCACGCGCAATCGTCCTCAAAACGCAATCTTTCGTCGATTTTCTTGAAAAATGTCTGTAATTTCCTTCCCGTTGGAGATATTTCGAAGTCTAAGCGCTGCTTTTACACAAATTTACACGCCGATTGTGGTGCACTTCGCGTCTAACTGAAAAACCAGGCGCAATCGTCTTCAAAATGCGATCGTCCGTTGATTTTGTCGAAATATGACTGAAATTTCCTTCCCGTTGGAGATATTTTTACGCTTAAGCGCTATTTTATCTGCCCATTACATGCCGAATGTAGCGCTCGTTACGTTCAGAGCCGAAACAAGCCGAGCAGGTGTTAAAACGCAATCTTTCATTGATTTTGACGAAGAATGACAGAAATTTCCTTCCTGTTGATGATATGTTTACGTTTAAACGCCCTTTTACCTCCTTTTGACAATACCAATGCAGTGCACTCTGTGTCCAGCGTAAAAAAGCCCAGTTGCTCGCTAACCGCGATCGTTCACCGTCACTTGACGAAAAATCATTGAAATATCCATCCCGTTGGAGATATTTCGAATTTTTAACACACTTTTAACTCCATCCGACAAGCCATATGCAGTGCACGCTGTTTCCAGCATCAAAACAAGACCAGTTGCACGCAAAACGCAATCTTTCGTCGTGTTTTTACGAAAAATGACCGTAATTTCTCTCTCGCTTTAGATATTTGTATGTTTAAGTGTTTCTTTCTCTCAGTTTTACACGCCGAATGTAGTGCACGTGGCGTTTACCTGCAATACCACGCGCAATAGCTCGCAAAACGCGAATCTTTCGTCGATATTGACGAAAAATGAATGTAATTTCATTCCCATTGTAGATATTGTGAAGTCTAAGCGCTGCTTTCACACAGTTTTACACGCCGATTGTGGTGCAGGTCGCGTCTAGCTGAAAAATCAGTCGCAATCATCTTCAAAATGCGATCTTCCGTTGATTTTGACGAAAAATTACTGTAATTTCTTTCCCGCTGGAGATATTTGTATGTTTAAGCGTTTCTTTCACTCAGTTTTACACGCCGAATGTGATGCACGTCGCGTCTAGCTGCAAAACCACGCGCAATCGTTCTCAGAATGGGATCTTTCGTCGATTTTGACGAAAAAATGACTGTAATTTCTTTCCCGATGGAGATATTCAGCGTTTAAACGCGCTTTTAACTCCGTTTGACAAACCAAACGCAGTGCACGTTGTTTCAGCGTCAAAACGAGCTAAATTTCTCGCAACACGCGATCTTTCGTCATTTCTTGACGAAAAATGTATGTAATTTCCTTCCCGTTCGAGATAATTCGACGTTTAAACGCGCTTTTAACTCCGTTTGACAAACCAAACTCAGTGCACGTTGTTTCACCTTCAAAACGAGCTCAATTTCTCGCAAAACGCGATCTTTCGTCGTTTCTGGACGAAAAATGTATTTAATTTCCTTCCGCTGGTAACATTTCGACGTTTAAACGCTCCTTTCATTCAATTCTACAAGCCGAATGTAGTGCACGTCGCGTTTAGCTGCAAAACCACGCGCCATAGCTCGCAAAAAGCGATCATTCGTCGATGTTAACGAAAAATGTGTGTAATTTCCTTCCCGTTCGAGATATTTCGAAGTTTAAACGCGCTTTTAACTCCGTTTGACAAACCAAACGCAGTGCACGTTGTTTCAGCGTTAAAACGAGCTCAATTTCTCGCAAAACGCGATCTTTCGTCGTTTCTTGACGAAAAATGACTGAAATTTCCTTCCCATTCGAGATATTTCGACGTTTAATCGCGCTTTTAACTCCGTTTGACATACCAAACGCAGTGCACGTTGTTTCCTTTGTGAAGACAAGCTCAGTTTCTCGCAAAACGCGATCTTTCGTCGTTTCTTGACGAAAAATGACTGAAATTTTCTTCCCGCTGGTAACATTTCGACGTTTAAACGCTCCTTTCATTCAATTCTGCAAGCCGAATGTAGTGCACGTGGCGTTTACCTGCAATAGCACGCGCAATCGTTCTCAAAACGCGATCTTTCTTCGATTTTCTCGATAAATGTCTGTAATTTCCTTCCCGTTGGAGATATCTTCAAGTCTAAGCGCTCCTTTCACTCAGTTTTACACGCCGAATGCAGTGCACGTCGCGCCTAGACGCACAACCACGCGCAATCGTCCTCAAAACGCGATCTTTCGTCGATTTTCTCGAAAAATGTGTGTAATTCTCTTCCCGTTGGACATATTTTGAAGTCTAAGCGCTGCTTTCACACAATATTACACGCCAATTGTGGTGCACGTCGCGTCTAGCTGAAAGACCAGGCGCAATCGTCTTCAGAATGCGATCTTCCGTTGATTTTGACGAAAAAAGACTGTAATTTCTATCCCGCTGGATATATTTTGAAGTCTACGCGTTCCTTTCACTCAGTTTTACACGCCGAATGTAGTGCACGTAGCGTGTAGCTGCAAAACCACGCGCATTAGATGGCAAAACGCGATATGTCGTCGATTATATAGAAAAATGACTGTAATTTCCTTCCCGTTGTACATATTCTGACGTTTAAGCGTTGCTTTCATTCAGTTTTACACGTCGAATGTGGTGCACGTCGCGTCTAACTGCAAAACCACGCGCAATAGCTCGCAAAACGCAGTCTTTCGTTAATTTTGACGAAAAATGTCTGTTATTTCCTTCCCGTTGGAGGTATTTTGACGTATAAACGCTCCGTTCACTCAGTTTTACTCGCCGAATGTGATGCATGTCGCGTCTAGCTGCAAAACCGCGCGCAATAGCTTGCAAAACGCGATCATTCCTCGATTTTGACGAAATATGACTGTAATTTCTTTCCCGCTGGAGATATTTGTATTTTTAAGCGTTTCTTTCACTCAGTTTTGCACGCCGAATGTAGTACACGCGGCGTTTACCTGCAATATCACGCGCAATAGCTCGCAAAACGTGAATCTTTCGCCGATTTTGACGACAAAAGACTGTAATTTCCTCCCCGTTGGAGGTATTTCGACCTGAAAACGCTCCTTTCACTCAGTTCTACATGCCGAATGTGATGCACGTCGCATCTAGCTGCAAAACGAAGCGCAATCGTACTCAAAATGGGATCCTTCGTCGATTTTGACAAAAATGACTGGAATTTCCATCCCGTTGCAGATATTTTGACGTCTAAGCGATCCTTTCACTCAATTTCGCACGCCGAATGTAGTGCACGTAGCGTGTAGCTGCAAAACCACGCGCAATCGTTCTCAAAATGGGATCCTTCTTCGATTTTGACAAAAATGACTGGAATTTCCATCCCGTTGCAGATATTTTGACGTCTAAGCGATCCTTTCACTCAATTTCGCACGCCGAATGTAGTGCACGTAGCGTGTAGCTGCAAAACCACGCGCAATCGTTCTCAAAACGCGATCTTTCTTCGATTTTCTCGATAAATGTCTGTAATTAACTTACCGTTAGATGTATTTCGACGTTAAAAACGCTCCGTTCACTCAGTTTTACACGCCGAATGTGGTGCACGTCGCGTCTAACTGCAAACCAACGCGCAATAGCTCGCAAAACGCGATCTTTTATCGATTTTAACGAAAAATGTCTGTAATTTCCCCAGTTGAAGGTATTTCGACGTTGAAGCGCTCCATTCACTCAGTTCTACACGCCGAATGTGGTGCACGTCGCGTCTAGCTGCAAAACCACGCGCAATCGTCTTCAAAATGCGATCTTTTGTTGATTTTGACGAAAAATGACTGTAATTTCTATCCCGCTGGAAATATTTGAACGTTTAAGCGTTGCTTTCACTCAGTTCTACACGCCGAATGTGGTGCACGTCGCGTCTAGCTGCAAAACCACGCGAAATCGTCCTCAAAACGCTATCTTTCGTCGGTGTTGACGCTAAATGTCTGTCATTACCTTCCCGTTGGAGATATTCGACGTATAACCGCTCCTTTCATTCAACTTTGCACGCCGAGTGTAGTGCACGTAGCGTGTAGCTGCAACACCACGCGCAATATCTCGCAGAACACGATCTTCCGTCGATTTTGACGAAAAAATGACTATAGTATCTTCCCCGTTGGAGATATTCGGCGTTTAAACGCTCCTTTCACTCAGTTTTACACGCCGAATGCAGTGCACGTCGCGCCTAGTCGCACAACCACGCGCAATCGTCCTCGAAACGCGATCTTTCGTCGATTTTCTCGAAAAATCTGTGTAATTTCTTTCCCGTTGGAGATATTTTGAAGTCTAAGCGCTGCTTTCGCACAAAATTACACGCCAATTGTGGTGCACGTCGCGTCTAGCTGAAAGACCAGGCGCAATCGTTCACAAAATGCGATCTTTCGTCGATTTTGACGAAAAAATGACTGTAATATCTTTTCCCGTTGGAGATAATCGGCGTTCAAACGCTCCTTTCACTCAGTTTTACACGCCGAATATGGTGCCCGTCGCGTCTAGCTGCGAATCCACGCGCAATCGTCTTCAAAATGCGGTCTTTCGTTGATTTTGACGAAATATGACTGTAATGTCTTTCCCGCTGGAGATATTTGTATGTTTAAGCGTTTCTTTCACTCAGTTTTGCACGCCGAATGTAGTGCACGCGGCGTTTACCTGCAATAGCACGCGCAATCGTTCTCAAAACGCGATCTTTCTTCGATTTTCTCGATAAATGTCTGTAATTAACTTACCGTTAGATGTATTTCGACGTTAAAAACGCTCCGTTCACTCAGTTTTATACGCCGAATGTGGTGCACGTCGCGTCTAACTGCAAACCAACGCGCAATAGCTCGCAAAACGCGATCTTTTATCGATTTTAACGAAAAATGTCTGTAATTTCCCCAGTTGAAGGTATTTCGACGTTTAAGCGCTCCATTCACTCAGTTCTACACGCCGAATGTGGTGCACGTCGCGTCTAGCTGCAAAACCACGCGCAATCGTCTTCAAAATGCGATCTTTTGTTGATTTTGACGAAAAATGACTGTAATTTCTATCCCGCTGGAAATATTTGAACGTTTAAGCGTTGCTTTCACTCAGTTCTACACGCCGAATGTGGTGCACGTCGCGTCTAGCTGCAAAACCACGCGCAATCGTCCTCAAAACGCTATCTTTCGTCGGTGTTGACGCTAAATGTCTGTCATTACCTTCCCGTTGGAGATATTCGACGTATAACCGCTCCTTTCATTCAACTTTGCACGCCGAGTGTAGTGCACGTAGCGTGTAGCTGCAACACCACGCGCAATATCTCGCAGAACACGATCTTCCGTCGATTTTGACGAAAAAATGACTATAGTATCTTCCCCGTTGGAGATATTCGGCGTTTAAACGCTCCTTTCACTCAGTTTTACACGCCGAATGCAGTGCACGTCGCGCCTAGTCGCACAACCACGCGCAATCGTCCTCGAAACGCGATCTTTCGTCGATTTTCTCGAAAAATGTGTGTAATTCTCTTCCCGTTGGACATATTTTGAAGTCTAAGCGCTGCTTTCACACAATATTACACGCCAATTGTGGTGCACGTCGCGTCTAGCTGAAAGACCAGGCGCAATCGTCTTCAGAATGCGATCTTCCGTTGATTTTGACGAAAAAAGACTGTAATTTCTATCCCGCTTGATATATTTTGAAGTCTACGCGTTCCTTTCACTCAGTTTTACACGCCGAATGTAGTGCACGTAGCGTGTAGCTGCAAAACCACGCGCATTAGATGGCAAAACGCGATATGTCGTCGATTATATAGAAAAATGACTGTAATTTCCTTCCCGTTGTACATATTCTGACGTTTAAGCGTTGCTTTCATTCAGTTTTACACGCCGAATGTGGTGCACGTCGCGTCTAACTGCAAAACCACGCGCAATAGCTCGCAAAACGCAGTCTTTCGTTAATTTTGACGAAAAATGTCTGTTATTTCCTTCCCGTTGGAGGTATTTTGACGTATAAACGCTCCGTTCACTCAGTTTTACTCGCCGAATGTGATGCATGTCGCGTCTAGCTGCAAAACCGCGCGCAATCATCTTCAAAATGCGATCTTCCGTTGATTTTGACGAAATATGACTGTAATTTCTTTCCCGCTGGAGATATTTGTATTTTTAAGCGTTTCTTTCACTCAGTTTTGCACGCCGAATGTAGTGCACGCGGCGTTTACCTGCAATATCACGCGCAATAGCTCGCAAAACGTGAATCTTTCGCCGATTTTGACGACAAAAGACTGTAATTTCCTCCCCGTTGGAGGTATTTCGACCTGAAAACGCTCCTTTCACTCAGTTCTACATGCCGAATGTGATGCACGTCGCATCTAGCTGCAAAACCAAGCGCAATCGTACTCAAAATGGGATCCTTCGTCGATTTTGACAAAAATGACTGGAATTTCCATCCCGTTGCAGATATTTTGACGTCTAAGCGATCCTTTCACTCAGTTTCGCACGCCGAATGTAGTGCACGTAGCGTGTAGCTGCAAAACCACGCGCAATCGTTCTCAAAACGCGATCTTTCTTCGATTTTCTCGATAAATGTCTGTAATTAACTTACCGTTAGATGTATTTCGACGTTAAAAACGCTCCGTTCACTCAGTTTTACACGCCGAATGTGGTGCACGTCGCGTCTAACTGCAAACCAACGCGCAATAGCTCGCAAAACGCGATCTTTTATCGATTTTAACGAAAAATGTCTGTAATTTCCCCAGTTGAAGGTATTTCGACGTTTAAGCGCTCCATTCACTCAGTTCTACACGCCGAATGTGGTGCACGTCGCGTCTAGCTGCAAAACCACGCGCAATCGTCTTCAAAATGCGATCTTTTGATGATTTTGACGAAAAATGACTGTAATTTCTATCCCGCTGGAAATATTTGAACGTTTAAGCGTTGCTTTCACTCAGTTCGACACGCCGAATGTGGTGCACGTCGCGTCTAGCTGCAAAACCACGCGCAATCGTCTTCAAAATGCGACCTTTGTTGATTTTGACGAAAAATGACCGTAATTTCTATCCCGCTGGAAATATTTGAACGTTTAAGCGTTGCTTTCACTCAGTTCTACATGCCGAATGTGATGCACGTCTCGTTTATACTGCAGAACCACGCGCAATAGCTCGCAAAACGCGGTCTCTCGTCGATTTTGACGAGAAATGTCTGTAATTTCTTTTCCCGATCGAGATATTCAGCATCTAACGCTCCTTTCACCCAGATTTACACGCCGAATCTAGTGCACGTCGCGTCTAACTGCAAAAAAACGCGCAATAGATGGCACAACGCGATATATCGTCTATTCTATAGAAAAAGGTCTGTAGTTTCCTTCCCGTTGGAGATATTCTGACGTTTTAGCGTTGCTTTCACTCAGTTTTACACGCCGAATGTGGTGCTCGTCGCGTCTATACTGCAAAACCACGCGCAATCGTTCTCAAAATGCAATCTTTCGCCGATATTGACGAACAAATGAATGTACTTTCTTCCCGTTGATGATATTCCACGTTTAAACGCTCCTTTCACACAATGTTACACGCCGATTGTGGTGCTCGTCGCGTCTATACTGCAAAACCACGCGCAATCGTTCTCAAAATGCAATCTTTCGTCGATTTTGACGAACAAATGACTGTAATTTCTTCCCGTTGATGATATTCCACGTTTAAACGCTCCTTTCTCTCAGTTTTACACGCCGAATGCAGTGCACGTCGTGTCAAGCTGCAAAACCACGCGCGATCGTCCTCAAAACGCGATCTTTCATTGATTTTGACGAAAAATCCCTGTAATTTCTATCCCGTTGGAGATATTCGGCGTTTAAACGCTCCTTTCATTCAATTTTGCACGCCAAGTGTGGTGCACGTCGCGTGTAGCTGCAACACCTCGCGCAATATCTCGCAGAACACGATCATCCGTCGATTTTGACGAAAAATGTTTATAATGTCCTTCCCGTTGGAGTTATTTCGACATCAAAACGCTTGTTTCATACAATTTTGCACGCCGAATGTAGTGCACGTCGTGTCTAGCCGCAAAGCCACGCGCAATCGTCGTAAAACGCGATCTTTCGTCGATTTTCTCGAAAAATGTCTGTAATTTCCTTCCCGTTGGAGATATCTTCAAGTCTAAGCGCTCCTTTCACTCAGTTTTACACGCCGAATGCAGTGCACGTCGCGCCTAGACGCACAACCACGCGCAATCGTCCTCAAAACGCGATCTTTCGTCGATTTTCTCGAAAAATGTGTGTAATTCTCTTCCCGTTGGACATATTTTGAAGTCTAAGCGCTGCATTCACACAATATTATACGCCAATTGTGGTGCACGTCGCGTCTAGCTGAAAGACCAGGCGCAATCGTCTTCAGAATGCGATCTTCCGTTGATTTTGACGAAAAAAGACTGTAATTTCTATCCCGCTGGAGATATTTTGAAGTCTACGCGTTCCTTTCACTCAGTTTTACACGCCGAATGTAGTGCACGTAGCGTGTAGCTGCAAAACCACGCGCATTAGATGGCAAAACGCGATATGTCGTCGATTATATAGAAAAATGACTGTAATTTCCTTCCCGTTGTACATATTCTGACGTTTAAGCGTTGCTTTCATTCAGTTTTACACGCCGAATGTGGTGCACGTCGCGTCTAACTGCAAAACCACGCGCAATAGCTCGCAAAACGCAGTCTTTCGTTAATTTTGACGAAAAATGTCTGTTATTTCCTTCCCGTTGGAGGTATTTTGACGTATAAACGCTCCGTTCACTCAGTTTTACTCGCCGAATGTGATGCATGTCGCGTCTAGCTGCAAAACCGCGCGCAATAGCTTGCAAAACGCGATCATTCCTCGATTTTGACGAAATATGACTGTAATTTCTTTCCCGCTGGAGATATTTGTATTTTTAAGCGTTTCTTTCACTCAGTTTTGCACGCCGAATGTAGTGCACGCGGCGTTTACCTGCAATATCACGCGCAATAGCTCGCAAAACGTGAATCTTTCGCCGATTTTGACGACAAAAGACTGTAATTTCCTCCCCGTTGGAGGTATTTCGACCTGAAAACGCTCCTTTCACTCAGTTCTACATGCCGAATGTGATGCACGTCGCATCTAGCTGCAAAACCAAGCGCAATCGTACTCAAAATGGGATCCTTCGTCGATTTTGACAAAAATGACTGGAATTTCCATCCCGTTGCAGATATTTTGACGTCTAAGCGATCCTTTCACTCAATTTCGCACGCCGAATGTAGTGCACGTAGCGTGTAGCTGCAAAACCACGCGCAATCGTTCTCAAAACGCGATCTTTCTTCGATTTTCTCGATAAATGTCTGTAATTAACTTACCGTTAGATGTATTTCGACGTTAAAAACGCTCCGTTCACTCAGTTTTATACGCCGAATGTGGTGCACGTCGCGTCTAACTGCAAACCAACGCGCAATAGCTCGCAAAACGCGATCTTTTATCGATTTTAACGAAAAATGTCTGTAATTTCCCCAGTTGAAGGTATTTCGACGTTTAAGCGCTCCATTCACTCAGTTCTACACGCCGAATGTGGTGCACGTCGCGTCTAGCTGCAAAACCACGCGCAATCGTCTTCAAAATGCGATCTTTTGTTGATTTTGACGAAAAATGACTGTAATTTCTATCCCGCTGGAAATATTTGAACGTTTAAGCGTTGCTTTCACTCAGTTCTACACGCCGAATGTGGTGCACGTCGCGTCTAGCTTTAAAACCACGCGCAATCGTCTTCAAAATGCGATCTTTTGTTGATTTTGACGAAAAATGACTGTAATTTCTATCCCGCTGGAAATATTTGAACGTTTAAGCGTTGCTTTCACTCAGTTCTACACGCCGAATGTGGTGCACGTCGCGTCTAGCTGCAAAACCACGCGCAATCGTCTTCAAAATGCGATCTTTTGTTGATTTTGACGAAAAATGACTGTAATTTCTATCCCGCTGGAAAGATTTGAACGTTTAAGCGTTGCTTTCACTCAGTTCTACACGCCGAATGTGGTGCACGTCGCGTCTAGCTGCAAAACCACGCGCAATCGTCCTCAAAACGCTATCTTTCGTCGGTGTTGACGCTAAATGTCTGTCATTACCTTCCCGTTGGAGATATTCGACGTATAACCGCTCCTTTCATTCAACTTTGCACGCCGAGTGTAGTGCACGTAGCGTGTAGCTGCAACACCACGCGCAATATCTCGCAGAACACGATCTTCCGTCGATTTTGACGAAAAAATGACTATAGTATCTTCCCCGTTGGAGATATTCGGCGTTTAAACGCTCCTTTCACTCAGTTTTACACGCCGAATGCAGTGCACGTCGCGCCTAGTCGCACAACCACGCGCAATCGTCCTCGAAACGCGATCTTTCGTCGATTTTCTCGAAAAATGTGTGTAATTCTCTTCCCGTTGGACATATTTTGAAGTCTAAGCGCTGCTTTCACACAATATTACACGCCAATTGTGGTGCACGTCGCGTCTAGCTGAAAGACCAGGCGCAATCGTCTTCAGAATGCGATCTTCCGTTGATTTTGACGAAAAAAGACTGTAATTTCTATCCCGCTGGATATATTTTGAAGTCTACGCGTTCCTTTCACTCAGTTTTACACGCCGAATGTAGTGCACGTAGCGTGTAGCTGCAAAACCACGCGCATTAGATGGCAAAACGCGATATGTCGTCGATTATATAGAAAAATGACTGTAATTTCCTTCCCGTTGTACATATTCTGACGTTTAAGCGTTGCTTTCATTCAGTTTTACACGCCGAATGTGGTGCACGTCGCGTCTAACTGCAAAACCACGCGCAATAGCTCGCAAAACGCAGTCTTTCGTTAATTTTGACGAAAAATGTCTGTTATTTCCTTCCCGTTGGAGGTATTTTGACGTATAAACGCTCCGTTCACTCAGTTTTACTCGCCGAATGTGATGCATGTCGCGTCTAGCTGCAAAACCGCGCGCAATCATCTTCAAAATGCGATCTTCCGTTGATTTTGACGAAATATGACTGTAATTTCTTTCCCGCTGGAGATATTTGTATTTTTAAGCGTTTCTTTCACTCAGTTTTGCACGCCGAATGTAGTGCACGCGGCGTTTACCTGCAATATCACGCGCAATAGCTCGCAAAACGTGAATCTTTCGCCGATTTTGACGACAAAAGACTGTAATTTCCTCCCCGTTGGAGGTATTTCGACCTGAAAACGCTCCTTTCACTCAGTTCTACATGCCGAATGTGATACACGTCGCATCTAGCTGCAAAACCAAGCGCAATCGTACTCAAAATGGGATCATTCGTCGATTTTGACAAAAATGACTGGAATTTCCATCCCGTTGCAGATATTTTGACGTCTAAGCGATCCTTTCACTCAGTTTCGCACGCCGAATGTAGTGCACGTAGCGTGTAGCTGCAAAACCACGCGCAATCGTTCTCAAAACGCGATCTTTCTTCGATTTTCTCGATAAATGTCTGTAATTAACTTACCGTTAGATGTATTTCGACGTTAAAAACGCTCCGTTCACTCAGTTTTACACGCCGAATGTGGTGCACGTCGCGTCTAACTGCAAACCAACGCGCAATAGCTCGCAAAACGCGATCTTTTATCGATTTTAACGAAAAATGTCTGTAATTTCCCCAGTTGAAGGTATTTCGACGTTTAAGCGCTCCATTCACTCAGTTCTACACGCCGAATGTGGTGCACGTCGCGTCTAGCTGCAAAACCACGCGCAATCGTCTTCAAAATGCGATCTTTTGATGATTTTGACGAAAAATGACTGTAATTTCTATCCCGCTGGAAATATTTGAACGTTTAAGCGTTGCTTTCACTCAGTTCTACACGCCGAATGTGGTGCACGTCGCGTCTAGCTGCAAAACCACGCGCAATCGTCTTCAAAATGCGACCTTTGTTGATTTTGACGAAAAATGACCGTAATTTCTATCCCGCTGGAAATATTTGAACGTTTAAGCGTTGCTTTCACTCAGTTCTACATGCCGAATGTGATGCACGTCTCGTTTATACTGCAGAACCACGCGCAATAGCTCGCAAAACGCGGTCTCTCGTCGATTTTGACGAGAAATGTCTGTAATTTCTTTTCCCGATCGAGATATTCAGCATCTAACGCTCCTTTCACCCAGATTTACACGCCGAATCTAGTGCACGTCGCGTCTAACTGCAAAAAAACGCGCAATAGATGGCACAACGCGATATATCGTCTATTCTATAGAAAAAGGTCTGTAGTTTCCTTCCCGTTGATGATACTCCACGTTTAAACGCTCCTTTCACTCAGTTTTACACGCCGAATGTGGTGCTCGTCGCGTCTATACTGCAAAACCACGCGCAATCGTTCTCAAAATGCAATCTTTCGTCGATTTTGACGAACAAATGAATGTACTTTCTTCCCGTTGATGATACTCCACGTTTAAACGCTCCTTTCACTCAGTTTTACACGCCGAATGCAGTGCACGTCTTGTCAAGCTGCAAAACCACGCGCGATCGTCCTCAAAACGCGATCTTTCGTCGATTTTCTCGAAAAATGTGTGTAATTCTCTTCCCGTTGGACATATTTTGAAGTCTAAGCGCTGCTTTCACACAATATTACACGCCAATTGTGGTGCACGTCGCGTCTAGCTGAAAGACCAGGCGCAATCGTCTTCAGAATGCGATCTTCCGTTGATTTTGACGAAAAAAGACTGTAATTTCTATCCCGCTGGAGATATTTTGAAGTCTACGCGTTCCTTTCACTCAGTTTTACACGCCGAATGTAGTGCACGTAGCGTGTAGCTGCAAAACCACGCGCATTAGATGGCAAAACGCGATATGTCGTCGATTATATAGAAAAATGACTGTAATTTCCTTCCCGTTGTACATATTCTGACGTTTAAGCGTTGCTTTCATTCAGTTTTACACGCCGAATGTGGTGCACGTCGCGTCTAACTGCAAAACCACGCGCAATAGCTCGCAAAACGCAGTCTTTCGTTAATTTTGACGAAAAATGTCTGTTATTTCCTTCCCGTTGGAGGTATTTTGACGTATAAACGCTCCGTTCACTCAGTTTTACTCGCCGAATGTGATGCATGTCGCGTCTAGCTGCAAAACCGCGCGCAATAGCTTGCAAAACGCGATCATTCCTCGATTTTGACGAAATATGACTGTAATTTCTTTCCCGCTGGAGATATTTGTATTTTTAAGCGTTTCTTTCACTCAGTTTTGCACGCCGAATGTAGTGCACGCGGCGTTTACCTGCAATAGCACGCGCAATCGTTCTCAAAACGCGATCTTTCTTCGATTTTCTCGATAAATGTCTGTAATTAACTTACCGTTAGATGTATTTCGACGTTAAAAACGCTCCGTTCACTCAGTTTTTCACTCCGAATGTGGTGCACGTCGCGTCTAACTGCAAACCAACGCGCAATAGCTCGCAAAACGCGATCTTTTATCGATTTTAACGAAAAATGTCTGTAATTTCCCCAGTTGAAGGTATTTCGACGTTTAAGCGTTCCTTTCACTCAGTTCTACACGCCGAATGCAGTGCACGTCGTGTCAAGCTGCAAAACCACGCGCGATCGTCCTCAAAACGCGATCTTTCATTGATTTTGACGAAAAATCCCTGTAATTTCTATCCCGTTGGAGATATTCGGCGTTTAAACGCTCCTTTCATTCAATTTTGCACGCCGAGTGTGGTGCACGTCGCGTGTAGCTGCAACACATCGCGCAATATCTCGCAGAACACGATCATCCGTCGATTTTGACGATAAATGTCTATAATGTCCTTCCCGTTGGAGTCATTTCGACATCAAAACGCTTGTTTCATACAATTTTGCACGCCGAATGTAGTGCACGTCGTGTCTAGCCGCAAAGCCACGCGCAATCGTCCTCAAAACGCGATCTTTCGTCGATTTTCTCGAAAAATGTCAGTAATTTCCTTCCCGTTGGAGATATCTTCAAGTCTAAGCGCTCCTTTCACTCAGTTTTAAACGCCGAATGTAGTGCACGTGGCGTTTACATGCAATACCACGCGCAATAGCTCGCAAAACGTGAATCTTTCGTCGATTTTGACGAAAAATGACTAATTTCCTTCCCGTTGGAGGTATTTCAACGTGAAAACGCTGCTTTCACTCAGTTCTACATGCCGAATGTGATGCACGTCTCGTTTATACTGTAGAACCACGCGCAATAGCTCGCTAAACGCGGTCTCTCGTCGATTTTGACGAGAAATGTCTGTAATTTCTTTTCCCGATCGAGATATTCAGCATCTAACGCTCCTTTCATCCAGATTTACACGCCGAATCTAGTGCACGTCGCGTCTAACTGCAAAAAAACGCGCAATAGATGGCACAACGCGATATATCGTCTATTCTATAGAAAAAGGTCTGTAGTTTCCTTCCCGTTGGAGATATTCTGACGTTTAAGCGTTGCTTTCACTCAGTTTTACACGCCGAATGTGGTGCTCGTCGCGTCTATACTGCAAAACCACGCGCAATCGTTCTCAAAATGCAATCTTTCGCCGATATTGACGAACAAATGAATGTACTTTCTTCCCGTTGATGATATTCCACGTTTAAACGCTCCTTTCACACAATGTTACACGCCGATTGTGGTGCAAGTCGCGTCTAGCTGCAAAATCACGCGCAGTCGTCTTCAAAATGCGATCTTTCGTCGGTTTTCTCGAGAAATGTCAGTAATTTCCTTCCCATTGGAGATATTTTCAAGTCTAAGCGCTCCTTTCTCTCAGTTTTACACGCCGAATGCAGTGCACGTCGTGTCAAGCTGCAAAACCACGCGCGATCGTCCTCAAAACGCGATCTTTCATTGATTTTGACGAAAAATCCCTGTAATTTCTATCCCGTTGGAGATATTCGGCGTTTAAACGCTCCTTTCATTCAATTTTGCACGCCAAGTGTGGTGCACGTCGCGTGTAGCTGCAACACCTCGCGCAATATCTCGCAGAACACGATCATCCGTCGATTTTGACGAAAAATGTCTATAATGTCCTTCCCGTTGGAGTTATTTCGACATCAAAACGCTTGTTTCATACAATTTTGCACGCCGAATGTAGTGCACGTCGTGTCTAGCCGCAAAGCCACGCGCAATCGTCGTAAAACGCGATCTTTCGTCGATTTTCTCGAAAAATGTCTGTAATTTCCTTCCCGTTGGAGATATCTTCAAGTCTAAGCGCTCCTTTCACTCAGTTTTACACGGCGAATGCAGTACGCGTCATGTCAAGCTGCAAAACCACGCGCAATCGTCCTCAAAACGCGATCTTTCGTCGATTTTCTCGAAAAATGTCTGTAATTTCTTTCCCGCTGGAGATATTTGTACGTACAAGCGATCCCTTCACTCAGTATTGCACGCCGTATGTAGTGCACGTATCGTGCAGCTGCAAAACCACGCGCAATCGTTCTCAAAACGCGATCCTTCGTCGATTTTCTCGAAAAATGTGTGTAATTCTCTTCCCGTTGGACATATTTTGAAGTCTAAGCGCTGCTTTCACACAATATTACACGCCAATTGTGGTGCACGTCGTGTCTAGCCGCAAAGCCACGCGCAATCGTCGTAAAACGCGATCTTTCGTCGATTTTCTCGAAAAATGTCTGTAATTTCCTTCCCGTTGGAGATATCTTCAAGTCTAAGCGATCCTTTCACTCAGTTTTACACGGCGAATGCAGTACGCGTCATGTCAAGCTGCAAAACCACGCGCAATCGTCCTCAAAACGCGATCTTTCGTCGATTTTCTCGAAAAATGTCTGTAATTTCTTTCCCGCTGGAGATATTTGTACGTACAAGCGATCCCTTCACTCAGTATTGCACGCCGTATGTAGTGCACGTATCGTGCAGCTGCAAAACCACGCGCAATCGTTCTCAAAATGCGATCTTTCTTCGATTTTCTCGAAAAATGTCTGTAATTTCCTTCCCGTTAGAGATATCTTCAAGTCTAAGCGCTCCTTTCACTCAGTTTTACACGCCGAATGCAGTGCACGTCGCGCCTAGACGCACAACTACGCGCAATCGTCCTCAAATCGCGATCCTTCGTCGATTTTCTCGAAAAATGTGTGTAATTCTCTTCCCGTTGGACATATTTTGAAGTCTAAGCGCTGCTTTCACACAATATTACACGCCAATTGTGGTGCACGTCGCGTCTAGCTGAAAGACCAGGCGCAATCGTCTTCAGAATGCGATCTTCCGTTGATTTTGACGAAAAAAGACTGTAATTTCTATCCCGCTGGAGATATTTTGAAGTCTACGCGTTCCTTTCACTCAGTTTTACACGCCGAATGTAGTGCACGTAGCGTGTAGCTGCAAAACCACGCGCATTAGATGGCAAAACGCGATATGTCGTCGATTATATAGAAAAATGACTGTAATTTCCTTCCCGTTGTACATATTCTGACGTTTAAGCGTTGCTTTCATTCAGTTTTACACGCCGAATGTGGTGCACGTCGCGTCTAACTGCAAACCAACGCGCAATAGCTCGCAAAACGCAGTCTTTCGTTAATTTTGACGAAAAATGTCTGTTATTTCCTTCCCGTTGGAGGTATTTTGACGTATAAACGCTCCGTTCACTCAGTTTTACTCGCCGAATGTGATGCATGTCGCGTCTAGCTACAAAACCGCGCGCAATAGCTTGCAAAACGCGATCATTCCTCGATTTTGACGAAATTTGACTGTAATTTCTTTCCCGCTGGAGATATTTGTATTTTTAAGCGTTTCTTTCACTCAGTTTTGCACGCCGAATGTAGTGCACGCGGCGTTTACCTGCAATAGCACGCGCAATCGTTCTCAAAACGCGATCTTTCTTCGATTTTCTCGATAAATGTCTGTAATTAACTTACCGTTAGATGTATTTCGACGTTAAAAACGCTCCGTTGACTCAGTTTTTCACTCCGAATGTGGTGCACGTCGCGTCTAACCGCAAACCAACGCGCAATAGCTCGCAAAACGCGATCTTTTATCGATTTTAACGAAAAATGTCTGTAATTTCCCCAGTTGAAGGTATTTCGACGTTTAAGCGTTCCTTTCACTCAGTTCTACACGCCGAATGCAGTGCACGTCGTGTCAAGCTGCAAAACCACGCGCGATCGTCCTCAAAACGCGATCTTTCATTGATTTTGACGAAAAATCCCTGTAATTTCTATCCCGTTGGAGATATTCGGCGTTTAAACGCTCCTTTCATTCAATTTTGCACGCCAAGTGTGGTGCACGTCGCGTGTAGCTGCAACACCTCGCGCAATATCTCGCAGAACACGATCATCCGTCGATTTTGACGAAAAATGTTTATAATGTCCTTCCCGTTGGAGTTATTTCGACATCAAAACGCTTGTTTCATACAATTTTGCACGCCGAATGTAGTGCACGTCGTGTCTAGCCGCAAAGCCACGCGCAATCGTCCTCAAAACGCGATCTTTCGTCGATTTTCTCGAAAAATGTCTGTAATTTCCTTCCCGTTGGAGATATCTTCAAGTCTAAGCGCTCCTTTCACTCAGTTTCACACGCCGAATGTGATGCACGTCGCATCTAGCTGCAAAATCACGCGTAATCGTCTTCAAAATGTGATCTTCCGTTGATTTTAACGAAAAATGACTGTAATTTCTTTCCCGCTGGAGATATTTGTATGTGTAAGTGTTTCTTTCACTCAGTTTTAAACGCCGAATGTAGTGCACGTGGCGTTTACATGCAATACCACGCGCAATAGCTCGCAAAACGTGAATCTTTCGTCGATTTTGACGAAAAATGACTAATTTCCTTCCCGTTGGAGGTATTTCAACGTGAAAACGCTGCTTTCACTCAGTTCTACATGCCGAATGTGATGCACGTCTCGTTTATACTGCAGAACCACGCGCAATAGCTCGCAAAACGAGGTCTCTCGTCGATTTTGACGAGAAATGTCTGTAATTTCTTTTCCCGATCGAGATATTCAGCATCTAACGCTCCTTTCACCCAGATTTACACGCCGAATCTAGTGCACGTCGCGTCTAACTGCAAAAAAACGCGCAATAGATGGCACAACGCGATATATCGTCTATTCTATAGAAAAAGGTCTGTAGTTTCCTTCCCGTTGGAGATATTCTGACGTTTAAGCGTTGCTTTCACTCAGTTTTACACGCCGAATGTGGTGCTCGTCGCGTCTATACTGCAAAACCACGCGCAATCGTTCCCAAAATGCAATCTTTCGCCGATATTGACGAACAAATGAATGTACTTTCTTCCCGTTGATGATATTCCACGTTTAAACGCTCCTTTCACACAATGTTACACGCCGATTGTGGTGCAAGTCGCGTCTAGCTGCAAAATCACGCGCAGTCGTCTTCAAAATGCGATCTTTCGTCGGTTTTCTCGAGAAATGTCAGTAATTTCCTTCCCATTGGAGATATTTTCAAGTCTAAGCGCTCCTTTCTCTCAGTTTTACACGCCGAATGCAGTGCACGTCGTGTCAAGCTGCAAAACCACGCGCGATCGTCCTCAAAACGCGATCTTTCATTGATTTTGACGAAAAATCCCTGTAATTTCTATCCCGTTGGAGATATTCGGCGTTTAAACGCTCCTTTCATTCAATTTTGCACGCCAAGTGTGGTGCACGTCGCGTGTAGCTGCAACACCTCGCGCAATATCTCGCAGAACACGATCATCCGTCGATTTTGACGAAAAATGTCTATAATGTCCTTCCCGTTGGAGTTATTTCGACATCAAAACGCTTGTTTCATACAATTTTGCACGCCGAATGTAGTGCACGTCGTGTCTAGCCGCAAAGCCACGCGCAATCGTCGTAAAACGCGATCTTTCGTCGATTTTCTCGAAAAATGTCTGTAATTTCCTTCCCGTTGGAGATATCTTCAAGTCTAAGCGCTCCTTTCACTCATTTTTACACGCCGAATGCAGTACGCGTCATGTCAAGCTGCAAAACCACGCGCAATCGTCCTCGAAACGCGATCTTTCGTCGATTTTCTCGAAAAATGTGTGTAATTCTCTTCCCGTTGGACATATTTTGAAGTCTAAGCGCTGCTTTCACACAATATTACACGCCAATTGTGGTGCACGTCGCGTCTAGCTGAAAGACCAGGCGCAATCGTCTTCAGAATGCGATCTTCCGTTGATTTTGACGAAAAAAGACTGTAATTTCTATCCCGCTGGAGATATTTTGAAGTCTACGCGTTCCTTTCACTCAGTTTTACACGCCGAATGTAGTGCACGTAGCGTGTAGCTGCAAAACCACGCGCATTAGATGGCAAAACGCGATATGTCGTCGATTATATAGAAAAATGACTGTAATTTCCTTCCCGTTGTACATATTCTGACGTTTAAGCGTTGCTTTCATTCAGTTTTACACGCCGAATGTGGTGCACGTCGCGTCTAACTGCAAAACCACGCGCAATAGCTCGCAAAACGCAGTCTTTCGTTAATTTTGACGAAAAATGTCTGTTATTTCCTTCCCGTTGGAGGTATTTTGACGTATAAACGCTCCGTTCACTCAGTTTTACTCGCCGAATGTGATGCATGTCGCGTCTAGCTGCAAAACCGCGCGCAATAGCTTGCAAAACGCGATCATTCCTCGATTTTGACGAAATATGACTGTAATTTCTTTCCCGCTGGAGATATTTGTATTTTTAAGCGTTTCTTTCACTCAGTTTTGCACGCCGAATGTAGTGCACGCGGCGTTTACCTGCAATATCACGCGCAATAGCTCGCAAAACGTGAATCTTTCGCCGATTTTGACGACAAAAGACTGTAATTTCCTCCCCGTTGGAGGTATTTCGACCTGAAAACGCTCCTTTCACTCAGTTCTACATGCCGAATGTGATGCACGTCGCATCTAGCTGCAAAACCAAGCGCAATCGTACTCAAAATGGGATCCTTCGTCGATTTTGACAAAAATGACTGGAATTTCCATCCCGTTGCAGATATTTTGACGTCTAAGCGATCCTTTCACTCAGTTTCGCACGCCGAATGTAGTGCACGTAGCGTGTAGCTGCAAAACCACGCGCAATCGTTCTCAAAACGCGATCTTTCTTCGATTTTCTCGATAAATGTCTGTAATTAACTTACCGTTAGATGTATTTCGACGTTAAAAACGCTCCGTTCACTCAGTTTTACACGCCGAATGTGGTGCACGTCGCGTCTAACTGCAAACCAACGCGCAATAGCTCGCAAAACGCGATCTTTTGTTGATTTTGACGAAAAATGACTGTAATTTCTATCCCGCTGGAAATATTTGAACGTTTAAGCGTTGCTTTCACTCAGTTCTACATGCCGAATGTGATGCACGTCTCGTTTATACTGCAGAACCACGCGCAATAGCTCGCAAAACGAGGTCTCTCGTCGATTTTGACGAGAAATGTCTGTAATTTCTTTTCCCGATCGAGATATTCAGCATCTAACGCTCCTTTCACCCAGATTTACACGCCGAATCTAGTGCACGTCGCGTCTAACTGCAAAAAAACGCGCAATAGATGGCACAACGCGATATATCGTCTGTTCTATAGAAAAAGGTCTGTAGTTTCCTTCCCGTTGGAGATATTCTGACGTTTAAGCGTTGCTTTCACTCAGTTTTACACGCCGAATGTGGTGCTCGTCGCGTCTATACTGCAAAACCACGCGCAATCGTTCTCAAAATGCAATCTTTCGCCGATATTGACGAACAAATGAATGTACTTTCTTCCCGTTGATGATATTCCACGTTTAAACGCTCCTTTCACACAATGTTACACGCCGATTGTGGTGCAAGTCGCGTCTAGCTGCAAAATCACGCGCAGTCGTCTTCAAAATGCGATCTTTCGTCGGTTTTCTCGAGAAATGTCAGTAATTTCCTTCCCATTGGAGATATTTTCAAGTCTAAGCGCTCCTTTCTCTCAGTTTTACACGCCGAATGCAGTGCACGTCGTGTCAAGCTGCAAAACCACGCGCGATCGTCCTCAAAACGCGATCTTTCATTGATTTTGACGAAAAACCCCTGTAATTTCTATCCCGTTGGAGATATTCGGCGTTTAAACGCTCCTTTCATTCAATTTTGCACGCCAAGTGTAGTGCACGTCGCGTGTAACTGCATCACCTCGCGCAATATCTCGCAGAACACGATCATCCGTCGATTTTGACGAAAAATGTCTATAATGTCCTTCCCGTTGGAGTTATTTCGACATCAAAACGCTTGTTTCATACAATTTTGCACGCCGAATGTAGTGCACGTCGTGTCTAGCCGCAAAGCCACGCGCAATCGTCGTAAAACGCGATCTTTCGTCGATTTTCTCGAAAAATGTCTGTAATTTCCTTCCCGTTGGAGATATCTTCAAGTCTAAGCGCTCCTTTCACTCAGTTTTACACGCCGAATGCAGTGCACGTCGCGCCTAGACGCACAACCACGCGCAATCGTCCTCAAAACGCGATCTTTCGTCGATTTTCTCGAAAAATGTGTGTAATTCTCTTCCCGTTGGACATATCTTCAAGTCTAAGCGCTCCTTTCACACAATATTACACGCCAATTGTGGTGCACGTCGCGTCTAGCTGCAAAACCACGCGCAATCGTCTTCAAAATGCGATCTTTTGTTGATTTTGACGAAAAATGACTGTAATTTCTATCCCGCTGGAAATATTTGAACGTTTAAGCGTTGCTTTCACTCAGTTCTACACGCCGAATGTGGTGCACGTCGCGTCTAGCTGCAAAACCACGCGCAATCGTCTTCAAAATGCGATCTTTTGTTGATTTTGACGAAAAATGACTGTAATTTCTATCCCGCTGGAAATATTTGAACGTTTAAGCGTTGCTTTCACTCAGCTCTACATGCCGAATGTGATGCACGTCTCGTTTATACTGTAGAACCACGCGCAATAGCTCACAAAACGCGGTCTCTCGTCGATTTTGACGAGAAATGTCTGTAATTTCTTTTCCCGATCGAGATATTCAGCATCTAACGCTCCTTTCACCCAGATTTACACGCCGAATCTAGTGCACGTCGCGTCTAACTGCAAAAAAACGCGCAACAGATGGCACAACGCGATATATCGTCTATTCTATAGAAAATGGTCTGTAGTTTCCTTCCCGTTGGAGATATTCTGACGTTTAAGCGTTGCTTTCACTCAGTTTTACACGCCGAATGTGGTGCTCGTCGCGTCTATACTGCAAAACCACGCGCAATCGTTCTCAAAATGCAATCTTTCGCCGATATTGACGAACAAATGAATGTACTTTCTTCCCGTTGATGATATTCCACGTTTAAACGCTCCTTTCACACAATGTTACACGCCGATTGTGGTGCAAGTCGCGTCTAGCTGCAAAATCACGCGCAGTCGTCTTCAAAATGCGATCTTTCGTCGGTTTTCTCGGGAAATGTCAGTAATTTCCTTCCCATTGGAGATATTTTCAAGTCTAAGCGCTCCTTTCTCTCAGTTTTACACGCCGAATGCAGTGCACGTCGTGTCAAGCTGCAAAACCACGCGCGATCGTCCTCAAAACGCGATCTTTCATTGATTTTGACGAAAAATCCCTGTAATTTCTATCCCGTTGGAGATATTCGGCGTTTAAACGCTCCTTTCATTCAATTTTGCACGCCAAGTGTGGTGCATGTCGCGTGTAGCTGCAACACCTCGCGCAATATCTCGCAGAACACGATCATCCGTCGATTTTGACGAAAAATATCTATAATGTCCTTCCCGTTGGAGTTATTTCGACATCAAAACGCTTGTTTCATACA
Source organism: Bombus dahlbomii (assembly GCA_037178635.1). Lineage (NCBI taxonomy): Eukaryota > Metazoa > Arthropoda > Insecta > Hymenoptera > Apidae > Bombus > Bombus dahlbomii. The sequence goes on from CM074111.1 coordinate 37,510, forward strand.
ATTTTGCACGCCGAATGTAGTGCACGTCGTGTCTAGCCGCAAAGCCACGCGCAATCGTCGTAAAACGCGATCTTTCGTCGATTTTCTCGAAAAATGTCTGTAATTTCCTTCCCGTTGGAGATATCTTCAAGTCTAAGCGCTCCTTTCACTCAGTTTTACACGCCGAATGCAGTGCACGTCGCGCCTAGACGCACAACCACGCGCAATCGTCCTCAAAACGCGATCTTTCGTCGATTTTCTCGAAAAATGTGTGTAATTCTCTTCCCGTTGGACATATTTTGAAGTCTAAGCGCTGCTTTCACACAATATTACACGCCAATTGTGGTGCACGTCGCGTCTAGCTGAAAGACCAGGCGCAATCGTCTTCAGAATGCGATCTTCCGTTGATTTTGACGAAAAAAGACTGTAATTTCTATCCCGCTGGAGATATTTTGAAGTCTACGCGTTCCTTTCACTCAGTTTTACACGCCGAATGTAGTGCACGTAGCGTGTAGCTGCAAAACCTCGCGCATTAGATGGCAAAACGCGATATGTCGTCGATTATATAGAAAAATGACTGTAATTTCCTTCCCGTTGTACATATTCTGACGTTTAAGCGTTGCTTTCATTCAGTTTTACACGCCGAATGTGGTGCACGTCGCGTCTAACTGCAAAACCACGCGCAATAGCTCGCAAAAAGCAGTCTTTCGTTAATTTTGACGAAAAATGTCTGTTATTTCCTTCCCGTTGGAGGTATTTTGACGTATAAACGCTCCGTTCACTCAGTTTTACTCGCCGAATGTGATGCATGTCGCGTCTAGCTGCAAAACCGCGCGCAATAGCTTGCAAAACGCGATCATTCCTCGATTTTGACGAAATATGACTGTAATTTCTTTCCCGCTGGAGATATTTGTATTTTTAAGCGTTTCTTTCACTCAGTTTTGCACGCCGAATGTAGTGCACGCGGCGTTTACCTGCAATATCACGCGCAATAGCTCGCAAAACGTGAATCTTTCGCCGATTTTGACGACAAAAGACTGTAATTTCCTCCCCGTTGGAGGTATTTCGACCTGAAAACGCTCCTTTCACTCAGTTCTACATGCCGAATGTGATGCACGTCGCATCTAGCTGCAAAACCAAGCGCAATCGTACTCAAAATGGGATCCTTCGTCGATTTTGACAAAAATGACTGGAATTTCCATCCCGTTGCAGATATTTTGACGTCTAAGCGATCCTTTCACTCAGTTTCGCACGCCGAATGTAGTGCACGTAGCGTGTAGCTGCAAAACCACGCGCAATCGTTCTCAAAACGCGATCTTTCTTCGATTTTCTCGATAAATGTCTGTAATTAACTTACCGTTAGATGTATTTCGACGTTAAAAACGCTCCGTTCACTCAGTTTTACACGCCGAATGTGGTGCACGTCGCGTCTAACTGCAAACCAACGCGCAATAGCTCGCAAAACGCGATCTTTTATCGATTTTAACGAAAAATGTCTGTAATTTCCCCAGTTGAAGGTATTTCGACGTTTAAGCGCTCCATTCACTCAGTTCTACACGCCGAATGTGGTGCACGTCGCGTCTAGCTGCAAAACCACGCGCAATCGTCTTCAAAATGCGATCTTTTGTTGATTTTGACGAAAAATGACTGTAATTTCTATCCCGCTGGAAACATTTGAACGTTTAAGCGTTGCTTTCACTCAGTTCTACACGCCGAATGTGGTGCACGTCGCGTCTAGCTGCAAAACCACGCGCAATCGTCCTCAAAACGCTATCCTTCGTCGGTTTTGACGAAAAAATGACTGTAATTTCTATCCCGCTGGAAATATTTGTACGTTTAAGCGTTGCTTTCACTCAGTTTCGCACGCCGAATGTAGTGCACGTAGCGTGTAGCTGCAAACCCACGCGCAATCGTTCTCAAAACGCGATCTTTCTTCGATTTTCTCGATAAATGTCTGTAATTAACTTACCGTTAGATGTATTTCGACGTATAAACGCTCCTTTCATTCAACTTTGCACGCCGAGTGTAGTGCACGTAGCGTGTAGCTGCAACACCACGCGCAATATCTCGCAGAACACGATCTTCAGTCGATTTTGACGAAAAAATGACTATAGTATCTTCCCCGTTGGAGATATTCGGCGTTTAAACGCTCCTTTCACTCAGTTTTACACGCCGAATGTGGTGCACGTCGCGTCTATACTGCAAAACCACGCGCAATCGTCATCAAAACGCGATCTTTCGTCGATTTTGACGAACAAATGACTGTAATTTTTTCCCGTTGATGATATTCCACGTTTAAACGCTCCTTTCTCTCAGTTTTACAGGCCGAATGCAGTGCACGTCGTGTCAAGCTGCAAAACCACGCGCGAACGTCCTCAAAACGCGATCTTTCATTGATTTTGACGAAAAATCCCTGTAATTTCTATCCCGTTGGAGATATTCGGCGTTTAAACGCTCCTTTCATTCAATTTTGCACGCCGAGTGTGGTGCACGTCGCGTGTAGCTGCAACACATCGCGCAATATCTCGCAGAACACGATCATCCGTCGATTTTGACGATAAATGTCTATAATGTCCTTCCCGTTGGCGTTATTTCGACATCAAAACGCTTGTTTCATACAATTTTGCACGCCGATTGTGGTGCAAGTCGCGTCTAGCTGCAAAATCACGCGCAGTCGTCTTCAAAATGCGATCTTTCGTCGGTTTTCTCGAGAAATGTCAGTAATTTCCTTCCCATTGGAGATATTTTCAAGTCTAAGCGCTCCTTTCTCTCAGTTTTACACGCCGAATGCAGTGCACGTCGTGTCAAGCTGCAAAACCACGCGCGATCGTCCTCAAAACGCGATCTTTCATTGATTTTGACGAAAAACCCCTGTAATTTCTATCCCGTTGGAGATATTCGGCGTTTAAACGCTCCTTTCATTCAATTTTGCACGCCAAGTGTAGTGCACGTCGCGTGTAACTGCATCACCTCGCGCAATATCTCGCAGAACACGATCATCCGTCGATTTTGACGAAAAATGTCTATAATGTCCTTCCCGTTGGAGTTATTTCGACATCAAAACGCTTGTTTCATACAATTTTGCACGCCGAATGTAGTGCACGTCGTGTCTAGCCGCAAAGCCACGCGCAATCGTCGTAAAACGCGATCTTTCGTCGATTTTCTCGAAAAATGTCTGTAATTTCCTTCCCGTTGGAGATATCTTCAAGTCTAAGCGCTCCTTTCACTCAGTTTTACACGCCGAATGCAGTGCACGTCGCGCCTAGACGCACAACCACGCGCAATCGTCCTCAAAACGCGATCTTTCGTCGATTTTCTCGAAAAATGTGTGTAATTCTCTTCCCGTTGGACATATCTTCAAGTCTAAGCGCTCCTTTCACACAATATTACACGCCAATTGTGGTGCACGTCGCGTCTAGCTGCAAAACCACGCGCAATCGTCTTCAAAATGCGATCTTTTGTTGATTTTGACGAAAAATGACTGTAATTTCTATCCCGCTGGAAATATTTGAACGTTTAAGCGTTGCTTTCACTCAGTTCTACACGCCGAATGTGGTGCACGTCGCGTCTAGCTGCAAAACCACGCGCAATCGTCTTCAAAATGCGATCTTTTGTTGATTTTGACGAAAAATGACTGTAATTTCTATCCCGCTGGAAATATTTGAACGTTTAAGCGTTGCTTTCACTCAGCTCTACATGCCGAATGTGATGCACGTCTCGTTTATACTGTAGAACCACGCGCAATAGCTCACAAAACGCGGTCTCTCGTCGATTTTGACGAGAAATGTCTGTAATTTCTTTTCCCGATCGAGATATTCAGCATCTAACGCTCCTTTCACCCAGATTTACACGCCGAATCTAGTGCACGTCGCGTCTAACTGCAAAAAAACGCGCAACAGATGGCACAACGCGATATATCGTCTATTCTATAGAAAATGGTCTGTAGTTTCCTTCCCGTTGGAGATATTCTGACGTTTAAGCGTTGCTTTCACTCAGTTTTACACGCCGAATGTGGTGCTCGTCGCGTCTATACTGCAAAACCACGCGCAATCGTTCTCAAAATGCAATCTTTCGTCGATTTTGACGAACAAATGAATGTACTTTCTTCCCGTTGATGATACTCCACGTTTAAACGCTCCTTTCACTCAGTTTTACACGCCGAATGCAGTGCACGTCTTGTCAAGCTGCAAAACCACGCGCGATCGTCCTCAAAACGCGATCTTTCGTCGATTTTCTCGAAAAATGTGTGTAATTCTCTTCCCGTTGGACATATTTTGAAGTCTAAGCGCTGCTTTCACACAATATTACACGCCAATTGTGGTGCACGTCGCGTCTAGCTGAAAGACCAGGCGCAATCGTCTTCAGAATGCGATCTTCCGTTGATTTTGACGAAAAAAGACTGTAATTTCTATCCCGCTGGAGATATTTTGAAGTCTACGCGTTCCTTTCACTCAGTTTTACACGCCGAATGTAGTGCACGTAGCGTGTAGCTGCAAAACCACGCGCATTAGATGGCAAAACGCGATATGTCGTCGATTATATAGAAAAATGACTGTAATTTCCTTCCCGTTGTACATATTCTGACGTTTAAGCGTTGCTTTCATTCAGTTTTACACGCCGAATGTGGTGCACGTCGCGTCTAACTGCAAAACCACGCGCAATAGCTCGCAAAACGCAGTCTTTCGTTAATTTTGACGAAAAATGTCTGTTATTTCCTTCCCGTTGGAGGTATTTTGACGTATAAACGCTCCGTTCACTCAGTTTTACTCGCCGAATGTGATGCATGTCGCGTCTAGCTGCAAAACCGCGCGCAATAGCTTGCAAAACGCGATCATTCCTCGATTTTGACGAAATATGACTGTAATTTCTTTCCCGCTGGAGATATTTGTATTTTTAAGCGTTTCTTTCACTCAGTTTTGCACGCCGAATGTAGTGCACGCGGCGTTTACCTGCAATATCACGCGCAATAGCTCGCAAAACGTGAATCTTTCGCCGATTTTGACGACAAAAGACTGTAATTTCCTCCCCGTTGGAGGTATTTCGACCTGAAAACGCTCCTTTCACTCAGTTCTACATGCCGAATGTGATGCACGTCGCATCTAGCTGCAAAACCAAGCGCAATCGTACTCAAAATGGGATCCTTCGTCGATTTTGACAAAAATGACTGGAATTTCCATCCCGTTGCAGATATTTTGACGTCTAAGCGATCCTTTCACTCAGTTTCGCACGCCGAATGTAGTGCACGTAGCGTGTAGCTGCAAAACCACGCGCAATCGTTCTCAAAACGCGATCTTTCTTCGATTTTCTCGATAAATGTCTGTAATTAACTTACCGTTAGATGTATTTCGACGTTAAAAACGCTCCGTTCACTCAGTTTTACACGCCGAATGTGGTGCACGTCGCGTCTAACTGCAAACCAACGCGCAATAGCTCGCAAAACGCGATCTTTTGTTGATTTTGACGAAAAATGACTGTAATTTCTATCCCGCTGGAAATATTTGAACGTTTAAGCGTTGCTTTCACTCAGTTCTACATGCCGAATGTGATGCACGTCTCGTTTATACTGCAGAACCACGCGCAATAGCTCGCAAAACGAGGTCTCTCGTCGATTTTGACGAGAAATGTCTGTAATTTCTTTTCCCGATCGAGATATTCAGCATCTAACGCTCCTTTCACCCAGATTTACACGCCGAATCTAGTGCACGTCGCGTCTAACTGCAAAAAAACGCGCAATAGATGGCACAACGCGATATATCGTCTGTTCTATAGAAAAAGGTCTGTAGTTTCCTTCCCGTTGGAGATATTCTGACGTTTAAGCGTTGCTTTCACTCAGTTTTACACGCCGAATGTGGTGCTCGTCGCGTCTATACTGCAAAACCACGCGCAATCGTTCTCAAAATGCAATCTTTCGCCGATATTGACGAACAAATGAATGTACTTTCTTCCCGTTGATGATATTCCACGTTTAAACGCTCCTTTCACACAATGTTACACGCCGATTGTGGTGCAAGTCGCGTCTAGCTGCAAAATCACGCGCAGTCGTCTTCAAAATGCGATCTTTCGTCGGTTTTCTCGGGAAATGTCAGTAATTTCCTTCCCATTGGAGATATTTTCAAGTCTAAGCGCTCCTTTCTCTCAGTTTTACACGCCGAATGCAGTGCACGTCGTGTCAAGCTGCAAAACCACGCGCGATCGTCCTCAAAACGCGATCTTTCATTGATTTTGACGAAAAATCCCTGTAATTTCTATCCCGTTGGAGATATTCGGCGTTTAAACGCTCCTTTCATTCAATTTTGCACGCCAAGTGTGGTGCATGTCGCGTGTAGCTGCAACACCTCGCGCAATATCTCGCAGAACACGATCATCCGTCGATTTTGACGAAAAATATCTATAATGTCCTTCCCGTTGGAGTTATTTCGACATCAAAACGCTTGTTTCATACAATTTTGCACGCCGAATGTAGTGCACGTCGTGTCTAGCCGCAAAGCCACGCGCAATCGTCGTAAAACGCGATCTTTCGTCGATTTTCTCGAAAAATGTCTGTAATTTCCTTCCCGTTGGAGATATCTTCAAGTCTAAGCGCTCCTTTCACTCAGTTTTACACGCCGAATGCAGTGCACGTCGCGCCTAGACGCACAACCACGCGCAATCGTCCTCAAAACGCGATCTTTCGTCGATTTTCTCGAAAAATGTGTGTAATTCTCTTCCCGTTGGACATATTTTGAAGTCTAAGCGCTGCTTTCACACAATATTACACGCCAATTGTGGTGCACGTCGCGTCTAGCTGAAAGACCAGGCGCAATCGTCTTCAGAATGCGATCTTCCGTTGATTTTGACGAAAAAAGACTGTAATTTCTATCCCGCTGGAGATATTTTGAAGTCTACGCGTTCCTTTCACTCAGTTTTACACGCCGAATGTAGTGCACGTAGCGTGTAGCTGCAAAACCTCGCGCATTAGATGGCAAAACGCGATATGTCGTCGATTATATAGAAAAATGACTGTAATTTCCTTCCCGTTGTACATATTCTGACGTTTAAGCGTTGCTTTCATTCAGTTTTACACGCCGAATGTGGTGCACGTCGCGTCTAACTGCAAAACCACGCGCAATAGCTCGCAAAAAGCAGTCTTTCGTTAATTTTGACGAAAAATGTCTGTTATTTCCTTCCCGTTGGAGGTATTTTGACGTATAAACGCTCCGTTCACTCAGTTTTACTCGCCGAATGTGATGCATGTCGCGTCTAGCTGCAAAACCGCGCGCAATAGCTTGCAAAACGCGATCATTCCTCGATTTTGACGAAATATGACTGTAATTTCTTTCCCGCTGGAGATATTTGTATTTTTAAGCGTTTCTTTCACTCAGTTTTGCACGCCGAATGTAGTGCACGCGGCGTTTACCTGCAATATCACGCGCAATAGCTCGCAAAACGTGAATCTTTCGCCGATTTTGACGACAAAAGACTGTAATTTCCTCCCCGTTGGAGGTATTTCGACCTGAAAACGCTCCTTTCACTCAGTTCTACATGCCGAATGTGATGCACGTCGCATCTAGCTGCAAAACCAAGCGCAATCGTACTCAAAATGGGATCCTTCGTCGATTTTGACAAAAATGACTGGAATTTCCATCCCGTTGCAGATATTTTGACGTCTAAGCGATCCTTTCACTCAGTTTCGCACGCCGAATGTAGTGCACGTAGCGTGTAGCTGCAAAACCACGCGCAATCGTTCTCAAAACGCGATCTTTCTTCGATTTTCTCGATAAATGTCTGTAATTAACTTACCGTTAGATGTATTTCGACGTTAAAAACGCTCCGTTCACTCAGTTTTACACGCCGAATGTGGTGCACGTCGCGTCTAACTGCAAACCAACGCGCAATAGCTCGCAAAACGCGATCTTTTATCGATTTTAACGAAAAATGTCTGTAATTTCCCCAGTTGAAGGTATTTCGACGTTTAAGCGCTCCATTCACTCAGTTCTACACGCCGAATGTGGTGCACGTCGCGTCTAGCTGCAAAACCACGCGCAATCGTCTTCAAAATGCGATCTTTTGTTGATTTTGACGAAAAATGACTGTAATTTCTATCCCGCTGGAAACATTTGAACGTTTAAGCGTTGCTTTCACTCAGTTCTACACGCCGAATGTGGTGCACGTCGCGTCTAGCTGCAAAACCACGCGCAATCGTCCTCAAAACGCTATCCTTCGTCGGTTTTGACGAAAAAATGACTGTAATTTCTATCCCGCTGGAAATATTTGTACGTTTAAGCGTTGCTTTCACTCAGTTTCGCACGCCGAATGTAGTGCACGTAGCGTGTAGCTGCAAACCCACGCGCAATCGTTCTCAAAACGCGATCTTTCTTCGATTTTCTCGATAAATGTCTGTAATTAACTTACCGTTAGATGTATTTCGACGTATAAACGCTCCTTTCATTCAACTTTGCACGCCGAGTGTAGTGCACGTAGCGTGTAGCTGCAACACCACGCGCAATATCTCGCAGAACACGATCTTCAGTCGATTTTGACGAAAAAATGACTATAGTATCTTCCCCGTTGGAGATATTCGGCGTTTAAACGCTCCTTTCACTCAGTTTTACACGCCGAATGTGGTGCACGTCGCGTCTATACTGCAAAACCACGCGCAATCGTCATCAAAACGCGATCTTTCGTCGATTTTGACGAACAAATGACTGTAATTTTTTCCCGTTGATGATATTCCACGTTTAAAACGCTCCTTTCTCTCAGTTTTACAGGCCGAATGCAGTGCACGTCGTGTCAAGCTGCAAAACCACGCGCGAACGTCCTCAAAACGCGATCTTTCATTGATTTTGACGAAAAATCCCTGTAATTTCTATCCCGTTGGAGATATTCGGCGTTTAAACGCTCCTTTCATTCAATTTTGCACGCCGAGTGTGGTGCACGTCGCGTGTAGCTGCAACACATCGCGCAATATCTCGCAGAACACGATCATCCGTCGATTTTGACGATAAATGTCTATAATGTCCTTCCCGTTGGCGTTATTTCGACATCAAAACGCTTGTTTCATACAATTTTGCACGCCGAATGTAGTGCACGTCGTGTCTTGCCGCAAAGCCACGCGCAATCGTCCTCAAAACGCGATCTTTCGTCGATTTTCTCGAAAAATGTCTGTAATTTCCTTCCCGTTGGAGATATCTTCAAGTCTAAGCGCTCCTTTCACTCAGTTTCACACGCCGAATGTGATGCATGTCGCGTCTAGCTGCAAAATCACGCGTAATCGTCTTCAAAATGTGATCTTCCGTTGATTTTAACGAAAAATGACTGTAATTTCTTTTCCGCTGGAGATATTTGTATGTTTAAGTGTTTCTTTCACTCAGTTTTAAACGCCGAATGTAGTGCACGTGGCGTTTACATGCAATACCACGCGCAATAGCTCGCAAAACGTGAATCTTTCGTCGATTTTGACGAAACATGACTGTAATTTCCTTCCCGTTGGAGGTATTTCAACGTAAAAACGCTGCTTTCACTCAGTTCTACATGCCGAATGTGATGCACGTCTCGTTTATACTGCAGAACCACGCGCAATAGCTCGCAAAACGCGGTCTCTCGTCGATTTTGACGAGAAATGTCTGTAATTTCTTTTCCCGATCGAGATATTCAGCATCTAACGCTCCTTTCACCCAGATTTACACGCCGAATCTAGTGCACGTCGCGTCTAACTGCAAAAAAACGCGCAATAGATGGCACAACGCGATATATCGTCTATTCTATAGAAAAAGGTCTGTAGTTTCCTTCCCGTTGATGATACTCCACGTTTAAACGCTCCTTTCACTCAGTTTTACACGCCGAATGTGGTGCTCGTCGCGTCTATACTGCAAAACCACGCGCAATCGTTCTCAAAATGCAATCTTTCGTCGATTTTGACGAACAAATGAATGTACTTTCTTCCCGTTGATGATACTCCACGTTTAAACGCTCCTTTCACTCAGTTCTACACGCCGAATGCAGTGCACGTCTTGTCAAGCTGCAAAACCACGCGCGATCGTCCTCAAAACGCGATCTTTCGTCGATTTTCTCGAAAAATGTCTGTAATGTCCTTCCCGTTGGAGATATTTTGAAGTCTGAGCGCTGCTTTCACACAATGTTACACGCCGATTGTGGTGCAAGTCGCGTCTAGCTGCAAAATCACGCGCAGTCGTCTTCAAAATGCGATCTTTCGTCGGTTTTCTCGAGAAATGTCAGTAATTTCCTTCCCATTGGAGATATTTTCAAGTCTAAGCGCTCCTTTCACTCAGTTTTACACGCAGAATGCAGTGGACGTCGCGCCTAGTCGCACAACAACGCGCAATCGTCCTCAGAAAGCGATCTTTCGTCGGTTTTGACGCTAAATATCTGTCATTACCTTCCCGTTGGAGATATTCGACGTATAAACGCTCCTTTCATTCAACTTTGCACGCCGAGTGTAGTGCACGTCGCGTGTAGCTGCAACACCACGCGCAATATCTCGCAGAACACGATCTTCCGTCGATTTTGACGAAAAATGTCTATAATGTCTTTCCCGTTGGAGATATTTCGAAGTTGTGAAGTTCCTTTAACTCTATCTGACAAGCCAAATGGAGTGCACGCTGTTTCCAGCGTCAAAACAAGGCCAGTTGCACGCACGACGCGATCTTTCGTCGTATCTTTACGAAAAATGACTCTAGTGTCCTACCTGTTGGAGATATTTCGAAGTTTTAACACTCTTTTAACTCCATCTGACAAGCCAAATGCAGTGCACGCTCTTTCCAGCATCAAAATAAGACTAATTGCACACAAAACGTGAATCTGTCGTCGATTTTGACGACAAATGACTGTAATTTCCTTCCCGTAGGAGGAACTTCGACCTGAAAACGCTCCTTTCACATAGTTCTACATGCCGAATGTGATGCACGTCGCATCTAGCTGCAAAACCAAGCGCAATGGTACTCAAAATGGGATCCTTCGTCGATTTTGACAAAAATGACTGGAATTTCCGTCCCGTTGCAGATAGTTTGACGTCTAAGCGTTACTTTCACTCAGTTTCGCACGCCGAATGTAGTGCACGTAGCGTGTAGCTGCAAAACCACGCGCATTAGATGGCAAAACGCGATATGTCGTCGATTATATAGAAAAATGACTGTAATTTCCTTCCCGTTGTACATATTCTGACGTTTAAGCGTTGCTTTCATTCAGTTTTACACGCCGAATGTGGTGCACGTCGCGTCTAACTGCTAAACCACGCGCAATAGCTCGCAAAACGCAGTCTTTCGTTAATTTTGACGAAAAATGTCTGTAATTTCCTTCCCGTTGGAGGTATTTCAACGTGAAAACGCTCCGTTCACTCAGTTTTACTCGCCGAATGTGATGCATGTCGCGTCTAGCTGCAAAACCGCGCGCAATAGCTTGCAAAACGCGATCATTCCTCGATTTTGACGAAATATGACTGTAATTTCTTTCCCGCTGGAGATATTTGTATGTTTAAGCGTTTCTTTCACTCAGTTTTGCACGCCGAATGTAGTGCACGTGGCGTTTACCTGCAATATCACGCTCAATAGCTCGCAAAACGTGAATCTTTCGCCGATATTGACGACAAAAGACTGTAATTTCCTTCCCGTTGGAGGTATTTCGAGCTGAAAACGCTCCTTTCACTCAGTTCTACATGCCGAATGTGATACACGTCGCATCTAGCTGCAAAATCAAGCGCAATCGTACTCAAAATGGGATCCTTCGTCGATTTTGACACAAATGACTGGAATTTCCATCCCGTTGCAGATATTTTGACGTCTAAGCGATCCTTTCACTCAGTTTCGCACGCCGAATGTAGTGCACGTAGCGTGTAGCTGCAACACCACGCGCATTAGATGGCAAGACGCGATATGTCGTCGATTATATAGAAAAATGACTGTGATTTCCTTCCCGTTGTACATATTCTGACGTTTAAGCGTTGCTTTCATTCAGTTTTACACGCCGAATGTGGTGCACGTCGCGTCTAACTGCAAAACAACGCGCAATAGCTCGCAAAACGCAGTCTTTCGTCAATTTTGACGAAAAATGTCTGTAATTTCCTTACCGTTGGAGGTATTTTGACGTATAAATGCTCCAATCACTCAGTTTTACTCGCCGAATGTGATGCATGTCGCGTCTAGCTGCAAAACCAAGCGCAATCGTACTCAAAATGCGATCTTTCGTCGATTTTCTCGAAAAATGTCTATAATTTCCATCCCGTTGGAGATATTTTGAAGTCTAAGCGCTGCTTTCACAGAGTTTTACACGCCGATTGTGGTGCACGTAGCGTGTAGCTGCAAAACAACGCGCAATCGTCTTCAAAATGCGATCTTTCGTTGATTTTTACGAAAAATGACTGTAATTCCTTTCCCGCTGGAGATATTTGTACGTACAAGCGATCCCTTCACTCAGTTTTGCACGCCGTATGTAGTGCACGTATCGTGCAGCTGCAAAACCACGCGCAATCGTCCTCAAAACGCGATCTTTCGTCGGTTTTGACGCTAAATGTCTGTCATTACCTTCCCGTTGGAGATATTCGACGTATAAACGCTCCTTTCATTCAACTTTGCACGCCGAGTGTAGTGCACGTAGCGTGTAGCTGGAACACCACGCGCGATATGTCGCAGAACACGATCTTTCGTCGATTTTGAGGAAAAAATGACTGTAATTTCCTTCCCGTTGGAGGTATTTCAACCTGAAAACGCTCCTTTCACTCAGTTCTACATGCCGAATGTGATACACGTCGCATCTAGCTGCAGAACCAAGCGCAATCATACTCAAAATGGGATCCTTCGTCGATTTTGACGACAAATGACTGTAAGTTCCTTCCCGTTGGAGGTATTTCGACCTGAAAACGCTCCTTTCACATAGTTCTACATGCCGAATGTGATGCACGTCGCATCTAGCTGCAAAACCAAGCGCAATCGTACTCAACATGGGATTCTTCGTCGTTTTTGCCAAAAATGACTGGAATTTCCATCCCGTTGCAGATAGTTTGACGTCTAAGCGTTCCTTTCAAACAGTTTCGCACGCCGAATGTAGTGCACGTAGCGTGAAGCTGCAAAACCACGCGCATTAGATGGCAAAACGCGATATGTCGTCGATTATATAGAAAAATGACTGTAATTTCCTTCCCGTTGTACAAATTCTGACGTTTAAGCGCTCCATTCACTCAGTTCTACACGCCGAATGTGGTGCACGTCGCGTCTAGCTGCAAAACCACGCGCAATCGTCTTCAAAATGCGATCTTTTGTTGATTATGACGAAAAATGACTGCAATTTCTATCCCGTTGCAGATAGTTTGACGTCTAAGCGTTCCTTTCACTCAGTTTCGCACGCCGAATGTAGTGCACGTAGCGTGTAGCTGCAACACCACGCGCGATATGTCGCAGAAAACGATCTTTCGTCGATTTTGAGGAAAAAATGACTGTAGTATATTCCCCGTTGGAGATGTTCGGCGTTTTAAACGCTCCTTTCACTCAGTTTTACACGCCGAATATGGTGCACGTCGCGTCTAGCTGCGAAACCACGCGCAATCGTCTTCAAAATGCGATCTTTCTTCGATTTTGACGAAAAAATGACTGTAATATCTTTTCCCGTTGGAGATATTCGGCGTTCAAACGCTCCGTTCACTCAGTTTTACACGCCGAATATGGTGCACGTCGCGTCTAGCTGCGAAACCACGCGCAATCGTCTTCAAAATGCGGTCTTTCGTTGATTTTGACGAAAAATGACTGTAATTTCTTTCCCGCTGGAGATATTTGTATGTTTAAGCGTTTCTTTCACTCAGTTTTGCACGCCAAATGTAGTGCACGTGCGTTTACCTGCAATATCACGCGCAATAGCTCGCAAAACGTGAATCTTTCGTCGATTTTGACGACAAACGACTGTAATTTCCTTCCCGTTGGAGGTATTTCGACCTGAAAGCGCTCCTTTCACATAGTTCTACATGCCGAATGTGATGCACGTCGCATCTAGCTGCAAAACCAAGCGCAATCGTACTCAAAATGGGATCCTTCGCCGATTTTGACAAAAATGACTGGAATTTCCATCCCGTTGCAGATAGTTTGACGTCTAAGCGTACCGTTCACTCAGTTTCGCACGCCGAATGTAGTGCACGTAGCGTGTAGCTGCAAAACCACGCGCATTAGATGGCAAAACGCGATATGTCGTCGATTATATAGAAAAATGACTGTAATTTCCTTCCCGTTGTACATATTCTGACGTTTAAGCGTTGCTTTCATTCAGTTTTACACGCCGAATGTGGTGCACTTCGCGTCTAACTGCAAAACCACGCGCAATAGCTCGCAAAACGTGAATCTTTCGTCGATTTTGACGACAAATGTCTGTTATTTCCTTTCCGTTGGAGGTATTTTGACGTATAAACGCTCCGTTCACTCAGTTTTACTCGCCGAATGTGATGCATGTCGCGTCTACCTGCAAAACCGCGCGCAATAGCTCGCAAAACGCGATCATTCATCGATTTTGACGAAATGTGACTGTAATTTCTTTCCCGCTATAGATATTTGTATGTTTAAGCGTTTCTTTCACTCAGTTTTGCACGCCGAATGTAGTGTACGTGGCGTTTACCTGCAATATCACGCGCAATAGCTCGCAAAACGTGAATCTTTCGTCGATTTTTACGACAAATGACTGTAATTTCCTTCCCGTTGGAGGTATTTCGACCTGAAAACGCTCCTTTCACTCAGTTCTACATGCCGAATGTGATGCACGTCGCATCTAGCTGCAAAACCAAGCGCAATCGTACTCAAAATGGGATCCTTCGTCGATTTTGACGACAAATGACTGTAATTTCCTTCCCGTTGGAGGTATTTCGACCTGAAAACGCTCCTTTCACATAGTTCCACATGCCGAATGTGATGCACTTCGCGTCTAACTGCAAAACCACGCGCAATATCTCGCAAAACGCAGTCTTTTGTCAATTTTGAAGAAAAATGTCTGTAATTTCCATCCCGTTGGAGGTATTTTGACGTATAAACGCTCCGTTCACTCAGTTTTACACGCCGAATATGGTGCACGTCGCTTCTAGCTGCGAAACCACGCGCAATCGTCTTCAAAATGCGATCTTTCTTCGATTTTGACGAAAAAATGACTGTAATATCTTTTCCCGTTGGAGATATTCGGCGTTCAAACGATCCGTTCACTCAGTTTTACACGCCGAATATGGTGCACGTCGCGTCTAGCTGCGAAACCACGCGCAATCGTCTTCAAAATGCGGTCTTTCGTTGATTTTGACGAAAAATGACTGTAATTTCTTTCCCGCTGGAGATATTTGTATGTGTAAGCGTTTCTTTCACTCAGTTTTGCACGCCAAATGTAGTGCACGTGCGTTTACCTGCAATATCACGCGCAATAGCTCGCAGAACGTGAATCTTTCGTCGATTTTGACGACAAATAACTGTAATTTCCTTTCCGTTGGAGGTATTTCGACCTGAAAGCGCTCCTTTCACTCAGCTCTACATGCCGAATGTGATGCACGTCGCATCTAGCTGCAAAACCAAGCGCAATCGTACTCAAAATGGGATCCTTCGTCGATTTTGACAAAAATGACTGGAATTTCCATCCCGTTGCAGATAGTTTGACGTCTAAGCGTTCCTTTCACTCAGTTTCGCACGCCGAATGTAGTGCACGTAGCGTGTAGCTGCAAAACCACGCGCATTAAATGGCAAAACGCGATATGTCGTCGATTATATAGAAAAAATGACTGTAATTTCTTTCCCGTTGTACATATTCTGACGTTAAAGCGTTGCTTTCATTCAGTTTTACACGCCGAATGTGGTGCACGTCGCGTCTAGCTGCAAAACCAAGCGCAATCGTACTCAAAATGCGATCTTTCGTTGATTTTGACGAAAAATGACTGTAATTTCTTTCCCGCTGGAGATATTTGTATGTTTAAGCGTTTCTTTCACTCAGTTTTGCACACCGAATGTAGTGCACGTGGCGTTTACCTGCAATATCACGCGCAATAGCTCGCAAAACGTGAATCTTTCGTCGATTTTGACGACAAATGACTGTAATTTCCTTCCCGTTGGAGGTATTTCAACCTGAAAACGCTCCTTTCACTCAGTTCTACATGCCGAATGTGATGCACGTCGCATCTAGCTGCAGAACCAAGCGCAATCATACTCAAAATGGGATCCTTCATCGATTTTGACGACAAATGACTGTAATTTCCTTCCCGTTGGAGGTATTTCGACCTGAAAACGCTCATTTCACATAGTTCTACATGCCGAATGTGATGCACTTCGCGTCTAACTGCAAAACCACGCGCAATATCTCGCAAGACGCAGTCTTTTGTCAATTTTAACGAAAAATGTCTGTAATTTCCCCAGTTGAAGGTATTTCGACGTTTAAGCGCTCCATTCACTCAGTTCTACACGCCGAATGTGGTGCACGTCGCGTCTAGCTGCAAAATCACGCGCAGTCGTCTTCAAAATGCGATCTTTCGTCGGTTTTCTCGAGAAATGTCAGTAATTTCCTTCCCATTGGAGATATTTTCAAGTCTAAGCGCTCCTTTCTCTCAGTTTTACACGCCGAATGCAGTGCACGTCGTGTCAAGCTGCAAAACCACGCGCGATCGTCCTCAAAACGCGATCTTTCATTGATTTTGACGAAAAATCCCTGTAATTTCTATCCCGTTGGAGATATTCGACGTTTAAGCGCTCCATTCACTCAGTTCTACACGCCGAATGTGGTGCACGTCGCGTCTAGCTGCAAAACCACGCGCAATCGTCTTCAAAATGCGATCTTTTGTTGATTTTGACGAAAAATGACTGTAATTTCTATCCCGCTGGAAATATTTGAACGTTTAAGCGTTGCTTTCACTCAGTTCTACATGCCGAATGTGATGCACGTCTCGTTTATACTGCAGAACCACGCACAATAGCTCGCAAAACGCGGTCTCTCGTCGATTTTGACGAGAAATGTCTGTAATTTCTTTTCCCGATCGAGATATTCAGCATCTAACGCTCCTTTCACCCAGATTTACACGCCGAATCTAGTGCACGTCGCGTCTAACTGCAAAAAAACGCGCAATAGATGGCACAACGCGATATATCGTCTATTCTATAGAAAAAGGTCTGTAGTTTCCTTCCCGTTGGAGATATTCTGACGTTTAAGCGTTGCTTTCACTCAGTTTTACACGCCGAATGTGGTGCTCGTCGCGTCTATACTGCAAAACCACGCGCAATCGTTCCCAAAATGCAATCTTTCGCCGATATTGACGAACAAATGAATGTACTTTCTTCCCGTTGATGATATTCCACGTTTAAACGCTCCTTTCACACAATGTTACACGCCGATTGTGGTGCAAGTCGCGTCTAGCTGCAAAATCACGCGCAGTCGTCTTCAAAATGCGATCTTTCGTCGGTTTTCTCGAGAAATGTCAGTAATTTCCTTCCCATTGGAGATATTTTCAAGTCTAAGCGCTCCTTTCTCTCAGTTTTACACGCCGAATGCAGTGCACGTCGTGTCAAGCTGCAAAACCACGCGCGATCGTCCTCAAAACGCGATCTTTCATTGATTTTGACGAAAAATCCCTGTAATTTCTATCCCGTTGGAGATATTCGGCGTTTAAACGCTCCTTTCATTCAATTTTGCACGCCAAGTGTAGTGCACGTCGCGTGTAACTGCATCACCTCGCGCAATATCTCGCAGAACACGATCATCCGTCGATTTTGACGAAAAATGTCTATAATGTCCTTCCCGTTGGAGTTATTTCGACATCAAAACGCTTGTTTCATACAATTTTGCACGCCGAATGTAGTGCACGTCGTGTCTAGCCGCAAAGCCACGCGCAATCGTCGTAAAACGCGATCTTTCGTCGATTTTCTCGAAAAATGTCTGTAATTTCCTTCCCGTTGGAGATATCTTCAAGTCTAAGCGCTCCTTTCACTCAGTTTTACACGCCGAATGCAGTGCACGTCGCGCCTAGACGCACAACCACGCGCAATCGTCCTCAAAACGCGATCTTTCGTCGATTTTCTCGAAAAATGTGTGTAATTCTCTTCCCGTTGGACATATTTTGAAGTCTAAGCGCTGCTTTCACACAATATTACACGCCAATTGTGGTGCACGTCGCGTCTAGCTGAAAGACCAGGCGCAATCGTCTTCAGAATGCGATCTTCCGTTGATTTTGACGAAAAAAGACTGTAATTTCTATCCCGCTGGAGATATTTTGAAGTCTACGCGTTCCTTTCACTCAGTTTTACACGCCGAATGTAGTGCACGTAGCGTGTAGCTGCAAAACCACGCGCATTAGATGGCAAAACGCGATATGTCGTCGATTATATAGAAAAGTGACTGTAATTTCCTTCCCGTTGTACATATTCTGACGTTTAAGCGTTGCTTTCATTCAGTTTTACACGCCGAATGTGGTGCACGTCGCGTCTAACTGCAAAACCACGCGCAATAGCTCGCAAAACGCAGTCTTTCGTTAATTTTGACGAAAAATGTCTGTTATTTCCTTCCCGTTGGATGTATTTTGACGTATAAACGCTCCGTTCACTCAGTTTTACTCGCCGAATGTGATGCATGTCGCGTCTAGCTGCAAAACCGCGCGCAATAGCTTGCAAAACGCGATCATTCCTCGATTTTGACGAAATATGACTGTAATTTCTTTCCCGCTGGAGATATTTGTATTTTTAAGCGTTTCTTTCACTCAGTTTTGCACGCCGAATGTAGTGCACGCGGCGTTTACCTGCAATATCACGCGCAATAGCTCGCAAAACGTGAATATTTCGCCGATTTTGACGACAAAAGACTGTAATTTCCTCCCCGTTGGAGGTATTTCGACCTGAAAACGCTCCTTTCACTCAGTTCTACATGCCGAATGTGATGCACGTCGCATCTAGCTGCAAAACCAAGCGCAATCGTACTCAAAATGGGATCCTTCGTCGATTTTGACAAAAATGACTGGAATTTCCATCCCGTTGCAGATATTTTGACGTCTAAGCGATCCTTTCACTCAGTTTCGCACGCCGAATGTAGTGCACGTAGCGTGTAGCTGCAAAACCACGCGCAATCGTTCTCAAAACGCGATCTTTCTTCGATTTTCTCGATAAATGTCTGTAATTAACTTACCGTTAGATGTATTTCGACGTTAAAAACGCTCCGTTCACTCAGTTTTACACGCCGAATGTGGTGCACGTCGCGTCTAACTGCAAACCAACGCGCAATAGCTCGCAAAACGCGATCTTTTATCGATTTTAACGAAAAATGTCTGTAATTTCCCCAGTTGAAGGTATTTCGACGTTTAAGCGCTCCATTCACTCAGTTCTACACGCCGAATGTGGTGCACGTCGCGTCTAGCTGCAAAACCACGCGCAATCGTCTTCAAAATGCGATCTTTTGTTGATTTTGACGAAAAATGACTGTAATTTCTATCCCGCTGGAAATATTTGAACGTTTAAGCGTTGCTTTCACTCAGTTCTACACGCCGAATGTGGTGCACGTCGCGTCTAGCTGCAAAACCACGCGCAATCGTCTTCAAAATGCGATCTTTTGTTGATTTTGACGAAAAATGACTGTAATTTCTATCCCGCTGGAAATATTTGAACGTTTAAGCGTTGCTTTCACTCAGTTCTACACGCCGAATGTGGTGCACGTCGCGTCTAGCTGCAAAACCACGCGCAATCGTCTTCAAAATGCGATCTTTTGTTGATTTTGACGAAAAATGACTGTAATTTCTATCCCGCTGGAAATATTTGAACGTTTAAGCGTTGCTTTCACTCAGTTCTACATGCCGAATGTGATGCACGTCTCGTTTATACTGCAGAACCACGCGCAATAGCTCGCAAAACGCGGTCTCTCGTCGATTTTGACGAGAAATGTCTGTAATTTCTTTTCCCGATCGAGATATTCAGCATCTAACGCTCCTTTCACCCAGATTTACACGCCGAATCTAGTGCACGTCGCGTCTAACTGCAAAAAAACGCGCAATAGATGGCACAACGCGATATATCGTCTATTCTATAGAAAAAGGTCTGTAGTTTCCTTCCCGTTGGAGATATTCTGACGTTTAAGCGTTGCTTTCACTCAGTTTTACACGCCGAATGTGGTGCTCGTCGCGTCTATACTGCAAAACCACGCGCAATCGTTCTCAAAATGCAATCTTTCGCCGATATTGACGAACAAATGAATGTACTTTCTTCCCGTTGATGATATTCCACGTTTAAACGCTCCTTTCACACAATGTTACACGCCGATTGTGGTGCAAGTCGCGTCTAGCTGCAAAATCACGCGCAGTCGTCTTCAAAATGCGATCTTTCGTCGGTTTTCTCGAGAAATGTCAGTAATTTCCTTCCCATTGGAGATATTTTCAAGACTAAGCGCTCCTTTCTCTCAGTTTTACACGCCGAATGCAGTGCACGTCGTGTCAAGCTGCAAAACCACGCGCGATCGTCCTCAAAACGCGATCTTTCATTGATTTTGACGAAAAATCCCTGTAATTTCTATCCCGTTGGAGATATTCGGCGTTTAAACGCTCCTTTCATTCAATTTTGCACGCCAAGTGTAGTGCACGTCGCGTGTAACTGCATCACCTCGCGCAATATCTCGCAGAACACGATCATCCGTCGATTTTGACGAAAAATGTCTATAATGTCCTTCCCGTTGGAGTTATTTCGACATCAAAACGCTTGTTTCATACAATTTTGCACGCCGAATGTAGTGCACGTCGTGTCTAGCCGCAAAGCCACGCGCAATCGTCGTAAAACGCGATCTTTCGTCGATTTTCTCGAAAAATGTCTGTAATTTCCTTCCCGTTGGAGATATCTTCAAGTCTAAGCGCTCCTTTCACTCAGTTTTACACGCCGAATGCAGTGCACGTCGCGCCTAGACGCACAACCACGCGCAATCGTCCTCGAAACGCGATCCTTCGTCGATTTTCTCGAAAAATGTGTGTAATTCTCTTCCCGTTGGACATATTTTGAAGTCTAAGCGCTGCTTTCACACAATATTACACGCCAATTGTGGTGCACGTCGCGTCTAGCTGAAAGACCAGGCGCAATCGTCTTCAGAATGCGATCTTCCGTTGATTTTGACGAAAAAAGACTGTAATTTCTATCCCGCTGGAGATATTTTGAAGTCTACGCGTTCCTTTCACTCAGTTTTACACGCCGAATGTAGTGCACGTAGCGTGTAGCTGCAAAACCACGCGCATTAGATGGCAAAACGCGATATGTCGTCGATTATATAGAAAAATGACTGTAATTTCCTTCCCGTTGTACATATTCTGACGTTTAAGCGTTGCTTTCATTCAGTTTTACACGCCGAATGTGGTGCACGTCGCGTCTAACTGCAAACCAACGCGCAATAGCTCGCAAAACGCGATCTTTTATCGATTTTAACGAAAAATGTCTGTAATTTCCCCAGTTGAAGGTATTTCGACGTTTAAGCGTTGCTTTCACTCAGTTCTACACGCCAATTGTAGTGCACGTCACGTCTAGCTGTAAGACCAGGCGCAATCGTCTTCAGAATGCGATCTTCCGTTGATTTTGACGAAAAATGACTGTAATTTCTATCCCGCTTGAGATATTTTGAAGTCTACGCGTTCCTTTCACTCAGTTTTGCACGCCGAATGTGGTGCACGTCGCGTCTAGTTGCAAAACCACGCGCAATCGTTCACAAAATGCGATCTTTCGTCGATTTTGACGAAAAAATGACTGTAATATCTTTTCCCGTTGGAGATAATCGGCGTTCAAACGCTCCTTTCACTCAGTTTTACACGCCGAATATGGTTCCCGTCGCGTCTAGCTGCGAATCCACGCGCAATCGTCTTCAAAATGCGGTCTTTCGTTGATTTTGACGAAATATGACTGTAATTTCTTTCCCGCTGGAGATATTTGTATGTTTAAGCGTTTCTTTCACTCAGTTTTGCACGCCGAATGTAGTGCACGTGGCGTTTACCTGCAATAGCACGCGCAATAGCTCGCAAAACGTGAATCTTTCGTCGATTTTGACGATAAATGACTGTTATTTCCTTCCCGTTGGAGGTATTTCGACCTGAAAACGCTCCTTTCACTCAGCTCTACATGCCGAATGTGATGCACGTCGCATCTAGCTGCAAAACCAAGCGCAATCGTACTCAAAATGGGATCCTTCGTCGATTTTGACAAAAATGACTGGAATTTCCATCCCGTTGCAGATATTTTGACGTCTAAGCGATCCTTTCACTCAGTTTCGCACGCCGAATGTAGTGCACGTAGCGTGTAGCTGCAAACCCACGCGCAATCGTTCTCAAAACGCGATCTTTCTTCGATTTTCTCGATAAATGTCTGTAATTAACTTACCGTTAGATGTATTTCGACGTTAAAAACGCTCCGTTCACTCAGTTTTTCACTCCGAATGTGGTGCACGTCGCGTCTAACTGCAAACCAACGCGCAATAGCTCGCAAAACGCGATCTTTTATCGATTTTAACGAAAAATGTCTGTAATTTCCCCAGTTGAACGTATTTCGACGTTTAAGCGTTCCTTTCACTCAGTTCTACACGCCGAATGTGGTGCACGTCGCGTCTAGCTGCAAAACCACGCGCAATAGTCTTCACAATGCGATCTTTTGTTGATGTTGACGATAAATGACTGTAATTTCTATCCCGCTGGAAATATTTGTACGTTTAAGCGTTGCTTTCACTCAGTTTCAAACGCCGAATGTAGTGCACGTAGCGTGTAGCTGCAAACCCACGCGCAATCGTTCTCAAAACGCGATCTTTCTTCGATTTTCTCGATAAATGTCTGTAATTAACTTACCGTTAGATGTATTTCGACGTTAAAAACGCTCCTTTCATTCAACTTTGCACGCCGAGTGTAGTGCACGTCGCGTGTAGCTGCAACACCACGCGCAATATCTCGCAGAACACGATCTTCCGTCGATTTTGACGAAAAATGTCTATAATGTCTTTCCCGTTGGAGATATTTCGAAGTTTTGAAGTTCCTTTAACTCCATCTGACAAGCCAAATGGAGTGCACGCTGTTTCCAGCGTCAAAACAAGGCCAGTTGCACGCACGACGCGATCTTTCGTCGTATCTTTACGAAAAATGACTCTAGTGTCCTACCTGTTGGAGATATTTCGTAGTTTTAACGCTCTTTTAACTCCATCGGACAAGCCAAATGCAGTGCACGCTGTTTCCAGCATCAAAACAAGACCAGTTGCACGCAAATCGCAAACTTTCGTCGTCTCTTGACGAAAAATGACTGTAATTTCCTTCCCGTTGGAGGTAGTTCGACGTTTAAACGCTCCTTTCACTCAGTTTTACACGCCGAAAGCAGTGCACGTCGCGTCTAGCTGCAGAATCACGCGCAATCGTTCATAAAACGCGATCTTCCGTCGATTTTCTCGATAAATGTCTGTAATTTCCTTACCGTTAGGTGTATTTCGACGTTTAAACGCTCCGTTCACTCAGTTTTACACGCCGAATGTGGTGCTCGTCGCGTCTATACTGCAAAACCACGCGCAATCGTCATCAAAACGCGATCTTTCGTCGATTTTGACGAACAAATGACTGTAATTTCTTCCCGTTGATGATATTCCACGTTTAAACGCTCCTTTCTCTCAGTTTTACACGACGAATGCAGTGCACGTCTTGTCAAGCTACAAAACCACGCGCGATCGTCCTCAAAACCCGATCTTTCGTCGATTTTCTCGAAAAATGTCTGTAATGTCCTTCCCGTTGGAGATATTTTGAAGTCTAAGCGCTGCTTTCACACAATGTTACACGCCGATTGTGGTGCAAGTCGCGTCTAGCTGCAAAATCACGCGCAGTCGTCTTCAAAATGCGATCTTTCGTAGGTTTTCTCGAGAAATGTCAGTAATTTCCTTCCCGTTGGAGATATTTTCAAGTCTAAGCGCTCCTTTCTCTCAGTTTTACACGCCGAATGCAGTGCACGTCGTGTCAAGCTGCAAAACCACGCGCGATCGTCCTCAAAACGCGATCTTTCATTGATTTTGACGAAAAATCCCTGTAATTTCTATCCCGTTGGAGATATTCGGCGTTTAAACGCTCCTTTCATTCAATTTTGCACGCCGAGTGTGGTGCACGTCGCGTGTAGCTGCAACACATCGCGCAATATCTCGCAGAACACGATCATCCGTCGATTTTGACGATAAATGTCTATAATGTCCTTCCCGTTGGCGTTATTTCGACATCAAAACGCTTGTTTCATACAATTTTGCACGCCGAATGTAGTGCACGTCGTGTCTTGCCGCAAAGCCACGCGCAATCGTCCTCAAAACGCGATCTTTCGTCGATTTTCTCGAAAAATGTCTGTAATTTCCTTCCCGTTGGAGATATCTTCAAGTCTAAGCGCTCCTTTCACTCAGTTTCACACGCCGAATGTGATGCATGTCGCGTCTAGCTGCAAAATCACGCATAATCGTCTTCAAAATGTGATCTTCCGTTGATTTTAACGAAAAATGACTGTAATTTCTTTTCCGCTGGAGATATTTGTATGTTTAAGTGTTTCTTTCACTCAGTTTTAAACGCCGAATGTAGTGCACGTGGCGTTTACATGCAATACCACGCGCAATAGCTCGCAAAACGTGAATCTTTCGTCGATTTTGACGAAACATGACTGTAATTTCCTTCCCGTTGGAGGTATTTCAACGTAAAAACGCTGCTTTCACTCAGTTCTACATGCCGAATGTGATGCACGTCTCGTTTATACTGCAGAACCACGCGCAATAGCTCGCAAAACGCGGTCTCTCGTCGATTTTGACGAGAAATGTCTGTAATTTCTTTTCCCGATCGAGATATTCAGCATCTAACGCTCCTTTCACCCAGATTTACACGCCGAATCTAGTGCACGTCGCGTCTAACTGCAAAAAAACGCGCAATAGATGGCACAACGCGATATATCGTCTATTCTATAGAAAAAGGTCTGTAGTTTCCTTCCCGTTGATGATACTCCACGTTTAAACGCTCCTTTCACTCAGTTTTACACGCCGAATGTGGTGCTCGTCGCGTCTATACTGCAAAACCACGCGCAATCGTTCTCAAAATGCAATCTTTCGTCGATTTTGACGAACAAATGAATGTACTTTCTTCCCGTTGATGATACTCCACGTTTAAACGCTCCTTTCACTCAGTTTTACACGCCGAATGCAGTGCACGTCTTGTCAAGCTGCAAAACCACGCGCGATCGTCCTCAAAACGCGATCTTTCGTCGATTTTCTCGAAAAATGTCTGTAATGTCCTTCCCGTTGGAGATATTTTGAAGTCTAAGCGCTGCTTTCACACAATGTTACACGCCGATTGTGGTGCAAGTCGCGTCTAGCTGCAAAATCACGCGCAGTCGTCTTCAAAATGCGATCTTTCGTCGGTTTTCTCGAGAAATGTCAGTAATTTCCTTCCCATTGGAGATATTTTCAAGTCTAAGCGCTCCTTTCACTCAGTTTTACACGCAGAATGCAGTGGACGTCGCGCCTAGTCGCACAACAACGCGCAATCGTCCTCAGAAAGCGATCTTTCGTCGGTTTTGACGCTAAATATCTGTCATTACCTTCCCGTTGGAGATATTCGACGTATAAACGCTCCTTTCATTCAACTTTGCACGCCGAGTGTAGTGCACGACGCGTGTAGCTGCAACACCACGCGCAATATCTCGCAGAACACGATCTTCCGTCGATTTTGACGAAAAATGTCTATAATGTCTTTCCCGTTGGAGATATTTCGAAGTTGTGAAGTTCCTTTAACTCCATCTGACAAGCCAAATGGAGTGCACGCTGTTTCCAGCGTCAAAACAAGGCCAGTTGCACGCACGACGCGATCTTTCGTCGTATCTTTACGAAAAATGACTCTAGTGTCCTACCTGTTGGAGATATTTCGAAGTTTTAACACTCTTTTAACTCCATCTGACAAGCCAAATGCAGTGCACGCTCTTTCCAGCATCAAAATAAGACTAATTGCACACAAAACGTGAATCTGTCGTCGATTTTGACGACAAATGACTGTAATTTCCTTCCCGTTGGAGGAACTTCGACCTGAAAACGCTCCTTTCACATAGTTCTACATGCCGAATGTGATGCACGTCGCATCTAGCTGCAAAACCAAGCGCAATGGTACTCAAAATGGGATCCTTCGTCGATTTTGACAAAAATGACTGGAATTTCCGTCCCGTTGCAGATAGTTTGACGTCTAAGCGTTACTTTCACTCAGTTTCGCACGCCGAATGTAGTGCACGTAGCGTGTAGCTGCAAAACCACGCGCATTAGATGGCAAAACGCGATATGTCGTCGATTATATAGAAAAATGACTGTAATTTCCTTCCCGTTGTACATATTCTGACGTTTAAGCGTTGCTTTCATTCAGTTTTACACGCCGAATGTGGTGCACGTCGCGTCTAACTGCTAAACCACGCGCAATAGCTCGCAAAACGCAGTCTTTCGTTAATTTTGACGAAAAATGTCTGTAATTTCCTTCCCGTTGGAGGTATTTCAACGTGAAAACGCTCCGTTCACTCAGTTTTACTCGCCGAATGTGATGCATGTCGCGTCTAGCTGCAAAACCGCGCGCAATAGCTTGCAAAACGCGATCATTCCTCGATTTTGACGAAATATGACTGTAATTTCTTTCCCGCTGGAGATATTTGTATGTTTAAGCGTTTCTTTCACTCAGTTTTGCACGCCGAATGTAGTGCACGTGGCGTTTACCTGCAATATCACGCTCAATAGCTCGCAAAACGTGAATCTTTCGCCGATTTTGACGACAAAAGACTGTAATTTCCTTCCCGTTGGAGGTATTTCGAGCTGAAAACGCTCCTTTCACTCAGTTCTACATGCCGAATGTGATGCACGTCGCATCTAGCTGCAAAATCAAGCGCAATCGTACTCAAAATGGGATCCTTCGTCGATTTTGACAAAAATGACTGGAATTTCCATCCCGTTGCAGATATTTTGACGTCTAAGCGATCCTTTCACTCAGTTTCGCACGCCGAATGTAGTGCACGTAGCGTTTAGCTGCAAAACCACGCGCAATCGTTCTCAAAACGCGATCTTTCTTCGATTTTCTCGATAAATGTCTGTAATTAACTTACCGTTAGATGTATTTCGACGTTAAAAACGCTCCGTTCACTCAGTTTTACACGCCGAATGTGGTGCACGTCGCGTCTAACTGCAAACCAACGCGCAATAGCTCGCAAAACGCGATCTTTTATCGATTTTAACGAAAAATGTCTGTAATTTCCCCAGTTGAAGGTATTTCGACGTTTAAGCGCTCCATTCACTCAGTTCTACACGCCGAATGTGGTGCACGTCGCGTCTAGCTGCAAAACCACGCGCAATCGTCTTCAAAATGCGATCTTTTGTTGATTTTGACGAAAAATGACTGTAATTTCTATCCCGCTGGAAACATTTGAACGTTTAAGCGTTGCTTTCACTCAGTTCTACACGCCGAATGTGGTGCACGTCGCGTCTAGCTGCAAAACCACGCGCAATCGTCCTCAAAACGCTATCCTTCGTCGGTTTTGACGCTAAATGTCTGTCATTACCTTCCCGTTGGAGTTATTCGACGTATAAACGCTCCTTTCATTCAACTTTGCACGCCGAGTGTAGTGCACGTAGCGTGTAGCTGCAACACCACGCGCAATATCTCGCAGAACACGATCTTCAGTCGATTTTGACGAAAAAATGACTATAGTATCTTCCCCGTTGGAGATATTCGGCGTTTAAACGCTCCTTTCACTCAGTTTTACACGCCGAATGTGGTGCACGTCGCGTCTATACTGCAAAACCACGCGCAATCGTCATCAAAACGCGATCTTTCGTCGATTTTGACGAACAAATGACTGTAATTTCTTCCCGTTGATGATATTCCACGTTTAAACGCTCCTTTCTCTCAGTTTTACACGCCGAATGCAGTGCACTTCGTGTCAAGCTGCAAAACCACGCGCGATCGTCCTCAAAACGCGATCTTTCATTGATTTTGACGAAAAATCCCTGCAATTTCTATCCCGTTGGAGATATTCGGCGTTTAAACACTCCTTTCATTCAATTTTGCACGCCGAGTGTGGTGCACGTCGCGTGTAGCTGCAACACATCGCGCAATATCTCGCAGAACACGATCTTCCGTCGATTTTGACGATAAATGTCTATAATGTCCTTCCCGTTGGCGTTATTTCGACATCAAAACGCTTGTTTCATACAATTTTGCACGCCGAATGTAGTGCACGTCGTGTCTTGCCGCAAAGCCACGCGCAATCGTCCTCAAAACGCGATCTTTCGTCGATTTTCTCGAAAATGTCTGTAATTTCCTTCCCGTTGGAGATATCTTCAAGTCTAAGCGCTCCTTTCACTCAGTTTCACACGCCGAATGTGATGCATGTCGCGTCTAGCTGCAAAATCACGCGTAATCGTCTTCAAAATGTGATCTTCCGTTGATTTTAACGAAAAATGACTGTAATTTCTTTTCCGCTGGAGATATTTGTATGTTTAAGTGTTTCTTTCACTCAGTTTTAAACGCCGAATGTAGTGCACGTGGCGTTTACATGCAATACCACGCGCAATAGCTCGCAAAACGTGAATCTTTCGTCGATTTTGACGAAACATGACTGTAATTTCCTTCCCGTTGGAGGTATTTCAACGTAAAAAACGCTGCTTTCACTCAGTTCTACATGCCGAATGTGATGCACGTCTCGTTTATACTGCAGAACCACGCGCAATAGCTCGCAAAACGCGGTCTCTCGTCGATTTTGACGAGAAATGTCTGTAATTTCTTTTCCCGATCGAGATATTCAGCATTTAACGCTCCTTTCACCCAGATTTACACGCCGAATCTAGTGCACGTCGCGTCTAACTGCAAAAAAACGCGCAATAGATGGCACAACGCGATATATCGTCTATTCTATAGAAAAAGGTCTGTAGTTTCCTTCCCGTTGATGATACTCCACATTTAAACGCTCCTTTCACTCAGTTTTACACGCCGAATGTGGTGCTCGTCGCGTCTATACTGCAAAACCACGCGCAATCGTTCTCAAAATGCAATCTTTCGTCGATTTTGACGAACAAATGAATGTACTTTCTTCCCGTTGATGATACTCCACGTTTAAACGCTCCTTTCACTCAGTTTTACACGCAGAATGCAGTGCACGTCTTGTCAAGCTGCAAAACCACGCGCGATCGTCCTCAAAACGCGATCTTTCGTCGATTTTCTCGAAAAATGTCTGTAATGTCCTTCCCGTTGGAGATATTTTGAAGTCTAAGCGCTGCTTTCACACAATGTTACACGCCGATTGTGGTGCAAGTCGCGTCTAGCTGCAAAATCACGCGCAGTCGTCTTCAAAATGCGATCTTTCGTCGGTTTTCTCGAGAAATGTCAGTAATTTCCTTCCCATTGGAGATATTTTCAAGTCTAAGCGCTCCTTTCACTCAGTTTTACACGCAGAATGCAGTGGACGTCGCGCCTAGTCGCACAACAACGCGCAATCGTCCTCAGAAAGCGATCTTTCGTCGGTTTGGACGCTAAATATCTGTCATTACCTTCCCGTTGGAGATATTCGACGTATAAACGCTCCTTTCATTCAACTTTGCACGCCGAGTGTAGTGCACGTCGCGTGTAGCTGCAACACCACGCGCAATATCTCGCAGAACACGATCTTCCGTCGATTTTGACGAAAAATGTCTATAATGTCTTTCCCGTTGGAGATATTTCGAAGTTGTGAAGTTCCTTTAACTCCATCTGACAAGCCAAATGGAGTGCACGCTGTTTCCAGCGTCAAAACAAGGCCAGTTGCACGCACGACGCGATCTTTCGTCGTATCTTTACGAAAAATGACTCTAGTGTCCTACCTGTTGGAGATATTTCGAAGTTTTAATACTCTTTTAACTCCATCTGACAAGCCAAATGCAGTGCACGCTCTTTCCAGCATCAAAATAAGACTAATTGCACACAAAACGTGAATCTGTCGTCGATTTTGACGACAAATGACTGTAATTTCCTTCCCGTTGGAGGAACTTCGACCTGAAAACGCTCCTTTCACATAGTTCTACATGCCGAATGTGATGCACGTCGCATCTAGCTGCAAAACCAAGCGCAATGGTACTCAAAATGGGATCCTTCGTCGATTTTGACAAAAATGAATGGAATTTCCGTCCCGTTGCAGATAGTTTGACGTCTAAGCGTTACTTTCACTCAGTTTCGCACGCCGAATGTAGTGCACGTAGCGTGTAGCTGCAAAACCACGCGCATTAGATGGCAAAACGCGATATGTCGTCGATTATATAGAAAAATGACTGTAATTTCCTTCCCGTTGTACATATTCTGACGTTTAAGCGTTGCTTTCATTCAGTTTTACACGCCGAATGTGGTGCACGTCGCGTCTAACTGCTAAACCACGCGCAATAGCTCGCAAAACGCAGTCTTTCGTTAATTTTGACGAAAAATGTCTGTAATTTCCTTCCCGTTGGAGGTATTTCAACGTGAAAACGCTCCGTTCACTCAGTTTTACTCGCCGAATGTGATGCATGTCGCGTCTAGCTGCAAAACCGCGCGCAATAGCTTGCAAAACGCGATCATTCCTCGATTTTGACGAAATATGACTGTAATTTCTTTCCCGCTGGAGATATTTGTATGTTTAAGCGTTTCTTTCACTCAGTTTTGCACGCCGAATGTAGTGCACGTGGCGTTTACCTGCAATATCACGCGCAATAGCTCGCAAAACGTGAATCTTTCGCCGATTTTGACGACAAAAGACTGTAATTTCCTTCCCGTTGGAGGTATTTCGAGCTGAAAACGCTCCTTTCACTCAGTTCTACATGCCGAATGTGATGCACGTCGCATCTAGCTGCAAAATCAAGCGCAATCGTACTCAAAATGGGATCCTTCGTCGATTTTGACAAAAATGACTGGAATTTCCATCCCGTTGCAGATATTTTGACGTCTAAGCGATCCTTTCACTCAGTTTCGCACGCCGAATGTAGTGCACGTAGCGTTTAGCTGCAAAACCACGCGCAATCGTTCTCAAAACGCGATCTTTCTTCGATTTTCTCGATAAATGTCTGTAATTAACTTACCGTTAGATGTATTTCGACGTTAAAAACGCTCCGTTCACTCAGTTTTACACGCCGAATGTGGTGCACGTCGCGTCTAACTGCAAACCAACGCGCAATAGCTCGCAAAACGCGATCTTTTATCGATTTTAGCGAAAAATGTCTGTAATTTCCCCAGTTGAAGGTATTTCGACGTTTAAGCGCTCCATTCACCCAGTTCTACACGCCGAATGTGGTGCACGTCGCGTCTAGCTGCAAAACCACGCGCAATCGTCTTCAAAATGCGATCTTTTGTTGATTTTGACGAAAAATGACTGTAATTTCTATCCCGCTGGAAACATTTGAACGTTTAAGCGTTGCTTTCACTCAGTTCTACACGCCGAATGTGGTGCACGTCGCGTCTAGCTGCAAAACCACGCGCAATCGTCCTCAAAACGCTATCCTTCGTCGGTTTTGACGCTAAATGTCTGTCATTACCTTCCCGTTGGAGTTATTCGACGTATAAACGCTCCTTTCATTCAACTTTGCACGCCGAGTGTAGTGCACGTAGCGTGTAGCTGCAACACCACGCGCAATATCTCGCAGAACACGATCTTCAGTCGATTTTGACGAAAAAATGACTATAGTATCTTCCCCGTTGGAGATATTCGGCGTTTAAACGCTCCTTTCACTCAGTTTTACACGCCGAATGTGGTGCACGTCGCGTCTATACTGCAAAACCACGCGCAATCGTCATCAAAACGCGATCTTTCGTCGATTTTGACGAACAAATGACTGTAATTTCTTCCCGTTGATGATATTCCACGTTTAAACGCTCCTTTCTCTCAGTTTTACACGCCGAATGCAGTGCACTTCGTGTCAAGCTGCAAAACCACGCGCGATCGTCCTCAAAACGCGATCTTTCATTGATTTTGACGAAAAATCCCTGCAATTTCTATCCCGTTGGAGATATTCGGCGTTTAAACACTCCTTTCATTCAATTTTGCACGCCGAGTGTGGTGCACGTCGCGTGTAGCTGCAACACATCGCGCAATATCTCGCAGAACACGATCTTCCGTCGATTTTGACGATAAATGTCTATAATGTCCTTCCCGTTGGCGTTATT
The DNA here is from genome assembly GCA_037178635.1 of Bombus dahlbomii. Classification (NCBI taxonomy): domain Eukaryota; kingdom Metazoa; phylum Arthropoda; class Insecta; order Hymenoptera; family Apidae; genus Bombus; species Bombus dahlbomii. Next base: position 69,590 of record CM074111.1, read on the forward strand.
TCGACATCAAAACGCTTGTTTCATACAATTTTGCACGCCGAATGTAGTGCACGTCGTGTCTTGCCGCAAAGCCACGCGCAATCGTCCTCAAAACGCGATCTTTCGTCGATTTTCTCGAAAAATGTCTGTAATTTCCTTGTTCCCCGTTGGAGATATCTTCAAGTCTAAGCGCTCCTTTCACTCAGTTTCACACGCCGAATGTGATGCATGTCGCGTCTAGCTGCAAAATCACGCGTAATCGTCTTCAAAATGTGATCTTCCGTTGATTTTAACGAAAAATGACTGTAATTTCTTTTCCGCTGGAGATATTTGTATGTTTAAGTGTTTCTTTCACTCAGTTTTAAACGCCGAATGTAGTGCACGTGGCGTTTACATGCAATACCACGCGCAATAGCTCGCAAAACGTGAATCTTTCGTCGATTTTGACGAAACATGACTGTAATTTCCTTCCCGTTGGAGGTATTTCAACGTAAAAACGCTGCTTTCACTCAGTTCTACATGCCGAATGTGATGCACGTCTCGTTTATACTGCAGAACCACGCGCAATAGCTCGCAAAACGCGGTCTCTCGTCGATTTTGACGAGAAATGTCTGTAATTTCTTTTCCCGATCGAGATATTCAGCATTTAACGCTCCTTTCACCCAGATTTACACGCCGAATCTAGTGCACGTCGCGTCTAACTGCAAAAAAACGCGCAATAGATGGCACAACGCGATATATCGTCTATTCTATAGAAAAAGGTCTGTAGTTTCCTTCCCGTTGATGATACTCCACATTTAAACGCTCCTTTCACTCAGTTTTACATGCCGAATGTGGTGCTCGTCGCGTCTATACTGCAAAACCACGCGCAATCGTTCTCAAAATGCAATCTTTCGTCGATTTTGACGAACAAATGAATGTACTTTCTTCCCGTTGATGATACTCCACGTTTAAACGCTCCTTTCACTCAGTTTTACACGCAGAATGCAGTGCACGTCTTGTCAAGCTGCAAAACCACGCGCGATCGTCCTCAAAACGCGATCTTTCGTCGATTTTCTCGAAAAATGTCTGTAATGTCCTTCCCGTTGGAGATATTTTGAAGTCTAAGCGCTGCTTTCACACAATGTTACACGCCGATTGTGGTGCAAGTCGCGTCTAGCTGCAAAATCACGCGCAGTCGTCTTCAAAATGCGATCTTTCGTCGGTTTTCTCGAGAAATGTCAGTAATTTCCTTCCCATTGGAGATATTTTCAAGTCTAAGCGCTCCTTTCACTCAGTTTTACACGCAGAATGCAGTGGACGTCGCGCCTAGTCGCACAACAACGCGCAATCGTCCTCAGAAAGCGATCTTTCGTCGGTTTTGACGCTAAATATCTGTCATTACCTTCCCGTTGGAGATATTCGACGTATAAACGCTCCTTTCATTCAACTTTGCACGCCGAGTGTAGTGCACGTCGCGTGTAGCTGCAACACCACGCGCAATATCTCGCAGAACACGATCTTCCGTCGATTTTGACGAAAAATGTCTATAATGTCTTTCCCGTTGGAGATATTTCGAAGTTGTGAAGTTCCTTTAACTCCATCTGACAAGCCAAATGGAGTGCACGCTGTTTCCAGCGTCAAAACAAGGCCAGTTGCACGCACGACGCGATCTTTCGTCGTATCTTTACGAAAAATGACTCTAGTGTCCTACCTGTTGGAGATATTTCGAAGTTTTAATACTCTTTTAACTCCATCTGACAAGCCAAATGCAGTGCACGCTCTTTCCAGCATCAAAATAAGACTAATTGCACACAAAACGTGAATCTGTCGTCGATTTTGACGACAAATGACTGTAATTTCCTTCCCGTTGGAGGAACTTCGACCTGAAAACGCTCCTTTCACATAGTTCTACATGCCGAATGTGATGCACGTCGCATCTAGCTGCAAAACCAAGCGCAATGGTACTCAAAATGGGATCCTTCGTCGATTTTGACAAAAATGAATGGAATTTCCGTCCCGTTGCAGATAGTTTGACGTCTAAGCGTTACTTTCACTCAGTTTCGCACGCCGAATGTAGTGCACGTAGCGTGTAGCTGCAAAACCACGCGCATTAGATGGCAAAACGCGATATGTCGTCGATTATATAGAAAAATGACTGTAATTTCCTTCCCGTTGTACATATTCTGACGTTTAAGCGTTGCTTTCATTCAGTTTTACACGCCGAATGTGGTGCACGTCGCGTCTAACTGCTAAACCACGCGCAATAGCTCGCAAAACGCAGTCTTTCGTTAATTTTGACGAAAAATGTCTGTAATTTCCTTCCCGTTGGAGGTATTTCAACGTGAAAACGCTCCGTTCACTCAGTTTTACTCGCCGAATGTGATGCATGTCGCGTCTAGCTGCAAAACCGCGCGCAATAGCTTGCAAAACGCGATCATTCCTCGATTTTGACGAAATATGACTGTAATTTCTTTCCCGCTGGAGATATTTGTATGTTTAAGCGTTTCTTTCACTCAGTTTTGCACGCCGAATGTAGTGCACGTGGCGTTTACCTGCAATATCACGCGCAATAGCTCGCAAAACGTGAATCTTTCGCCGATTTTGACGACAAAAGACTGTAATTTCCTTCCCGTTGGAGGTATTTCGAGCTGAAAACGCTCCTTTCACTCAGTTCTACATGCCGAATGTGATGCACGTCGCATCTAGCTGCAAAATCAAGCGCAATCGTACTCAAAATGGGATCCTTCGTCGATTTTGACAAAAATGACTGGAATTTCCATCCCGTTGCAGATATTTTGACGTCTAAGCGATCCTTTCACTCAGTTTCGCACGCCGAATGTAGTGCACGTAGCGTTTAGCTGCAAAACCACGCGCAATCGTTCTCAAAACGCGATCTTTCTTCGATTTTCTCGATAAATGTCTGTAATTAACTTACCGTTAGATGTATTTCGACGTTAAAAACGCTCCGTTCACTCAGTTTTACACGCCGAATGTGGTGCACGTCGCGTCTAACTGCAAACCAACGCGCAATAGCTCGCAAAACGCGATCTTTTATCGATTTTAGCGAAAAATGTCTGTAATTTCCCCAGTTGAAGGTATTTCGACGTTTAAGCGCTCCATTCACCCAGTTCTACACGCCGAATGTGGTGCACGTCGCGTCTAGCTGCAAAACCACGCGCAATCGTCTTCAAAATGCGATCTTTTGTTGATTTTGACGAAAAATGACTGTAATTTCTATCCCGCTGGAAACATTTGAACGTTTAAGCGTTGCTTTCACTCAGTTCTACACGCCGAATGTGGTGCACGTCGCGTCTAGCTGCAAAACCACGCGCAATCGTCCTCAAAACGCTATCCTTCGTCGGTTTTGACGCTAAATGTCTGTCATTACCTTCCCGTTGGAGTTATTCGACGTATAAACGCTCCTTTCATTCAACTTTGCACGCCGAGTGTAGTGCACGTAGCGTGTAGCTGCAACACCACGCGCAATATCTCGCAGAACACGATCTTCAGTCGATTTTGACGAAAAAATGACTATAGTATCTTCCCCGTTGGAGATATTCGGCGTTTAAACGCTCCTTTCACTCAGTTTTACACGCCGAATGTGGTGCACGTCGCGTCTATACTGCAAAACCACGCGCAATCGTCATCAAAACGCGATCTTTCGTCGATTTTGACGAACAAATGACTGTAATTTCTTCCCGTTGATGATATTCCACGTTTAAACGCTCCTTTCTCTCAGTTTTACACGCCGAATGCAGTGCACGTCGTGTCAAGCTGCAAAACCACGCGCGATCGTCCTCAAAACGCGATCTTTCATTGATTTTGACGAAAAATCCCTGTAATTTCTATCCCGTTGGAGATATTCGGCGTTTAAACGCTCCTTTCATTCAATTTTGCACGCCAAGTGTGGTGCACGTCGCGTGTAGCTGCAACACCTCGCGCAATATCTCGCAGAACACGGTCATCCGTCGATTTTGACGAAAAATGTCTATAATGTCCTTCCCGTTGGAGTTATTTCGACATCAAAACGCTTGTTGCATACAATTTTGCACGCCGAATGTAGTGCACGTCGTGTCTAGACGCACAACCACGCGCAATCGTCCTCAAAACGCGATCTTTCGTCGATTTTCTCGAAAAATGTGTGTAATTCTCTTCCCGTTGGACATATTTTGAAGTCTAAGCGCTGCTTTCGCACAAAATTACACGCCAATTGTGGTGCACGTCGCGTCTAGCTGAAAGACCAGGCGCAATCGTCTTCAGAATGCGATCTTCCGTTGATTTTGACGAAAAATGACTGTAATTTCTATCCCGCTTGAGATATTTTGAAGTCTACGCGTTCCTTTCACTCAGTTTTGCACGCCGAATGTGGTGCACGTCGCGTCTAGCTGCAAAACCACGCGCAATCGTTCACAAAATGCGATCTTTCGTCGATTTTGACGAAAAAATGACTGTAATATCTTTTCCCGTTGGAGATAATCGGCGTTCAAACGCTCCTTTCACTCAGTTTTACACGCCGAATATGGTGCCCGTCGCGTCTAGCTGCGAATCCACGCGCAATCGTCTTCAAAATGCGGTCTTTCGTTGATTTTGACGAAATATGACTGTAATTTCTTTCCCGCTGGAGATATTTGTATGTTTAAGCGTTTCTTTCACTCAGTTTTAAACGCCGAATGTAGTGCACGTGGCGTTTACCTGCAATAGCACGCGCAATAGCTCGCAAAACGTGAATCTTTCGTCGATTTTGACGACAAATGACTGTTTATTTCCTTCCCGTTGGAGGTATTTCGACCTGAAAACGCTCCTTTCACTCAGCTCTACATGCCGAATGTGATGCACGTCGCATCTAGCTGCAAAACCAAGCGCAATCGTACTCAAAATGGGATCCTTCGTCGATTTTGACAAAAATGACTGGAATTTCCATCCCGTTGCAGATATTTTGACGTCTAAGCGATCCTTTCACTCAGTTTCGCACGCCGAATGTAGTGCACGTAGCGTGTAGCTGCAAAACCACGCGCATTAGATGGCAAGACGCGATATGTCGTCGATTATATAGAAAAATGACTGTGATTTCCTTCCCGTTGTACATATTCTGACGTTTAAGCGTTGCTTTCATTCAGTTTTACACGCCGAATGTGGTGCACGTCGCGTCTAACTGCAAAACAACGCGCAATAGCTCGCAAAACGCAGTCTTTCGTCAATTTTGACGAAAAATGTCTGTAATTTCCTTACCGTTGGAGGTATTTTGACGTATAAATGCTCCAATCACTCAGTTTTACTCGCCGAATGTGATGCATGTCGCGTCTAGCTGCAAAACCAAGCGCAATCGTACTCAACATGCGATCTTTCGTCGATTTTCTCGAAAAATGTCTATAATTTCCATCCCGTTGGAGATATTTTGAAGTCTAAGCGCTGCTTTCACAGAGTTTTACACGCCGATTGTGGTGCACGTAGCGTGTAGCTGCAAAACAACGCGCAATCGTCTTCAAAATGCGATCTTTCGTTGTTTTTACGAAAAATGACTGTAATTCCTTTCCCGCTGGAGATATTTGTACGTACAAGCGATCCCTTCACTCAGTTTTGCACGCCGTATGTAGTGCACGTATCGTGCAGCTGCAAAACCACGCGCAATCGTCCTCAAAACGCGATCTTTCGTCGGTTTTGACGCTAAATGTCTGTCATTACCTTCCCGTTGGAGATATTCGACGTATAAACGCTCCTTTCATTCAACTTTGCACGCCGAGTGTAGTGCACGTAGCGTGTAGCTGGAACACCACGCGCGATATGTCGCAGAACACGATCTTTCGTCGATTTTGAGGAAAAAATGACTGTAATTTCCTTCCCGTTGGAGGTATTTCAACCTGAAAACGCTCCTTTCACTCAGTTCTACATGCCGAATGTGATGCACGTCGCATCTAGCTGCAGAACCAAGCGCAATCATACTCAAAATGGGATCCTTCATCGATTTTGACGACAAATGACTGTAATTTCCTTCCCGTTGGAGGTATTTCGACCTGAAAACGCTCATTTCACATAGTTCTACATGCCGAATGTGATGCACTTCGCGTCTAACTGCAAAACCACGCGCAATATCTCGCAAAACGCAGTCTTTTGTCAATTTTGACGATAAATGTCTGTAATTTCCTTCCCGTTGGAGGTATTTTGACGTATAAACGCTCGGTTCACTCAGTTTTACACGCCGAATGTGGTGCACGTCGCGTCTAACTGCAAACCAACGCGCAATAGCTCGCAAAACGCGATCTTTTATCGATTTTAACGAAAAATGTCTGTAATTTCCGCAGTTGAAGGTATTTCGACGTTTAAGCGCTCCATTCACTCAGTTCTACACGCCGAATGTGGTGCACGTCGCGTCTAGCTGCAAAACCACGCGCAATCGTCTTCAAAATGCGATCTTTTGTTGATTTTGACGAAAAATGACTGTAATTTCTATCCCGCTGGAAATATTTGAACGTTTAAGCGTTGCTTTCACTCAGTTCTACACGCCGAATGTGGTGCACGTCGCGTCTAGCTGCAAAACCAAGCGCAATCGTACTCAAAATGCGATCTTTTGTTGATTTTGACGAAAAATGACTGTAATTTCTTTCCCGCTGGAGATATTTGTATGTTTAAGCGTTTCTTTCACTCAGTTTTGCACACCGAATGTAGTGCACGTGGCGTTTACCTGCAATATCACGCGCAATAGCTCGCAAAACGTGAATCTTTCGTCGATTTTGACGACAAATGACTGTAATTTCCTTCCCGTTGGAGGTATTTCAACCTGAAAACGCTCCTTTCACTCAGTTCTACATGCCGAATGTGATGCACGTCGCATCTAGCTGCAGAACCAAGCGCAATCATACTCAAAATGGGATCCTTCATCGATTTTGACGACAAATGACTGTAATTTCCTTCCCGTTGGAGGTATTTCGACCTGAAAACGCTCATTTCACATAGTTCTACATGCCGAATGTGATGCACTTCGCGTCTAACTGCAAAACCACGCGCAATATCTCGCAAAACGCAGTCTTTTGTCAATTTTGACGATAAATGTCTGTAATTTCCTTCCCGTTGGAGGTATTTTGACGTATAAACGCTCGGTTCACTCAGTTTTACACGCCGAATGTGGTGCACGTCGCGTCTAACTGCAAACCAACGCGCAATAGCTCGCAAAACGCGATCTTTTATCGATTTTAACGAAAAATGTCTGTAATTTCCCCAGTTGAAGGTATTTCGACGTTTAAGCGCTCCATTCACTCAGTTCTACACGCCGAATGTGGTGCACGTCGCGTCTAGCTGCAAAACCACGCGCAATCGTCTTCAAAATGCGATCTTTTGTTGATTTTGACGAAAAATGACTGTAATTTCTATCCCGCTGGAAATATTTGAACGTTTAAGCGTTGCTTTCACTCAGTTCTACACGCCGAATGTGGTGCACGTCGCGTCTAGCTGCAAAACCACGCGCAATCGTCCTCAAAACGCTATCTTTCGTCGGTTTTGACGCTAAATGTCTGTCATTACCTTCCCGTTGGAGTTATTCGACGTATAAACGCTCCTTTCATTCAACCTTGCACGCCGAGTGTAGTGTACGTCGCGTGTAACTGCAACACCACGCGCAATATCTCGCAGAACACGATCTTCCGTCGATTTTGACGAAAAATGTCTATAATATCTTTCCCGTTGGAGATATTTCGAAGTTTTAAAGTTCTTTTAACTCCATCTGACAAGCCAAATGCAGTGCACTCTGTTTCCAGCGTCAAAACAAGACCAGTTGCACGCAAAACGCGATCTATCGTCGTATCTTTACGAAAAATGACTGTAATTTCCCACCTGTAGGAGATATTTCGAAGTTTTAACGCTCTTTTAACACCATCTGACAAGCCAAATGCAGTGCACGCTGTTTCCAGCGTAAAAAAGCCCAGTTGCTCGCTAAACGCGATCGTTCGTCGTCTCTTGACGACAAATCGTTGAAATATCCATCCCGTTGGAGATATTTCGAAGTTTTAACGCTCTTTTAACTCCATCTGACAAGCCATATTCAGTGCACGCTGTTTCCAGCATCGAAACAAGACCAGTTGCACGCAATACGCGACCTATAGACGTATCTTTACGAAAAATGACTGTAATTTCCAACCTGTAGGAGATATTTCGAAGTTTTAACGCTCTTTTAACTCCATCTGACAAGCCAAATGCAGTGCACGCTGTTTCCAGCGTAAAAAAGCCCAGTTGCTCGCTAAACGCGATCGTTCGTCGTCTCTTGACGACAAATCGTTGAAATATCCATCCCGTTGGAGATATTTCGAAGTTTTAAAGTTCTTTTAACTCCATCTGACAAGCCAAATGCAGTGCACTCTGTTTCCAGCGTCAAAACAAGACCAGTTGCACGCAAAACGCGATCTATCGTCGTATCTTTACGAAAAATGACTGTAATTTCCCACCTGTAGGAGATATTTCGAAGTTTTAACGCTCTTTTAACACCATCTGACAAGCCAAATGCAGTGCACGCTGTTTCCAGCGTAAAAAAGCCCAGTTGCTCGCTAAACGCGATCGTTCGTCGTCTCTTGACGACAAATCGTTGAAATATCCATCCCGTTGGAGATATTTCGAAGTTTTAACGCTCTTTTAACTCCATCTGACAAGCCATATTCAGTGCACGCTGTTTCCAGCATCGAAACAAGACCAGTTGCACGCAATACGCGACCTATAGACGTATCTTTACGAAAAATGACTGTAATTTCCAACCTGTAGGAGATATTTCGAAGTTTTAACGCTCTTTTAACTCCATCTGACAAGCCAAATGCAGTGCACGCTCTTTCCAGCATCAAAATAAGACTAGTTGCACGCAAAACGCAATCTTTCGTCGTCTCTTGACGAGAAATGACTGTAATTTCCTTCTCGTTGGAGGTTTTTCGACGTTTAAACGCTCCTTTTACTCAGTTTTACACGCCGAATGTGGTACACTTCGCGTCTAACTGCAAAACCACGCGCAATAACTCGCAATACGCGGTCTCTCGTCGATTTTGACGAGAAATATCTGTAATTTCTTTTCCCGTTGGAGATATTCAGCGTTTAAACGCTCCTTTCACCCAGATTTACACGCCGAATCTAGTGCACGTCGCGTCTAACTGCAAAACAACGCGCAATCGTCCTCAAAACGCGATCTTTCGCCGATTTTCTCCAAAAGTGTCTGTAATTTCCTTCCCGTTGGAGATATTTTGAAGTCGAAGCGCTGCTTCCACACAATATTACACGCCAATTGTGCTGCACGTCGCGTCTAGCTGAACAACCAGGAGCAATCGTCTTCAAAATGCGATCTTCCGTTAATTTTGACGAAAAATGACTGTAATTTCTTTCCCGCTGGAGATATTTGTATGTTTAAGCGTTTCTTTCACTCAGTTTTAGACGTCGAATGTAGTGCACGTGGCGTTTACTGCAATACCACGCGCAATAGCTCGCAAAACGTGAATCTTTCGTCGATTTTGACGAAAAATGTCTATAATGTCCTTCCCGTTGGAGGTATTTCGTCATCAAAACGCTCGTTTCATTCAATTTCGCACGCCGAATGTAGTGCACGTCGTGTCTGGCTGCAGAACCACGCGCAAACGTCTTCAAAACGTGAATCTTTCATCGATTTTAACGATAAATGTCTGTAATTTCCTTCCGTTGGAGGTATTTCTACGATTAAGCGTTCCATTCACTCAGTTCTACACGCCGAATGTAGTAAACGTAGCGTCTAGCTGCAAAAGTACGCGCAATCGTACTCAAAATGCGATCATTCGTCGGTTTTCTCGAGAAATATCAGTAATTTCCTTCACGTTGGAGATATTTTCAAGTCTAAGCGCTCCTTTCACTCAGTTTTACACGCCGAATGTGATGCACGTCGCGTCTAGCTGCAAGATCTCGCGCAATCGTTCTCAAAATGCGATCTCTCGTCGTTTTGGACGAAAAATGACTGTAATTTCCTTACCGTTAGATGTATTTCGACGTTTAAGCGTTCCTTTCACTCAGCTCTACACGCCGAATGTGGTGCACGTCGCGTCTAGCTGCAAAACCACGCGCAATCGTCCTCAAAATGCGATCTTTCGTTGCTTTTGACGAAAATTGACTGTAATTCCTTTCCCGCTGGAGATATTTGTACGTACAAGCGATCCCTTCACTCAGTCTTGCACGCCGTATGTAGTGCACGTCGCGTCTAGCTGCAAAATCTCGCGCAATCGTTCTCAAAATGCGATCTTTCGTCGTTTTCGACGAAAAATGACTGCAATTTCCATCCCGTTGCAGATGTTTTGACGTCTAAGCGATATTTTCACTCAGTTTTGCACGCCGAATGTAGTGCACGTGGCGTGTAGCTGCAAAACCACGCGGAATCGTTCTCAAAACGTGATCTTTCGTCGATATTCTCGATAAATGTCTGTAATTTCCTTACCGTTGGAGATATTTTGAAGTCTAAGCGCTGCTTCCACACAATATTACACGCCGATTGTGGTGCATGTCGCGTCTATACTGCAAAACCACGCGCAATAACTCGCAAAACGCGGTCTCTCGTCGATTTTAACGAGAAATGCCTGTAATTTCTTTACCCGTTGGAGATATTCAGCGTTTCAACGCTCCATTCACTCAGTTTTACACGCCGAATATGGTGCACGTCGCGTTTAGCTTCGAAACCACGCGCAATCGTCTTCAAAATGCGATCTTTCAATGATTTTGACGAAAAATCCCTGTAATTTCTATCCCGTTGGAGATATTCGGCGTTTAAACGCTCCTTTCATTCAATTTTGCACGCCGAGTGTAGTGCACGTCGCGTGTAGCTGCAACACCTCGCGCAATATCTCGCAGAACACGATCATCCGTCGATTTTGACGAAAAATGTCTCTAATGTCCTTCGCGTTGGAGTTATTTCGACATCAAAACGCTCGTTTCATACAATTTTGCACGCCGAATGTAGTGCACGTCGTGTCTAGCCGCAAAGCCACGCGCAATCGTCCTCAAAACGCGATCTTTCGTCGATTTTCTCGAAAAATGTCTGTAATTTCCTTCCCGTTGGAGATATTTTGAAGTCGAAGCGCTCCTTTCACTCAGTTTTACACGCCGAATGTTATGCACGGCGCGTCTAGCTGCAAAATCACGCGTAATCGTCTTCAAAATGCGATCTTCCGTTGATTTTGACGAAAAATGACTGTAATTTCTTTCCCGCTGGAGATATTTGTATGTTTAAGCGTTTCTTTCACTCAGTTTTAGACGCCGAATGTAGTGCACGTGGCGTTTACCTGCAATACCACGCGCAATAACTAGCAATACGCGGTCTCTCGTCGATTTTGACGAGAAATATCTGTAATTTCTTCTCCCGTTGGAGACATTCAGCGTTTAAACGCTCCTTGCACCCAGATTTACACGCCGAATCTAGTGCACGTCGCGTCTAACTGCAAAACAACGCGCAATCGTCCTCAAAACGCGATCTTTCGCCGATTTTCTCCAAAAATGTCTGTACTTTCCTTCCCGTTGGAGATATTTTGAAGTCGAAGCGCTGCTTTCACACAATATTACACGCCAATTGTGGTGCACGTCGCGTCTAGCGGAAAAACCAGGCGCAATCGTCTTCAAAATGCGATCTTCCGTTGATTTTGACGAAAAATAACAGTAATTTATCTCCCGCTGGAGATATTTGTATGTATAAGTGTTTCTTTCACTCAGTTTTACACGCCGAACGTAGTGCACGCGGCGTTTACCTGCAATACCACGCGCTATAGCTCGCAAAACGTGAATCTTTCGTCGATTTTAACGATAAATGTCTGTTACTTGCTTCCCGTTGGAGGTATTTCTACGATTAAGTGTTCCATTCACTCAGTTCTACACGCCGAATGCAGTGCACGTCGCGTCTATCTGCGAAACCACGCGCAATCGTCTTCAAAATGCGATCTTTCATTGATTTTGACGAAAAATCACTGTAATTTCTATCCCGTTGGAGATATTCGGCGTTTAAACGCTCCTTTCACTCAGTTTTACACGCCGAATGTGATGCACGTCGCGTGTAGCTGCAACACCACGCGCAATATCTCGCAGAACACGATCTACCGTCGATTTTGACGAAAAATGTCTATAATGTCCTTCCCGTTGGAGGTATTTCGACATCAAAACGCTCGGTTCATTCAATTTCGCACGCCGAATGCAGTGCACGTCGCGTCTAGCTGCAAAACCACGCGCAATCGTCTTCAAATCGTGAATCTTTCGTCGATTTTAACGATAAATATCTGTAATTTCCTTCCCGTTGGAGGTATTTCTACGATTAAGCGTTCCATTCACTCAGTTCTACACGCCGAATGTAGTAAACGTAGCGTCTAGCTGCAAAAGTACGCGCAATCGTACTTAAAATGCGATCTTTCGTCGATTTTGACGAACAAATGACTGTAATTTCTTCCCGTTGGTGATATTCCACGTTTAAACGCTCCTTTCATTCAATTTTGAACGCCGAATGCAGTGCACGTCGCGTCTAGCCGCAAAACCACGCGCAATCGTCCTCAAAACGCGATCTTTCGTCGATTTTCTCGAAAAATGTCTGTAATTTCCTCCCCTTTGGAGATATTTTGAAGTCTAAGCGCTGCTTTCACACAAATTTACACGCCGATTGTGGTGCATGTCGCGTCTAGCTGAAAAACCAGGCGCAATAGTCTTCAAAATGCGATCTTCCGTAGATTTTGAGGAAAAATGACTGTAATTTCTTTCCCGCTGGAGATATTTGTATGTTTAAGCGTTTCTTTCCCTCAGTTTTACACGCCGAATGTTGTGCACGTGGCGTTTACCTGCAATAACATGCGCAATAGCTCGCAAAACGCAATCGTTCGTCGTATCTTTACGAAAAATGACTGTAATGTCCTACCTGACGGTGATATTTCGAAGTTTTAACGCTCTTTTAACTCCATCTTAGAAGGCAAATGCAGTGCACGCTGTTTCCAGCATGGAATCAAGACCAGTTGCACGCAAAACGCAATCTTTCGTCGTCTCTTGACGGGAAATGACTGTAATTTCCTTCCCGTTGGAGGTATTTCGACGTTTAAACGCTCCTTTCACTCAGTTTTACACGCCGAATCTAGTGCACGGCGCGCCTAACTGCAAAACAACGCGCAATAGAAAGCAAAACGCGATATATCGTCGATTATATAGAAAAAGGACTGTAATTTCCTTCCCGTTGGAGATATTCTGACGTTTAAGCGTTCCTTTCACTTAGTTTTACACGCCGAATGCAGTGCACGTCGTGTCAAGCTGCAAAACCACGCGCAATCGTCCTCAAAACTCGATCTTTCGTCCATTTTATCGAAAAATGTCTGTAATTTCTTTCCCGCTGGAGATATTTGTACGTTTAAGCGTTCCTGTCACTCAATTTTACACGACGAATATGGTACACGTTGCGTCTAGATGCAAAACCACGCGTAATCGTTCTCAAAATGCGATCTTTCTTCGATTTTGACGAAAAAATGACTGTAATATCTTTTCCCGTTGGAGATACTCGGCGTTTAAACGCTCCTTTCGCTCAGTTTTACACGCGGAATGTGGTGCACGTCGCGTCTAGCTGCAGAACCACTCGCAATCGTTCTTAAAACGCGATCTTTCGTCGATTTTGACGAAGAATGACTGGAATTTCCATCACGTTGGAGGTATTTCGACATGAAAACGCTCGTTTCATTCAATTTTGAACGCCGAATGCAGTGCACGTCGCGTCTAGCCGCAAAACCACGCGCAATCGTCCTCAAAACTCGATCTTTCGTCGATTTTCGCGATAAATATCTGTAATTTCCTTCCCGTTGGAGTTATTTCGACATGGAAACGCTCGTTTCATTCAATTTTGCACGCCGAATGTAGTGTACTTCGCGTTCAGCTGCAAAACCACGCGCAATCGTTCTCAAAATGCGATCATTCGTCGGTTTTCTCGAGAAATATCAGTAATTTACTTCACGTTGGAGATATTTTCAAGACTAAGCGCTCCATTCACTCAGTTCTACACGCCGAATGTAGTAAACGTAGCGTCTAGCTGCAAAAGTACGCGCAATCGTACTCAAAATGCGATCTTTCGTCGATTTTGACGAACAAATGACTGTAATTTCTTCCCGTTGGTGATATTCCACGTTTAAACGCTCCTTTCATTCAATTTTGAACGCCGAATGCAGTGCACGTCGCGTCTAGCCTCAAAGCCACGAGCAATCGTCCTCAAAACGCGATCTTTCGTCGATTCTCTCGAAAAATGTCTGTAATTTCCATCCCGTTGGAGATATTTTGAAGTCGAAGCGCTCCTTTCACTCAGTTTTACACGCCGAATGTTATGCACGTCGCGTCTAGCTGCAAAATCACGCGTAATCGTCTTCAAAATGCGATCTTCCGTTGATTTTGACGAAAAATGACTGTAATTTCTTTCCCGCTGGAGATATTTGTATGTTTAAGCGTTCCTTTCACTCAGTTTTAGACGCCGAATGTAGTGCACGTGGCGTTTACCTGCAATACCACGCGCAATAGCTCGCAAAACGTGAATCTTTCGTCGATTTTGACGAAAAATGTCTGTAATTTCCTTCCCGTTGGAGGTATTTCGACGTGAAAACGCTCCTTTCACTCAGTTCTACATGCCGAATGTGATGCACGTCGCGTCTATCTGCAAAACCATGCGCAATCGTTCTTAAAACGCGATCTTTCGTCGATTTTGACGAAAAATGACTGGAATTGCCATTCCGTTGGAGATACTTTTACATCTAAGCGATCCTTTCACTCAGTTTTGCGAGCCGATTGTGGTGCACGTCGCGTCTATACTGCAAAACCACGCGCAATATCTCGCAATACGCGGTCTCTCGTCGATTTTGACGAGAAATATCTGTAATTTCTTTTCCCGTTGGAGATATTCAGCGTTTAAACGCTCCTTTCACCCAGATTTACACGCCGAATCTAGTGCACGTCGCGTCTAACTGCAAAACAACGCGCAATCGTCCTCAAAACGCGATCTTTCGCCGATTTTCTCCAAAAGTGTCTGTAATTTCCTTCCCGTTGGAGATATTTTGAAGTCGAAGCGCTGCTTCCACACAATATTACACGCCAATTGTGCTGCACGTCGCGTCTAGCTGAAAAACCAGGAGCAATCGTCTTCAAAATGCGATCTTCCGTTAATTTTGACGAAAAATGACTGTAATTTCTTTCCCGCTGGAGATATTTGTATGTTTAAGCGTTTCTTTCACTCAGTTTTAGACGTCGAATGTAGTGCACGTGGCGTTTACTGCAATACCACGCGCAATAGCTCGCAAAACGTGAATCTTTCGTCGATTTTGACGAAAAATGTCTATAATGTCCTTCCCGTTGGAGGTATTTCGTCATCAAAACGCTCGTTTCATTCAATTTCGCACGCCGAATGCAGTGCACGTCGTGTCTGGCTGCAGAACCACGCGCAAACGTCTTCAAAACGTGAATCTTTCATCGATTTTAACGATAAATGTCTGTAATTTCCTTCCCGTTGGAGGTATTTCTACGATTAAGCGTTCCATTCACTCAGTTCTACACGCCGAATGTAGTAAACGTAGCGTCTAGCTGCAAAAGTACGCGCAATCGTACTCAAAATGCGATCATTCGTCGGTTTTCTCGAGAAATATCAGTAATTTCCTTCACGTTGGAGATATTTTCAAGTCTAAGCGCTCCTTTCACTCAGTTTTACACGCCGAATGTGATGCACGTCGCGTCTAGCTGCAAGATCTCGCGCAATCGTTCTCAAAATGCGATCTCTCGTCGTTTTGGACGAAAAATGACTGTAATTTCCTTACCGTTAGATGTATTTCGACGTTTAAGCGTTCCTTTCACTCAGCTCTACACGCCGAATGTGGTGCACGTCGCGTCTAGCTGCAAAACCACGCGCAATCGTCCTCAAAATGCGATCTTTCGTTGATTTTGACGAAAATTGACTGTAATTCCTTTCCCGCTGGAGATATTTGTACGTACAAGCGATCCCTTCACTCAGTCTTGCACGCCGTATGTAGTGCACGTCGCGTCTAGCTGCAAAATCTCGCGCAATCGTTCTCAAAATGCGATCTTTCGTCGTTTTCGACGAAAAATGACTGCAATTTCCATCCCGTTGCAGATATTTTGACGTCTAAGCGATATTTTCACTCAGTTTTGCACGCCGAATGTAGTGCACGTGGCGTGTAGCTGCAAAACCACGCGGAATCGTTCTCAAAACGTGATCTTTCGTCGATATTCTCGATAAATGTCTGTAATTTCCTTACCGTTGGAGATATTTTGAAGTCTAAGCGCTGCTTCCACACAATATTACACGCCGATTGTGGTGCATGTCGCGTCTATACTGCAGAACCACGCGCAATAACTCGCAATACGCGGTCTCTCGTCGATTATGACGAGAAATATCTGTAATTTCTTTTCCCGTTGGAGACATTCAGCGTCTAAACGCTCCTTGCACCCAGATTTACACGCCGAATCTAGTGCACGTCGCGTCTAACTGCAAAACAACGCGCAATCGTTCTCAAAATGCGATCTTTCGTCGATTTTGACGAAAAAATGACTGTAATATCTTTTCCCGTTGGAGATACTCGGCGTTTATACGCTCCTTTCGCTCAGTTTTACACGCGGAATGTGGTGCACGTCGCGTCTAGCTGCAGAACCACGCGCAATCGTTCTTAAAACGCGATCTTTCGTCGATTTTGACAAAGAATGACTGGAATTTCCATCACGTTGGAGGTATTTCGACATGAAAACGCTCGTTTCATTCAATTTTGAACGCGGAATGCAGTGCACGTCGCGTCTAGCCGCAAAACCACGCGCAATCGTCCTCAAAACGCGATCTTCCGTCGATTTTCTCGAAAAATGTCTGTAATTTCCTTCCCGTTGGAGTTATTTCGACATCGAAACGCTCGTTTCATTCAATTTTGCACGCCGAATGTAGTGCACGTCGCGTTCAGCTGCAAAAACACGCGCAATATCTCGCAAAACGCACTCTTTCGTCGATTTTAACGATAAATGTCTGTAATTTCCTTCCCGTTGGTGGTATTTCTACGTTTAAGCGTTCCATTCACTCAGTTCTACACGCCGAATGTAGTAAACGTCGCTTGTAGCTTCAAAACCACGCGCAATCGTTCTCAAAATGCGACCTTTCGTCGATTTTGACGAACAAATGACTGTAACTTCTTCCCGTTGGTGATATTCCACGTTTAAACGCTCCTTTCACTCAGTTTTACACGCCGAATGCAGTGCACGTCGCGTCTAGCTGCTGAACCACGCGCAATCGTTCTTAAAACGCGATGTTTCGTTGATTTTGACGAGAAATGACTGAAGTTTCCTTCCCGTTGGAGATATCTTTACGCTTAAGCGCTATTTTACCTGCCCATTACATGCCGAATGTAGCGCTCGCTACGTTCAGAGTCGAAACAAGCCAAGCAGGTGTTAAAACTCAATCTTTCATTGATTTTGACGAAAAATGACAGACATTTCCTTCCCGTTGATGATATTTTTACGTTTAAACGCCCTTTTACCTGCTTTTGACAATACGAATGCAGTGCACTCTGTTTCCAGCGTAAAAAAAGCCCAGTTGCTCGCTAAACGCGATCGTTCATCGTCACTTGACGAAAAATCATTGAAATATCCATCCTGTTGGAGATATTTCGAAGTTTTAACACTCTTTTAACTCCATCTGACAAGCCAAATGCATTGCACGCTGTTTCCAGCGTCAAAACAACGCCAGTTGCACGCACGACGCGATCTATCTTCGTATCTTTACGAAAAATGGATGTAATTTCCCACCTGTAGGAGATATTTCGAAGTTTTAACGCTCATTTAACTCCATCTGACAAGCCAAATGCATTGCACGCTGTTTCCAGTATCAAAAGAAGACCAGTTGCGCACAAAACGCGATCAATCGTCGTATCTTTACGAAAAATGACTGTAATTTCCCACCTGTAGGAGATATTGAGAAGTTCTAACGCTCTTTTAACTCCATCTGACAAGCCAAATGCAGTGCACGCTGTTTCCAGTATCAAAAGAAGACCAGTTGCGCACAAAACGCGATCAATCGTCGTATCTTTACGAAAAATGACTGTAATTTCCCACCTGTAGGAGATATTTCGAAGTTTTAACGCTCTTTTAACTCCATCTGACAAGCCAAATGCATTGCACGCTGTTTCCAGCATCAACTCAGACCAGTTGCACGCAAAACGCGATCTATCGTCGTATCTTTACGAAAAATGACTGTAATTTCCCACCTGTAGGAGATATTGAGAAGTTCTAACGCTCTTTTAACTCCATCTGACAAGCCAAATGCAGTGCACGCTGTTCCCAGCATCGAAACAAGACCAGTTGCACGCAAAACGCGATTTATCGTCGTATCTTTACGAAAGAAGGCTGTAACTTCTCTCCCGCTGTAGATATTTGTATGTTGAAGTGTTTCTTTCTCTCAGTTTTTGACGCCGAATGTAGTGCACGTGGCGTTTACCTGCAATACCACGCGCAATAGCTCGCAAAACGTGAATCTTTCGTCGATTTTGACGAAAAATGAATGTAATTTCCTTCCAGTTGGAGGTATATCGACATCAAAACGATCGTATTATTCAATTTTGCACGCCGAATGTAGTGCACGTCGCGTTCATCTGCAAAACCACGCGCAATATCTCGCAAAACGCACTCTTTCGTCGTTTATAAAGAAAAATGTCTGCAATTTCCTTCCCGTTGGTGATATTTCGACGTTTAAACACTCCTTTCACTCAGTTTTACACGCCGAATGTGGCGCACGTCTCGTCTATACTGCAAAACCACGCGCAATAGCTCGCAAAACGCGATCTTTCGTCGATTTTCTCGAAAAATGTCTGTAATTTCCATCCCGTTGGAGGTATTTCGACATGACAACGCTCGTTTCATTCAATTTTGCACGCCGAATGTAGTGCACGTAGCGTGTAGCTGCAACACCACGCGCAATATCTCGCAGAACACGATCTTTCGTCGATTTTGACGAAAAAATTTCTGCAATATCTTTTCCCGTTGGAGATATTCGGCGTTTAAACGCTCCTTTCACTCAGTTTTACACGCCGAATGCAGTGCACGTCGTGTCAAGCTGCAAAAACACGCGCAATCGTCCTCCAAACGCGGTCTTTCGTCAATTTTGACGAAAAATGTCTTTAATTTCCTTCCCGTTGGTGGTATTTTGACGTATAGACGCTCCGCTCACTCAGTTTTAAACGCCGAATGTGGTGCACGTCGCGTCTAGCTGTGAAACCACTCGCAATCGTCTACAAAATGCCATCTTTCGTTGATTTTGACGAAAAATGACTGTAATTACTTTCCCGTTGGAGATATTCGGCGTTTACACGCACCTTTCAGTCAGTTTCACACGCCGAATGTGGTACACTTCGCGTCTAACTGCAAAAACACGCGCAATAGCTCGCAAAACGCCATCTTTCGACGATTTTAACGATAAATGTCTGTAATTTCCTACCGTTGGAGATATTTTCAAGTCTAAGCGCTGCTTTCACACAATATTACACGCCGATTGTGGTGCACGTCGCATCTAGCTGAAAAACCAGGCGCAATCGTCTTCAAAATGCGATCTTCCGTTGATTTTGACGAAAAATGACTGTAATTTCTCTCCCGCTGGAGATATTTGTATGTTTAAATGTTTTTCTCATTCAATTTTACACGCCGAACGTAGTGCACGTCGCGTCTAGCTGCAAAACCACGCGCAATCGTTCTCAAAACTCGATCTTTCGTCGATTTTCTCGAAAAATGACTGTAATTTCCTAACCGTTCGATGTATTTCGACGTTCAAGCGTTATTTTCACTCAGTTCTGCACGCCGAATGTAGTGCACGTATCGTGTAGCTGCAAAACCACGCGCAGTCCTTCTCAAAACGCGCTCTTTCGTCGATTTTCGCGATAAATGTCAGCAATTTCCTTCCCCTTGGAGATATTTTGAAGTCTAAGCGCTGCTTTCACACAATATTACACGCCGATTGTGGTGCACGTCGCGTCTAGCTGAAAAACCAGGCGCAATCGTTTGCAAAATGCGATCTTCCGTTGATTTTGACGAAAAATGACTGTAATTTCTCTGCCGCTGGAGATATTTGTATGTTTAAGTGTTTCTTTCATTCAATTTTACATGCCAAATGTGGTGCACGTCGCGTTCAGCTGCACAAGCAGGCGCAATCGTCTGGATAATGCGATCTTTCGTCGATTTTCTCGAAACATATCTGTAATTTCCATCCCGTTGGGGATATTTTGAAGTCTAAGCGCTGCTTTCACACAGTTTTACACGCCGATTGTGGTGCACGTAGCGTTCAGCTGCAAAACCACGCGCAATATCTCGCAAATCGCGTTCTTTCGTCGGTTATAACGAAAAATGTCTGCAATTTCCTTCCCGTTGGTGGTATTTCTACGTTTAAGCGTTCCATTCACTCAGTTCTACAGGCCGAATGTAGTAAACGTCGCTTGTAGCTTCAAAACCACGCGCAATCGTTCTCAAAATGCGATCTTTCGTCGATTTTCTCGAAACATATCTGTAATTTCCATCCCGTTGGAGATATTTTGAAGTCTAAGCGCTGCTTTCACACAGTTTTGCACGCCGTCTGTAGTGCATGTATCGTGTAGCTGCAAAACCACGCGCAATCGTTTTCAAAACGCGATCTTTCGTCGGGTTTCGCGATAAATGTCTGTAATTTCCTCACGCTGAAGGTATTTCGACGTTTAAGCGTTCCTTTCACTCAGTTCTACACGCTGAATGTGGTGCACGTCGTGTCAAGCTGCAAAACCAGGCGCAATCGTCTTCAAAATGCGATTTTCCGTTGATTTTGACGAAGAATGTCTGTAATTCCTTTCCCGTTGGAGATATTCAGCGTTTAAACGCTCCTTTCACTCAGTTTTACACGCCGAATGTGATGCACGTCGCGTCTAGCTGCAAAATTTCGCGCAATCGTTCTCAAAATGCGATCTTTCGTCGTTTTGGACGAAAAATGACTGTAATTTCCTTCACGTTGGAGGTATTTCGACATAAAAACGCTTGTTTCATTCAATTTTGCATGCCGAATGTAGTGCACGTCGCGTTCAGCTGCAAAACCACGCGCAATATCTCGCAAATCGCGTTCTTTCGTCGGTTATAACGAAAAATGTCTGCAATTTCCTTCCCGTTGGTGATATGTCGACGTTTAAATACTCCTTTCACTCAGTTTTACACGACGAATGTGGTGCACATCGTGTCAAGCTGCAAAAACACGCGCAATCGTCCTCAAAACGCGGTCTTTCGTCAATTTTGACGAAAAATGTCTGTAATTTCCTTCCCGTTGGTGGTATTTTGACGTATAGACGCTCCGCTCACTCAGTTTTAAACGCCGAATGTGGTGCACGTGGCGTTCAGCTGCAAAACCACGCGCAATCGTCCTCAAAACGCGATCTTTCGTCGATTTTCACGAAAAATGTCTATAATTTCCATCCCGTTGGAGATATTTTGAAGTCTAAGAGCTGCTTACACAATTTTACACGCCGAACGTAGTGCACGTGGTGTTTACCTGCAATAACACGCGCAATAGCTCGCAAAACGCGATATTTCCTCGTTTCTTGACGAAAAATGACTGTAATATCCCACCTGTAGGAGATATTTCGAAGTTTTAACGCTCTTTTAACTCCACCTGACAAGCCAAATGCAGTGCATGCTGTTCCCAGCATCGAAACAAGACCAGTTGCACGCAAAACGCGATCTATCGTCGTATCTTGACAAGAAATGACTGTAATTTCCTTCCCGTTGGAGGTATTTCGACGTTTAAACGCTCCATTCACTCAGTTTTACACGCCGAATGCAGTGCACGTCGCGTCTAGCTGCAGAACCACGCGAAATCGTTCTTAAAACGCGATCTTTCGTCCATTTTGACGAAAAATGACTGGAATTTCCATCCCGTTGGAGGTATTTCGACATGGAAACGCTCGTTATATTCAATTTTGCACGCCGAATGTAGTGCACGTAGCGTGTAGCTGCAACACCACGCGCAATATCTCGCAGAACACGATCTTTCGTCGATTTTGACGAAAAATTTCTGTAATATCTTTTCCCGTTGGAGATATTCGGCGTTTAAACGCTCCTTTCACTCAGTTGTACACGCCGAATGCAGTGCACGTCGCGTCTAGCGGAAAAACCGGGCACAATCGTCTTCAAAATGCGATCTTTCGTTGATTTTGACGAAAAATGACAGTAATTTCTTTCTTGCTGGAGATATTTGTATGTTTAAGCGTTTCTTTCACTCAGTTTTACACGCCGAATGTTGTGCACGTAACGTTTACCTGCAATAACACGCGGAATAGCTCGCAAAACGCAATCTTTCATCGTATCTTTACGAAAAATGACTGTAATGTCCTACCTGTTGGTGATATTTCGAAGTTTTAACGCTCTTTTAACTCCACCTGACAAGCCAAATGCAGTGCATGCTGTTCCCAGCATCGAAACAAGACCAGTTGCACGCAAAACGCGATCTATCGTCGTATCTTGACAAGAAATGACTGTAATTTCCTTCCCGTTGGAGGTATTTCGACGTTTAAACGCTCCATTATCTCAGTTTTACACGCCGAATGCAGTGCACGTCGTGTCTAGCCGCAAAGCCACGCGCAATCGTCCTCAAAACGCGATCTTTCGTCGATTTTCTCGAAAAATGTCTGTAATTTCCTTCCCGTTGGAGATATTTTGAAGTCGAAGCGCTCCTTTCACTCAGTTTTACACGCCGAATGTTATGCACGTCGCGTCTAGCTGCAAAATCACGCGTAATCGTCTTCAAAATGCGATCTTCCGTTGATTTTGACGAAAAATGACTGTAATTTCTTTCCCGCTGGAGATATTTGTATGTTTAAGCGTTTCTTTCACTCAGTTTTAGACGCCGAATGTAGTGCACGTCGCGTCTATCTGCAAAACCATGCGCAATCGTTCTTAAAACGCGATCTTTCGTCGATTTTGACGAAAAATGACTGGAATTTCCATTCCGTTGGAGATATTTTTACATCTAATCGATCCTTTCACTCAGTTTTGCACGCCGAATGTAGTGCACGTGGCGTGTAGCTGCAAAACCACGCGCAATCGTTCTCAAAACGCGATGTTTCGTCGATTTTCTCGCTAAATGTCTGTAATTTCCTTACCGTTGGAGATATTTTGAAGACTAAGCGCTGCTTCCACACAATATTACACGCCAATTGTGGTGCACGTCGCGTCTAGCTGAAAAACCAGGCGCAATCGTCTTCAAAATGCGATCTTCCGTTGATTTTGACGAAAAATAACTGTAATTTCTCTCCCGCTGGAGATATTTGTATGTATAAGTGTTTCTTTCACTGAGTTTTACACGCCGAACGTAGTGCACGTGGCGTTTACCTGCAATAACACGCGCAATAGCTCGCAAAACGCAATCTTTCGTCGTATCTTTACGAAAAATGACTGCAAAGTCCTACCTGATGGTGATATTTCGAAGTTTTAACGCACTTTTAACTCCATCTTACAAGTCAAATGCAGTGCACGCTGTTTCCAGCATGGAAACAAGACCAGTTGCACGCAAAACGCAATCTTTCGTTGTCTCTTGACGGGAAATGACTGTAATTTCCTTCCCGTTGGAGGTATTTCGACGTTTAAACGCTCCTTTCACTCAGTTTTACACGCCGAATCTAGTGCACGTCGCGTCTAACTGCAAACCAACGCGCAATAGAGAGCAAAACGCGACATATCGTCGATTATATAGAGAAAGGACTGTAATTTCCTTCCCGTTGGAGATATTCCGACGTTTAAGCGTTCCTTTCACTTAGTTTTACACGCCGGATGCAGTGCACGTAGTGTCAAGCTGCAAAACCACGCGCAATCGTCCTCAAAACTCGATCTTTCGTCGATTTTCTCGAGAAATGTCTGTAATTTCTTTCCCGCTGGAGATATTTGTACGTTTAAGCGTTCCTGTCACTCAGTTTTACACGACGAATATGTTACACGTATCGTCTAGATGCAAAATCACGCGCAATCATTCTTAAAACGCGATCTTTCGTCGATTTTGACGAAGAATGACTGGAATTTCCATAACGTTGGAGGTATTTCGACGTTTAAACACTCCTTTCACTCAGTTTTACACGCCGAATGTGAAGCACGTCTAGCTGCAAAACCACGCGCAATCGTTCTCATAATGAGATATTTCGTTGATTTTGACGAAAAAATGACTGTAATTTCTTTCCCGTTGGAGATATTCGGCGTTTAAACGCATCTTTCGCTCAGTTTTACACGCGGAATGCGGTGCACGTCGCGTCTAGCTGCAAAACCACGCGCAATCGTCTTCAACATGCGATCTTTCGTTGATTTTGACGAAAAATGACTGTAATTCCTTTCCCGCTGGAGATATTTGTACGTACAAGCGATTCCTTCACTCAGCCTTGCACGCCGAATGTAGTGCACGTCGTGTCTAGCCGCAAAGCCACGCGCAATCGTCCTCAAAACGCGATCTTTCGTCGATTTTCTCGAAAAATGTCTGTAATTTCCTTCCGTTGGAGATATTTTGAAGTCGAAGCGCTCCTTTCACTCAGTTTTACACGCCGAATGTTATGCACGTCGCGTCTAGCAGCAAAATCACGCATAATCGTCTTCAAAATGCGATCTTCCGTTTATTTTGACGAAAAATGACTGTAATTTCTTTCTTGCTGGAGATATTTGTATGTTTAAGCGTTTCTTTCACTCAGTTTTACACGCCGAATGTTGTGCACGTAGCGTTTACCTGCAATAACACGCGGAATAGCTCGCAAAACGCAATCTTTCGTCGTATCTCTACGAAAAATGATTGTAATGTCCTACCTGTTGGTGATATTTCGAAGTTTTAACGCTCTTTTAACTCCACCTGACAAGCCAAATGCAGTGCATGCTGTTCCCAGCATCGAAACAAGTCCAGTTGCACGGAAAACGCGATCTATCGTCGTATCTTGACAAGAAATGACTGTAATTTCCTTCCCGTTGGAGGTATTTCGACGTTTAAACGCTCCATTAACTCAGTTTTACACGCCGAATGTTATGCACGTCGCGTCTAGCTGCAAAATCACGCGTAATCGTCTTCAAAATGCGATCTTCCGTTGAATTTGACGAAAAATGACTGTAATTTCTTTCCCGCTGGAGATATTTGTATGTTTAAGCGTTTCTTTCACTCAGTTTTACACGCCGAATGTAGTGCACGTGGCGTTTACCTGCAATACCACGCACAATAGCTCGCAAAACGTGAATCTTTCGTCGATTTTGACGAAAAATGTCTGTAATTTCTTCCTGTTGGAGGTATTTCGACGTGAAAACGCTCGTTTCACTCAGTTCTACATGCCGAATGTGATGCACGTCGCGTCTAGCAGCAAAATCACGCATAATCGTCTTCAAAATGCGATCTTCCGTTTATTTTGACGAAAAATGACTGTAATTTCTTTCCCGCTGGAGATATTTGTATGTTTAAGCGTTTCTTTCACTCAGTTTTAGACACCGAATGTAGTGCACGTGGCGTTTACCTGCAACACCACGCGCAATAGCTCGCAAAACGTGAATCTTTCGTCGATTTTGACGAAAAATGTCTGTAATTTCCTTCCCGTTGGAGGTATTTCGACGTGAAAACGCTCCTTTCACTCAGTTCTACATGCCGAATGTGATGCACGTCGCGTCTATCTGCAAAACCATGCGCAATCGTTCTTAAAACGCGATCTTTCGTCGATTTTGACGAAAACTGACTGGAATTTCCATTCCGTTGGAGATATTTTTACGTCTAAGCGATCCTTTCACTCAGTTTTGCACGCCGAATGTAGTGCACGTGGCGTGTAGCTGCAAAACCACGCGCAATCATTCTCAAAACGCGATCTTTCGTCGATTTTCTCGATAAATGTCTGTAATTTCCTTACCGTTGGAGATATTTTGAAGTCTAAGCGCTGTTTTCACACAAATTTACACGCCGATCGTGGTGCACGTCGCGTCTAGCAGGAAAACCAGGCGCAATCTTCTTCAAAATGCGATCTTCCGTTGATTTTGAGGAAAAATAACTGTAATTTCTTTCCCGCTGGACATATTTGTATGTTTAAGCGTTTCTTTCACTCAGTTTTACACGCCGAATGTGACGCATGTCTCGTCTATACTGCAAAACCACGCGCAATAGCTCGCAAAACGCGGTCTCTCGTCGATTTTGACGAGAAATGTCTGTAACTCCTTTTCCCGTTGGAGATATTCTGACGTTTAAGCGTTGCTTTCACTCAGTTTTACACGCCGAATGCAGTGCACGTCGTGTCAAGCTGCAAAACTACGCACAATCGTCCTCAAAACGCGATCTTTCGTCGATTTTCTCGAAAAATAACTGTAATTTCTTTCCCGTTGGAGATATTCGACGTTTACACGCACCTTTCAGTCAGTTTCACACGCCGAATGTGGTACACTTCGCGTCTAACTGCAAAACCACGCGCAATAGCTCGCAAAACGCCATCTTTCGACGATTTTAACGATAAATATCTGTAATTTCCTACCGTTGAAGGTATTTCGACGTTTAAACGTTCCTTTCACTCAGTTCTACACGCCGAATGTGGTGCACGTCGTGTCAAGCTGAAAAACCAGGCGCAATATCTCGCAAAACGCACTCTTTCGTCGTTTATAACGAAAAATGTCTGTAATTTCCTTACCGTTAGATGTATTTCGACATTTAAGCGTTCCTTTCACACAGTTTTACACGCCGATTGTGGTGCACGTAGCGTGTAGCTGCAAAACCACGCGCAATCGTTTTCAAAACGCGATCTTTCGTCGGGTTTCGCGATAAATGTATTTAATTTCCACACGTTGAAGGTATTTCGACGTTTAAGCGTTCCTTTCACTCAGTTCTACACGCTGAATGTGGTGCACGTCGTGTCAAGCTGCAAAACCACGCGCAATCGTCCTCAAAACGCGATCATCCGTTGATTTTGACGAAAAATGGCAGTAATTTCTTTCTTGCTGGAGATATTTGTATGTTTAAGCGTTTCTTTCACTCAGTTTTACACGCCGAATGTTGTGCACGTAGCGTTTACCTGCAATAACACGCGGAATAGCTCGCAAAACGCAATCTTTCGTCGTATCTCTACGAAAAATGACTGTAATGTCCTACCTGTTGGTGATATTTCGAAGTTTTAACGCTCTTTTAACTCCACCTGACAAGCCAAATGCAGTGCATGCTGTTCCCAGCATCGAAACAAGACCAGTTGCACGGAAAACGCGATCTATCGTCGTATCTTGACAAGAAATGACTGTAATTTCCTTCCCGTTGGAGGTATTTCGACGTTTAAACGCTCCATTAACTCAGCTTTACACGCCGAATGCAGTGCACGTCGTGTCTAGCCGCAAAGCCACGCGCAATCGTCCTCAAAACGCGATCTTTCGTCGATTTTCTCGAAAAATGTCTGTAATTTCCTTCCCGTTGGAGATATTTTGAAGTCGAAGCGCTCCTTTCACTCAGTTTTACACGCCGAATGTTATGCACGTCGCGTCTAGCTGCAAAATCACGCGTAATCGTCTTCAAAAT
The DNA here is from genome assembly GCA_037178635.1 of Bombus dahlbomii. Lineage (NCBI taxonomy): Eukaryota > Metazoa > Arthropoda > Insecta > Hymenoptera > Apidae > Bombus > Bombus dahlbomii. The sequence goes on from CM074111.1 coordinate 97,059, forward strand.
GCGATCTTCCGTTGATTTTGACGAAAAATGACTGTAATTTCTTTCCCGCTGGAGATATTTGTATGTTTAAGCGTTTCTTTCACTCAGTTTTAGACGCCGAATGTAGTGCACGTGGCGTTTACCTGCAATACCACGCGCAATAGCTCGCAAAACGTGAATCTTTCGTCGATTTTGACGAAAAATGTCTGTAATTTCTACCTGTTGGAGGTATTTCGACGTGAAAACGCTCGTTTCACTCAGTTTTACACGCCGAATGTTATGCACGTCGCGTCTAGCAGCAAAATCACGCATAATCGTCTTCAAAATGCGATCTTCCGTTTATTCTGACGAAAAATGACTGTAATTTCTTTCCCGCTGGAGATATTTGTATGTTTAAGCGTTTCTTTCACTCAGTTTTAGACACCGAATGTAGTGCACGTGGCGTTTACCTGCAACACCACGCGCAATAGCTCGCAAAACGTGAATCTTTCGTCGATTTTGACGAAAAATGTCTGTAATTTCCTTCCCGTTGGAGGTATTTCGACGTGAAAACGCTCCTTTCACTCAGTTCTACATGCCGAATGTGATGCACGTCGCGTCTATCTGCAAAACCATGCGCAATCGTTCTTAAAACGCGATCTTTCGTCGATTTTGACGAAAACTGACTGGAATTTCCATTCCGTTGGAGATATTTTTACGTCTAAGCGATCCTTTCACTCAGTTTTGCACGCCGAATGTAGTGCACGTGGCGTGTAGCTGCAAAACCACGCGCAATCATTCTCAAAACGCGATCTTTCGTCGATTTTCTCGATAAATGTCTGTAATTTCCTTACCGTTGGAGATATTTTGAAGTCTAAGCGCTGTTTTCACACAAATTTACACGCCGATCGTGGTGCACGTCGCGTCTAGCAGGAAAACCAGGCGCAATCTTCTTCAAAATGCGATCTTCCGTTGATTTTGAGGAAAAATAACTGTAATTTCTTTCCCGCTGGACATATTTGTATGTTTAAGCGTTTCTTTCACTCAGTTTTACACGCCGAATGTGACGCATGTCTCGTCTATACTGCAAAACCACGCGCAATAGCTCGCAAAACGCGGTCTCTCGTCGATTTTGACGAGAAATGTCTGTAACTCCTTTTCCCGTTGGAGATATTCTGACGTTTAAGCGTTGCTTTCACTCAGTTTTACACGCCGAATGCAGTGCACGTCGTGTCAAGCTGCAAAACTACGCACAATCGTCCTCAAAACGCGATCTTTCGTCGATTTTCTCGAAAAATAACTGTAATTTCTTTCCCGTTGGAGGTATTCGACGTTTACACGCACCTTTCAGTCAGTTTCACACGCCGAATGTGGTACACTTCGCGTCTAACTGCAAAACCACGCGCAATCGTTCTCAAAATGCAATCTTTCGTCGATTTTCTCGAAACATGTCTGTAATTTCCATCCCGTTGGAGATTTTTTGAAGTCTAAGCGCTGCTTTCACACAGTTTTACACGCCGAACGTAGTGCACGTGGTGTTTACCTGCAATAACACGCGCAATAGCTCGCAAAACGCGATATTTCCTCGTTTCTTGACGAAAAATGACTGTAATATCCCACCTGTAGGAGATATTTCGAAGTTTTAACGCTCTTTTAACTCCATCTGACAAGCCAAATGCAGTGCACGCTGTTTCCAGCATCAAAACAAGACCAGTTGCACGCAAAACGCAAACTTTCGTCGTCTCTTGACGAGAAATGACTGTAATTTCCTTCCCGTTGGAGGTATTTCGACGTTTAAACGCTCCATTCACTCAGTTTTACACGCCGAATGCAGTGCACGTCGCGTCTAGCTGCAGAACCACGCGAAATCGTTCTTAAAACGCGATCTTTCGTCGATTTTGACGAAAACTGACTGGAATTTCCATCTCGTTGGAGGTATTTCGACATGGAAACGCTCGTTACATTCAATTTTGCACGCCGAATGTAGTGCACGTAGCGTGTAGCTGCAACACCACGCGCAATATCTCGCAGAACACGATCTTTCGTCGATTTTGACGAAAAAATTTCTGTAATATCTTTTCCCGTTGGAGATATTCGGCGTTTAAACGCTCCTTTCACTCAGTTGTACACGCCGAATGCAGTACACGTCGCGTCTAGCGGAAAAACCAGGCACAATCGTCTTCAAAATGCGATCTTTCGTTGATTTTGACGAAAAATGGCAGTAATTTCTTTCTTGCTGGAGATATTTGTATGTTTAAGCGTTTCTTTCACTCAGTTTTACACGCCGAATGTTGTGCACGTAGCGTTTACCTGCAATAACACGCGGAATAGCTCGCAAAACGCAATCTTTCGTCGTATCTCTACGAAAAATGACTGTAATGTCCTACCTGTTGGTGATATTTCGAAGTTTTAACGCTCTTTTAACTCCACCTGACAAGCCAAATGCAGTGCATGCTGTTCCCAGCATCGAAACAAGACCAGTTGCACGGAAAACGCGATCTATCGTCGTATCTTGACAAGAAATGACTGTAATTTCCTTCCCGTTGGAGGTATTTCGACGTTTAAACGCTCCATTAACTCAGTTTTACACGCCGAATGCAGTGCACGTCGCGTCTATACTGCAAAACCACGCGCAATAACTCGCAATACGCGGTCTCTCGTCGATTTTGACGAGAAATATCTGTAATTTCTTTTCCCGTTGGAGATATTCAGTGTTTAAACGCTCCTTTCACCCAGATTTACACGCCGAATCTAGTGCACGTCGCGTCTAACTGCAAAACAACGCGCAATCGTCCTCAAAACGCGATCTTTAGCCGATTTTCTCCAAAAGTGTCTGTAATTTCCTTCCCGTTGGAGATATTTTGAAGTCGAAGCGCTGCTTCCACACAATATTACACGCCGATTGTGGTGCACGTCGCGTCTATACTGCAAAACCACGCGCAATAACTCGCAATACGCGGTCTCTCGTCGATTTTGACGAGAAATATCTGTAATTTCTTTTCCAGTTGGAGATATTCAGCGTTTAAACGCTCCTTGCACCCAGATTTACACGCCGAATGCAGTGCACGTCGCGTCTAGCTGCAAAACTACGCGCAATCGTACTCAAAATGCGATATTTCGTCGATTTTGACGAACAAATGACTGTGATTTCTTCCCGTTGGTGATATTCCACGTTTAAACGCTCCTTTCATTCAATTTTGAACGCCGAATGCAGTGCACGTCGCGTCTAGCCGCAAAACCACGCGCAATCGTCCTCAAAACGCGATCTTTCGTCGATTTTCTCGAAAAATGTCTGTAATTTCCTCCCCTTTGGAGATATTTTGAAGTCTAGGCGCTGCATTCACACAAATTTACACGCCGATTGTGGTGCACGTCGCGTCTAGCTGAATAACCAGGCGCAATAGTATTCAAAATGCGATCTTCCGTTGATTTTGAGGAAAAATGACTGTAATTTCTTTCCCGCTGGAGATATTTGTATGTTTAAGCGTTTCTTTCCCTCAGTTTTACACGCCGAATGTTGTGCACGTGGCGTTTACCTGCAATACCACGCGCTATAGCTCGCAAAACGTGAATCTTTCGTCGATTTTAACGATAAATGTCTGTTACTTCCTTCCCGTTGGAGGTATTTCTACGATTAAGTGTTCCATTCACTCAGTTCTACACGCCGATTGTGGTGCAGGTCGCGTCTAGCTGAAAAACCAGGCGCAATAGTCTTCAAAATGCGATCTTCCGTTGATTTTGAGGAAAAATGACTGTAATTTCTTTCCCGCTGGAGATATTTGTATGTTTAAGCGTTTCTTTCCCTCAGTTTTACACGCCGAATGTTGTGCACGTGGCGTTTACCTGCAATAACATGCGCAATAGCTCGCAAAACGCAATCGTTCGTCGTATCTTTACGAAAAATGACTGTAATGTCCTACCTGATGGTGATATTTCGAAGTTTTAACGCTCTTTTAACACCATCTGTCAAGCCAAATGGAGTGCACGCTGTTTCCAGCGTCAAAACAAGGCCAGTTGCACGCACGACGCGATTTTTCGTCGTATCTTTGCGAAAAATTACTGAAATTTCCTTCGCGTTGGAGATATTTTTACGCTTAAGCGCTCTTTTACCTGCTGCTCATTACATGCCGAATGTAGCGCTCGCTAGGTTCATAGTCGAAACAAGCCGAGCCGGTTTTATAACGCAATCATTCATTGATTTTGACGAAAAATGACAGAAATTTCTTTCCCGTTGATGATATTTTTACGTTTAAACGCCCTTTTACCTCCTTTTGACAATACAAATGCACTCTGTTTCCAGCGTAAAAAAAGCCCAGTTGCTCGCTAAACGCGATCGTTCATCGTCACTTGACGAAAAATCATTGAAATATCCATCCTGTTGGAGATATTTCGAAGTTTTAACGCTCTTTTAACTCCATCTGACAAGCCAAATGCAGTGCACGCTGTTTCCAGTATCAAAAGAAGACCAGTTGCACGCAAAACGCGAGCTATCGTCGTATCTTTACGAAAAATGACTGTAATTTCCCACCTGTAGGAGATATTGAGAAGTTCTAACGCTCTTTTAACTCCATCTGACAAGCCAAATGCAGTGCACGCTGTTTCCAGTATCAAAAGAACACCAGTTGCGCACAAAACGCGATCAATCGTCGTATCTTTACGAAAAATGACTGTAATTTCCCACCTGTAGGAGATATTTTGAAGTTTTAACACTCTTTTAACTCCATCTGACAAGCCAAATGCATTGCACGCTGTTTCCAGCATCAACTCAAGACCAGTTGCACGCAAAGCGCGATCTATCGTCGTATCTTTACGAAAAATGACTGTAATTTCCCACCTATAGGAGATATTTCGAAGTTTTAACGCTCTTTTTACTCCACCTGACAAGCCAAATGCATTGCACGCTGTTTCCAGCATCAACTCAGACCAGTTGCACGCAAAACGCGATCTATCGTCGTATCTTTACGAAAAATGACTGTAATTTCCCACCTGTTGGAGATATTGAGAAGTTCTAACGCTCTTTTAACTCCATCTGACAAGCCAAATGCAGTGCACGCTGTTCCCAGCATCGAAACAAGACCAGTTGCACGCAAAACGCGATCTATCGTCGTATCTTTACGAAAGAAGACTGTAATTTCTCTCCCGCTTTAGATATTTGTATGTTGAAGTGTTTCTTTCTCTCAGCTTTAGACGCCGAATGTAGTGCACGTGGCGTTTACCTGCAATACCACGCGCAATAGCTCGCGAAACGTGAATCTTTCGTCGATTTTGACGAAAAATGAATGTAATTTCCTTCCAGTTGGAGGTATATCGACATCATAACGATCGTATCATTCAATTTTGCACGCCGAATGTAGTGCACTTCGCGTTCAGCTGCAAAACCACGCGCAATATCTCGCAAAACGCACTCTTTCGTCGTTTATAACGAAAAATGTCTGCAATTTCCTTCCCGTTGGTGATATTTCGACGTTTAAACACTCCTTTCACTCAGTTTTACACGCCGAATGTGATGCACGTCGCGTCTAGCTGCAAAACTACGCACAACCGTCCTCAAAACGCGATCTTTCGTCGATTTTCTCGAAAAATGTCTATAATTTCCTTCCCGTTGGAGATATTTTGAAGTCTAAGCGCTGTTTTCTCACAAATTTACACGCCGATCGTGGTGCACGTCGCGTCTAGCAGGAAAACCAGGTGCAATCTTCTTCAATATGCGATCTTCCGTTAATTTTGAGGAAAAATAACTGTAATTTCTTTCCCGCTGGAGATAATTGTATGTTTAAGCGTTTCTTTCACTCAGTTTTACACGCCGAATGTGGCGCACGTCTCGTCTATACTGCAAAACCACGCGCAATATCTCGCAAAACGCGGTCTCTCGTCGATTTTCTCGAAAAATGTCTGTAATTTCCATCCCGTTGGAGGTATTTCGACATGAAAACGCTCGTTTCATTCAATTTTGCACGCCGAATGTAGTGCACGTAGCGTGTAGCTGCAACACCACGCGCAATATCTCGCAGAACACGATCTTTCGTCGATTTTGACGAAAAAATTTCTGTAATATCTTTTCCCGTTGGAGATATTCGGCGTTTAAACGCTCCTTTCACTCAGTTTTACACGCCGAATGTTGTGCACGTGGCGTTTACCTGCAATAACACGCGCAATAGCTCGGAAAACGCAATCTTTCGTCGTATCTTTAAGAAAAATGACTGTAATGTCCTACCTGTTGGTGATATTTCGAAGTTTTAACGCTCTTTTAACTCCATCTGACAAGCCAAATGCAGTGCATGCTGTTCCCAGCATCGAAACAAGACCAGTTGCACGCAAAACGCGATCTATCGTCGTATCTTGACGAGAAATGACTGTAATTTCCTTCCCGTTGGAGGTGTTTCGACGTTTAAACGCTCCATTCACTCAGTTTTACACGCCGAATGCAGTGTACGTCGCGTCTAGCTGCAGAACCACGCGCAATCGTTCTTAAAACGCGATCTTTCGTCGATTTTGACGAAAAATGACTGGAATTTCCATCCCGTTGGAGGTATTTCGACATGAAAACGATCGTTTCATTCAATTTTGCACGCCGAATGTAGTGCACGTAGCGTGTAGCTGCAACACCACGCGCAATATCTCGCAGAACACGATCTTTCGTCGATTTTGACGAAAAAATTTCTGGAATATCTTTTCCCGTTGGAGATATTCGGCGTTTAAACGCTCCTTTCACTCAGTTTTACACGCCGAATGCAGTGCACGTCGCGTCTAGCGGAAAAACCAGGCGCAATCGTCTTCAAAATGCGATCTTTCGTTGCTTTTGACGAAAAATGACAGTAATTTCTTTCCCGCTGGAGATATTTGTATGTTTAAGCGTTCCTTTCACTCAGTTTTACACGCCGAATGCAGTGCACGTCGCGTATGGCCGCAAAACCACGCGCAATCATCTTCAAGATGCGATCTTTTGTTGATTTTGACGAAAAATGACTGTAATTCCTTTCCCGCTGGAGATATTTGTACGTTCAAGCGATCCGTTCACTCAGTTTTACACGCCGAATGTGGTGCACCTCGCGTCTATACTGCAAAACCACGCGTAATAGCTCGCAAAACGCGCTCTTTCGTCGATTTTGACGAACAAATGACTGTAATTTCTTCCCGCTGATGATATTCCACGTTTAAACGCACCTTTCACTCAGTTTTACACGCCGAATGTGGTGCACTTCGCGTCTAGCTGTGAAACCACGCGCAATCGTTCTCAAAATGCGATCTTTCTTTGATTTTGACGAAAAATGACTGTAATTCCTTTCCCGCTGGAGATATTTGTACGTACAAGCGATCCCTTCACTCAGTCTTGCACGCCGTATGTAGTGCACGTCGCGTCTAGCTGCAAAATCTCGCGCAATCGTTCTCAAAATGCGATCTTTCGTCGTTTTGGAAGAAAAATGACTGCAATTTCCATCCCGTTGCAGATATTTTGACGTCTAAGCGATATTTTCACACAGTTTTGCACGCCGAATGTAGTGCACGTGGCGTGTAGCTGCAAAACCACGCGGAATCGTTCTCAACACGTGATCTTTCGTCGATTTTCTCGATAAATGTCTGTAATTTCCTTACCGTTGGAGATATTTTGAAGTCTAAGAGCTGCATCCACACAATATTACAAGCCGATTGTGGTGCACGTCGCGTCTATACTGCAAAACCACGCGCAATAACTCGCAAAACGCGGTCTCTCGTCGATTTTAACGAGAAATGTCTGTAATTTCTTTACCCGTTGGAGATATTCAGCGTTTAAACGCTCCTTTCACTCAGTTTTACACGCCGAATATGGTGCACGTCGCGTCTAGCTTCGAAACCACGCGCAATCGTCTTCAAAATGCGATCTTTCATTGATTTTGACGAAAAATCCCTGTAATTTCTATCCCGTTGGAGATATTCGGCGTTAAAACGCTCCTTTCATTAAATTTTGCACGCCGAGTGTAGTGTACGTCGCGTGTAGCTGCAACACCTCGCGCAATATCTCGCAGAACACGATCATCCGTCGATTTTGACGAGAAATGTCTATAATGTCCTTCCCGTTGGAGTTATTTCGACATCAAAACGCTCGTTTCATACAATTTTGCACGCCGAATGTAGTGCACGTCGTGTCTAGCCGCAAAGCCACGCGCAATCGTCCTCAAAACGCGATCTTTCGTCGATTTTCTCGAAAAATGTCTGTAATTTCCTTCCCGTTGGAGATATTTTGAAGTCGAAGCGCTCCTTTCACCCAGTTTTACACGCCGAATGTTATGCACGTCGCGTCTAGCAGCAAAATCACGCGTAATCGTCTTCAAAATGCGATCTTCCGTTTATTTTGACGAAAAATGGCTGTAATTTCTTTCCCGCTGGAGATATTTGTATGTTTAAGCGTTTCTTTCACTCAGTTTTTGACGCCGAACGTAGTGCACGTGGCGTTTACTGCAATACCACGCGCAATAGCTCGCAAAACGTGAATCTTTCGTCGATTTTGACGAAAAATGTCTATAATGTCCTTCCCGTTGGAGGTATTTCGACATCAAAACGCTCGTTTCATTCAATTTCGCACGCCGAATGTAGTGCACGTCGTGTCTAGCCGCAAAGCCACGCGCAATCGTCCTCAAAACGCGATCTTTCGTCGATTTTCTCGATAAATGTCTGTAATTTCCTTCCCATTGTAGATATTTTGAAGTCGAAGCGCTCCTTTCACTCAGTTCTACATGCCGAATGTGATGCACGTCGCGTCTATCTGCAAAACCATGCGCAATCGTTCTTAAAACGCGATCTTTCGTCGATTTTGACGAAAAATGACTGGAATTTCCTTACCGTTGGAGATATTTTGAAGACTAAGCGCTGCTTCCACACAATATTACACGCCGATTGTGGTGCACGTCGCGTCTATACTGCAAAACCACGCGCAATAGAAAGCAAAACGCGATATATAGTCGATTATATAGAAAAAGGACTGTAATTTCCTTCCCGTTGGAGATATTCTGACGTTTAAGCGTTCTTTTCACTTAGTTTTACACGCCGAATGCAGTGCACGTCGTGTCAAGCTGCAAAACCACGCGCAATCGTCCTCGAAACTCGATCTTTCGTCCATTTTATCGAAAAATGTCTGTAATTTCTTTCCCGCTGGAGATATTTGTACGTTTAAGCGTTCCTGTCACTCAATTTTACACGGCGAATATGGTACACGTTGCGTCTAGATGCAAAACCACGCGTAATCGTTCTCAAAATGCGATCTTTCGTCGATTTTGACGAAAAATTTCTATAATGTCCTTCCCGTTGGAGTTATTTCGACATCGAAACGCTCGTTTCATTCAATTTTGCACGCCGAATGTAGTGTACGTCGCGTTCAGCTGCAAAACCACGAGCAATAGCTCGCAAAACGCGTTCTTTCGTCGGTTACAACGAAAAATGTCTGCAATTTCCTTCCCGTTGGAGATATCTTTACGCTTAAGCGCTATTTTACCTGCCCATTACATGCCGAATGTAGCGCTCGCTACGTTCAGAGTCGAAACAAGCCGAGCAGGTGTTAAAACTCAATCTTTCATTGATTTTGACGAAAAATGACAGACATTTCCTTCCCGTTGATGATATTTTTACGTTTAAACGCCCTTTTACCTCCTTTTGACAATACAAATGCAGTGCACTCTGTTTCCAGCGTAAAAAAATCCCAGTTGCTCGCTAAACGCGATCGTTCATCGTCACTTGACGAAAAATCATTGAAATATCCATCCCGTTGGAGATATTTTGAAGTTTTAACGCTCTTTTAACTCCATCTGAGAAGGCATATGCAGTGCACGCTGTTTCCAGCATCAAAACTGGACCAGTTGCACGCAAAACGCGATCTATCGTCGTATCTTTACGAAAAATGAATGTAATTTCCCACCTGTAGGAGATATTTCGAAGTTTTAACGCTCTTTTAACACCATCTGTCAAGCCAAATGGAGTGCACGCTGTTTCCAGCGTCAAAACTGGACCAGTTGCACGCAAAACGCGATCTATCGTCGTATCTTTACGAAAAATGAATGTAATTTCCCACCTGTAGGAGATATTTCGAAGTTTTAACGCTCTTTTAACACCATCTGTCAAGCCAAATGGAGTGCACGCTGTTTCCAGCGTCAAAACTGGACCAGTTGCACGCAAAACGCGATCTATCGTCGTATCTTTACGAAAAATGAATGTAATTTCCCACCTGTAGGAGATATTTCGAAGTTTTAACGCTCATTTAACTCCATCTGACAAGCCGTATGTAGTGCACGCTGTTTCCAGCATCAAAACAAGACCAGTTGCATGCAAAACGCAATCTTTCGTCGTATCTTTACGAAAAATGACTCTAATGTCCTACCTGTTGGAGATATTTCGAAGTTTTAACGCTCTTTTAACTCCATCTGACAAGCCAAATTCAGTGCACGCTGTTCCCAGCATCGAAACAAGACCAGTTGCACGCAAAACGCGATCTATCGTCGTATCTTTACGAAAGAAGACTGTAATTTCTCTCCCGCTTTAGATATTTGTATGTTGAAGTGTTTCTTTCTCTCAGTTTTAGACGCCGAATGTAGTGCACGTGGCGATTACCTGCAATACCACGCGCAATATCTCGCAAAACGCACTCTTTCGTCGTTTATAACGAAAAATGTCTGCAATTTCCTTCCCGTTGGTGATATTTCGACGTTTAAACACTCCTTTCACTCAGTTTTACACGCCGAATGTGGTGCACTTCGCGTCTAACTACAAAACCAGGCGCAATAGCTCGCAAAACGCCATCTTTCGTCGATTTTAACGATAAATGTCTGTAATTTCCTTCCCGTTGGTGGTATTTCTACGTTTAAGCGTTCCATTCACTCAGTTCTACACGCCGAATGTAGTAAACGTCGCTTGTAGCTTCAAAACCACGCGCAATCGTTCTCAAAATGCGATCTTTCGTCGATTTTGACGAACAAATGACTGTAACTTCTTCCCGTTCGTGATAATCCACGTTTAAACGCTCCTTTCACTCAGTTTTACACGCCGAATGCAATGCACGTCGCGTCTAGCTGCAGAACCACGCGCAATCGTTCTTAAAACGCGATGTTTCGTTGATTTTGACGAAAAATGACTGAAGTTTCCTTCCCGTTGGAGATATCTTTACGTTTAAGCGCTATTTTACCTGCCCATTACATGCCGAATGTAGCACTCGCTACGTTCAGAGTCGAAACAAGCCGAGCAGGTGTTAAAACTCAATCTTTCATTGATTTTGACGAAAAATGACAGACATTTCCTGCCCGTTGATGATATTTTTACGTTTAAACGCCCTTTTACCTCCTTTTGACAATACAAATGCAGTGCACTCTGTTTGCAGCGTAAAAAAAGCCCAGTTGCTCGCTAAACGCGATCGTTCATCGTCACTTGACGAAAAATCATTGAAATATCCATCCTGTTGGAGATATTTCGAAGTTTTAACGCTCTTTTAACTCCATCTGACAAGTCAAATGCAGTGCACGCTGTTTCCAGTATCAAAAGAAGACCAGTTGCACGCAAAACGCGATCTATCGTCGTATCTTTACGAAAAATGAATGTAATTTCCCACCTGTAGGAGATATTGAGAAGTTCTAACGCTCTTTTAACTCCATCTGACAAGCCAAATGCAGTGCACGCTGTTTCTAGTATCAAAAGAAGACCAGTTGCGCACAAAACGCGATCAATCGTCGTATCTTTACGAAAAATGACTGTAATTTCCCACCTGTAGCAGATATTTTGACGTTTTAACACTCTTTTAACTCCATCTGACAAGCCAGATGCATTGCACGCTGTTTCCAGCATCAACTCAGACCAGTTGCACGCAAAACGCGATCTATCGTCGTATCTTTACGAAAAATGACTGTAATTTCCCACATGTAGGAGATATTGAGAAGTTCTAACGCTCTTTTAACTCCATCTGACAAGCCAAATGCAGTGCACGCTGTTCCCAGCATCGAAACAAGACCAGTTGCACGCAAAACGCGATCTATCGTCGTATCTTTACGAAAGAAGACTGTAATTTCTCTCCCGCTATAGATATTTGTATGTTGAAGTGTTTCTTTCTCTCAGTTTTAGACGCCGAATGTAGTGCACGTGGCGTTTACCTGCAATACCACGCGCAATAGCTCGCAAAACGTGAATCTTTCGTCGATTTTGACGAAAAATGAATGTAATTTCCTTCCAGTTGTAGGTATATCGACATCAAAAACGATCGTATCATTCAATTTTGCACGCCGAATGTAGTGCACTTCGCGTTCAGCTGCAAAACCACGCGCAATATCTCGCAAAACGCACTCTTTCGTCGTTTATAACGAAAAATGTCTGCAATTTCCTTCCCGTTGGTGATATTTCGACGTTTAAACACTCCTTTCACTCAGTTTTACACGCCGAATGTGATGCACGTCGCGTCTAGCTGCAAAACCACGCGCAATAGCTCGCAAAACGCGATCTTTCATCGATTTTGACGAAAAATGACTGTAATTTCTATCCCGCTGGAAATATTTGTACGTTTAAGCCTTCCTTTCACTCAGTTTTACACGCCGAATGCAGTGCACGTCGTGTCCAGCTGCAAAACTACGCACAATCGTCCTCAAAACGCGATCTTTCGTCGATTTTCTCGAAAAATGTCTATAATTTCCTTCCCGTTGGAGATATTTTGAAGTCTAAGCGCTGTTTTCACACAAATTTACACGCCGATCGTGGTGCACGTCGCGTCTAGCAGGAAAACCAGGTGCAATCTTCTTCAATATGCGATCTTCCGTTGATTTTGAGGAAAAATAACTGTAATTTCTTTCCCGCTGGAGATATTTGTATGTTTAAGCGTTTTTTTCACTCAGTTTTACACGCCGAATGTGGCGCACGTCTCGTCTATACTGCAAAACCACGCGCAATATCTCGCAAAACGCGGTCTCTCGTCGATTTTGACGAGAAATGTCTGTAATTCCTTTTCCCGTTGGAGATATTTCGACGTTTAAACACTCCTTTCACTCAGTTTTACACGCCGAATGCAGTGCACGTCGCGTCTAACTGCAAAACCACGCGCAATAGCTCGCAAAATGCGATCTTTCGTCGGTTTTGACGAACAAATGACTGTAATTTCTTCCCGTTGATGATATTCCACGTTCAAACGCTCCTTTCACTCAGTTTTACACGTCGAATGCAGTGCACGTCGTGCCTGGCCGCAAAGCCACGCGCAATCGTCCTCAAAACGCCATCTTTCGTCGATTTTGACGAACAAATGTCTGTAATTTCTTCCCGTTAGTGATATTCCTCGTTTAAACGCTCCGTTCACTCGGTTTTACACGCCGAATGCAGTGCACGTCGCGTTCAGCTGCACAACCACGCGCAATCGTCTTCAAAATGCGATCTTTCGTCGATTTTCTCGAAAAATGTCTATAATTTCCATCCCGTTGGAGATATTTTGAAGTCTAAGCGCTGCTTTCACACAGTTTTACACGCCGATTGTGGTGCACGTAGCGTGTAGCTGCAAAACCATGTGCAATCGTCTTCAAAATGCGATCTTTCGTTGATTTTGACGAAAAATGACTGTAATTCCTTTCCCGCTGGAGATATTTGTACGTACAAGCGATCCCTTCACTCAGTTTTGCACGCCGTATGTAGTGCACGTATCGTGCAGCTGCAAAACCACGCGCAATCGTTCTCAAAATGCGATCTTTCGTCGTTTTGGACGAAAAATGACTGTAATTTCCTTCACGTTAGAGATATTTCGACATGAAAACGCTCGTTTCATTCAATTTTGCACGCCGAATGTAGTGCACGTAGCGTGTAGCTGCAACACCACGCGCAATCGTCTTCAAAATGCGATCATTCGTTGATTTTGACGTAAAATAACTGTAATTTCTCTCCCGCTGGAGATATTTGTATGTATAAGTGTTTCTTTCACTCAGTTTTACACGCCGAACGTAGTGCACGTGGCGTTTACTGCAATACCACGCGCAATAGCTCGCAAAACGTGAATCTTTCGTCGATTTTGACGAAAAATGTCTATAATGTCCTTCCCGTTGGAGGTATTTCGACATCAAAACGCTCGTTTCATTCAATTTCGCACGCCGAATGTAGTGCACGTCGTGTCTAGCCGCAAAGCCACGCGCAATCGTCCTCAAAACGCGATCTTTCGTCGATTTTCTCGATAAATGTCTGTAATTTCCATCCCATTGTAGATATTTTGAAGTCGGAGCGCTCCTTTCACTCAGTTTTACACGCCGAATGTGGTGCACGTCGGGTCTAGCCGCAAAACCACGCGCAATCATCTTCAAGATGCGATCTTTTGTTGATTTTGACGAAAAATGACTGTAATTCCTTTCCCGCTGGAGATATTTGTACGTTCAAGCGATCCGTTCACTCAGTTTTACACGCCGAATGTGGTGCACCTCGCGTCTATACTGCAAAACCACGCGTAATAGCTCGCAAAACGCGCTCTTTCGTCGATTTTGACGAACAAATGACTGTAATTTCTTCCCGCTGATGATATTCCACGTTTAAACGCACCTTTCACTCAGTTTTACACGCCGAATGCAGTGCACGTCGTGTCAAGCTGCAAAAACACGCGCAATCGTCCTCAAAACGCGGTCTTTCGTCAATTTTGACGAAAAATGTCTGTAATTTCCTTCCTGTTGGTGGTATTTTGACGTATAGACGCTCCGCTCACTCAGTTTTAAACGCCGAATGTGGTGCACGTCGCGTCTAGCTGTGAAACCACTCGCAATCGTCTACAAAATGCCATCTTTCGTTGATTTTGACGAAAAATGACTGTAATTTCCTTCCCGTTGGAGATATGCGGCGTTTACACGCACCTTTCAGTCAGTTTCACAAGCCGAATGTGGTACACTTCGCGTCTAACTGCAAAACCACGCGCAATAGCTCGCAAAACGCCATCTTTCGACGATTTTAACGGTAAATGTCTGTAATTTCCTACCGTTGAAGGTATTTCGACGTTTAAGCGTTCCTTTCACTCAGTTCTACACGCCGAATGTGGTGCACGTCGTGTTAAGCTGCAAAACCACGCGCAATCGTCTACAAAATGCCATCTTTCGTTGATTTTGACGAGAAATGACTGGAATTTCCTTCCCGTTGGAGATATTTTCAAGTCTAAGCGCTGCTTTCACACAATATTACACGCCGATTGTGGTGCTCGTCGCATTTAGCAGAAAAACCAGGCGCAATCGTCTTCAAAATGCGATCTTCCGCTGATTTTGACGAAAACTGACTGTAATTTCTATCCCGCAGGAAATATTTGTACGTTTAAGCGTTTCTTGCACTCAGTTTTACACGCCGAATGCAGTGCACGTCGCGTCTAGCTGTAAAACCAGGCGCAATCGTCTTCAAAATGCTATCATCCGTTGATTTTGACGAAAAATGACTGTAATTTCCTTCCCGTTGGAGATATGCGGCGTTTACACGCACCTTTCAGTCAGTTTCACAAGCCGAATGTGGTACACTTCGCGTCTAACTGCAAAACCACGCGCAATAGCTCGCAAAACGCCATCTTTCGACGATTTTAACGGTAAATGTCTGTAATTTCCTACCGTTGAAGGTATTTCGACGTTTAAGCGTTCCTTTCACTCAGTTCTACACGCCGAATGTGGTGCACGTCGTGTTAAGCTGCAAAACCACGCGCAATCGTCTACAAAATGCCATCTTTCGTTGATTTTGACGAGAAATGACTGGAATTTCCTTCCCGTTGGAGATATTTTCAAGTCTAAGCGCTGCTTTCACACAATATTACACGCCGATTGTGGTGCTCGTCGCATTTAGCAGAAAAACCAGGCGCAATCGTCTTCAAAATGCGATCTTCCGCTGATTTTGACGAAAACTGACTGTAATTTCTATCCCGCAGGAAATATTTGTACGTTTAAGCGTTTCTTGCACTCAGTTTTACACGCCGAATGCAGTGCACGTCGCGTCTAGCTGTAAAACCAGGCGCAATCGTCTTCAAAATGCTATCATCCGTTGATTTTGACGAAAAATGACTGTAATTTCTCTCCCGCTGGAGATATTTGTATGTTTAAGTGTTTTTCTCATTCATTTTTACACGCCGAACGTAGTGCACGTCGCGTCTAGCTGCAAAACCACGCGCAGTCGTTCTCAAAACTCGATCTTTCGTCGATTTTCTCGAAAAATGACTGTAATTTCCTAACCGTTCGATGTATTTCGACGTTCAAGCGTTATTTTCACTCAGTTCTGCACGCCGAATGTAGTGCACGTATCGTGTAGCTGCAAAACCACGCGCAGTCCTTCTCAAAACGCGCTCTTTCGTCGATTTTCGCGATAAATGTCAGTAATTTCCTTCCCGTTGGAGATATTTTGAAGTCTAAGCGCTGCTTTCACACAATATTACACGCCGATTGTGGTGCACGTCGCGTCTAGCTGAAAAACCAGGCGCAATCGTCTTCAAAATGCGATCTTCCGTTGATTTTGACGAAAAATGACTGTAATTTCTCTGCCGCTGGAGATATTTGTATGTTTAAGTGTTTCTTTCATTCAATTTTACATGCCAAATGTGGTGCACGTCGCGTTCAGCTGCACAAGCAGGCGCAATCGTCTTGATAATGCGATCTTTCGTCGATTTTCTCGAAACATATCTGTAATTTCCATCCCGTTGGAGATATTTTGAAGTCTAAGCGCTGCTTTCACACAGTTTTACACGCCGATTGTGGTGCACGTAGCGTGTAGCTGCAAAACCACGCGCAATCGTTTTCAAAACGCGATCTTTCGTCGGGTTTCGCGATAAATGTCTGTAATTTCCACACGTTGAAGGTATTTCGACGTTTAAGCGTTCCTTTCACTCAGTTCTACACGCTGAATGTGGTGCACGTCGTGTCAAGCTGCAAAACCACGCGCAATCGTCCTCAAAACGCGATCTTTCGTCGATTTTCACGAAAAATGTCTGCAATTTCCTTCCCGTTGGAGATATTTCGACGTTTAAAAGCTCATTTAACTCCTTTTGATAAGCCAAAGTTAGTGCACGCTGTTTCCAGCGCCAAAACAATCCCCGTTTCTCGCAAAACGCGATCTTTAGTCGTTTCTTTACCAAAAATGACTGAAATATCCTTCCCGTTGGTGATACTTCGACGTTTAAACACTCCTTTCACTCAGTTTTACACGCCGAATGTGGTACACGTCGCGTCTAACTGCAAAACCACGCGCAATAGCTCGCAAAATGCGATCTTTCGTCGGTTTTGACGAACAAATGACTGTAATTTCTTCCCGTTGATGATATTCCACGTTTAAACGCTCCTTTCACTCAGTTTTACACGACGAATGTGGTGCACGTCGCGTCTAGCGGAAAAACCAGGCGCAATCGTCTTCAAAATGCGATCTTTCGTTGATTTTGACGAGAAATGACTGGAATTTCCTTCCCGTTGGAGATATTTTCAAGTCTAAGCGCTGCTTTCACACAATATTACACGCCGATTGTGGTGCTCGTCGCATTTAGCAGAAAAACCAGGCGCAATCGTCTTCAAAATGCGATCTTCCGCTGATTTTGACGAAAACTGACTGTAATTTCTATCCCGCAGGAAATATTTGTACGTTTAAGCGTTTCTTGCACTCAGTTTTACACGCCGAATGCAGTGCACGTCGCGTATGGCCGCAAAACCACGCGCAATCATCTTCAAGATGCGATCTTTTGTTGATTTTGACGAAAAATGACTGTAATTCCTTTCCCGCTGGAGATATTTGTACGTTCAAGCGATCCGTTCACTCAGTTTTACACGCCGAATGTGGTGCACCTCGCGTCTATACTGCAAAACCACGCGTAATAGCTCGCAAAACGCGCTCTTTCGTCGATTTTGACGAACAAATGACTGTAATTTCTTCCCGCTGATGATATTCCACGTTTAAACGCACCTTTCACTCAGTTTTACACGCCGAATGCAGTGCACGTCGTGTCAAGCTGCAAAAACACGCGCAATCGTCCTCAAAACGCGGTCTTTCGTCAATTTTGACGAAAAATGTCTGTAATTTCCTTCCTGTTGGTGGTATTTTGACGTATAGACGCTCCGCTCACTCAGTTTTAAACGCCGAATGTGGTACACTTCGCGTCTAACTGCAAAACCACGCGCAATAGCTCGCAAAACGCCATCTTTCGACGATTTTAACGATAAATGTCTGTAATTTCCTACCGTTGAAGGTATTTCGACGTTTAAGCGTTCCTTTCACTCAGTTCTACACGCCGAATGTGGTGCACGTCGTGTTAAGCTGCAAAACCACGCGCAATCGTCTACAAAATGCCATCTTTCGTTGATTTTGACGAGAAATGACTGGAATTTCCTTCCCGTTGGAGATATTTTCAAGTCTAAGCGCTGCTTTCACACAATATTACACGCCGATTGTGGTGCTCGTCGCATTTAGCAGAAAAACCAGGCGCAATCGTCTTCAAAATGCGATCTTCCGCCGATTTTGACGAAAACTGACTGTAATTTCTATCCCGCAGGAAATATTTGTACGTTTAAGCGTTTCTTGCACTCAGTTTTACACGCCGAATGCAGTGCACGTCGCGTCTAGCTGTAAAACCAGGCGCAATCGTCTTCAAAATGCTATCATCCGTTGATTTTGACAAAAAATGACTGTAATTTCTCTCCCGCTGGAGATATTTGTATGTTTAAGTGTTTTTCTCATTCATTTTTACACGCCGAACGTAGTGCACGTCGCGTCTAGCTGCAAAACCACGCGCAGTCGTTCTCAAAACTCGATCTTTCGTCGATTTTCTCGAAAAATGACTGTAATTTCCTAACCGTTCGATGTATTTCGACGTTCAAGTGTTCTTTTCACTCAGTTCTGCACGCCGAATGTAGTGCACGTATCGCGTAGCTGCAGAACCACGCGCAGTCCTTCTCAAAACGCGCTCTTTCGTCGATTTTCGCGATAAATGTCAGTAATTTCCTTCCCGTTGGAGATATTTTGAAGTCTAAGCGCTGCTTTCACACAATATTACACGCCGATTGTGGTGCACGTCGCGTCTAGCTGAAAAACCAGGCGCAATCGTCTTCAAAACGCGATCTTCCGTTGATTTTGACGAAAAATGACTGTAATTTCTCTGCCGCTGGAGATATTTGTATGTTTAAGTGTTTCTTTCATTCAATTTTACATGCCAAATGTGGTGCACGTCGCGTTCAGCTGCACAAGCAGGCGCAATCGTCTTGATAATGCGATCTTTCGTCGATTTTCTCGAAACATATCTGTAATTTCCATCCCGTTGGAGATATTTTGAAGTCTAAGCGCTGCTTTCACACAGTTTTACACGCCGATTGTGGTGCACGTAGCGTGTAGCTGCAAAACCACGCGCAATCGTTTTCAAAACGCGATCTTTCGTCGGGTTTCGCGATAAATGTCTGTAATTTCCACACGTTGAAGGTATTTCGACGTTTAAGCGTTCCTTTCACTCAGTTCTACACGCTGAATGTGGTGCACGTCGTGTCAAGCTGCAAAACCACGCGCAATCGTCCTCAAAACGCGATCTTTCGTCGATTTTCACGAAAAATGTCTGCAATTTCCTTCCCGTTGGAGATATTTCGACGTTTAAAAGCTCATTTAACTCCTTTTGATAAGCCAAAGTTAGTGCACGCTGTTTCCAGCGCCAAAACAATCCCCGTTTCTCGCAAAACGCGATCTTTCGTCGTTTCTTGACCAAAAATGACTGAAATATCCTTCCCGTTGGTGATACTTCGACGTTTAAACACTCCTTTCACTCAGTTTTACACGCCGAATGTGGTACACGTCGCGTCTAACTGCAAAACCACGCGCAATAGCTCGCAAAATGCGATCTTTCGTCGGTTTTGACGAACAAATGACTGTAATTTCTTCCCGTTGATGATATTCCACGTTCAAACGCTCCTTTCACTCAGTTTTACACGTCGAATGCAGTGCACGTCGTTCCTAGCCGCAAAGCCACGCGCAATCGTCCTCAAAACGCCATCTTTCGTCGATTTTGACGAACAAATGTCTGTAATTTCTTCCCGTTAGTGATATTCCTCGTTTAAACGCTCCGTTCACTCGGTTTTACACGCCGAATGCAGTGCACGTCGCGTTCAGCTGCACAACCACGCGCAATCGTCTTCAAAATGCGATCTTTCGTCGATTTTCTCGAAAAATGTCTATAATTTCCATCCCGTTGGAGATATTTTGAAGTCTAAGCGCTGCTTTCACACAGTTTTACACGCCGATTGTGGTGCACGTAGCGTGTAGCTGCAAAACCATGTGCAATCGTCTTCAAAATGCGATCTTTCGTTGATTTTGACGAAAAATGACTGTAATTCCTTTCCCGCTGGAGATATTTGTACGTACAAGCGATCCCTTCACTCAGTTTTGCACGCCGTATGTAGTGCACGTATCGTGCAGCTGCAAAACCACGCGCAATCGTTCTCAAAATGCGATCTTTCGTCGTTTTGGACGAAAAATGACTGTAATTTCCTTCACGTTAGAGATATTTCGACATGAAAACGCTCGTTTCATTCAATTTTGCACGCCGAATGTAGTGCACGTAGCGTGTAGCTGCAACACCACGCGCAATCGTCTTCAAAATGCGATCATTCGTTGATTTTGACGTAAAATAACTGTAATTTCTCTCCCGCTGGAGATATTTGTATGTATAAGTGTTTCTTTCACTCAGTTTTACACGCCGAACGTAGTGCACGTGGCGTTTACTGCAATACCACGCGCAATAGCTCGCAAAACGTGAATCTTTCGTCGATTTTGACGAAAAATGTCTATAATGTCCTTCCCGTTGGAGGTATTTCGACATCAAAACGCTCGTTTCATTCAATTTCGCACGCCGAATGTAGTGCACGTCGTGTCTAGCCGCAAAGCCACGCGCAATCGTCCTCAAAACGCGATCTTTCGTCGATTTTCTCGATAAATGTCTGTAATTTCCATCCCATTGTAGATATTTTGAAGTCGGAGCGCTCCTTTCACTCAGTTTTACACGCCGAATGTGGTGCACGTCGGGTCTAGCTGCAAAACCACGCGCAATCGTCTTCAAAATGCGATCATTCGTTGATTTTGACGATAAATGACTGTAACTCCTTTCCCGCTGGAGATATTTGTATGTTTAAGCGTTTCTTTCACTCAGTTTTAGACGCCGAATGTAGTGCACGTGGCGTTTACCTGCAAAACCACGCGCAATCGTTCTCAAAACGCGATCTTTCGTCGATTTTCTCGATAAATATCTGTAATTTCCTTACCGTTGGAGATATTTTGAAGTCTAAGCGCTGCTTCCACACAATATTACACGCCGATTGTGGTGCACGTCGCGTCTGTACTGCAAAACCACGCGCAATATCTCGCAATACGCGGTCTCTCGTCGATTTTGGCGAGAAATATCTGTAATTTCTTTTCCCGTTGGAGATATTCAACGTTTAAACGCTCCTTGCACCCAGATTTACACGCCGAATCTAGTGCACGTCGCGTCTAACTGCAAAACAACGCGCAATCGTCCTCAAAACGCGATCTTCGTCGATTTTCTCGAAAAATGTCTGTAATTTCCTTCCCATTGTAGATATTTTCAAGTGTAAGCGCTCCTTTCACTCAGTTTTACTCGACGAATATGGCACACGTAGCGTCTAGCTGCAAAACCACGCGCAATCGTTCTCAAAATGCGATCTTTCGTCGATTTTCACGAAAAATGTCTGTAATTTCCTTCCCGTTGGAGATATTTTCAAGTCTAAGCGCTGCTTTCACACAACATTACACGCCGATTGTGGTGCACGTCGCGTCTAGCTGAAAAACCGGGCGCAATCGTCTTCAAAATGCGATCTTCCGCTGATTTTGACGAAAACTGACTGTAATTTCTATCCCGCTGGAGATATTTCTACGTTTAAGCGTTCCTTTCACTCAGTTTTACACGCCGAATGCAGTGCACGTCGCGTATGGCCGCAAAACCACGCGCAATCATCTTCAAGATGCGATCTTTTGTTGATTTTGACGAAAAATGACTGTAATTCCTTTCCCGCTGGAGATATTTGTACGTTCAAGCGATCCGTTCACTCAGTTTTACACGCCGAATGTGGTGCACCTCGCGTCTATATTGCAAAACCACGCGTAATAGCTCGCAAAACGCGCTCTTTCGTCGATTTTGACGAACAAATGACTGTAATTTCTTCCCGCTGATGATATTCCACGTTTAAACGCACCTTTCACACAGTTTTACACGCCGAATGCAGTGCACGTCGTGTCAAGCTGCAAAAACACGCGCAATCGTCCTCAAAACGCGGTCTTTCGTCAATTTTGACGAAAAATGTCTGTAATTTCCTTCCCGTTGGTGGTATTTTGACGTATAGACGCTCCGCTCACTCAGTTTTACACGCCGAATGCAGTGCACGTCGCGTATGGCCGCAAAACCACGCGCAATCATCTTCAAGATGCGATCTTTTGTTGATTTTGACGAAAAATGACTGTAATTCCTTTCCCGCTGGAGATATTTGTACGTTCAAGCGATCCGTTCACTCAGTTTTACACGCCGAATGTGGTGCACCTCGCGTCTATATTGCAAAAACACGCGCAATCGTCCTCAAAACGCGGTCTTTCGTCAATTTTGACGAAAAATGTCTGTAATTTCCTTCCCGCTGATGATATTCCACGTTTAAACGCACCTTTCACACAGTTTTACACGCCGTATGTAGTGCACGTCGCGTCTAGCTGCAAAATCTCGCGCAATCGTTCTCAAAATGCGATCTTTCGTCGTTTTGGACGAAAAATGACTGCAATTTCCATCCCGTTGCAGATATTTTGACGTCTAAGCGATATTTTCACACAGTTTTGCACGCCGAATGTAGTGCACGTGGCGTGTAGCTGCAAAACCACGCGGAATCGTTCTCAACACGTGATCTTTCGTCGATTTTCTCGATAAATGTCTGTAATTTCCTTACCGTTGGAGATATTTTGAAGTCTAAGAGCTGCATCCACACAATATTACAAGCCGATTGTGGTGCACGTCGCGTCTATACTGCAAAACCACGCGCAATAACTCGCAAAACGCGGTCTCTCGTCGATTTTAACGAGAAATGTCTGTAATTTCTTTACCCGTTGGATATATTCAGCGTTTAAACGCTCCTTTCACTCAGTTTTACACGCCGAATATGGTGCACGTCGCGTCTAGCTTCGAAACCACGCGCAATCGTCTTCAAAATGCGATCTTTCATTGATTTTGACGAAAAATCCCTGTAATTTCTATCCCGTTGGAGATATTCGGCGTTAAAACGCTCCTTTCATTAAATTTTGCACGCCGAGTGTAGTGCACGTCGCGTGTAGCTGCAACACCTCGCGCAATCGTCCTCAAAACGCTATCTTTCGTCGATTTTCTCGAAAAATGTCTGTAATTTCCTTCCCGTTGGAGATATTTTGAAGTCGAAGCGCTCCTTTCACCCAGTTTTACACGCCGAATGTTATGCACATCGCGTCTAGCAGCAAAATCACGCGTAATCGTCTTCAAAATGCGATCTTCCGTTTATTTTGACGAAAAATGACTGTAATTTCTTTCCCGCTGGAGATATTTGTATGTTTAAGCGTTTCTTTCACTCAGTTTTAGACGCCGAATGCAGTGCACGTCGTGTCAAGCTGCAAAACTACGCACAATCGTCCTCAAAACGCGATCTTTCGTCGATTTTCTCGAAAAATGCCTGTAATTTCTTTCCCGTTGGAGATATTCGGCGTTTACACGCACCTTTCAGTCAGTTTCACACGCCGAATGTGGTACACTTCGCGTCTAACTGCAAAACCACGCGCAATAGCTCGCAAAACGCCATCTTTCGACGATTTTAACGATAAATATCTGTAAATTCCTACCGTTGAAGGTATTTCGACGTTTAAGCGTTCCTTTCACTCAGTTCTACACGCCGAATGTGGTGCACGTTGTGTCAAGCTGAAAAACCAGGCGCAATCGTCTTCAAATTGCGATCTTCCGCTGATTTTGACGAAATCTGACTGTAATTTCTATCCCGCTGGAAATATTTGTACGTTTAAGCGTTTCTTTCACTCAGTTTTACACGCCGAATGTAGTGCACGCGGCGCTTACCTGCAATACCACGCGCAATATCTCGCAGAGCACGATCTTCCGTCGATTTTGACGAAAAATGTCTATAATGTCTTTCCCGTTGGAGATATTTCGAAGTTTTAAAGTTCTTTTAACTCCACCTGACAAGCCAAATGCAGTGCACGCTGTTCGCAGCTTCAAAACAAGACCAGTTGCACGGAAAACGCGATCTATCGTCGTATCTTTACGAAAAATGAATGTAATTTCCCACCTGTAGGAGATATTTCGAAGTTTTAACGCTCTTTTAACACCATCTGTCAAGCCAAATGGAGTGCACGCTGTTTCCAGCGTCAAAACAAGGCCAGTTGCACGCACGACGCGATCTTTCGTCGTATCTTTACAAAAAATTACTGAAATTTCCTTCCCGTTGGAGATATTTTTACGCTTAAGCGCTCTTTTACCTGCTGCTCATTACATGCCGAATGTAGCGCTCGCTAGGTTCATAGTCGAAACAAGCCGAGCCGGTTTTATAACGCAATCATTCATTGTTTTTGACGAAAAATGACAGAAATTTCTTTCCCGTTGATGATATTTTTACGTTTAAACGCCCTTTTACCTCCTTTTGACAATACAGACGCAGTGCACTCTGTTTCCAGCGTCAAAATAGCCCAGTTGCTCGCAAAACGCGATCTTTCCTCGTTTTTTGACGAAAAATGACTGTAATTTCCCACCTGTAAGAGATATTTCGAAGTTTTAACGCTCTTTTAACTCCATCTGACAAGTCAAATGCAGTGCACGCTGTTTCCAGTATTAAAAGAAGACCAGTTGCACGCAAAACGCAATCTTTCGTCGTATCTTTACGAAAAATGACTGTAATTTCCCACCTGTAGGAGATATTGAGAAGTTCTAACGCTCTTTTAACTCCATCAGACAAGTCAAATGCAGTGCACGCTGTTTCCAGTATCAGAAGAAGACCAGTTGCGCACAAAACGCGATCAATCGTCGTATCTTTACGAAAAATGACTGTAATTTCCCACCTGTAGGAGATATTTCGAAGTTTTAACGCTCTTTTAACTCCATCTGACAAGGCAAATGCATTGCACGCTGTTTCCAGCATCAACTCAGACCAGTTGCACGCAAAACGCGATCTATCGTCGTATCTTTACGAAAAATGACTGTAATTTCCCACCTGTAGGAGATATTGAGAAGTTGTAACGCTCTTTTAACTCCATCTGACAAGCCAAATGCAGTGCACGCTGTTCCCAGCATCGAAACAAGACCAGTTGCACGCAAAACGCGATTTATCGTCGTATCTTTACGAAAGAAGACTGTAATTTCTCTCCCGCTTTAGGTATTTGTATGTTGAAGTGTTTCTTTCTCTCAGTTTTTGACGCCGAATGTAGTGCACGTGGCGTTTACCTGCAATACCACGCGCAATAGCTCGCAAAACGTGAATCTTTCGTCGATTTTGACGAAAAATGAATGTAATTTCCTTCCAGTTGGAGGTATATCGACATCAAAACGATCGTATTATTCAATTTTGCACGCCGAATGTAGTGCACGTCGCGTTCAGCTGCAAAACCACGCGCAATATCTCGCAAAACGCACTCTTTCGTCGTTTATAACGAAAAATGTCTGCAATTTCCTTCCCGTTGGTGATATTTCGACGTTTAAACACTCCTTTCACTCAGTTTTACACGCCGCATGTGGCGCACGTCTCGTCTATACTGCAAAACCACGCGCAATAGCTCGCAAAACGCGGTCACTCGTCGATTTTGACGAGAAATGTCTGTAATTCCTTTTCCCGTTGGAGATATTCTGACGTTTAAGCGTTGCTTTCACTCAGTTTTACACGCCGAATGCAGTGCACGTCGTGTCAAGCTGCAAAACTACGCACAATCGTCCTCAAAACGCGATCCTTCGTCGATTTTCTCGAAAAATGTCTGTAATTTCCATCCCGTTGGAGGTATTTCGACATGAAAACGCTCGTTTCATTCAATTTTGCACGCCGAATGTAGTGCACGTAGCATGTAGCTGCAACACCACGCGCAATATCTCGCAGAACACGATCTTTCGTCGATTTTGACGAAAAAATTTCTGTAATATCTTTTCCCGTTGGAGATATTCGGCGTTTAAACGCTCCTTTCACTCAGTTCTACACGCCGAATGCAGTGCACGTCGCGTCTAGCGGAAAAACCAGGCGCAATCGTCTTCAAAATGCGATCTTTCGTTGCTTTTGACGAAAAATGACAGTAATTTCTTTCCCGCTGGAGATATTTGTATGTTTAAGCGTTCCTTTCACTCAGTTCTACACGCCGAATGCAGTGCACGTCGCGTCTAGCGGAAAAACCAGGCGCAATCGTCTTCAAAATGCGATCTTTTGTTGATTTTGACGAAAAATGACTGTAATTCCTTTCCCGCTGGAGATATTTGTACGTTCAAGCGATCCGTTCACTCAGTTTTACACGCCGAATGTGGTGCACCTCGCGTCTATACTGCAAAACCACGCGTAATAGCTCGCAAAACGCGCTCTTTCGTCGATTTTGACGAACAAATGACTGTAATTTCTTCCCGCTGATGATATTCCACGTTTAAACGCACCTTTCACTCAGTTTTACACGCCGAATGCAGTGCACGTCGTGTCAAGCTGCAAAAACACACGCAATCGTCCTCAAAACGCGGTCTTTCGTCAATTTTGACGAAAAATGACTGTAATTTCCTTCCTGTTGGTGGTATTTTGACGTATAGACGCTCCGCTCACTCAGTTTTAAACGCCGAATGTGGTGCACGTCGCGTCTAGCTGTGAAACCACTCGCAATCGTCTACAAAATGCCATCTTTCGTTGATTTTGACGAAAAATGACTGTAATTTCTTTCCCGTTGGAGATATTCGGCGTTTACACGCACCTTTCACTCAGTTCTACACGCCGAATGTGGTGCACGTCGTGTTAAGCTGCAAAACCACGCGCAATCGTCCTCAAAACGCGATCTTTCGTCGATTTTCACGAAAAATGTCTGTAATTTCCTTCCCGTTGGAGATATTTTCAAGTCTAAGCGCTGCTTTCACACAACATTACACGCCGATTGTGGTGCACGTCGCGTCTAGCTGAAAAACCGGGCGCAATCGTCTTCAAAATGCGATCTTCCGCTGATTTTGACGAAAACTGACTGTAATTTCTATCCCGCTGGAGATATTTCTACGTTTAAGCGTTCCTTTCACTCAGTTTTACACGCCGAATGCAGTGCACGTCGCGTATGGCCGCAAAACCACGCGCAATCATCTTCAAGATGCGATCTTTTGTTGATTTTGACGAAAAATGACTGTAATTCCTTTCCCGCTGGAGATATTTGTACGTTCAAGCGATCCGTTCACTCAGTTTTACACGCCGAATGTGGTGCACCTCGCGTCTATATTGCAAAACCACGCGTAATAGCTCGCAAAACGCGCTCTTTCGTCGATTTTGACGAACAAATGACTGTAATTTCTTCCCGCTGATGATATTCCACGTTTAAACGCACCTTTCACACAGTTTTACACGCCGAATGCAGTGCACGTCGTGTCAAGCTGCAAAAACACGCGCAATCGTCCTTAAAACGCGGTCTTTCGTCAATTTTGACGAAAAATGTCTGTAATTTCCTTCCCGTTGGTGGTATTTTGACGTATAGACGCTCCGCTCACTCAGTTTTATTCGCCGAATGTGGTGCACGTCGCGTCTAGCTGTGAAACCACGCGCAATCGTTCTCAAAATGCGATCTTTCTTTGATTTTGACGAAAAATGACTGTAATTCCTTTCCCGCTGGAGATATTTGTACGTACAAGCGATCCCTTCACTCAGTCTTGCACGCCGTATGTAGTGCACGTCGCGTCTAGCTGCAAAATCTCGCGCAATCGTTCTCAAAATGCGATCTTTCGTCGTTTTGGACGAAAAATGTCTGTAATTTCCTTCCCGTTGGAGATATTTTCAAGTCTAAGCGCTGCTTTCACACAACATTACACGCCGATTGTGGTGCACGTCGCGTCTAGCTGAAAAACCGGGCGCAATCGTCTTCAAAATGCGATCTTCCGCTGATTTTGACGAAAACTGACTGTAATTTCTATCCCGCTGGAGATATTTCTACGTTTAAGCGTTCCTTTCACTCAGTTTTACACGCCGAATGCAGTGCACGTCGCGTATGGCCGCAAAACCACGCGCAATCATCTTCAAGATGCGATCTTTTGTTGATTTTGACGAAAAATCACTGTAATTCCTTTCCCGCTGGAGATATTTGTACGTTCAAGCGATCCGTTCACTCAGTTTTACACGCCGAATGTGGTGCACCTCGCGTCTATATTGCAAAACCACGCGTAATAGCTCGCAAAACGCGCTCTTTCGTCGATTTTGACGAACAAATGACTGTAATTTCTTCCCGCTGATGATATTCCACGTTTAAACGCACCTTTCACACAGTTTTACACGCCGAATGCAGTGCACGTCGTGTCAAGCTGCAAAAACACGCGCAATCGTCCTCAAAACGCGGTCTTTCGTCAATTTTGACGAAAAATGTCTGTAATTTCCTTCCCGTTGGTGGTATTTTGACGTATAGACGCTCCGCTCACTCAGTTTTATTCGCCGAATGTGGTGCACGTCGCGTCTAGCTGTGAAACCACGCGCAATCGTTCTCAAAATGCGATCTTTCTTTGATTTTGACGAAAAATGACTGTAATTCCTTTCCCGCTGGAGATATTTGTACGTACAAGCGATCCCTTCACTCAGTCTTGCACGCCGTATGTAGTGCACGTCGCGTCTAGCTGCAAAATCTCGCGCAATCGTTCTCAAAATGCGATCTTTCGTCGTTTTGGACGAAAAATGACTGCAATTTCCATCCCGTTGCAGATATTTTGACGTCTAAGCGATATTTTCACACAGTTTTGCACGCCGAATGTAGTGCACGTGGCGTGTAGCTGCAAAACCACGCGGAATCGTTCTCAACACGTGATCTTTCGTCGATTTTCTCGATAAATGTCTGTAATTTCCTTACCGTTGGAGATATTTTGAAGTCTAAGAGCTGCATCCACACAATATTACAAGCCGATTGTGGTGCACGTCGCGTCTATACTGCAAAACCACGCGCAATAACTCGCAAAACGCGGTCTCTCGTCGATTTTAACGAGAAATGTCTGTAATTTCTTTACCCGTTGGATATATTCAGCGTTTAAACGCTCCTTTCACTCAGTTTTACACGCCAAATATGGTGCACGTCGCGTCTAGCTTCGAAACCACGCGCAATCGTCTTCAAAATGCGATCTTTCATTGATTTTGACGAAAAATCCCTGTAATTTCTATCCCGTTGGAGATATTCGGCGTTAAAACGCTCCTTTCATTAAATTTTGCACGCCGAGTGTAGTGCACGTCGCGTGTAGCTGCAACACCTCGCGCAATCGTCCTCAAAACGCTATCTTTCGTCGATTTTCTCGAAAAATGTCTGTAATTTCCTTCCCGTTGGAGATATTTTGAAGTCGAAGCGCTCCTTTCACCCAGTTTTACACGCCGAATGTTATGCACATCGCGTCTAGCAGCAAAATCACGCGTAATCGTCTTCAAAATGCGATCTTCCGTTTATTTTGACGAAAAATGACTGTAATTTCTTTCCCGCTGGAGATATTTGTATGTTTAAGCGTTTCTTTCACTCAGTTTTAGACGCCGAATGCAGTGCACGTCGTGTCAAGCTGCAAAACTACGCACAATCGTCCTCAAAACGCGATCTTTCGTCGATTTTCTCGAAAAATGCCTGTAATTTCTTTCCCGTTGGAGATATTCGGCGTTTACACGCACCTTTCAGTCAGTTTCACACGCCGAATGTGGTACACTTCGCGTCTAACTGCAAAACCACGCGCAATAGCTCGCAAAACGCCATCTTTCGACGATTTTAACGATAAATATCTGTAAATTCCTACCGTTGAAGGTATTTCGACGTTTAAGCGTTCCTTTCACTCAGTTCTACACGCCGAATGTGGTGCACGTTGTGTCAAGCTGAAAAACCAGGCGCAATCGTCTTCAAATTGCGATCTTCCGCTGATTTTGACGAAATCTGACTGTAATTTCTATCCCGCTGGAAATATTTGTACGTTTAAGCGTTTCTTTCACTCAGTTTTACACGCCGAATGTAGTGCACGCGGCGCTTACCTGCAATACCACGCGCAATATCTCGCAGAGCACGATCTTCCGTCGATTTTGACGAAAAATGTCTATAATGTCTTTCCCGTTGGAGATATTTCGAAGTTTTAAAGTTCTTTTAACTCCACCTGACAAGCCAAATGCAGTGCACGCTGTTCGCAGCTTCAAAACAAGACCAGTTGCACGGAAAACGCGATCTATCGTCGTATCTTTACGAAAAATGAATGTAATTTCCCACCTGTAGGAGATATTTCGAAGTTTTAACGCTCTTTTAACACCATCTGTCAAGCCAAATGGAGTGCACGCTGTTTCCAGCGTCAAAACAAGGCCAGTTGCACGCACGACGCGATCTTTCGTCGTATCTTTACAAAAAATTACTGAAATTTCCTTCCCGTTGGAGATATTTTTACGCTTAAGCGCTCTTTTACCTGCTGCTCATTACATGCCGAATGTAGCGCTCGCTAGGTTCATAGTCGAAACAAGCCGAGCCGGTTTTATAACGCAATCATTCATTGTTTTTGACGAAAAATGACAGAAATTTCTTTCCCGTTGATGATATTTTTACGTTTAAACGCCCTTTTACCTCCTTTTGACAATACAGACGCAGTGCACTCTGTTTCCAGCGTCAAAATAGCCCAGTTGCTCGCAAAACGCGATCTTTCCTCGTTTTTTGACGAAAAATGACTGTAATTTCCCACCTGTAAGAGATATTTCGAAGTTTTAACGCTCTTTTAACTCCATCTGACAAGTCAAATGCAGTGCACGCTGTTTCCAGTATTAAAAGAAGACCAGTTGCACGCAAAACGCAATCTTTCGTCGTATCTTTACGAAAAATGACTGTAATTTCCCACCTGTAGGAGATATTGAGAAGTTCTAACGCTCTTTTAACTCCATCAGACAAGTCAAATGCAGTGCACGCTGTTTCCAGTATCAGAAGAAGACCAGTTGCGCACAAAACGCGATCAATCGTCGTATCTTTACGAAAAATGACTGTAATTTCCCACCTGTAGGAGATATTTCGAAGTTTTAACGCTCTTTTAACTCCATCTGACAAGGCAAATGCATTGCACGCTGTTTCCAGCATCAACTCAGACCAGTTGCACGCAAAACGCGATCTATCGTCGTATCTTTACGAAAAATGACTGTAATTTCCCACCTGTAGGAGATATTGAGAAGTTGTAACGCTCTTTTAACTCCATCTGACAAGCCAAATGCAGTGCACGCTGTTCCCAGCATCGAAACAAGACCAGTTGCACGCAAAACGCGATTTATCGTCGTATCTTTACGAAAGAAGACTGTAATTTCTCTCCCGCTTTAGGTATTTGTATGTTGAAGTGTTTCTTTCTCTCAGTTTTTGACGCCGAATGTAGTGCACGTGGCGTTTACCTGCAATACCACGCGCAATAGCTCGCAAAACGTGAATCTTTCGTCGATTTTGACGAAAAATGAATGTAATTTCCTTCCAGTTGGAGGTATATCGACATCAAAACGATCGTATTATTCAATTTTGCACGCCGAATGTAGTGCACGTCGCGTTCAGCTGCAAAACCACGCGCAATATCTCGCAAAACGCACTCTTTCGTCGTTTATAACGAAAAATGTCTGCAATTTCCTTCCCGTTGGTGATATTTCGACGTTTAAACACTCCTTTCACTCAGTTTTACACGCCGCATGTGGCGCACGTCTCGTCTATACTGCAAAACCACGCGCAATAGCTCGCAAAACGCGGTCTCTCGTCGATTTTGACGAGAAATGTCTGTAATTCCTTTTCCCGTTGGAGATATTCTGACGTTTAAGCGTTGCTTTCACTCAGTTTTACACGCCGAATGCAGTGCACGTCGTGTCAAGCTGCAAAACTACGCACAATCGTCCTCAAAACGCGATCTTTCGTCGATTTTCTCGAAAAATGTCTGTAATTTCCATCCCGTTGGAGGTATTTCGACATGAAAACGCTCGTTTCATTCAATTTTGCACGCCGAATGTAGTGCACGTAGCATGTAGCTGCAACACCACGCGCAATATCTCGCAGAACACGATCTTTCGTCGATTTTGACGAAAAAATTTCTGTAATATCTTTTCCCGTTGGAGATATTCGGCGTTTAAACGCTCCTTTCACTCAGTTCTACACGCCGAATGCAGTGCACGTCGCGTCTAGCGGAAAAACCAGGCGCAATCGTCTTCAAAATGCGATCTTTCGTTGCTTTTGACGAAAAATGACAGTAATTTCTTTCCCGCTGGAGATATTTGTATGTTTAAGCGTTCCTTTCACTCAGTTCTACACGCCGAATGCAGTGCACGTCGCGTCTAGCGGAAAAACCAGGCGCAATCGTCTTCAAAATGCGATCTTTTGTTGATTTTGACGAAAAATGACTGTAATTCCTTTCCCGCTGGAGATATTTGTACGTTCAAGCGATCCGTTCACTCAGTTTTACACGCCGAATGTGCTGCACCTCGCGTCTATACTGCAAAACCACGCGTAATAGCTCGCAAAACGCGCTCTTTCGTCGATTTTGACGAACAAATGACTGTAATTTCTTCCCGCTGATGATATTCCACGTTTAAACGCACCTTTCACTCAGTTTTACACGCCGAATGCAGTGCACGTCGTGTCAAGCTGCAAAAACACACGCAATCGTCCTCAAAACGCGGTCTTTCGTCAATTTTGACGAAAAATGACTGTAATTTCCTTCCTGTTGGTGGTATTTTGACGTATAGACGCTCCGCTCACTCAGTTTTAAACGCCGAATGTGGTGCACGTCGCGTCTAGCTGTGAAACCACTCGCAATCGTCTACAAAATGCCATCTTTCGTTGATTTTGACGAAAAATGACTGTAATTTCTTTCCCGTTGGAGATATTCGGCGTTTACACGCACCTTTCACTCAGTTCTACACGCCGAATGTGGTGCACGTCGTGTTAGGCTGCAAAACCACGCGCAATCGTCCTCAAAACGCGATCTTTCGTCGATTTTCACGAAAAATGTCTGTAATTTCCTTCCCGTTGGAGATATTTTCAAGTCTAAGCGCTGCTTTCACACAACATTACACGCCGATTGTGGTGCACGTCGCGTCTAGCTGAAAAACCGGGCGCAATCGTCTTCAAAATGCGATCTTCCGCTGATTTTGACGAAAACTGACTGTAATTTCTATCCCGCTGGAGATATTTCTACGTTTAAGCGTTCCTTTCACTCAGTTTTACACGCCGAATGCAGTGCACGTCGCGTATGGCCGCAAAACCACGCGCAATCATCTTCAAGATGCGATCTTTTGTTGATTTTGACGAAAAATCACTGTAATTCCTTTCCCGCTGGAGATATTTGTACGTTCAAGCGATCCGTTCACTCAGTTTTACACGCCGAATGTGGTGCACCTCGCGTCTATATTGCAAAACCACGCGTAATAGCTCGCAAAACGCGCTCTTTCGTCGATTTTGACGAACAAATGACTGTAATTTCTTCCCGCTGATGATATTCCACGTTTAAACGCACCTTTCACACAGTTTTACACGCCGAATGCAGTGCACGTCGTGTCAAGCTGCAAAAACACGCGCAATCGTCCTCAAAACGCGGTCTTTCGTCAATTTTGACGAAAAATGTCTGTAATTTCCTTCCCGTTGGTGGTATTTTGACGTATAGACGCTCCGCTCACTCAGTTTTATTCGCCGAATGTGGTGCACGTCGCGTCTAGCTGTGAAACCACGCGCAATCGTTCTCAAAATGCGATCTTTCTTTGATTTTGACGAAAAATGACTGTAATTCCTTTCCCGCTGGAGATATTTGTACGTACAAGCGATCCCTTCACTCAGTCTTGCACGCCGTATGTAGTGCACGTCGCGTCTAGCTGCAAAATCTCGCGCAATCGTTCTCAAAATGCGATCTTTCGTCGTTTTGGACGAAAAATGACTGCAATTTCCATCCCGTTGCAGATATTTTGACGTCTAAGCGATATTTTCACACAGTTTTGCACGCCGAATGTAGTGCACGTGGCGTGTAGCTGCAAAACCACGCGGAATCGTTCTCAACACGTGATCTTTCGTCGATTTTCTCGATAAATGTCTGTAATTTCCTTACCGTTGGAGATATTTTGAAGTCTAAGAGCTGCATCCACACAATATTACAAGCCGATTGTGGTGCACGTCGCGTCTATACTGCAAAACCACGCGCAATAACTCGCAAAACGCGGTCTCTCGTCGATTTTAACGAGGAATGTCTGTAATTTCTTTACCCGTTGGATATATTCAGCGTTTAAACGCTCCTTTCACTCAGTTTTACACGCCGAATATGGTGCACGTCGCGTCTAGCTTCGAAACCACGCGCAATCGTCTTCAAAATGCGATCTTTCATTGATTTTGACGAAAAATCCCTGTAATTTCTATCCCGTTGGAGATATTCGGCGTTAAAACGCTCCTTTCATTAAATTTTGCACGCCGAGTGTAGTGCACGTCGCGTGTAGCTGCAACACCTCGCGCAATATCTCGCAGAACACGATCATCCGTCGATTTTGACGAAAAATGTCTATAATGTCCTTCCCGTTGGAGTTATTTCGACATCAAAACGCTCGTTTCATACAATTTTGTACGCCGAATGTAGTGCACGTCGTGTCTAGCCGCAAAGCCACGCGCAATCGTCCTCAAAACGCTATCTTTCGTCGATTTTCTCGAAAAATGTCTGTAATTTCCTTCCCGTTGGAGATATTTTGAAGTCGAAGCGCTCCTTTCACCCAGTTTTACACGCCGAATGTTATGCACGTCGCGTCTAGCAGCAAAATCACGCGTAATCGTCTTCAAAATGCGATCTTCCGTTTATTTTGACGAAAAATGACTGTAATTGCTTTCCCGCTGGAGATATTTGTATGTTTAAGCGTTTCTTTCACTCAGTTTTAGACGCCGAATGCAGTGCACGTCGTGTCAAGCTGCAAAACTACGCACAATCGTCCTCAAAACGCGATCTTTCGTCGATTTTCTCGAAAAATGCCTGTAATTTCTTTCCCGTTGGAGATATTCGGCGTTTACACGCACCTTTCAGTCAGTTTCACACGCCGAATGTGGTACACTTCGCGTCTAACTGCAAAACCACGCGCAATAGCTCGCAAAACGCCATCTTTCGACGATTTTAACGATAAATATCTGTAATTTCCTACCGTTGAAGGTATTTCGACGTTTAAGCGTTCCTTTCACTCAGTTCTACACGCCGAATGTGGTGCACGTCGTGTCAAGCTGAAAAACCAGGCGCAATCGTCTTCAAATTGCGATCTTCCGCTGATTTTGACGAAAACTGACTGTAATTTCTATCCCGCTGGAAATATTTGTACGTTTAAGCGTTTCTTTCACTCAGTTTTACACGCCGAATGTAGTGCACGCGGCGCTTACCTGCAATACCACGCGCAATATCTCGCAGAGCACGATCTTCCGTCGATTTTGACGAAAAATGTCTATAATGTCTTTCCCGTTGGAGATATTTCGAAGTTTTAAAGTTCTTTTAACTCCACCTGACAAGCCAAATGCAGTGCACGCTGTTCGCAGCGTCAAAACAAGACCAGTTGCACGGAAAACGCGATCTATCGTCGTATCTTTACGAAAAATGAATGTAATTTCCCACCTGTAGGAGATATTTCGAAGTTTTAACGCTCTTTTAACACCATCTGTCAAGCCAAATGGAGTGCACGCTGTTTCCAGCGTCAAAACAAGGCCAGTTGCACGCACGACGCGATCTTTCGTCGTATCTTTACAAAAAATTACTGAAATTTCCTTCCCGTTGGAGATATTTTTACGCTTAAGCGCTCTTTTACCTGCTGCTCATTACATGCCGAATGTAGCGCTCGCTAGGTTCATAGTCGAAACAAGCCGAGCCGGTTTTATAACGCAATCATTCATTGTTTTTGACGAAAAATGACAGAAATTTCTTTCCCGTTGATGATATTTTTACGTTTAAACGCCCTTTTACCTCCTTTTGACAATACAGACGCAGTGCACTCTGTTTCCAGCGTCAAAATAGCCCAGTTGCTCGCAAAACGCGATCTTTCCTCGTTTTTTGACGAAAAATGACTGTAATTTCCCACCTGTAAGAGATATTTCGAAGTTTTAACGCTCTTTTAACTCCATCTGACAAGTCAAATGCAGTGCACGCTGTTTCCAGTATTAAAAGAAGACCAGTTGCACGCAAAACGCAATCTTTCGTCGTATCTTTACGAAAAATGACTGTAATTTCCCACCTGTAGGAGATATTGAGAAGTTCTAACGCTCTTTTAACTCCATCAGACAAGTCAAATGCAGTGCACGCTGTTTCCAGTATCAGAAGAAGACCAGTTGCGCACAAAACGCGATCAATCGTCGTATCTTTACGAAAAATGACTGTAATTTCCC
This sequence comes from Bombus dahlbomii, assembly GCA_037178635.1. Taxonomy (NCBI): domain Eukaryota; kingdom Metazoa; phylum Arthropoda; class Insecta; order Hymenoptera; family Apidae; genus Bombus; species Bombus dahlbomii. Next base: position 133,512 of record CM074111.1, read on the forward strand.
ACCTGTAGGAGATATTTCGAAGTTTTAACGCTCTTTTAACTCCATCTGACAAGGCAAATGCATTGCACGCTGTTTCCAGCATCAACTCAGACCAGTTGCACGCAAAACGCGATCTATCGTCGTATCTTTACGAAAAATGACTGTAATTTCCCACCTGTAGGAGATATTGAGAAGTTGTAACGCTCTTTTAACTCCATCTGACAAGCCAAATGCAGTGCACGCTGTTCCCAGCATCGAAACAAGACCAGTTGCACGCAAAACGCGATTTATCGTCGTATCTTTACGAAAGAAGACTGTAATTTCTCTCCCGCTTTAGGTATTTGTATGTTGAAGTGTTTCTTTCTCTCAGTTTTTGACGCCGAATGTAGTGCACGTGGCGTTTACCTGCAATACCACGCGCAATAGCTCGCAAAACGTGAATCTTTCGTCGATTTTGACGAAAAATGAATGTAATTTCCTTCCAGTTGGAGGTATATCGACATCAAAACGATCGTATTATTCAATTTTGCACGCCGAATGTAGTGCACGTCGCGTTCAGCTGCAAAACCACGCGCAATATCTCGCAAAACGCACTCTTTCGTCGTTTATAACGAAAAATGTCTGCAATTTCCTTCCCGTTGGTGATATTTCGACGTTTAAACACTCCTTTCACTCAGTTTTACACGCCGCATGTGGCGCACGTCTCGTCTATACTGCAAAACCACGCGCAATAGCTCGCAAAACGCGGTCTCTCGTCGATTTTGACGAGAAATGTCTGTAATTCCTTTTCCCGTTGGAGATATTCTGACGTTTAAGCGTTGCTTTCACTCAGTTTTACACGCCGAATGCAGTGCACGTCGTGTCAAGCTGCAAAACTACGCACAATCGTCCTCAAAACGCGATCTTTCGTCGATTTTCTCGAAAAATGTCTGTAATTTCCATCCCGTTGGAGGTATTTCGACATGAAAACGCTCGTTTCATTCAATTTTGCACGCCGAATGTAGTGCACGTAGCGTGTAGCTGCAACACCACGCGCAATATCTCGCAGAACACGATTTTTCGTCGTTTCTTGACCAAAAATGACTGAAATATCCTTCCCGTTGGTGATATTTCGACGTTTAAAAACTCCTTTCACTCAGTTTTACACGACGAATGTGGTGCACGTCGCGTCTAGCGGAAAAACCAGGCGCAATCGTCTTCAAAATGCGATCTTTCGTTGCTTTTGACGAAAAATGACAGTAATTTCTTTCCCGCTGCAGATATTTGTATGTTTAAGCGTTCCTTTCACTCAGTTTTACACGCCGAATGCAGTGCACGTCGCGTATGGCCGCAAAACCACGCGCAATCATCTTCAAGATGCGATCTTTTGTTGATTTTGACGAAAAATGACTGTAATTCCTTTCCCGCTGGAGATATTTGTACGTTCAAGCGATCCGTTCACTCAGTTTTACACGCCGAATATGGTGCACGTCGCGTCTAACTGCAAAACCACGCGCAACAGCTCGCAAAACGCAGTCTTTCGTTAATTTTGACGAAAAATGTCAGTTATTTCCTTCCCGTTGGAGGTATTTTGACGTATAAACGCTCCGTTCACTCAGTTTTACACGCCGAATATGGTGCACGTCGCGTCTAGCTGCGAAACCACGCGCAATCGTACTCAAAATGGGATCCTCGTCGATTTTGACAAAAATGACTGGAATTTCCATCCCGTTGCAGATGTTTTGACGTCTAAGCGATCCTTTCACTCAGTTTCGCATGCCGAATGTAGTGCACGTAGCGTGTAGCTGCAACACCACGCGCAATATCTCGCTGAACACGATCTTCCGTCGATTTTGACGACAAATGTCTATAATATCTTTCCCGTTGGAGATATTTCGAAGTTTTAAAGTTCTATTAACTCCATCTGACAAGCCATATTCAGTGCACGCTGTTTCCAGCATCGAAACAAGACCAGTTGCACACAATACGCAGCCTATCGTCGTATCTTTACGAAAAATGACTGTAATTTCCCACCTGTAGGCGATATTTCGAAGTTTTAACGCTCTTTTAACTCCATCTGACAAGCCAAATGCAGTGCACGCTCTTTCCAGCATCAAAATAAGACAAATTGCACACAAAACGTGAATCTGTCGTCGATTTTGACGACAAATGACTGTAATTTCCTTCCCGTTGGAGGTACTTCGACCTGAAAACGCTCCTTTCACATAGTTCTACATGCCGAATGTGATGCACGTCGCATCTAGCTGCAAAATCAAGCGCAATTGTACTCAAAATGGGATCCTTCGTCGATTTTGACAAAAATGACTGGAATTTCCGTCCCGTTGCAGATAGTTTGACGTCTAAGCGTTACTTTCACTCAGTTTCGCACGCCGAATGTAGTGCACGTAGCGTGTAGCTGCAAAACCACGCGCATTAGATGGCAAAACGCGATATGTCGTCGATTATATAGAAAAATGACTGTAATTTCCTTCCCGTTGTACTTATTCTGACGTTTAAGCGTTGCTTTCATTCAGTTTTACACGCCGAATGTGGTGCACGTCGCGTCTAACTGCTAAACCACGCGCAATAGCTCGCAAAACGCAGTCTTTCGTTAATTTTGACGAAAAATGTCTGTAATTTCCTTCCCGTTGGAGGTATTTCAACGTGAAAACGCTCCGTTCACTCAGTTTTACTCGCCGAATGTGATGCATGTCGCGTCTAGCTGCAAAACCGCGCGCAATAGCTTGCAAAACGCGATCATTCCTCGATTTTGACGAAATATGACTGTAATTTCTTCCCGCTGGAGATATTTGTATGTTTAAGCGTTTCTTTCACTCAGTTTTGCACGCCGAATGTAGTGCACGTGGCGTTACCTGCAATATCACGCTCAATAGCTCGCAAAACGTGAATCTTTCGCCGATTTTGACGACAAAAGACTGTAATTTCCTTCCCGTTGGAGGTATTTCGAGCTGAAAACGCTCCTTTCACTCAGTTCTACATGCCGAATGTGATGCACGTCGCATCTAGCTGCAAAATCAAGCGCAATCGTACTCAAAATGGGATCCTTCGTCGATTTTGACAAAAATGACTGGAATTTCCATCCCGTTGCAGATATTTTGACGTCTAAGCGATCCTTTCACTCAGTTTCGCACGCCGAATGTAGTGCACGTAGCGTTTAGCTGCAGAACCACGCGCAATCGTTCTCAAAACGCGATCTTTCTTCGATTTTCTCGATAAATGTCTGTAATTAACTTACCGTTAGATGTATTTCGACGTTAAAAACGCTCCGTTCACTCAGTTTTACACGCCGAATGTGGTGCACGTCGCGTCTAACTGCAAACCAACGCGCAATAGCTCGCAAAACGCGATCTTTTATCGATTTTAACGAAAAATGTCTGTAATTTCCCCAGTTGAAGGTATTTCGACGTTTAAGCGCTCCATTCACTCAGTTCTACACGCCGAATGTGGTGCACGTCGCGTCTAGCTGCAAAACCACGCGCAATCGTCTTCAAAATGCGATCTTTTGTTGATTTTGACGAAAAATGACTGTAATTTCTATCCCGCTGGAAACATTTGAACGTTTAAGCGTTGCTTTCACTCAGTTCTACACGCCGAATGTGGTGCACGTCGCGTCTAGCTGCAAAACCACGCGCAATCGTCCTCAAAACGCTATCCTTCGTCGGTTTTGACGCTAAATGTCTGTCATTACCTTCCCGTTGGAGTTATTCGACGTATAAACGCTCCTTTCATTCAACTTTGCACGCCGAGTGTAGTGCACGTAGCGTGTAGCTGCAACACCACGCGCAATATCTCGCAGAACACGATCTTCAGTCGATTTTGACGAAAAAATGACTATAGTATCTTCCCCGTTGGAGATATTCGGCGTTTAAACGCTCCTTTCACTCAGTTTTACACGCCGAATGTGGTGCACGTCGCGTCTATACTGCAAAACCACGCGCAATCGTCATCAAAACGCGATCTTTCGTCGATTTTGACGAACAAATGACTGTAATTTCTTCCCGTTGATGATATTCCACGTTTAAACGCTCCATTCTCTCAGTTTTACACGCCGAATGCAGTGCACGTCGTGTCAAGCTGCAAAACCACGCGCGATCGTCCTCAAAACGCGATCTTTCGTCGATTTTCTCGAAAAATGTCTGTAATGTCCTTCCCGTTGGAGATATTGTGAAGTCTAAGCGCTGCTTTCGCACAATGTTACACGCCGATTGTGGTGCAAGTCGCGTCTAGCTGCAAAATCACGCGCAGTCGTCTTCAAAATGCGATCTATCGTAGGTTTTCTCGAGAAATGTCAGTAATTTCCTTCCCGTTGGGGATATTTTCAAGTCTAAGCGCTCCTTTCTCTCAGTTTTACACGCCGAATGCAGTGCACTTCGTGTCAAGCTGCAAAACCACGCGCGATCGTCCTCAAAACGCGATCTTTCATTGATTTTGACGAAAAATCCCTGTAATTTCTATCCCGTTGGAGATATTCGGCGTTTAAACGCTCCTTTCATTCAATTTTGCACGCCGAGTGTGGTGCACGTCGCGTGTAGCTGCAACACATCGCGCAATATCTCGCAGAACACGATCTTCCGTCGATTTTGACGATAAATGTCTATAATGTCCTTCCCGTTGGCGTTATTTCGACATCAAAACGCTTGTTTCATACAATTTTGCACGCCGAATGTAGTGCACGTCGTGTCTTGCCGCAAAGCCACGCGCAATCGTCCTCAAAACGCGATCTTTCGTCGATTTTCTCGAAAAATGTCTGTAATTTCCTTCCCGTTGGAGATATCTTCAAGTCTAAGCGCTCCTTTCACTCAGTTTCACACGCCGAATGTGATGCATGTCGCGTCTAGCTGCAAAATCACGCGTAATCGTCTTCAAAATGTGATCTTCCGTTGATTTTAACGAAAAATGACTGTAATTTCTTTTCCGCTGGAGATATTTGTATGTTTAAGTGTTTCTTTCACTCAGTTTTAAACGCCGAATGTAGTGCACGTGGCGTTTACATGCAATACCACGCGCAATAGCTCGCAAAACGTGAATCTTTCGTCGATTTTGACGAAACATGACTGTAATTTCCTTCCCGTTGGAGGTATTTCAACGTAAAAACGCTGCTTTCACTCAGTTCTACATGCCGAATGTGATGCACGTCTCGTTTATACTGCAGAACCACGCGCAATAGCTCGCAAAACGCGGTCTCTCGTCGATTTTGACGAGAAATGTCTGTAATTTCTTTTCCCGATCGAGATATTCAGCATTTAACGCTCCTTTCACCCAGATTTACACGCCGAATCTAGTGCACGTCGCGTCTAACTGCAAAAAAACGCGCAATAGATGGCACAACGCGATATATCGTCTATTCTATAGAAAAAGGTCTGTAGTTTCCTTCCCGTTGATGATACTCCACATTTAAACGCTCCTTTCACTCAGTTTTACACGCCGAATGTGGTGCTCGTCGCGTCTATACTGCAAAACCACGCGCAATCGTTCTCAAAATGCAATCTTTCGTCGATTTTGACGAACAAATGAATGTACTTTCTTCCCGTTGATGATACTCCACGTTTAAACGCTCCTTTCACTCAGTTTTACACGCCGAATGCAGTGCACGTCTTGTCAAGCTGCAAAACCACGCGCGATCGTCCTCAAAACGCGATCTTTCGTCGATTTTCTCGAAAAATGTCTGTAATGTCCTTCCCGTTGGAGATATTTTGAAGTCTAAGCGCTGCTTTCACACAATGTTACACGCCGATTGTGGTGCAAGTCGCGTCTAGCTGCAAAATCACGCGCAGTCGTCTTCAAAATGCGATCTTTCGTCGGTTTTCTCGAGAAATGTCAGTAATTTCCTTCCCATTGGAGATATTTTCAAGTCTAAGCGCTCCTTTCACTCAGTTTTACACGCAGAATGCAGTGGACGTCGCGCCTAGTCGCACAACAACGCGCAATCGTCCTCAGAAAGCGATCTTTCGTCGGTTTTGACGCTAAATATCTGTCATTACCTTCCCGTTGGAGATATTCGACGTATAAACGCTCCTTTCATTCAACTTTGCACGCCGAGTGTAGTGCACGTCGCGTGTAGCTGCAACACCACGCGCAATATCTTGCAGAACACGATCTTCCGTCGATTTTGACGAAAAATGTCTATAATGTCTTTCCCGTTGGAGATATTTCGAAGTTGTGAAGTTCCTTTAACTCCATCTGACAAGCCAAATGGAGTGCACGCTGTTTCCAGCGTCAAAACAAGGCCAGTTGCACGCACGACGCGATCTTTCGTCGTATCTTTACGAAAAATGACTCTAGTGTCCTACCTGTTGGAGATATTTCGAAGTTTTAACACTCTTTTAACTCCATCTGACAAGCCAAATGCAGTGCACGCTCTTTCCAGCATCAAAATAAGACTAATTGCACACAAAACGTGAATCTGTCGTCGATTTTGACGACAAATGACTGTAATTTCCTTCCCGTTGGAGGAACTTCGACCTGAAAACGCTCCTTTCACATAGTTCTACATGCCGAATGTGATGCACGTCGCATCTAGCTGCAAAACCAAGCGCAATGGTACTCAAAATGGGATCCTTCGTCGATTTTGACAAAAATGAATGGAATTTCCGTCCCGTTGCAGATAGTTTGACGTCTAAGCGTTACTTTCACTCAGTTTCGCACGCCGAATGTAGTGCACGTAGCGTGTAGCTGCAAAACCACGCGCATTAGATGGCAAAACGCGATATGTCGTCGATTATATAGAAAAATGACTGTAATTTCCTTCCCGTTGTACATATTCTGACGTTTAAGCGTTGCTTTCATTCAGTTTTACACGCCGAATGTGGTGCACGTCGCGTCTAACTGCTAAACCACGCGCAATAGCTCGCAAAACGCAGTCTTTCGTTAATTTTGACGAAAAATGTCTGTAATTTCCTTCCCGTTGGAGGTATTTCAACGTGAAAACGCTCCGTTCACTCAGTTTTACTCGCCGAATGTGATGCATGTCGCGTCTAGCTGCAAAACCGCGCGCAATAGCTTGCAAAACGCGATCATTCCTCGATTTTGACGAAATATGACTGTAATTTCTTTCCCGCTGGAGATATTTGTATGTTTAAGCGTTTCTTTCACTCAGTTTTGCACGCCGAATGTAGTGCACGTGGCGTTTACCTGCAATATCACGCGCAATAGCTCGCAAAACGTGAATCTTTCGCCGATTTTGACGACAAAAGACTGTAATTTCCTTCCCGTTGGAGGTATTTCGAGCTGAAAACGCTCCTTTCACTCAGTTCTACATGCCGAATGTGATGCACGTCGCATCTAGCTGCAAAATCAAGCGCAATCGTACTCAAAATGGGATCCTTCGTCGATTTTGACAAAAATGACTGGAATTTCCATCCCGTTGCAGATATTTTGACGTCTAAGCGATCCTTTCACTCAGTTTCGCACGCCGAATGTAGTGCACGTAGCGTTTAGCTGCAAAACCACGCGCAATCGTTCTCAAAACGCGATCTTTCTTCGATTTTCTCGATAAATGTCTGTAATTAACTTACCGTTAGATGTATTTCGACGTTAAAAACGCTCCGTTCACTCAGTTTTACACGCCGAATGTGGTGCACGTCGCGTCTAACTGCAAACCAACGCGCAATAGCTCGCAAAACGCGATCTTTTATCGATTTTAGCGAAAAATGTCTGTAATTTCCCCAGTTGAAGGTATTTCGACGTTTAAGCGCTCCATTCACCCAGTTCTACACGCCGAATGTGGTGCACGTCGCGTCTAGCTGCAAAACCACGCGCAATCGTCTTCAAAATGCGATCTTTTGTTGATTTTGACGAAAAATGACTGTAATTTCTATCCCGCTGGAAACATTTGAACGTTTAAGCGTTGCTTTCACTCAGTTCTACACGCCGAATGTGGTGCACGTCGCGTCTAGCTGCAAAACCACGCGCAATCGTCCTCAAAACGCTATCCTTCGTCGGTTTTGACGCTAAATGTCTGTCATTACCTTCCCGTTGGAGTTATTCGACGTATAAACGCTCCTTTCATTCAACTTTGCACGCCGAGTGTAGTGCACGTAGCGTGTAGCTGCAACACCACGCGCAATATCTCGCAGAACACGATCTTCAGTCGATTTTGACGAAAAAATGACTATAGTATCTTCCCCGTTGGAGATATTCGGCGTTTAAACGCTCCTTTCACTCAGTTTTACACGCCGAATGTGGTGCACGTCGCGTCTATACTGCAAAACCACGCGCAATCGTCATCAAAACGCGATCTTTCGTCGATTTTGACGAACAAATGACTGTAATTTCTTCCCGTTGATGATATTCCACGTTTAAACGCTCCTTTCTCTCAGTTTTACACGCCGAATGCAGTGCACGTCGTGTCAAGCTGCAAAACCACGCGCGATCGTCCTCAAAACGCGATCTTTCATTGATTTTGACGAAAAATCCCTGTAATTTCTATCCCGTTGGAGATATTCGGCGTTTAAACGCTCCTTTCATTCAATTTTGCACGCCAAGTGTGGTGCACGTCGCGTGTAGCTGCAACACCTCGCGCAATATCTCGCAGAACACGGTCATCCGTCGATTTTGACGAAAAATGTCTATAATGTCCTTCCCGTTGGAGTTATTTCGACATCAAAACGCTTGTTGCATACAATTTTGCACGCCGAATGTAGTGCACGTCGTGTCTAGACGCACAACCACGCGCAATCGTCCTCAAAACGCGATCTTTCGTCGATTTTCTCGAAAAATGTGTGTAATTCTCTTCCCGTTGGACATATTTTGAAGTCTAAGCGCTGCTTTCGCACAAAATTACACGCCAATTGTGGTGCACGTCGCGTCTAGCTGAAAGACCAGGCGCAATCGTCTTCAGAATGCGATCTTCCGTTGATTTTGACGAAAAATGACTGTAATTTCTATCCCGCTTGAGATATTTTGAAGTCTACGCGTTCCTTTCACTCAGTTTTGCACGCCGAATGTGGTGCACGTCGCGTCTAGCTGCAAAACCACGCGCAATCGTTCACAAAATGCGATCTTTCGTCGATTTTGACGAAAAAATGACTGTAATATCTTTTCCCGTTGGAGATAATCGGCGTTCAAACGCTCCTTTCACTCAGTTTTACACGCCGAATATGGTGCCCGTCGCGTCTAGCTGCGAATCCACGCGCAATCGTCTTCAAAATGCGGTCTTTCGTTGATTTTGACGAAATATGACTGTAATTTCTTTCCCGCTGGAGATATTTGTATGTTTAAGCGTTTCTTTCACTCAGTTTTAAACGCCGAATGTAGTGCAAGTGGCGTTTACCTGCAATAGCACGCGCAATAGCTCGCAAAACGTGAATCTTTCGTCGATTTTGACGACAAATGACTGTTATTTCCTTCCCGTTGGAGGTATTTCGACCTGAAAACGCTCCTTTCACTCAGCTCTACATGCCGAATGTGATGCACGTCGCATCTAGCTGCAAAACCAAGCGCAATCGTACTCAATATGGGATCCTTCGTCGATTTTGACAAAAATGACTGGAATTTCCATCCCGTTGCAGATATTTTGACGTCTAAGCGATCCTTTCACTCAGTTTCGCACGCCGAATGTAGTGCACGTAGCGTGTAGCTGCAAAACCACGCGCATTAGATGGCAAGACGCGATATGTCGTCGATTATATAGAAAAATGACTGTGATTTCCTTCCCGTTGTACATATTCTGACGTTTAAGCGTTGCTTTCATTCAGTTTTACACGCCGAATGTGGTGCACGTCGCGTCTAACTGCAAAACAACGCGCAATAGCTCGCAAAACGCAGTCTTTCGTCAATTTTGACGAAAAATGTCTGTAATTTCCTTACCGTTGGAGGTATTTTGACGTATAAATGCTCCAATCACTCAGTTTTACTCGCCGAATGTGATGCATGTCGCGTCTAGCTGCAAAACCAAGCGCAATCGTACTCAAAATGCGATCTTTCGTCGATTTTCTCGAAAAATGTCTATAATTTCCATCCCGTTGGAGATATTTTGAAGTCTAAGCGCTGCTTTCACAGAGTTTTACACGCCGATTGTGGTGCACGTAGCGTGTAGCTGCAAAACAACGCGCAATCGTCTTCAAAATGCGATCTTTCGTTGTTTTTACGAAAAATGACTGTAATTCCTTTCCCGCTGGAGATATTTGTACGTACAAGCGATCCCTTCACTCAGTTTTGCACGCCGTATGTAGTGCACGTATCGTGCAGCTGCAAAACCACGCGCAATCGTCCTCAAAACGCGATCTTTCGTCGGTTTTGACGCTAAATGTCTGTCATTACCTTCCCGTTGGAGATATTCGACGTATAAACGCTCCTTTCATTCAACTTTGCACGCCGAGTGTAGTGCACGTAGCGTGTAGCTGGAACACCACGCGCGATATGTCGCAGAACACGATCTTTCGTCGATTTTGAGGAAAAAATGACTGTAATTTCCTTCCCGTTGGAGGTATTTCAACCTGAAAACGCTCCTTTCACTCAGTTCTACATGCCGAATGTGATACACGTCGCATCTAGCTGCAGGACCAAGCGCAATCATACTCAAAATGGGATCCTTCGTCGATTTTGACGACAAATGACGGTAAGTTCCTTCCCGTTGGAGGTATTTCGACCTGAAAACGCTCCTTTCACATAGTTCTACATGCCGAATGTGATGCACGTCGCATCTAGCTGCAAAACCAAGCGCAATCGTACTCAACATGGGATTCTTCGTCGTTTTTGCCAAAAATGACTGGAATTTCCATCCCGTTGCAGATAGTTTGACGTCTAAGCGTTCCTTTCAAACAGTTTCGCACGCCGAATGTAGTGCACGTAGCGTGAAGCTGCAAAACCACGCGCATTAGATGGCAAAACGCGATATGTCGTAGATTATATAGAAAAATGACTGTAATTTCCTTCCCGTTGTACAAATTCTGACGTTTAAGCGCTCCATTCACTCAGTTCTACACGCCGAATGTGGTGCACGTCGCGTCTAGCTGCAAAACCACGCGCAATCGTCTTCAAAATGCGATCTTTTGTTGATTATGACGAAAAATGACTGCAATTTCTATCCCGTTGCAGATAGTTTGACGTCTAAGCGTTCCTTTCACTCAGTTTCGCACGCCGAATGTAGTGCACGTAGCGTGTAGCTGCAACACCACGCGCGATATGTCGCAGAAAACGATCTTTCGTCGATTTTGAGGAAAAAATGACTGTAGTATATTCCCCGTTGGAGATGTTCGGCGTTTAAACGCTCCTTTCACTCAGTTTTACACGCCGAATATGGTGCACGTCGCGTCTAGCTGCGAAACCACGCGCAATCGTCTTCAAAATGCGATCTTTCTTCGATTTTGACGAAAAAATGACTGTAATATCTTTTCCCGTTGGAGATATTCGGCGTTCAAACGCTCCGTTCACTCAGTTTTACACGCCGAATATGGTGCACGTCGCGTCTAGCTGCGAAACCACGCGCAATCGTCTTCAAAATGCGGTCTTTCGTTGATTTTGACGAAAAATGACTGTAATTTCTTTCCCGCTGGAGATATTTGTATGTTTAAGCGTTTCTTTCACTCAGTTTTGCACGCCAAATGTAGTGCACGTGCGTTTACCTGCAATATCACGCGCAATAGCTCGCAGAACGTGAATCTTTCGTCGATTTTGACGACAAATGACTGTAATTTCCTTTCCGTTGGAGGTATTTCGACCTGAAAGCGCTCCTTTCACATAGTTCTACATGCCGAATGTGATGCACGTCGCATCTAGCTGCAAAACCAAGCGCAATCGTACTCAAAATGGGATCCTTCGTCGATTTTGACAAAAATGACTGGAATTTCCATCCCGTTGCAGATAGTTTGACGTCTAAGCGTTCCTTTCACTCAGTTTCGCACGCCGAATGTAGTGCACGTAGCGTGTAGCTGCAAAACCACGCGCATTAAATGGCAAAACGCGATATGTCGTCGATTATATAGAAAAAATGACTGTAATTTCTTTCCCGTTGTACATATTCTGACGTTTAAGCGTTGCTTTCATTCAGTTTTACACGCCGAATGTGGTGCACGTCGCGTCTAGCTGCAAAACCAAGCGCAATCGTACTCAAAATGCGATCTTTTGTTGATTTTGACGAAAAATGACTGTAATTTCTTTCCCGCTGGAGATATTTGTATGTTTAAGCGTTTCTTTCACTCAGTTTTGCACACCGAATGTAGTGCACGTGGCGTTTACCTGCAATATCACGCGCAATAGCTCGCAAAACGTGAATCTTTCGTCGATTTTGACGACAAATGACTGTAATTTCCTTCCCGTTGGAGGTATTTCAACCTGAAAACGCTCCTTTCACTCAGTTCTACATGCCGAATGTGATGCACGTCGCATCTAGCTGCAGAACCAAGCGCAATCATACTCAAAATGGGATCCTTCATCGATTTTGACGACAAATGACTGTAATTTCCTTCCCGTTGGAGGTATTTTGACGTATAAACGCTCGGTTCACTCAGTTTTACACGCCGAATGTGGTGCACGTCGCGTCTAACTGCAAACCAACGCGCAATAGCTCGCAAAACGCGATCTTTTATCGATTTTAACGAAAAATGTCTGTAATTTCCCCAGTTGAAGGTATTTCGACGTTTAAGCGCTCCATTCACTCAGTTCTACACGCCGAATGTGGTGCACGTCGCGTCTGGCTGCAAAACCACGCGCAATCGTCTTCAAAATGCGATCTTTTGTTGATTATGACGAAAAATGACTGCAATTTCTATACCGCTGGAAATATTTGTACGTTTAAGCGTTGCTTTCACTCAGTTCGTCACGCCGAATGTGGTGCACGTCGCGTGTAGCTGCAACACCACGCGCAATATCTCGCAGAACACGATCTTCCGTCGATTTTGACGAAAAATGTCTATAATATCTTTCCCGTTGGAGATATTTCGAAGTTTTGAAGTTCTTTTAACTCCTTCTGACAAGCCCAATGCAGTGCACGCAGTTTCCAGCGTAAAAAAAGCCCACTTGCTCGCTAAACGCGATCGTTCGTCGTCTCTTGACGACAAATCGTTGAAATATCCATGCCGTTGGAGATATTTCGAAGTTTTAACGCTCTTTTAACTCCATCTGACAAACCATATTCAGTGCATGCTGTTTCCAGCATCGAAAGAAGACCAGTTGCACGCAATACGCGACCTATCGTCGTATCTTTACGAAAAATGACTGTAATTTCTCACCTGTAGGAGATATTTCGAAGTTTTAACGCTCTTTTAACTCCATCTGACAAGCCAAATGCTGTGCATGCTCTTTCCAGCATCAAAATAAGACTAGTTGCACGCAAAACGCAATCTTTCGTCGTCTCTTGACGAGAAATGAGTGTAATTTCCTCCTCGTTGGAGGTTTTTCGACGTTTAAACGCTCCTTTTACTCAGTTTTACAGGCCGAATGTTGTACACTTCGCGTCTAACTGCAAAACCACGCGCAATAGCTCGCAAAACGCCCTCTTTCGTCGATTTTGACGAACAAATGTCTGTAATATCTTTTCCCGTTGGACATATTTTGAAGTCTAAGCGCTGCTTTCACACAATATTACACGCCAATTGTGGTGCACGTCGCGTCTAGCTGAAAGACCAGGCGCAATCGTCTTCAGAATGCGATCTTCCGTTGATTTTGACGAGAAAAGACTGTAATTTCTATCCCGCTGGAGATATTTTGAAGTCTACGCGTTCCTTTCACTCAGTTTTACACGCCGAATATGGTGCACGTCGCGTCTAGCTGCGAAACCACGCGCAATCGTCTTCAAAATGCGATCTTTCGTCGATTTTGACGAAAAAATGACTGTAATATCTTTTCCCGTTGGAGATATTCGGCGTTCAAACGCTCCTTTCACTCAGTTTTACACGCCGAATATGGTGCACGTCGCGTCTAACTGCAAAACCACGCGCAATAGCTCGCAAAACGCAGTCTTTCGTTAATTTTGACGAAAAATGTCAGTTATTTCCTTCCCGTTGGAGGTATTTTGACGTATAAACGCTCCGTTCACTCAGTTTTACACGCCGAATATGGTGCACGTCGCGTCTAGCTGCGAAACCACGCGCAATCGTACTCAAAATGGGATCCTCGTCGATTTTGACAAAAATGACTGGAATTTCCATCCCGTTGCAGATGTTTTGACGTCTAAGCGATCCTTTCACTCAGTTTCGCATGCCGAATGTAGTGCACGTAGCGTGTAGCTGCAACACCACGCGCAATATCTCGCTGAACACGATCTTCCGTCGATTTTGACGACAAATGTCTATAATATCTTTCCCGTTGGAGATATTTCGAAGTTTTAAAGTTCTATTAACTCCATCTGACAAGCCATATTCAGTGCACGCTCTTTCCAGCATCAAAATAAGACTAATTGCACACAAAACGTGAATCTGTCGTCGATTTTGACGACAAATGACTGTAATTTCCTTCCCGTTGGAGGTACTTCGACCTGAAAACGCTCCTTTCACATAGTTCTACATGCCGAATGTGATGCACGTCGCATCTAGCTGCAAAATCAAGCGCAATTGTACTCAAAATGGGATCCTTCGTCGATTTTGACAAAAATGACTGGAATTTCCGTCCCGTTGCAGATAGTTTGACGTCTAAGCGTTACTTTCACTCAGTTTCGCACGCCGAATGTAGTGCACGTAGCGTGTAGCTGCAAAACCACGCGCATTAGATGGCAAAACGCGATATGTCGTCGATTATATAGAAAAATGACTGTAATTTCCTTCCCGTTGTACATATTCTGACGTTAAAGCGTTGCTTTCATTCAGTTTTACACGCCGAATGTGGTGCACGTCGCGTCTAACTGCAAAACCACGCGCAATAGCTCGCAAAACGCAGTCTTTCGTTAATTTTGACGAAAAATGTCTGTTATTTCCTTCCCGTTGGAGGTATTTTGACGTATAAACGCTCCGTTCACTCAGTTTTACTCGCCGAATGTGATGCATGTCGCGTCTAGCTGCAAAACCGCGCGCAATAGCTTGCAAAACGCGATCATTCCTCGATTTTGACGAAATATGACTGTAATTTCTTTCCCGCTGGAGATATTTGTATGTTTAAGCGTTTCTTTCACTCAGTTTTGCACGCCGAATGTAGTGCACGTGGCGTTTACCTGCAATATCACGCGCAATAGCTCGCAAAACGTGAATCTTTCGTCGATTTTGACGACAAATGACTGTAATTTCCTTCCCGTTGGAGGCATTTCGACCTGAAAACGCTCCTTGCACTCAGTTCTACATGCCGAATGTGATGCACGTCGCAGCTAGCTGCAAAACCAAGTGCAATCGTACTCAAAATGGGATCCTTCGTCGATTTTGACAAAAATGACTGGAATTTCCATCCCGTTGCAGATATTTTGACGTCTAAGCGATCCTTTCACTCAGTTTCGCACGCCGAATGTAGTGCACGTAGCGTGTAGTTGCAAATCCACGCGCAATGGCTCGCAAAACGTGAATCTTTCGTCGATTTTGACGTCAAATGACTGTAATTTCCTTCCCGTTGGAGGTATTTCGACCTGAAAACGCTCCTTTCACTCAGTTCTACACGCCGCATGTGGTGCACGTCGCGTGTAGCTGCAAAACCACGCGCAATCGTTCACAAAATGCGTTCTTTCGTTGATTTTGACGAAGAAATGACTGTAATATCTTTTCCCGTTGCAGATGTTTTGACGTCTAAGCGATCCTTTCACTCAGTTTCGCATGCCGAATGTAGTGCACGTAGCGTGTAGCTGCAACACCACGCGCAATATCTCGCTGAACACGATCTTCCGTCGATTTTGACGAAAAATGTCTATAATATCTTTCCCGTTGGAGATATTTCGAAGTTTTAAAGTTCTATTAACTCCATCTGACAAGCCATATTCAGTGCACGCTGTTTCCAGCATCGAAACAAGACCAGTTGCACGCAATACGCGACCTATCGTCGTATCTTTACGAAAAATGACTGTAATTTCCCACCTGTAGGCGATATTTCGAAGTTTTAACGCTCTTTTAACTCCATCTGACAAGCCAAATGCAGTGCACGCTCTTTCCAGCATCAAAATAAGACTAATTGCACACAAAACGTGAATCTGTCGTCGATTTTGACGACAAATGACTGTAATTTCCTTCCCGTTGGAGGTACTTCGACCTGAAAACGCTCCTTTCACATAGTTCTACATGCCGAATGTGATGCACGTCGCATCTAGCTGCAAAACCAAGTGCAATTGTACTCAAAATGGGATCCTTCGTCGATTTTGACAAAAATGACTGGAATTTCCGTCCCGTTGCAGATAGTTTGACGTCTAAGCGTTACTTTCACTCAGTTTCGCACGCCGAATGTAGTGCACGTAGCGTGTAGCTGCAAAACCACGCGCATTAGATGGCAAAACGCGATATGTCGTCGATTATATAGAAAAATGACTGTAATTTCCTTCCCGTTGTACATATTCTGACGTTAAAGCGTTGCTTTCATTCAGTTTTACACGCCGAATGTGGTGCACGTCGCGTCTAACTGCAAAACCACGCGCAATAGCTCGCAAAACGCAGTCTTTCGTTAATTTTGACGAAAAATGTCTGTTATTTCCTTCCCGTTGGAGGGATTTCGACGTTTAAACGCTCCTTTCACTCAGTTTTACACGCCGAATCTAGTGCACGTCGCGTCTAGCTGCAAAACCGCGCGCAATAGCTTGCAAAACGCGATCATTCCTCGATTTTGACGAAATATGACTGTAATTTCTTTCCCGCTGGAGATATTTGTATGTTTAAGCGTTTCTTTCACTCAGTTTTGCACGCCGAATGTAGTGCACGTGGCGTTTACCTGCAATATCACGCGCAATAGCTCGCAAAACGTGAATCTTTCACCGATTTTGACGACAAAAGACTGTAATTTCCTTCCCGTTGGAGGTATTTCGACCTGAAAACGCTCCTTTCACTCAGTTCTACATGCCGAATGTGATGCACGTCGCATCTAGCTGCAAAACCAAGCGCAATCGTACTCAAAATGGGATCCTTCGTCGATTTTGACAAAAATGACTGGAATTTCCATCCCGTTGCAGATATTTTGACGTCTAAGCGATCCTTTCACTCAGTTTCGCACGCCGAATGTAGTGCACGTAGCGTGTAGCTGCAAAACCACGCGCAATCGTTCTCAAAACGCGATCTTTCTTCGATTTTCTCGATAAATGTCTGTAATTAACTTACCGTTAGATGTATTTCGACGTTAAAACCGCTCCGTTCACTCAGTTTTACACGCCGAATGTGGTGCACGTCGCGTCTAACTGCAAACCAACGCGCAATAGCTCGCAAAACGCGATCTTTTATCGAGTTTAACGAAAAATGTCTGTAATTTCCCCAGTTGAAGGTATTTCGACGTTTAAGCGCTCCATTCACTCAGTTCTACACGCCGAATGTGGTGCACGTCGCGTCTAGCTGCAAAACCAAGCGCAATCGTACTCAAAATGCGATCTTTTGTTGATTTTGACGAAAAATGACTGTAATTTCTTTCCCGCTGGAGATATTTGTATGTTTAAGCGTTTCTTTCACTCAGTTTTGCACACCGAATGTAGTGCACGTGGCGTTTACCTGCAATATCACGCGCAATAGCTCGCAAAACGTGAATCTTTCGTCGATTTTGACGACAAATGACTGTAATTTCCTTCCCGTTGGAGGTATTTCAACCTGAAAACGCTCCTTTCACTCAGTTCTACATGCCGAATGTGATGCACGTCGCATCTAGCTGCAGAACCAAGCGCAATCATACTCAAAATGGGATCCTTCATCGATTTTGACGACAAATGACTGTAATTTCCTTCCCGTTGGAGGTATTTCGACCTGAAAACGCTCATTTCACATAGTTCTACATGCCGAATGTGATGCACTTCGCGTCTAACTGCAAAACCACGCGCAATATCTCGCAAAACGCAGTCTTTTGTCAATTTTGACGATAAATGTCTGTAATTTCCTTCCCGTTGGAGGTATTTTGACGTATAAACGCTCGGTTCACTCAGTTTTACACGCCGAATGTGGTGCACGTCGCGTCTAACTGCAAACCAACGCGCAATAGCTCGCAAAACGCGATCTTTTATCGATTTTAACGAAAAATGTCTGTAATTTCCCCAGTTGAAGGTATTTCGACGTTTAAGCGCTCCATTCACTCAGTTCTACACGCCGAATGTGGTGCACGTCGCGTCTAGCTGCAAAACCACGCGCAATCGTCTTCAAAATGCGATCTTTTGTTGATTTTGACGAAAAATGACTGTAATTTCTATCCCGCTGGAAATATTTGAACGTTTAAGCGTTGCTTTCACTCAGTTCTACACGCCGAATGTGGTGCACGTCGCGTCTAGCTGCAAAACCAAGCGCAATCGTACTCAAAATGCGATCTTTTGTTGATTTTGACGAAAAATGACTGTAATTTCTTTCCCGCTGGAGATATTTGTATGTTTAAGCGTTTCTTTCACTCAGTTTTGCACACCGAATGTAGTGCACGTGGCGTTTACCTGCAATATCACGCGCAATAGCTCGCAAAACGTGAATCTTTCGTCGATTTTGACGACAAATGACTGTAATTTCCTTCCCGTTGGAGGTATTTCAACCTGAAAACGCTCCTTTCACTCAGTTCTACATGCCGAATGTGATGCACGTCGCATCTAGCTGCAGAACCAAGCGCAATCATACTCAAAATGGGATCCTTCATCGATTTTGACGACAAATGACTGTAATTTCCTTCCCGTTGGAGGTATTTCGACCTGAAAACGCTCATTTCACATAGTTCTACATGCCGAATGTGATGCACTTCGCGTCTAACTGCAAAACCACGCGCAATATCTCGCAAAACGCAGTCTTTTGTCAATTTTGACGATAAATGTCTGTAATTTCCTTCCCGTTGGAGGTATTTTGACGTATAAACGCTCGGTTCACTCAGTTTTACACGCCGAATGTGGTGCACGTCGCGTCTAACTGCAAACCAACGCGCAATAGCTCGCAAAACGCGATCTTTTATCGATTTTAACGAAAAATGTCTGTAATTTCCCCAGTTGAAGGTATTTCGACGTTTAAGCGCTCCATTCACTCAGTTCTACACGCCGAATGTGGTGCACGTCGCGTCTAGCTGCAAAACCACGCGCAATCGTCTTCAAAATGCGATCTTTTGTTGATTTTGACGAAAAATGACTGTAATTTCTATCCCGCTGGAAATATTTGAACGTTTAAGCGTTGCTTTCACTCAGTTCTACACGCCGAATGTGGTGCACGTCGCGTCTAGCTGCAAAACCACGCGCAATCGTCCTCAAAACGCTATCTTTCGTCGGTTTTGACGCTAAATGTCTGTCATTACCTTCCCGTTGGAGTTATTCGACGTATAAACGCTCCTTTCATTCAACCTTGCACGCCGAGTGTAGTGTACGTCGCGTGTAACTGCAACACCACGCGCAATATCTCGCAGAACACGATCTTCCGTCGATTTTGACGAAAAATGTCTATAATATCTTTCCCGTTGGAGATATTTCGAAGTTTTAAAGTTCTTTTAACTCCATCTGACAAGCCAAATGCAGTGCACTCTGTTTCCAGCGTCAAAACAAGACCAGTTGCACGCAAAACGCGATCTATCGTCGTATCTTTACGAAAAATGACTGTAATTTCCCACCTGTAGGAGATATTTCGAAGTTTTAACGCTCTTTTAACACCATCTGACAAGCCAAATGCAGTGCACGCTGTTTCCAGCGTAATTTCCTTCTCGTTGGAGGTTTTTCGACGTTTAAACGCCCCTTTTACTCAGTTTTACACGCCGAATGTGGTACACTTCGCGTCTAACTGCAAAACCACGCGCAATAACTCGCAATACGCGGTCTCTCGTCGATTTTGACGAACAAATGTCTGTAATATCTTTTCCCGTTGGACATATTTTGAAGTCTAAGCGCTGCTTTCACACAATATTACACGCCAATTGTGGTGCACGTCGCGTCTAGCTGAAAGACCAGGCGCAATCGTCTTCAGAATGCGATCTTCCGTTGATTTTGACGAGAAAAGACTGTAATTTCTATCCCGCTGGAGATATTTTGAAGTCTACGCGTTCCTTTCACTCAGTTTTACACGCCGAATATGGTGCACGTCGCGTCTAGCTGCGAAACCACGCGCAATCGTCTTCAAAATGCGATCTTTCGTCGATTTTGACGAAAAAATGACTGTAATATCTTTTCCCGTTGGAGATATTCGGCGTTCAAACGCTCCTTTCACTCAGTTTTACACGCCGAATATGGTGCACGTCGCGTCTAACTGCAAAACCACGCGCAATAGCTCGCAAAACGCAGTCTTTCGTTAATTTTGACGAAAAATGTCAGTTATTTCCTTCCCGTTGGAGGTATTTTGACGTATAAACGCTCCGTTCACTCAGTTTTACACGCCGAATATGGTGCACGTCGCGTCTAGCTGCGAAACCACGCGCAATCGTACTCAAAATGGGATCCTCGTCGATTTTGACAAAAATGACTGGAATTTCCATCCCGTTGCAGATGTTTTGACGTCTAAGCGATCCTTTCACTCAGTTTCGCATGCCGAATGTAGTGCACGTAGCGTGTAGCTGCAACACCACGCGCAATATCTCGCTGAACACGATCTTCCGTCGATTTTGACGACAAATGTCTATAATATCTTTCCCGTTGGAGATATTTCGAAGTTTTAAAGTTCTATTAACTCCATCTGACAAGCCATATTCAGTGCACGCTGTTTCCAGCATCGAAACAAGACCAGTTGCACGCAATACGCAGCCTATCGTCGTATCTTTACGAAAAATGACTGTAATTTCCCACCTGTAGGCGATATTTCGAAGTTTTAACGCTCTTTTAACTCCATCTGACAAGCCAAATGCAGTGCACGCTCTTTCCAGCATCAAAATAAGACAAATTGCACACAAAACGTGAATCTGTCGTCGATTTTGACGACAAATGACTGTAATTTCCTTCCCGTTGGAGGTACTTCGACCTGAAAACGCTCCTTTCACATAGTTCTACATGCCGAATGTGATGCACGTCGCATCTAGCTGCAAAATCAAGCGCAATTGTACTCAAAATGGGATCCTTCGTCGATTTTGACAAAAATGACTGGAATTTCCGTCCCGTTGCAGATAGTTTGACGTCTAAGCGTTACTTTCACTCAGTTTCGCACGCCGAATGTAGTGCACGTAGCGTGTAGCTGCAAAACCACGCGCATTAGATGGCAAAACGCGATATGTCGTCGATTATATAGAAAAATGACTGTAATTTCCTTCCCGTTGTACATATTCTGACGTTAAAGCGTTGCTTTCATTCAGTTTTACACGCCGAATGTGGTGCACGTCGCGTCTAACTGCAAAACCACGCGCAATAGCTCGCAAAACGCAGTCTTTCGTTAATTTTGACGAAAAATGTCTGTTATTTCCTTCCCGTTGGAGGTATTTTGACGTATAAACGCTCCGTTCACTCAGTTTTACTCGCCGAATGTGATGCATGTCGCGTCTAGCTGCAAAACCGCGCGCAATAGCTTGCAAAACGCGATCATTCCTCGATTTTGACGAAATATGACTGTAATTTCTTTCCCGCTGGAGATATTTGTATGTTTAAGCTTTTCTTTCACTCAGTTTTGCACGCCGAATGTAGTGCACGTGGCGTTTACCTGCAATATCACGCGCAATAGCTCGCAAAACGTGAATCTTTCGTCGATTTTGACGACAAATGGCTGTAATTTCCTTCCCGTTGGAGGCATTTCGACCTGAAAACGCTCCTTGCACTCAGTTCTACATGCCGAATGTGATGCACGTCGCAGCTAGCTGCAAAACCAAGTGCAATCGTACTCAAAATGGGATCCTTCGTCGATTTTGACAAAAATGACTGGAATTTCCATCCCGTTGCAGATATTTTGACGTCTAAGCGATCCTTTCACTCAGTTTCGCACGCCGAATGTAGTGCACGTAGCGTGTAGTTGCAAATCCACGCGCAATGGCTCGCAAAACGTGAATCTTTCGTCGATTTTGACGTCAAATGACTGTAATTTCCTTCCCGTTGGAGGTATTTCGACCTGAAAACGCTCCTTTCACTCAGTTCTACACGCCGCAAGTGGTGCACGTCGCGTGTAGCTGCAAAACCACGCGCAATCGTTCACAAAATGCGTTCTTTCGTTGATTTTGACGAAGAAATGACTGTAATATCTTTTCCCGTTGGAGATATTCGGCGTTCAAACGCTCCTTTCACTCAGTTTTACACGCCGAATATGGTGCACGTCGCGTCTAGCTGCGAAACCACGCGCAATCGTACTCAAAATAGGATCGTCGTCGATTTTGACAAAAATGACTGGAATTTCCATCCCGTTGCAGATGTTTTGACGTCTAAGCGATCCTTTCACTCAGTTTCGCATGCCGAATGTAGTGCACGTAGCGTGTAGCTGCAACACCACGCGCAATATCTCGCTGAACACGATCTTCCGTCGATTTTGACGAAAAATGTCTATAATATCTTTCCCGTTGGAGATATTTCGAAGTTTTAAAGTTCTATTAACTCCATCTGACAAGCCATATTCAGTGCACGCTGTTTCCAGCATCGAAACAAGACCAGTTGCACGCAATACGCGACCTATCGTCGTATCTTTACGAAAAATGACTGTAATTTCCCACCTGTAGGCGATATTTCGAAGTTTTAACGCTCTTTTAACTCCATCTGACAAGCCAAATGCAGTGCACGCTCTTTCCAGCATCAAAATAAGACTAATTGCACACAAAACGTGAATCTGTCGTCGATTTTGACGACAAATGACTGTAATTTCCTTCCCGTTGGAGGTACTTCGACCTGAAAACGCTCCTTTCACATAGTTCTACATGCCGAATGTGATGCACGTCGCATCTAGCTGCAAAACCAAGTGCAATTGTACTCAAAATGGGATCCTTCGTCGATTTTGACAAAAATGACTGGAATTTCCGTCCCGTTGCAGATAGTTTGACGTCTAAGCGTTACTTTCACTCAGTTTCGCACGCCGAATGTAGTGCACGTAGCGTGTAGCTGCAAAACCACGCGCATTAGATGGCAAAACGCGATATGTCGTCGATTATATAGAAAAATGACTGTAATTTCCTTCCCGTTGTACATATTCTGACGTTAAAGCGTTGCTTTCATTCAGTTTTACACGCCGAATGTGGTGCACGTCGCGTCTAACTGCAAAACCACGCGCAATAGCTCGCAAAACGCAGTCTTTCGTTAATTTTGACGAAAAATGTCTGTTATTTCCTTCCCGTTGGAGGGATTTCGACGTTTAAACGCTCCTTTCACTCAGTTTTACACGCCGAATCTAGTGCACGTCGCGTCTAGCTGCAAAACCGCGCGCAATAGCTTGCAAAACGCGATCATTCCTCGATTTTGACGAAATATGACTGTAATTTCTTTCCCGCTGGAGATATTTGTATGTTTAAGCGTTTCTTTCACTCAGTTTTGCACGCCGAATGTAGTGCACGTGGCGTTTACCTGCAATATCACGCGCAATAGCTCGCAAAACGTGAATCTTTCACCGATTTTGACGACAAAAGACTGTAATTTCCTTCCCGTTGGAGGTATTTCGACCTGAAAACGCTCCTTTCACTCAGTTCTACATGCCGAATGTGATGCACGTCGCATCTAGCTGCAAAACCAAGCGCAATCGTACTCAAAATGGGATCCTTCGTCGATTTTGACAAAAATGACTGGAATTTCCATCCCGTTGCAGATATTTTGACGTCTAAGCGATCCTTTCACTCAGTTTCGCACGCCGAATGTAGTGCACGTAGCGTGTAGCTGCAAAACCACGCGCAATCGTTCTCAAAACGCGATCTTTCTTCGATTTTCTCGATAAATGTCTGTAATTAACTTACCGTTAGATGTATTTCGACGTTAAAACCGCTCCGTTCACTCAGTTTTACACGCCGAATGTGGTGCACGTCGCGTCTAACTGCAAACCAACGCGCAATAGCTCGCAAAACGCGATCTTTTATCGAGTTTAACGAAAAATGTCTGTAATTTCCCCAGTTGAAGGTATTTCGACGTTTAAGCGCTCCATTCACTCAGTTCTACACGCCGAATGTGGTGCACGTCGCGTCTAGCTGCAAAACCAAGCGCAATCGTACTCAAAATGCGATCTTTTGTTGATTTTGACGAAAAATGACTGTAATTTCTTTCCCGCTGGAGATATTTGTATGTTTAAGCGTTTCTTTCACTCAGTTTTGCACACCGAATGTAGTGCACGTGGCGTTTACCTGCAATATCACGCGCAATAGCTCGCAAAACGTGAATCTTTCGTCGATTTTGACGACAAATGACTGTAATTTCCTTCCCGTTGGAGGTATTTCAACCTGAAAACGCTCCTTTCACTCAGTTCTACATGCCGAATGTGATGCACGTCGCATCTAGCTGCAGAACCAAGCGCAATCATACTCAAAATGGGATCCTTCATCGATTTTGACGACAAATGACTGTAATTTCCTTCCCGTTGGAGGTATTTCGACCTGAAAACGCTCATTTCACATAGTTCTACATGCCGAATGTGATGCACTTCGCGTCTAACTGCAAAACCACGCGCAATATCTCGCAAAACGCAGTCTTTTGTCAATTTTGACGAAAAATGTCTGTAATTTCCTTCCCGTTGGAGGTATTTTGACGTATAAACGCTCGGTTCACTCAGTTTTACACGCCGAATGTGGTGCACGTCGCGTCTAACTGCAAACCAACGCGCAATAGCTCGCAAAACGCGATCTTTTATCGATTTTAACGAAAAATGTCTGTAATTTCCCCAGTTGAAGGTATTTCGACGTTTAAGCGCTCCATTCACTCAGTTCTACACGCCGAATGTGGTGCACGTCGCGTCTAGCTGCAAAACCACGCGCAATCGTCTTCAAAATGCGATCTTTTGTTGATTTTGACGAAAAATGACTGTAATTTCTATCCCGCTGGAAATATTTGAACGTTTAAGCGTTGCTTTCACTCAGTTCTACACGCCGAATGTGGTGCACGTCGCGTCTAGCTGCAAAACCACGCGCAATCGTCCTCAAAACGCTATCTTTCGTCGGTTTTGACGCTAAATGTCTGTCATTACCTTCCCGTTGGAGTTATTCGACGTATAAACGCTCCTTTCATTCAACTTTGCACGCCGAGTGTAGTGTACGTCGCGTGTAACTGCAACACCACGCGCAATATCTCGCAGAACACGATCTTCCGTCGATTTTGACGAAAAATGTCTATAATATCTTTCCCGTTGGAGATATTTCGAAGTTTTAAAGTTCTTTTAACTCCATCTGACAAGCCAAATGCAGTGCACTCTGTTTCCAGCGTCAAAACAAGACCAGTTGCACGCAAAACGCGATCTATCGTCGTATCTTTACGAAAAATGACTGTAATTTCCCACCTGTAGGAGATATTTCGAAGTTTTAACGCTCTTTTAACACCATCTGACAAGCCAAATGCAGTGCACGCTGTTTCCAGCGTAAAAAAGCCCAGTTGCTCGCTAAACGCGATCGTTCGTCGTCTCTTGACGACAAATCGTTGAAATATCCATCCCGTTGGAGATATTTCGAAGTTTTAACGCTCTTTTAACTCCATCTGACAAGCCATATTCAGTGCACGCTGTTTCCAGCATCGAAACAAGACCAGTTGCACGCAATACGCGACCTATAGACGTATCTTTACGAAAAATGACTGTAATTTCCAACCTGTAGGAGATATTTCGAAGTTTTAACGCTCTTTTAACTCCATCTGACAAGCCAAATGCAGTGCACGCTGTTTCCAGCGTAAAAAAGCCCAGTTGCTCGCTAAACGCGATCGTTCGTCGTCTCTTGAAGACAAATCGTTGAAATATCCATCCCGTTGGAGATATTTCGAAGTTTTAAAGTTCTTTTAACTCCATCTGACAAGCCAAATGCAGTGCACTCTGTTTCCAGCGTCAAAACAAGACCAGTTGCACGCAAAACGCGATCTATCGTCGTATCTTTACGAAAAATGACTGTAATTTCCCACCTGTAGGAGATATTTCGAAGTTTTAACGCTCTTTTAACACCATCTGACAAGCCAAATGCAGTGCACGCTGTTTCCAGCGTAAAAAAGCCCAGTTGCTCGCTAAACGCGATCGTTCGTCGTCTCTTGACGACAAATCGTTGAAATATCCATCCCGTTGGAGATATTTCGAAGTTTTAACGCTCTTTTAACTCCATCTGACAAGCCATATTCAGTGCACGCTGTTTCCAGCATCGAAACAAGACCAGTTGCACGCAATACGCGACCTATAGACGTATCTTTACGAAAAATGACTGTAATTTCCAACCTGTAGGAGATATTTCGAAGTTTTA
Organism: Bombus dahlbomii; assembly: GCA_037178635.1. NCBI lineage: Eukaryota > Metazoa > Arthropoda > Insecta > Hymenoptera > Apidae > Bombus > Bombus dahlbomii. Next base: position 159,768 of record CM074111.1, read on the forward strand.
ACGCTCTTTTAACTCCATCTGACAAGCCAAATGCAGTGCACGCTCTTTCCAGCATCAAAATAAGACTAGTTGCACGCAAAACGCAATCTTTCGTCGTCTCTTGACGAGAAATGACTGTAATTTCCTTCTCGTTGGAGGTTTTTCGACGTTTAAACGCTCCTTTTACTCAGTTTTACACGCCGAATGTGGTACACTTCGCGTCTAACTGCAAAACCACGCGCAATAACTCGCAATACGCGGTCTCTCGTCGATTTTGACGAGAAATATCTGTAATTTCTTTTCCCGTTGGAGATATTCAGCGTTTAAACGCTCCTTTCACCCAGATTTACACGCCGAATCTAGTGCACGTCGCGTCTAACTGCAAAACAACGCGCAATCGTCCTCAAAACGCGATCTTTCGCCGATTTTCTCCAAAAGTGTCTGTAATTTCCTTCCCGTTGGAGATATTTTGAAGTCGAAGCGCTGCTTCCACACAATATTACACGCCAATTGTGCTGCACGTCGCGTCTAGCTGAACAACCAGGAGCAATCGTCTTCAAAATGCGATCTTCCGTTAATTTTGACGAAAAATGACTGTAATTTCTTTCCCGCTGGAGATATTTGTATGTTTAAGCGTTTCTTTCACTCAGTTTTAGACGTCGAATGTAGTGCACGTGGCGTTTACTGCAATACCACGCGCAATAGCTCGCAAAACGTGAATCTTTCGTCGATTTTGACGAAAAATGTCTATAATGTCCTTCCCGTTGGAGGTATTTCGTCATCAAAACGCTCGTTTCATTCAATTTCGCACGCCGAATGTAGTGCACGTCGTGTCTGGCTGCAGAACCACGCGCAAACGTCTTCAAAACGTGAATCTTTCATCGATTTTAACGATAAATGTCTGTAATTTCCTTCCCGTTGGAGGTATTTCTACGATTAAGCGTTCCATTCACTCAGTTCTACACGCCGAATGTAGTAAACGTAGCGTCTAGCTGCAAAAGTACGCGCAATCGTACTCAAAATGCGATCATTCGTCGGTTTTCTCGAGAAATATCAGTAATTTCCTTCACGTTGGAGATATTTTCAAGTCTAAGCGCTCCTTTCACTCAGTTTTACACGCCGAATGTGATGCACGTCGCGTCTAGCTGCAAGATCTCGCGCAATCGTTCTCAAAATGCGATCTCTCGTCGTTTTGGACGAAAAATGACTGTAATTTCCTTACCGTTAGATGTATTTCGACGTTTAAGCGTTCCTTTCACTCAGCTCTACACGCCGAATGTGGTACACGTCGCGTCTAGCTGCAAAACCACGCGCAATCGTCCTCAAAATGCGATCTTTCGTTGATTTTGACGAAAATTGACTGTAATTCCTTTCCCGCTGGAGATATTTGTACGTACAAGCGATCCCTTCACTCAGTCTTGCACGCCGTATGTAGTGCACGTCGCGTCTAGCTGCAAAATCTCGCGCAATCGTTCTCAAAATGCGATCTTTCGTCGTTTTCGACGAAAAATGACTGCAATTTCCATCCCGTTGCAGATGTTTTGACGTCTAAGCGATATTTTCACTCAGTTTTGCACGCCGAATGTAGTGCACGTGGCGTGTAGCTGCAAAACCACGCGGAATCGTTCTCAAAACGTGATCTTTCGTCGATATTCTCGATAAATGTCTGTAATTTCCTTACCGTTGGAGATATTTTGAAGTCTAAGCGCTGCTTCCACACAATATTACACGCCGATTGTGGTGCATGTCGCGTCTATACTGCAAAACCACGCGCAATAACTCGCAAAACGCGGTCTCTCGTCGATTTTAACGAGAAATGCCTGTAATTTCTTTACCCGTTGGAGATATTCAGCGTTTCAACGCTCCATTCACTCAGTTTTACACGCCGAATATGGTGCACGTCGCGTTTAGCTTCGAAACCACGCGCAATCGTCTTCAAAATGCGATCTTTCAATGATTTTGACGAAAAATCCCTGTAATTTCTATCCCGTTGGAGATATTCGGCGTTTAAACGCTCCTTTCATTCAATTTTGCACGCCGAGTGTAGTGCACGTCGCGTGTAGCTGCAACACCTCGCGCAATATCTCGCAGAACACGATCATCCGTCGATTTTGACGAAAAATGTCTATAATGTCCTTCGCGTTGGAGTTATTTCGACATCAAAACGCTCGTTTCATACAATTTTGCACGCCGAATGTAGTGCACGTCGTGTCTAGCCGCAAAGCCACGCGCAATCGTCCTCAAAACGCGATCTTTCGTCGATTTTCTCGAAAAATGTCTGTAATTTCCTTCCCGTTGGAGATATTTTGAAGTCGAAGCGCTCCTTTCACTCAGTTTTACACGCCGAATGTTATGCACGGCGCGTCTAGCTGCAAAATCACGCGTAATCGTCTTCAAAATGCGATCTTCCGTTGATTTTGACGAAAAATGACTGTAATTTCTTTCCCGCTGGAGATATTTGTATGTTTAAGCGTTTCTTTCACTCAGTTTTAGACGCCGAATGTAGTGCACGTGGCGTTTACCTGCAATACCACGCGCAATAGCTCGCAAAACGTGAATCTTCCGTCGATTTTGACGAAAAATGTCTGTAATTTCCTTACCGTTGGAGATATTTTGAAGACTAAGCGCTGTTTCCACACAATATTACACGCCGGTTGTGGTGCACGTCGCGTCTATACTGCAAAACCACGCGCAATAACTAGCAATACGCGGTCTCTCGTCGATTTTGACGAGAAATATCTGTAATTTCTTCTCCCGTTGGAGACATTCAGCGTTTAAACGCTCCTTGCACCCAGATTTACACGCCGAATCTAGTGCACGTCGCGTCTAACTGCAAAACAACGCGCAATCGTCCTCAAAACGCGATCTTTCGCCGATTTTCTCCAAAAATGTCTGTACTTTCCTTCCCGTTGGAGATATTTTGAAGTCGAAGCGCTGCTTTCACACAATATTACACGCCAATTGTGGTGCACGTCGCGTCTAGCGGAAAAACCAGGCGCAATCGTCTTCAAAATGCGATCTTCCGTTGATTTTGACGAAAAATAACTGTAATTTATCTCCCGCTGGAGATATTTGTATGTATAAGTGTTTCTTTCACTCAGTTTTACACGCCGAACGTAGTGCACGCGGCGTTTACCTGCAATACCACGCGCTATAGCTCGCAAAACGTGAATCTTTCGTCGATTTTAACGATAAATGTCTGTTACTTGCTTCCCGTTGGAGGTATTTCTACGATTAAGTGTTCCATTCACTCAGTTCTACACGCCGAATGCAGTGCACGTCGCGTCTATCTGCGAAACCACGCGCAATCGTCTTCAAAATGCGATCTTTCATTGATTTTGACGAAAAATCACTGTAATTTCTATCCCGTTGGAGATATTCGGCGTTTAAACGCTCCTTTCACTCAGTTTTACACGCCGAATGTGATGCACGTCGCGTGTAGCTGCAACACCACGCGCAATATCTCGCAGAACACGATCTACCGTCGATTTTGACGAAAAATGTCTATAATGTCCTTCCCGTTGGAGGTATTTCGACATCAAAACGCTCGGTTCATTCAATTTCGCACGCCGAATGCAGTGCACGTCGCGTCTAGCTGCAAAACCACGCGCAATCGTCTTCAAATCGTGAATCTTTCGTCGATTTTAACGATAAATATCTGTAATTTCCTTCCCGTTGGAGGTATTTCTACGATTAAGCGTTCCATTCACTCAGTTCTACACGCCGAATGTAGTAAACGTAGCGTCTAGCTGCAAAAGTACGCGCAATCGTACTTAAAATGCGATCTTTCGTCGATTTTGACGAACAAATGACTGTAATTTCTTCCCGTTGGTGATATTCCACGTTTAAACGCTCCTTTCATTCAATTTTGAACGCCGAATGCAGTGCACGTCGCGTCTAGCCGCAAAACCACGCGCAATCGTCCTCAAAACGCGATCTTTCGTCGATTTTCTCGAAAAATGTCTGTAATTTCCTCCCCTTTGGAGATATTTTGAAGTCTAAGCGCTGCTTTCACACAAATTTACACGCCGATTGTGGTGCATGTCGCGTCTAGCTGAAAAACCAGGCGCAATAGTCTTCAAAATGCGATCTTCCGTAGATTTTGAGGAAAAATGACTGTAATTTCTTTCCCGCTGGAGATATTTGTATGTTTAAGCGTTTCTTTCCCTCAGTTTTACACGCCGAATGTTGTGCACGTCGCGTCTAGCTGCAAAATCACGCGTAATCGTCTTCAAAATGCGATCTTCCGTTGATTTTGACGAAAAATGACTGTAATTTCTTTTCCCGTTGGAGATACTCGGCGTTTAAACGCTCCTTTCGCTCAGTTTTACACGCGGAATGTGGTGCACGTCGCGTCTAGCTGCAGAACCACTCGCAATCGTTCTTAAAACGCGATCTTTCGTCGATTTTGACGAAGAATGACTGGAATTTCCATCACGTTGGAGGTATTTCGACATGAAAACGCTCGTTTCATTCAATTTTGAACGCCGAATGCAGTGCACGTCGCGTCTAGCCGCAAAACCACGCGCAATCGTCCTCAAAACGCGATCTTTCGTCGATTTTCGCGATAAATATCTGTAATTTCCTTCCCGTTGGAGTTATTTCGACATGGAAACGCTCGTTTCATTCAATTTTGCACGCCGAATGTAGTGTACTTCGCGTTCAGCTGCAAAACCACGCGCAATCGTTCTCAAAATGCGATCATTCGTCGGTTTTCTCGAGAAATATCAGTAATTTCCTTCACGTTGGAGATATTTTCAAGACTAAGCGCTCCATTCACTCAGTTCTACACGCCGAATGTAGTAAACGTAGCGTCTAGCTGCAAAAGTACGCGCAATCGTACTCAAAATGCGATCTTTCGTCGATTTTGACGAACAAATGACTGTAATTTCTTCCCGTTGGTGATATTCCACGTTTAAACGCTCCTTTCATTCAATTTTGAACGCCGAATGCAGTGCACGTCGCGTCTAGCCTCAAAGCCACGAGCAATCGTCCTCAAAACGCGATCTTTCGTCGATTCTCTCGAAAAATGTCATTAATTTCCATCCCGTTGGAGATATTTTGAAGTCGAAGCGCTCCTTTCACTCAGTTTTACACGCCGAATGTTATGCACGTCGCGTCTAGCTGCAAAATCACGCGTAATCGTCTTCAAAATGCGATCTTCCGTTGATTTTGACGAAAAATGACTGTAATTTCTTTCCCGCTGGAGATATTTGTATGTTTAAGCGTTCCTTTCACTCAGTTTTAGACGCCGAATGTAGTGCACGTGGCGTTTACCTGCAATACCACGCGCAATAGCTCGCAAAACGTGAATCTTTCGTCGATTTTGACGAAAAATGTCTGTAATTTCCTTCCCGTTGGAGGTATTTCGACGTGAAAACGCTCCTTTCACTCAGTTCTACATGCCGAATGTGATGCACGTCGCGTCTATCTGCAAAACCATGCGCAATCGTTCTTAAAACGCGATCTTTCGTCGATTTTGACGAAAAATGACTGGAATTGCCATTCCGTTGGAGATACTTTTACATCTAAGCGATCCTTTCACTCAGTTTTGCGAGCCGATTGTGGTGCACGTCGCGTCTATACTGCAAAACCACGCGCATTATCTCGCAATACGCGGTCTCTCGTCGATTTTGACGAGAAATATCTGTAATTTCTTTTCCCGTTGGAGATATTCAGCGTTTAAACGCTCCTTTCACCCAGATTTACACGCCGAATCTAGTGCACGTCGCGTCTAACTGCAAAACAACGCGCAATCGTCCTCAAAACGCGATCTTTCGCCGATTTTCTCCAAAAGTGTCTGTAATTTCCTTCCCGTTGGAGATATTTTGAAGTCGAAGCGCTGCTTCCACACAATATTACACGCCAATTGTGCTGCACGTCGCGTCTAGCTGAAAAACCAGGAGCAATCGTCTTCAAAATGCGATCTTCCGTTAATTTTGACGAAAAATGACTGTAATTTCTTTCCCGCTGGAGATATTTGTATGTTTAAGCGTTTCTTTCACTCAGTTTTAGACGTCGAATGTAGTGCACGTGGCGTTTACTGCAATACCACGCGCAATAGCTCGCAAAACGTGAATCTTTCGTCGATTTTGACGAAAAATGTCTATAATGTCCTTCCCGTTGGAGGTATTTCGTCATCAAAACGCTCGTTTCATTCAATTTCGCACGCCGAATGCAGTGCACGTCGTGTCTGGCTGCAGAACCACGCGCAAACGTCTTCAAAACGTGAATCTTTCATCGATTTTAACGATAAATGTCTGTAATTTCCTTCCCGTTGGAGGTATTTCTACGATTAAGCGTTCCATTCACTCAGTTCTACACGCCGAATGTAGTAAACGTAGCGTCTAGCTGCAAAAGTACGCGCAATCGTACTCAAAATGCGATCATTCGTCGGTTTTCTCGAGAAATATCAGTAATTTCCTTCACCTTGGAGATATTTTCAAGTCTAAGCGCTCCTTTCACTCAGTTTTACACGCCGAATGTGATGCACGTCGCGTCTAGCTGCAAGATCTCGCGCAATCGTTCTCAAAATGCGATCTCTCGTCGTTTTGGACGAAAAATGACTGTAATTTCCTTACCGTTAGATGTATTTCGACGTTTAAGCGTTCCTTTCACTCAGCTCTACACGCCGAATGTGGTGCACGTCGCGTCTAGCTGCAAAACCACGCGCAATCGTCCTCAAAATGCGATCTTTCGTTGATTTTGACGAAAATTGACTGTAATTCCTTTCCCGCTGGAGATATTTGTACGTACAAGCGATCCCTTCACTCAGTCTTGCACGCCGTATGTAGTGCACGTCGCGTCTAGCTGCAAAATCTCGCGCAATCGTTCTCAAAATGCGATCTTTCGTCGTTTTCGACGAAAAATGACTGCAATTTCCATCCCGTTGCAGATATTTTGACGTCTAAGCGATATTTTCACTCAGTTTTGCACGCCGAATGTAGTGCACGTGGCGTGTAGCTGCAAAACCACGCGGAATCGTTCTCAAAACGTGATCTTTCGTCGATTTTGACAAAGAATGACTGGAATTTCCATCACGTTGGAGGTATTTCGACATGAAAACGCTCGTTTCATTCAATTTTGAACGCGGAATGCAGTGCACGTCGCGTCTAGCCGCAAAACCACGCGCAATCGTCCTCAAAACGCGATCTTCCGTCGATTTTCTCGAAAAATGTCTGTAATTTCCTTCCCGTTGGAGTTATTTCGACATCGAAACGCTCGTTTCATTCAATTTTGCACGCCGAATGTAGTGCACGTCGCGTTCAGCTGCAAAAACACGCGCAATATCTCGCAAAACGCACTCTTTCGTCGATTTTAACGATAAATGTCTGTAATTTCCTTCCCGTTGGTGGTATTTCTACGTTTAAGCGTTCCATTCACTCAGTTCTACACGCCGAATGTAGTAAACGTCGCTTGTAGCTTCAAAACCACGCGCAATCGTTCTCAAAATGCGACCTTTCGTCGATTTTGACGAACAAATGACTGTAACTTCTTCCCGTTGGTGATATTCCACGTTTAAACGCTCCTTTCACTCAGTTTTACACGCCGAATGCAGTGCACGTCGCGTCTAGCTGCTGAACCACGCGCAATCGTTCTTAAAACGCGATGTTTCGTTGATTTTGACGAGAAATGACTGAAGTTTCCTTCCCGTTGGAGATATCTTTACGCTTAAGCGCTATTTTACCTGCCCATTACATGCCGAATGTAGCGCTCGCTACGTTCAGAGTCGAAACAAGCCAAGCAGGTGTTAAAACTCAATCTTTCATTGATTTTGACGAAAAATGACAGACATTTCCTTCCCGTTGATGATATTTTTACGTTTAAACGCCCTTTTACCTGCTTTTGACAATACGAATGCAGTGCACTCTGTTTCCAGCGTAAAAAAAGCCCAGTTGCTCGCTAAACGCGATCGTTCATCGTCACTTGACGAAAAATCATTGAAATATCCATCCTGTTGGAGATATTTCGAAGTTTTAACACTCTTTTAACTCCATCTGACAAGCCAAATGCATTGCACGCTGTTTCCAGCGTCAAAACAACGCCAGTTGCACGCACGACGCGATCTATCTTCGTATCTTTACGAAAAATGGATGTAATTTCCCACCTGTAGGAGATATTTCGAAGTTTTAACGCTCATTTAACTCCATCTGACAAGCCAAATGCATTGCACGCTGTTTCCAGTATCAAAAGAAGACCAGTTGCGCACAAAACGCGATCAATCGTCGTATCTTTACGAAAAATGACTGTAATTTCCCACCTGTAGGAGATATTGAGAAGTTCTAACGCTCTTTTAACTCCATCTGACAAGCCAAATGCAGTGCACGCTGTTTCCAGTATCAAAAGAAGACCAGTTGCGCACAAAACGCGATCAATCGTCGTATCTTTACGAAAAATGACTGTAATTTCCCACCTGTAGGAGATATTTCGAAGTTTTAACGCTCTTTTAACTCCATCTGACAAGCCAAATGCATTGCACGCTGTTTCCAGCATCAACTCAGACCAGTTGCACGCAAAACGCGATCTATCGTCGTATCTTTACGAAAAATGACTGTAATTTCCCACCTGTAGGAGATATTGAGAAGTTCTAACGCTCTTTTAACTCCATCTGACAAGCCAAATGCAGTGCACGCTGTTCCCAGCATCGAAACAAGACCAGTTGCACGCAAAACGCGATTTATCGTCGTATCTTTACGAAAGAAGGCTGTAACTTCTCTCCCGCTGTAGATATTTGTATGTTGAAGTGTTTCTTTCTCTCAGTTTTTGACGCCGAATGTAGTGCACGTGGCGTTTACCTGCAATACCACGCGCAATAGCTCGCAAAACGTGAATCTTTCGTCGATTTTGACGAAAAATGAATGTAATTTCCTTCCAGTTGGAGGTATATCGACATCAAAACGATCGTATTATTCAATTTTGCACGCCGAATGTAGTGCACGTCGCGTTCATCTGCAAAACCACGCGCAATATCTCGCAAAACGCACTCTTTCGTCGTTTATAAAGAAAAATGTCTGCAATTTCCTTCCCGTTGGTGATATTTCGACGTTTAAACACTCCTTTCACTCAGTTTTACACGCCGAATGTGGCGCACGTCTCGTCTATACTGCAAAACCACGCGCAATAGCTCGCAAAACGCGATCTTTCGTCGATTTTCTCGAAAAATGTCTGTAATTTCCATCCCGTTGGAGGTATTTCGACATGACAACGCTCGTTTCATTCAATTTTGCACGCCGAATGTAGTGCACGTAGCGTGTAGCTGCAACACCACGCGCAATATCTCGCAGAACACGATCTTTCGTCGATTTTGACGAAAAAATTTCTGTAATATCTTTTCCCGTTGGAGATATTCGGCGTTTAAACGCTCCTTTCACTCAGTTTTACACGCCGAATGCAGTGCACGTCGTGTCAAGCTGCAAAAACACGCGCAATCGTCCTCCAAACGCGGTCTTTCGTCAATTTTGACGAAAAATGTCTTTAATTTCCTTCCCGTTGGTGGTATTTTGACGTATAGACGCTCCGCTCACTCAGTTTTAAACGCCGAATGTGGTGCACGTCGCGTCTAGCTGTGAAACCACTCGCAATCGTCTACAAAATGCCATCTTTCGTTGATTTTGACGAAAAATGACTGTAATTACTTTCCCGTTGGAGATATTCGGCGTTTACACGCACCTTTCAGTCAGTTTCACACGCCGAATGTGGTACACTTCGCGTCTAACTGCAAAAACACGCGCAATAGCTCGCAAAACGCCATCTTTCGACGATTTTAACGATAAATGTCTGTAATTTCCTACCGTTGGAGATATTTTCAAGTCTAAGCGCTGCTTTCACACAATATTACACGCCGATTGTGGTGCACGTCGCATCTAGCTGAAAAACCAGGCGCAATCGTCTTCAAAATGCGATCTTCCGTTGATTTTGACGAAAAATGACTGTAATTTCTCTCCCGCTGGAGATATTTGTATGTTTAAATGTTTTTCTCATTCAATTTTACACGCCGAACGTAGTGCACGTCGCGTCTAGCTGCAAAACCACGCGCAATCGTTCTCAAAACTCGATCTTTCGTCGATTTTCTCGAAAAATGACTGTAATTTCCTAACCGTTCGATGTATTTCGACGTTCAAGCGTTATTTTCACTCAGTTCTGCACGCCGAATGTAGTGCACGTATCGTGTAGCTGCAAAACCACGCGCAGTCCTTCTCAAAACGCGCTCTTTCGTCGATTTTCGCGATAAATGTCAGCAATTTCCTTCCCCTTGGAGATATTTTGAAGTCTAAGCGCTGCTTTCACACAATATTACACGCCGATTGTGGTGCACGTCGCGTCTAGCTGAAAAACCAGGCGCAATCGTTTGCAAAATGCGATCTTCCGTTGATTTTGACGAAAAATGACTGTAATTTCTCTGCCGCTGGAGATATTTGTATGTTTAAGTGTTTCTTTCATTCAATTTTACATGCCAAATGTGGTGCACGTCGCGTTCAGCTGCACAAGCAGGCGCAATCGTCTGGATAATGCGATCTTTCGTCGATTTTCTCGAAACATATCTGTAATTTCCATCCCGTTGGGGATATTTTGAAGTCTAAGCGCTGCTTTCACACAGTTTTACACGCCGATTGTGGTGCACGTAGCGTTCAGCTGCAAAACCACGCGCAATATCTCGCAAATCGCGTTCTTTCGTCGGTTATAACGAAAAATGTCTGCAATTTCCTTCCCGTTGGTGGTATTTCTACGTTTAAGCGTTCCATTCACTCAGTTCTACAGGCCGAATGTAGTAAACGTCGCTTGTAGCTTCAAAACCACGCGCAATCGTTCTCAAAACGCGATCTTTCGTCGATTTTCTCGAAACATATCTGTAATTTCCATCCCGTTGGAGATATTTTGAAGTCTAAGCGCTGCTTTCACACAGTTTTGCACGCCGTCTGTAGTGCATGTATCGTGTAGCTGCAAAACCACGCGCAATCGTTTTCAAAACGCGATCTTTCGTCGGGTTTCGCGATAAATGTCTGTAATTTCCTCACGCTGAAGGTATTTCGACGTTTAAGCGTTCCTTTCACTCAGTTCTACACGCTGAATGTGGTGCACGTCGTGTCAAGCTGCAAAACCAGGCGCAATCGTCTTCAAAATGCGATTTTCCGTTGATTTTGACGAAGAATGTCTGTAATTCCTTTCCCGTTGGAGATATTCAGCGTTTAAACGCTCCTTTCACTCAGTTTTACACGCCGAATGTGATGCACGTCGCGTCTAGCTGCAAAATTTCGCGCAATCGTTCTCAAAATGCGATCTTTCGTCGTTTTGGACGAAAAATGACTGTAATTTCCTTCACGTTGGAGGTATTTCGACATAAAAACGCTTGTTTCATTCAATTTTGCATGCCGAATGTAGTGCACGTCGCGTTCAGCTGCAAAACCACGCGCAATATCTCGCAAATCGCGTTCTTTCGTCGGTTATAACGAAAAATGTCTGCAATTGCCTTCCCGTTGGTGATATGTCGACGTTTAAATACTCCTTTCACTCAGTTTTACACGACGAATGTGGTGCACATCGTGTCAAGCTGCAAAAACACGCGCAATCGTCCTCAAAACGCGGTCTTTCGTCAATTTTGACGAAAAATGTCTGTAATTTCCTTCCCGTTGGTGGTATTTTGACGTATAGACGCTCCGCTCACTCAGTTTTAAACGCCGAATGTGGTGCACGTGGCGTTCAGCTGCAAAACCACGCGCAATCGTCCTCAAAACGCGATCTTTCGTCGATTTTCACGAAAAATGTCTGTAATTTCCATCCCGTTGGAGATATTTTGAAGTCTAAGAGCTGCTTACACAATTTTACACGCCGAACGTAGTGCACGTGGTGTTTACCTGCAATAACACGCGCAATAGCTCGCAAAACGCGATATTTCCTCGTTTCTTGACGAAAAATGACTGTAATATCCCACCTGTAGGAGATATTTCGAAGTTTTAACGCTCTTTTAACTCCACCTGACAAGCCAAATGCAGTGCATGCTGTTCCCAGCATCGAAACAAGACCAGTTGCACGCAAAACGCGATCTATCGTCGTATCTTGACAAGAAATGACTGTAATTTCCTTCCCGTTGGAGGTATTTCGACGTTTAAACGCTCCATTCACTCAGTTTTACACGCCGAATGCAGTGCACGTCGCGTCTAGCTGCAGAACCACGCGAAATCGTTCTTAAAACGCGATCTTTCGTCCATTTTGACGAAAAATGACTGGAATTTCCATCCCGTTGGAGGTATTTCGACATGGAAACGCTCGTTATATTCAATTTTGCACGCCGAATGTAGTGCACGTAGCGTGTAGCTGCAACACCACGCGCAATATCTCGCAGAACACGATCTTTCGTCGATTTTGACGAAAAATTTCTGTAATATCTTTTCCCGTTGGAGATATTCGGCGTTTAAACGCTCCTTTCACTCAGTTGTACACGCCGAATGCAGTGCACGTCGCGTCTAGCGGAAAAACCGGGCACAATCGTCTTCAAAATGCGATCTTTCGTTGATTTTGACGAAAAATGACAGTAATTTCTTTCTTGCTGGAGATATTTGTATGTTTAAGCGTTTCTTTCACTCAGTTTTACACGCCGAATGTTGTGCACGTAACGTTTACCTGCAATAACACGCGGAATAGCTCGCAAAACGCAATCTTTCATCGTATCTTTACGAAAAATGACTGTAATGTCCTACCTGTTGGTGATATTTCGAAGTTTTAACGCTCTTTTAACTCCACCTGACAAGCCAAATGCAGTGCATGCTGTTCCCAGCATCGAAACAAGACCAGTTGCACGCAAAACGCGATCTATCGTCGTATCTTGACAAGAAATGACTGTAATTTCCTTCCCGTTGGAGGTATTTCGACGTTTAAACGCTCCATTATCTCAGTTTTACACGCCGAATGCAGTGCACGTCGTGTCTAGCCGCAAAGCCACGCGCAATCGTCCTCAAAACGCGATCTTTCGTCGATTTTCTCGAAAAATGTCTGTAATTTCCTTCCCGTTGGAGATATTTTGAAGTCGAAGCGCTCCTTTCACTCAGTTTTACACGCCGAATGTTATGCACGTCGCGTCTAGCTGCAAAATCACGCGTAATCGTCTTCAAAATGCGATCTTCCGTTGATTTTGACGAAAAATGACTGTAATTTCTTTCCCGCTGGAGATATTTGTATGTTTAAGCGTTTCTTTCACTCAGTTTTAGACGCCGAATGTAGTGCACGTCGCGTCTATCTGCAAAACCATGCGCAATCGTTCTTAAAACGCGATCTTTCGTCGATTTTGACGAAAAATGACTGGAATTTCCATTCCGTTGGAGATATTTTTACATCTAATCGATCCTTTCACTCAGTTTTGCACGCCGAATGTAGTGCACGTGGCGTGTAGCTGCAAAACCACGCGCAATCGTTCTCAAAACGCGATGTTTCGTCGATTTTCTCGCTAAATGTCTGTAATTTCCTTACCGTTGGAGATATTTTGAAGACTAAGCGCTGCTTCCACACAATATTACACGCCAATTGTGGTGCACGTCGCGTCTAGCTGAAAAACCAGGCGCAATCGTCTTCAAAATGCGATCTTCCGTTGATTTTGACGAAAAATAACTGTAATTTCTCTCCCGCTGGAGATATTTGTATGTATAAGTGTTTCTTTCACTGAGTTTTACACGCCGAACGTAGTGCACGTGGCGTTTACCTGCAATAACACGCGCAATAGCTCGCAAAACGCAATCTTTCGTCGTATCTTTACGAAAAATGACTGCAAAGTCCTACCTGATGGTGATATTTCGAAGTTTTAACGCACTTTTAACTCCATCTTACAAGTCAAATGCAGTGCACGCTGTTTCCAGCATGGAAACAAGACCAGTTGCACGCAAAACGCAATCTTTCGTTGTCTCTTGACGGGAAATGACTGTAATTTCCTTCCCGTTGGAGGTATTTCGACGTTTAAACGCTCCTTTCACTCAGTTTTACACGCCGAATCTAGTGCACGTCGCGTCTAACTGCAAACCAACGCGCAATAGAGAGCAAAACGCGACATATCGTCGATTATATAGAGAAAGGACTGTAATTTCCTTCCCGTTGGAGATATTCCGACGTTTAAGCGTTCCTTTCACTTAGTTTTACACGCCGGATGCAGTGCACGTAGTGTCAAGCTGCAAAACCACGCGCAATCGTCCTCAAAACTCGATCTTTCGTCGATTTTCTCGAGAAATGTCTGTAATTTCTTTCCCGCTGGAGATATTTGTACGTTTAAGCGTTCCTGTCACTCAGTTTTACACGACGAATATGTTACACGTATCGTCTAGATGCAAAATCACGCGCAATCATTCTTAAAACGCGATCTTTCGTCGATTTTGACGAAGAATGACTGGAATTTCCATAACGTTGGAGGTATTTCGACGTTTAAACACTCCTTTCACTCAGTTTTACACGCCGAATGTGAAGCACGTCTAGCTGCAAAACCACGCGCAATCGTTCTCATAATGAGATATTTCGTTGATTTTGACGAAAAAATGACTGTAATTTCTTTCCCGTTGGAGATATTCGGCGTTTAAACGCATCTTTCGCTCAGTTTTACACGCGGAATGCGGTGCACGTCGCGTCTAGCTGCAAAACCACGCGCAATCGTCTTCAACATGCGATCTTTCGTTGGTTTTGACGAAAAATGACTGTAATTCCTTTCCCGCTGGAGATATTTGTACGTACAAGCGATTCCTTCACTCAGCCTTGCACGCCGAATCTAATGCACGTCGCGTCTAACTGCAAAACGACGCGCAATCGTCCTCAAAACGCGATCTTTCGCCGATTTTCTCCAAAAGTGTCTGTAATTTCCTTCCCGTTGGAGATATTTTGAAGTCGAAGCGCTGCTTCCTCACAATATTACACGCGGAATGTGGTGCACGTGGCGTGTAGCTGCAAAACTACGCGGAATCGTTCTCGACATGTGATCTCTCGTCGATTTTAACGAGAAATGTCTGTAATTTCTTTACCCGTTGGAGATATTCAGCGTTTAAACGCTCCTTTCACTCAGTTTTACATGCCGAATATGGTGCACGTCGCGTCTAGCTTCGAAACCACGCGCAATCGTCTTCAAAATGCGATCTTTCATTGATTTTGACGAAAAATCCCTGTAATTTCTATCCCGTTTGAGATATTCGGCGTTTAAACGCTCCTTTCAATCAATTTTGCACGCCGAGTGTAGTGCACGTCGCGTGTAGCTGCAACACCTCGCGCAATATCTCGCAGAACACGATCATCCGTCGATTTTGACGAAAAATGTCTATAATGTCCTTCCCGTTGTAGTTATTTCGACATCAAAACGCTCGTTCCATACAATTTTGCACGCCGAATGTAGTGCACGTCGTGTCTAGCCGCAAAGCCACGCGCAATCGTCCTCAAAACGCGATCTTTCGTCGATTTTCTCGAAAAATGTCTGTAATTTCCTTCCGTTGGAGATATTTTGAAGTCGAAGCGCTCCTTTCACTCAGTTTTACACGCCGAATGTTATGCACGTCGCGTCTAGCAGCAAAATCACGCATAATCGTCTTCAAAATGCGATCTTCCGTTTATTTTGACGAAAAATGACTGTAATTTCTTTCTTGCTGGAGATATTTGTATGTTTAAGCGTTTCTTTCACTCAGTTTTACACGCCGAATGTTGTGCACGTAGCGTTTACCTGCAATAACACGCGGAATAGCTCGCAAAACGCAATCTTTCGTCGTATCTCTACGAAAAATGACTGTAATGTCCTACCTGTTGGTGATATTTCGAAGTTTTAACGCTCTTTTAACTCCACCTGACAAGCCAAATGCAGTGCATGCTGTTCCCAGCATCGAAACAAGTCCAGTTGCACGGAAAACGCGATCTATCGTCGTATCTTGACAAGAAATGACTGTAATTTCCTTCCCGTTGGAGGTATTTCGACGTTTAAACGCTCCATTAACTCAGTTTTACACGCCGAATGTTATGCACGTCGCGTCTAGCTGCAAAATCACGCGTAATCGTCTTCAAAATGCGATCTTCCGTTGAATTTGACGAAAAATGACTGTAATTTCTTTCCCGCTGGAGATATTTGTATGTTTAAGCGTTTCTTTCACTCAGTTTTAGACGCCGAATGTAGTGCACGTGGCGTTTACCTGCAATACCACGCGCAATAGCTCGCAAAACGTGAATCTTTCGTCGATTTTGACGAAAAATGTCTGTAATTTCTTCCTGTTGGAGGTATTTCGACGTGAAAACGCTCGTTTCCCTCAGTTCTACATGCCGAATGTGATGCACGTCGCGTCTAGCAGCAAAATCACGCATAATCGTCTTCAAAATGCGATCTTCCGTTTATTTTGACGAAAAATGACTGTAATTTCTTTCCCGCTGGAGATATTTGTATGTTTAAGCGTTTCTTTCACTCAGTTTTAGACACCGAATGTAGTGCACGTGGCGTTTACCTGCAACACCACGCGCAATAGCTCGCAAAACGTGAATCTTTCGTCGATTTTGACGAAAAATGTCTGTAATTTCCTTCCCGTTGGAGGTATTTCGACGTGAAAACGCTCCTTTCACTCAGTTCTACATGCCGAATGTGATGCACGTCGCGTCTATCTGCAAAACCATGCGCAATCGTTCTTAAAACGCGATCTTTCGTCGATTTTGACGAAAACTGACTGGAATTTCCATTCCGTTGGAGATATTTTTACGTCTAAGCGATCCTTTCACTCAGTTTTGCACGCCGAATGTAGTGCACGTGGCGTGTAGCTGCAAAACCACGCGCAATCATTCTCAAAACGCGATCTTTCGTCGATTTTCTCGATAAATGTCTGTAATTTCCTTACCGTTGGAGATATTGTGAAGTCTAAGCGCTGTTTTCACACAAATTTACACGCCGATCGTGGTGCACGTCGCGTCTAGCAGGAAAACCAGGCGCAATCTTCTTCAAAATGCGATCTTCCGTTGATTTTGAGGAAAAATAACTGTAATTTCTTTCCCGCTGGACATATTTGTATGTTTAAGCGTTTCTTTCACTCAGTTTTACACGCCGAATGTGACGCATGTCTCGTCTATACTGCAAAACCACGCGCAATAGCTCGCAAAACGCGGTCTCTCGTCGATTTTGACGAGAAATGTCTGTAACTCCTTTTCCCGTTGGAGATATTCTGACGTTTAAGCGTTGCTTTCACTCAGTTTTACACGCCGAATGCAGTGCACGTCGTGTCAAGCTGCAAAACTACGCACAATCGTCCTCAAAACGCGATCTTTCGTCGATTTTCTCGAAAAATAACTGTAATTTCTTTCCCGTTGGAGATATTCGACGTTTACACGCACCTTTCAGTCAGTTTCACACGCCGAATGTGGTACACTTCGCGTCTAACTGCAAAACCACGCGCAATAGCTCGCAAAACGCCATCTTTCGGCGATTTTAACGATAAATATCTGTAATTTCCTACCGTTGAAGGTATTTCGACGTTTAAACGTTCCTTTCACTCAGTTCTACACGCCGAATGTGGTGCACGTCGTGTCAAGCTGAAAAACCAGGCGCAATATCTCGCAAAACGCACTCTTTCGTCGTTTATAACGAAAAATGTCTGTAATTTCCTTACCGTTAGATGTATTTCGACATTTAAGCGTTCCTTTCACACAGTTTTACACGCCGATTGTGGTGCACGTAGCGTGTAGCTGCAAAACCACGCGCAATCGTTTTCAAAACGCGATCTTTCGTCGGGTTTCGCGATAAATGTATTTAATTTCCACACGTTGAAGGTATTTCGACGTTTAAGCGTTCCTTTCACTCAGTTCTACACGCTGAATGTGGTGCACGTCGTGTCAAGCTGCAAAACCACGCGCAATCGTCCTCAAAACGCGATCATCCGTTGATTTTGACGAAAAATGGCAGTAATTTCTTTCTTGCTGGAGATATTTGTATGTTTAAGCGTTTCTTTCACTCAGTTTTACACGCCGAATGTTGTGCACGTAGCGTTTACCTGCAATAACACGCGGAATAGCTCGCAAAACGCAATCTTTCGTCGTATCTCTACGAAAAATGACTGTAATGTCCTACCTGTTGGTGATATTTCGAAGTTTTAACGCTCTTTTAACTCCACCTGACAAGCCAAATGCAGTGCATGCTGTTCCCAGCATCGAAACAAGACCAGTTGCACGGAAAACGCGATCTATCGTCGTATCTTGACAAGAAATGACTGTAATTTCCTTCCCGTTGGAGGTATTTCGACGTTTAAACGCTCCATTAACTCAGCTTTACACGCCGAATGCAGTGCACGTCGTGTCTAGCCGCAAAGCCACGCGCAATCGTCCTCAAAACGCGATCTTTCGTCGATTTTCTCGAAAAATGTCTGTAATTTCCTTCCCGTTGGAGATATTTTGAAGTCGAAGCGCTCCTTTCACTCAGTTTTACACGCCGAATGTTATGCACGTCGCGTCTAGCTGCAAAATCACGCGTAATCGTCTTCAAAATGCGATCTTCCGTTGATTTTGACGAAAAATGACTGTAATTTCTTTCCCGCTGGAGATATTTGTATGTTTAAGCGTTTCTTTCACTCAGTTTTAGACGCCGAATGTAGTGCACGTGGCGTTTACCTGCAATACCACGCGCAATAGCTCGCAAAACGTGAATCTTTCGTCGATTTTGACGAAAAATGTCTGTAATTTCTTCCTGTTGGAGGTATTTCGACGTGAAAACGCTCGTTTCACTCAGTTTTACACGCCGAATGTTATGCACGTCGCGTCTAGCAGCAAAATCACGCATAATCGTCTTCAAAATGCGATCTTCCGTTTATTCTGACGAAAAATGACTGTAATTTCTTTCCCGCTGGAGATATTTGTATGTTTAAGCGTTTGTTTCACTCAGTTTTAGACACCGAATGTAGTGCACGTGGCGTTTACCTGCAACACCACGCGCAATAGCTCGCAAAACGTGAATCTTTCGTCGATTTTGACGAAAAATGTCTGTAATTTCCTTCCCGTTGGAGGTATTTCGACGTGAAAACGCTCCTTTCACTCAGTTCTACATGCCGAATGTGATGCACGTCGCGTCTATCTGCAAAACCATGCGCAATCGTTCTTAAAACGCGATCTTTCGTCGATTTTGACGAAAACTGACTGGAATTTCCATTCCGTTGGAGATATTTTTACGTCTAAGCGATCCTTTCACTCAGTTTTGCACGCCGAATGTAGTGCACGTGGCGTGTAGCTGCAAAACCACGCGCAATCATTCTCAAAACGCGATCTTTCGTCGATTTTCTCGATAAATGTCTGTAATTTCCTTACCGTTGGAGATATTGTGAAGTCTAAGCGCTGTTTTCACACAAATTTACACGCCGATCGTG
The DNA here is from genome assembly GCA_037178635.1 of Bombus dahlbomii. Taxonomy (NCBI): domain Eukaryota; kingdom Metazoa; phylum Arthropoda; class Insecta; order Hymenoptera; family Apidae; genus Bombus; species Bombus dahlbomii. Next base: position 179,078 of record CM074111.1, read on the forward strand.
GTGCACGTCGCGTCTAGCAGGAAAACCAGGCGCAATCTTCTTCAAAATGCGATCTTCCGTTGATTTTGAGGAAAAATAACTGTAATTTCTTTCCCGCTGGACATATTTGTATGTTTAAGCGTTTCTTTCACTCAGTTTTACACGCCGAATGTGACGCATGTCTCGTCTATACTGCAAAACCACGCGCAATAGCTCGCAAAACGCGGTCTCTCGTCGATTTTGACGAGAAATGTCTGTAACTCCTTTTCCCGTTGGAGATATTCTGACGTTTAAGCGTTGCTTTCACTCAGTTTTACACGCCGAATGCAGTGCACGTCGTGTCAAGCTGCAAAACTACGCACAATCGTCCTCAAAACGCGATCTTTCGTCGATTTTCTCGAAAAATAACTGTAATTTCTTTCCCGTTGGAGATATTCGACGTTTACACGCACCTTTCAGTCAGTTTCACACGCCGAATGTGGTACACTTCGCGTCTAACTGCAAAACCACGCGCAATAGCTCGCAAAACGCCATCTTTCGGCGATTTTAACGATAAATATCTGTAATTTCCTACCGTTGAAGGTATTTCGACGTTTAAACGTTCCTTTCACTCAGTTCTACACGCCGAATGTGGTGCACGTCGTGTCAAGCTGAAAAACCAGGCGCAATATCTCGCAAAACGCACTCTTTCGTCGTTTATAACGAAAAATGTCTGTAATTTCCTTACCGTTAGATGTATTTCGACATTTAAGCGTTCCTTTCACACAGTTTTACACGCCGATTGTGGTGCACGTAGCGTGTAGCTGCAAAACCACGCGCAATCGTTTTCAAAACGCGATCTTTCGTCGGGTTTCGCGATAAATGTATTTAATTTCCACACGTTGAAGGTATTTCGACGTTTAAGCGTTCCTTTCACTCAGTTCTACACGCTGAATGTGGTGCACGTCGTGTCAAGCTGCAAAACCACGCGCAATCGTCCTCAAAACGCGATCATCCGTTGATTTTGACGAAAAATGGCAGTAATTTCTTTCTTGCTGGAGATATTTGTATGTTTAAGCGTTTCTTTCACTCAGTTTTACACGCCGAATGTTGTGCACGTAGCGTTTACCTGCAATAACACGCGGAATAGCTCGCAAAACGCAATCTTTCGTCGTATCTCTACGAAAAATGACTGTAATGTCCTACCTGTTGGTGATATTTCGAAGTTTTAACGCTCTTTTAACTCCACCTGACAAGCCAAATGCAGTGCATGCTGTTCCCAGCATCGAAACAAGACCAGTTGCACGGAAAACGCGATCTATCGTCGTATCTTGACAAGAAATGACTGTAATTTCCTTCCCGTTGGAGGTATTTCGACGTTTAAACGCTCCATTAACTCAGCTTTACACGCCGAATGCAGTGCACGTCGTGTCTAGCCGCAAAGCCACGCGCAATCGTCCTCAAAACGCGATCTTTCGTCGATTTTCTCGAAAAATGTCTGTAATTTCCTTCCCGTTGGAGATATTTTGAAGTCGAAGCGCTCCTTTCACTCAGTTTTACACGCCGAATGTTATGCACGTCGCGTCTAGCTGCAAAATCACGCGTAATCGTCTTCAAAATGCGATCTTCCGTTGATTTTGACGAAAAATGACTGTAATTTCTTTCCCGCTGGAGATATTTGTATGTTTAAGCGTTTCTTTCACTCAGTTTTAGACGCCGAATGTAGTGCACGTGGCGTTTACCTGCAATACCACGCGCAATAGCTCGCAAAACGTGAATCTTTCGTCGATTTTGACGAAAAATGTCTGTAATTTCTTCCTGTTGGAGGTATTTCGACGTGAAAACGCTCGTTTCACTCAGTTTTACACGCCGAATGTTATGCACGTCGCGTCTAGCAGCAAAATCACGCATAATCGTCTTCAAAATGCGATCTTCCGTTTATTCTGACGAAAAATGACTGTAATTTCTTTCCCGCTGGAGATATTTGTATGTTTAAGCGTTTGTTTCACTCAGTTTTAGACACCGAATGTAGTGCACGTGGCGTTTACCTGCAACACCACGCGCAATAGCTCGCAAAACGTGAATCTTTCGTCGATTTTGACGAAAAATGTCTGTAATTTCCTTCCCGTTGGAGGTATTTCGACGTGAAAACGCTCCTTTCACTCAGTTCTACATGCCGAATGTGATGCACGTCGCGTCTATCTGCAAAACCATGCGCAATCGTTCTTAAAACGCGATCTTTCGTCGATTTTGACGAAAACTGACTGGAATTTCCATTCCGTTGGAGATATTTTTACGTCTAAGCGATCCTTTCACTCAGTTTTGCACGCCGAATGTAGTGCACGTGGCGTGTAGCTGCAAAACCACGCGCAATCATTCTCAAAACGCGATCTTTCGTCGATTTTCTCGATAAATGTCTGTAATTTCCTTACCGTTGGAGATATTGTGAAGTCTAAGCGCTGTTTTCACACAAATTTACACGCCGATCGTGGTGCACGTCGCGTCTAGCAGGAAAACCAGGCGCAATCTTCTTCAAAATGCGATCTTCCGTTGATTTTGAGGAAAAATAACTGTAATTTCTTTCCCGCTGGACATATTTGTATGTTTAAGCGTTTCTTTCACTCAGTTTTACACGCCGAATGTGACGCATGTCTCGTCTATACTGCAAAACCACGCGCAATAGCTCGCAAAACGCGGTCTCTCGTCGATTTTGACGAGAAATGTCTGTAACTCCTTTTCCCGTTGGAGATATTCTGACGTTTAAGCGTTGCTTTCACTCAGTTTTACACGCCGAATGCAGTGCACGTCGTGTCAAGCTGCAAAACTACGCACAATCGTCCTCAAAACGCGATCTTTCGTCGATTTTCTCGAAAAATAACTGTAATTTCTTTCCCGTTGGAGATATTCGACGTTTACACGCACCTTTCAGTCAGTTTCACACGCCGAATGTGGTACACTTCGCGTCTAACTGCAAAACCACGCGCAATAGCTCGCAAAACGCCATCTTTCGGCGATTTTAACGATAAATATCTGTAATTTCCTACCGTTGAAGGTATTTCGACGTTTAAACGTTCCTTTCACTCAGTTCTACACGCCGAATGTGGTGCACGTCGTGTCAAGCTGAAAAACCAGGCGCAATATCTCGCAAAACGCACTCTTTCGTCGTTTATAACGAAAAATGTCTGTAATTTCCTTACCGTTAGATGTATTTCGACATTTAAGCGTTCCTTTCACACAGTTTTACACGCCGATTGTGGTGCACGTAGCGTGTAGCTGCAAAACCACGCGCAATCGTTTTCAAAACGCGATCTTTCGTCGGGTTTCGCGATAAATGTATTTAATTTCCACACGTTGAAGGTATTTCGACGTTTAAGCGTTCCTTTCACTCAGTTCTACACGCTGAATGTGGTGCACGTCGTGTCAAGCTGCAAAACCACGCGCAATCGTCCTCAAAACGCGATCATCCGTTGATTTTGACGAAAAATGGCAGTAATTTCTTTCTTGCTGGAGATATTTGTATGTTTAAGCGTTTCTTTCACTCAGTTTTACACGCCGAATGTTGTGCACGTAGCGTTTACCTGCAATAACACGCGGAATAGCTCGCAAAACGCAATCTTTCGTCGTATCTCTACGAAAAATGACTGTAATGTCCTACCTGTTGGTGATATTTCGAAGTTTTAACGCTCTTTTAACTCCACCTGACAAGCCAAATGCAGTGCATGCTGTTCCCAGCATCGAAACAAGACCAGTTGCACGGAAAACGCGATCTATCGTCGTATCTTGACAAGAAATGACTGTAATTTCCTTCCCGTTGGAGGTATTTCGACGTTTAAACGCTCCATTAACTCAGCTTTACACGCCGAATGCAGTGCACGTCGTGTCTAGCCGCAAAGCCACGCGCAATCGTCCTCAAAACGCGATCTTTCGTCGATTTTCTCGAAAAATGTCTGTAATTTCCTTCCCGTTGGAGATATTTTGAAGTCGAAGCGCTCCTTTCACTCAGTTTTACACGCCGAATGTTATGCACGTCGCGTCTAGCTGCAAAATCACGCGTAATCGTCTTCAAAATGCGATCTTCCGTTGATTTTGACGAAAAATGACTGTAATTTCTTTCCCGCTGGAGATATTTGTATGTTTAAGCGTTTCTTTCACTCAGTTTTAGACGCCGAATGTAGTGCACGTGGCGTTTACCTGCAATACCACGCGCAATAGCTCGCAAAACGTGAATCTTTCGTCGATTTTGACGAAAAATGTCTGTAATTTCTTCCTGTTGGAGGTATTTCGACGTGAAAACGCTCGTTTCACTCAGTTTTACACGCCGAATGTTATGCACGTCGCGTCTAGCAGCAAAATCACGCATAATCGTCTTCAAAATGCGATCTTCCGTTTATTCTGACGAAAAATGACTGTAATTTCTTTCCCGCTGGAGATATTTGTATGTTTAAGCGTTTGTTTCACTCAGTTTTAGACACCGAATGTAGTGCACGTGGCGTTTACCTGCAACACCACGCGCAATAGCTCGCAAAACGTGAATCTTTCGTCGATTTTGACGAAAAATGTCTGTAATTTCCTTCCCGTTGGAGGTATTTCGACGTGAAAACGCTCCTTTCACTCAGTTCTACATGCCGAATGTGATGCACGTCGCGTCTATCTGCAAAACCATGCGCAATCGTTCTTAAAACGCGATCTTTCGTCGATTTTGACGAAAACTGACTGGAATTTCCATTCCGTTGGAGATATTTTTACGTCTAAGCGATCCTTTCACTCAGTTTTGCACGCCGAATGTAGTGCACGTGGCGTGTAGCTGCAAAACCACGCGCAATCATTCTCAAAACGCGATCTTTCGTCGATTTTCTCGATAAATGTCTGTAATTTCCTTACCGTTGGAGATATTTTGAAGTCTAAGCGCTGTTTTCACACAAATTTACACGCCGATCGTGGTGCACGTCGCGTCTAGCAGGAAAACCAGGCGCAATCTTCTTCAAAATGCGATCTTCCGTTGATTTTGAGGAAAAATAACTGTAATTTCTTTCCCGCTGGACATATTTGTATGTTTAAGCGTTTCTTTCACTCAGTTTTACACGCCGAATGTGGCGCATGTCTCGTCTATACTGCAAAACCACGCGCAATAGCTCGCAAAACGCGGTCTCTCGTCGATTTTGACGAGAAATGTCTGTAACTCCTTTTCCCGTTGGAGATATTCTGACGTTTAAGCGTTGCTTTCACTCAGTTTTACACGCCGAATGCAGTGCACGTCGTGTCAAGCTGCAAAACTACGCACAATCGTCCTCAAAACGCGATCTTTCGTCGATTTTCTCGAAAAATAACTGTAATTTCTTTCCCGTTGGAGATATTCGACGTTTACACGCACCTTTCAGTCAGTTTCACACGCCGAATGTGGTACACTTCGCGTCTAACTGCAAAACCACGCGCAATCGTTCTCAAAATGCAATCTTTCGTCGATTTTCTCGAAACATGTCTGTAATTTCCATCCCGTTGGAGATTTTTTGAAGTCTAAGCGCTGCTTTCACACAGTTTTACACGCCGAACGTAGTGCACGTGGTGTTTACCTGCAATAACACGCGCAATAGCTCGCAAAACGCGATATTTCCTCGTTTCTTGACGAAAAATGACTGTAATATCCCACCTGTAGGAGATATTTCGAAGTTTTAACGCTCTTTTAACTCCATCTGACAAGCCAAATGCAGTGCACGCTGTTTCCAGCATCAAAACAAGACCAGTTGCACGCAAAACGCAAACTTTCGTCGTCTCTTGACGAGAAATGACTGTAATTTCCTTCCCGTTGGAGGTATTTCGACGTTTAAACGCTCCATTCACTCAGTTTTACACGCCGAATGCAGTGCACGTCGCGTCTAGCTGCAGAACCACGCGAAATGGTTCTTAAAACGCGATCTTTCGTCGATTTTGACGAAAACTGACTGGAATTTCCATCTCGTTGGAGGTATTTCGACATGGAAACGCTCGTTACATTCAATTTTGCACGCCGAATGTAGTGCACGTAGCGTGTAGCTGCAACACCACGCGCAATATCTCGCAGAACACGATCTTTCGTCGATTTTGACGAAAAAATTTCTGTAATATCTTTTCCCGTTGGAGATATTCGGCGATTAAACGCTCCTTTCACTCAGTTGTACACGCCGAATGCAGTACACGTCGCGTCTAGCGGAAAAACCAGGCACAATCGTCTTCAAAATGCGATCTTTCGTTGATTTTGACGAAAAATGGCAGTAATTTCTTTCTTGCTGGAGATATTTGTATGTTTAAGCGTTTCTTTCACTCAGTTTTACACGCCGAATGTTGTGCACGTAGCGTTTACCTGCAATAACACGCGGAATAGCTCGCAAAACGCAATCTTTCGTCGTATCTCTACGAAAAATGACTGTAATGTCCTACCTGTTGGTGATATTTCGAAGTTTTAACGCTCTTTTAACTCCACCTGACAAGCCAAATGCAGTGCATGCTGTTCCCAGCATCGAAACAAGACCAGTTGCACGGAAAACGCGATCTATCGTCGTATCTTGACAAGAAATGACTGTAATTTCCTTCCCGTTGGAGGTATTTCGACGTTTAAACGCTCCATTAACTCAGTTTTACACGCCGAATGCAGTGCACGTCGCGTCTATACTGCAAAACCACGCGCAATAACTCGCAATACGCGGTCTCTCGTCGATTTTGACGAGAAATATCTGTAATTTCTTTTCCCGTTGGAGATATTCAGTGTTTAAACGCTCCTTTCACCCAGATTTACACGCCGAATCTAGTGCACGTCGCGTCTAACTGCAAAACAACGCGCAATCGTCCTCAAAACGCGATCTTTAGCCGATTTTCTCCAAAAGTGTCTGTAATTTCCTTCCCGTTGGAGATATTTTGAAGTCGAAGCGCTGCTTCCACACAATATTACACGCCGATTGTGGTGCACGTCGCGTCTATACTGCAAAACCACGCGCAATAACTCGCAATACGCGGTCTCTCGTCGATTTTGACGAGAAATATCTGTAATTTCTTTTCCAGTTGGAGATATTCAGCGTTTAAACGCTCCTTGCACCCAGATTTACACGCCGAATGCAGTGCACGTCGCGTCTAGCTGCAAAACTACGCGCAATCGTACTCAAAATGCGATATTTCGTCGATTTTGACGAACAAATGACTGTGATTTCTTCCCGTTGGTGATATTCCACGTTTAAACGCTCCTTTCATTCAATTTTGAACGCCGAATGCAGTGCACGTCGCGTCTAGCCGCAAAACCACGCGCAATCGTCCTCAAAACGCGATCTTTCGTCGATTTTCTCGAAAAATGTCTGTAATTTCCTCCCCTTTGGAGATATTTTGAAGTCTAGGCGCTGCATTCACACAAATTTACACGCCGATTGTGGTGCACGTCGCGTCTAGCTGAATAACCAGGCGCAATAGTATTCAAAATGCGATCTTCCGTTGATTTTGAGGAAAAATGACTGTAATTTCTTTCCCGCTGGAGATATTTGTATGTTTAAGCGTTTCTTTCCCTCAGTTTTACACGCCGAATGTTGTGCACGTGGCGTTTACCTGCAATACCACGCGCTATAGCTCGCAAAACGTGAATCTTTCGTCGATTTTAACGATAAATGTCTGTTACTTCCTTCCCGTTGGAGGTATTTCTACGATTAAGTGTTCCATTCACTCAGTTCTACACGCCGATTGTGGTGCAGGTCGCGTCTAGCTGAAAAACCAGGCGCAATAGTCTTCAAAATGCGATCTTCCGTTGATTTTGAGGAAAAATGACTGTAATTTCTTTCCCGCTGGAGATATTTGTATGTTTAAGCGTTTCTTTCCCTCAGTTTTACACGCCGAATGTTGTGCACGTGGCGTTTACCTGCAATAACATGCGCAATAGCTCGCAAAACGCAATCGTTCGTCGTATCTTTACGAAAAATGACTGTAATGTCCTACCTGATGGTGATATTTCGAAGTTTTAACGCTCTTTTAACACCATCTGTCAAGCCAAATGGAGTGCACGCTGTTTCCAGCGTCAAAACAAGGCCAGTTGCACGCACGACGCGATTTTTCGTCGTATCTTTGCGAAAAATTACTGAAATTTCCTTCGCGTTGGAGATATTTTTACGCTTAAGCGCTCTTTTACCTGCTGCTCATTACATGCCGAATGTAGCGCTCGCTAGGTTCATAGTCGAAACAAGCCGAGCCGGTTTTATAACGCAATCATTCATTGATTATGACGAAAAATGACAGAAATTTCTTTCCCGTTGATGATATTTTTACGTTTAAACGCCCTTTTACCTCCTTTTGACAATACAAATGCACTCTGTTTCCAGCGTAAAAAAAGCCCAGTTGCTCGCTAAACGCGATCGTTCATCGTCACTTGACGAAAAATCATTGAAATATCCATCCTGTTGGAGATATTTCGAAGTTTTAACGCTCTTTTAACTCCATCTGACAAGCCAAATGCAGTGCACGCTGTTTCCAGTATCAAAAGAAGACCAGTTGCACGCAAAACGCGAGCTATCGTCGTATCTTTACGAAAAATGACTGTAATTTCCCACCTGTAGGAGATATTGAGAAGTTCTAACGCTCTTTTAACTCCATCTGACAAGCCAAATGCAGTGCACGCTGTTTCCAGTATCAAAAGAACACCAGTTGCGCACAAAACGCGATCAATCGTCGTATCTTTACGAAAAATGACTGTAATTTCCCACCTGTAGGAGATATTTTGAAGTTTTAACACTCTTTTAACTCCATCTGACAAGCCAAATGCATTGCACGCTGTTTCCAGCATCAACTCAAGACCAGTTGCACGCAAAGCGCGATCTATCGTCGTATCTTTACGAAAAATGACTGTAATTTCCCACCTATAGGAGATATTTCGAAGTTTTAACGCTCTTTTTACTCCACCTGACAAGCCAAATGCATTGCACGCTGTTTCCAGCATCAACTCAGACCAGTTGCACGCAAAACGCGATCTATCGTCGTATCTTTACGAAAAATGACTGTAATTTCCCACCTGTTGGAGATATTGAGAAGTTCTAACGCTCTTTTAACTCCATCTGACAAGCCAAATGCAGTGCACGCTGTTCCCAGCATCGAAACAAGACCAGTTGCACGCAAAACGCGATCTATCGTCGTATCTTTACGAAAGAAGACTGTAATTTCTCTCCCGCTTTAGATATTTGTATGTTGAAGTGTTTCTTTCTCTCAGCTTTAGACGCCGAATGTAGTGCACGTGGCGTTTACCTGCAATACCACGCGCAATAGCTCGCAAAACGTGAATCTTTCGTCGATTTTGACGAAAAATGAATGTAATTTCCTTCCAGTTGTAGGTATATCGACATCAAAACGATCGTATCATTCAATTTTGCACGCCGAATGTAGTGCACTTCGCGTTCAGCTGCAAAACCACGCGCAATATCTCGCAAAACGCACTCTTTCGTCGTTTATAACGAAAAATGTCTGCAATTTCCTTCCCGTTGGTGATATTTCGACGTTTAAACACTCCTTTCACTCAGTTTTACACGCCGAATGTGATGCACGTCGTGTCAAGCTGCAAAAACACGCGCAATCGTCCTCCAAACGCGGTCTTTCGTCAATTTTGACGAAAAATGTCTGTAATTTCCTTCCCGTTGGTGGTATTTTGACGTATAGACGCTCCGCTCACTCAGTTTTAAACGCCGAATGTGGTGCACGTGGCGTTTACCTGCAATACCACGCGCAATAGCTCGCGAAACGTGAATCTTTCGTCGATTTTGACGAAAAATGAATGTAATTTCCTTCCAGTTGGAGGTATATCGACATCATAACGATCGTATCATTCAATTTTGCACGCCGAATGTAGTGCACTTCGCGTTCAGCTGCAAAACCACGCGCAATATCTCGCAAAACGCACTCTTTCGTCGTTTATAACGAAAAATGTCTGCAATTTCCTTCCCGTTGGTGATATTTCGACGTTTAAACACTCCTTTCACTCAGTTTTACACGCCGAATGTGATGCACGTCGCGTCTAGCTGCAAAACTACGCACAACCGTCCTCAAAACGCGATCTTTCGTCGATTTTCTCGAAAAATGTCTATAATTTCCTTCCCGTTGGAGATATTTTGAAGTCTAAGCGCTGTTTTCTCACAAATTTACACGCCGATCGTGGTGCACGTCGCGTCTAGCAGGAAAACCAGGTGCAATCTTCTTCAATATGCGATCTTCCGTTAATTTTGAGGAAAAATAACTGTAATTTCTTTCCCGCTGGAGATAATTGTATGTTTAAGCGTTTCTTTCACTCAGTTTTACACGCCGAATGTGGCGCACGTCTCGTCTATACTGCAAAACCACGCGCAATATCTCGCAAAACGCGGTCTCTCGTCGATTTTCTCGAAAAATGTCTGTAATTTCCATCCCGTTGGAGGTATTTCGACATGAAAACGCTCGTTTCATTCAATTTTGCACGCCGAATGTAGTGCACGTAGCGTGTAGCTGCAACACCACGCGCAATATCTCGCAGAACACGATCTTTCGTCGATTTTGACGAAAAAATTTCTGTAATATCTTTTCCCGTTGGAGATATTCGGCGTTTAAACGCTCCTTTCACTCAGTTTTACACGCCGAATGTTGTGCACGTGGCGTTTACCTGCAATAACACGCGCAATAGCTCGCAAAACGCAATCTTTCGTCGTATCTTTAAGAAAAATGACTGTAATGTCCTACCTGTTGGTGATATTTCGAAGTTTTAACGCTCTTTTAACTCCATCTGACAAGCCAAATGCAGTGCATGCTGTTCCCAGCATCGAAACAAGACCAGTTGCACGCAAAACGCGATCTATCGTCGTATCTTGACGAGAAATGACTGTAATTTCCTTCCCGTTGGAGGTGTTTCGACGTTTAAACGCTCCATTCACTCAGTTTTACACGCCGAATGCAGTGTACGTCGCGTCTAGCTGCAGAACCACGCGCAATCGTTCTTAAAACGCGATCTTTCGTCGATTTTGACGAAAAATGACTGGAATTTCCATCCCGTTGGAGGTATTTCGACATGAAAACGATCGTTTCATTCAATTTTGCACGCCGAATGTAGTGCACGTAGCGTGTAGCTGCAACACCACGCGCAATATCTCGCAGAACACGATCTTTCGTCGATTTTGACGAAAAAATTTCTGTAATATCTTTTCCCGTTGGAGATATTCGGCGTTTAAACGCTCCTTTCACTCAGTTTTACACGCCGAATGCAGTGCACGTCGCGTCTAGCGGAAAAACCAGGCGCAATCGTCTTCAAAATGCGATCTTTCGTTGCTTTTGACGAAAAATGACAGTAATTTCTTTCCCGCTGGAGATATTTGTATGTTTAAGCGTTCCTTTCACTCAGTTTTACACGCCGAATGCAGTGCACGTCGCGTATGGCCGCAAAACCACGCGCAATCATCTTCAAGATGCGATCTTTTGTTGATTTTGACGAAAAATGACTGTAATTCCTTTCCCGCTGGAGATATTTGTACGTTCAAGCGATCCGTTCACTCAGTTTTACACGCCGAATGTGGTGCACCTCGCGTCTATACTGCAAAACCACGCGTAATAGCTCGCAAAACGCGCTCTTTCGTCGATTTTGACGAACAAATGACTGTAATTTCTTCCCGCTGATGATATTCCACGTTTAAACGCACCTTTCACTCAGTTTTACACGCCGAATGCAGTGCACGTCGTGTCAAGCTGCAAAAACACGCGCAATCGTCCTCAAAACGCGGTCTTTCGTCAATTTTGACGAAAAATGTCTGTAATTTCCTTCCTGTTGGTGGTATTTTGACGTATAGACGCTCCGCTCACTCAGTTTTAAACGCCGAATGTGGTGCACGTCGCGTCTAGCTGTGAAACCACGCGCAATCGTTCTCAAAATGCGATCCTTCTTTGATTTTGACGAAAAATGACTGTAATTCCTTTCCCGCTGGAGATATTTGTACGTACAAGCGATCCCTTCACTCAGTCTTGCACGCCGTATGTAGTGCACGTCGCGTCTAGCTGCAAAATCTCGCGCAATCGTTCTCAAAATGCGATCTTTCGTCGTTTTGGACGAAAAATGACTGCAATTTCCATCCCGTTGCAGATATTTTGACGTCTAAGCGATATTTTCACACAGTTTTGCACGCCGAATGTAGTGCACGTGGCGTGTAGCTGCAAAACCACGCGGAATCGTTCTCAACACGTGATCTTTCGTCGATTTTCTCGATAAATGTCTGTAATTTCCTTACTGTTGGAGATATTTTGAAGTCTAAGAGCTGCATCCACACAATATTACAAGCCGATTGTGGTGCACGTCGCGTCTATACTGCAAAACCACGCGCAATAACTCGCAAAACGCGGTCTCTCGTCGATTTTAACGAGAAATGTCTGTAATTTCTTTACCCGTTGGAGATATTCAGCGTTTAAACGCTCCTTTCACTCAGTTTTACACGCCGAATATGGTGCACGTCGCGTCTAGCTTCGAAACCACGCGCAATCGTCTTCAAAATGCGATCTTTCATTGATTTTGACGAAAAATCCCTGTAATTTCTATCCTGTTGGAGATATTCGGCGTTAAAACGCTCCTTTCATTAAATTTTGCACGCCGAGTGTAGTGTACGTCGCGTGTAGCTGCAACACCTCGCGCAATATCTCGCAGAACACGATCATCCGTCGATTTTGACGAAAAATGTCTATAATGTCCTTCCCGTTGGAGTTATTTCGACATCAAAACGCTCGTTTCATACAATTTTGCACGCCGAATGTAGTGCACGTCGTGTCTAGCCGCAAAGCCACGCGCAATCGTCCTCAAAACGCGATCTTTCGTCGATTTTCTCGAAAAATGTCTGTAATTTCCTTCCCGTTGGAGATATTTTGAAGTAGAAGCGCTCCTTTCACCCAGTTTTACACGCCGAATGTTATGCACGTCGCGTCTAGCAGCAAAATCACGCGTAATCGTCTTCAAAATGCGATCTTCCGTTTATTTTGACGAAAAATGACTGTAATTTCTTTCCCGCTGGAGATATTTGTATGTTTAAGCGTTTTTTTCACTCAGTTTTAGACGCCGAATGTAGTGCACGTGGCGTTTACCTGCAATACCACGCGCAATAGCTCGCAAAACGTGAATCTTTCGTCGATTTTGACGAAAAATGTCTGTAATTTCCTTCCCGTTGGAGGTATTTCGACGTGAAAACGTTCCTTTCACTCAGTTCTACATGCCGAATGTGATGCACGTCGCGTCTATCTGCAAAACCATGCGCAATCGTTCTTAAAACGCGATCTTTCGTCGATTTTGACGAAAAATGACTGGAATTTCCTTACCGTTGGAGATATTTTGAAGACTAAGCGCTGCTTCCACACAATATTACACGCCGATTGTGGTGCACGTCGCGTCTATACTGCAAAACCACGCGCAATAGAAAGCAAAACGCGATATATAGTCGATTATATAGAAAAAGGACTGTAATTTCCTTCCCGTTGGAGATATTCTGACGTTTAAGCGTTCCTTTCACTTAGTTTTACACGCCGAATGCAGTGCACGTCGTGTCAAGCTGCAAAACCACGCGCAATCGTCCTCGAAACTCGATCTTTCGTCCATTTTATCGAAAAATGTCTGTAATTTCTTTCCCGCTGGAGATATTTGTACGTTTAACCGTTCCTGTCACTCAATTTTACACGACGAATATGGTACACGTTGCGTCTAGATGCAAAACCACGCGTAATCGTTCTCAAAATGCGATCTTTCGTCGATTTTGACGAAAAATTTCTATAATGTCCTTCCCGTTGGAGTTATTTCGACATCGAAACGCTCGTTTCATTCAATTTTGCACGCCGAATGTAGTGTACGTCGCGTTCAGCTGCAAAACCACGAGCAATAGCTCGCAAAACGCGTTCTTTCGTCGGTTACAACGAAAAATGTCTGCAATTTCCTTCCCGTTGGAGATATCTTTACGCTTAAGCGCTATTTTACCTGCCCATTACATGCCGAATGTAGCGCTCGCTACGTTCAGAGTCGAAGCAAGCCGAGCAGGTGTTAAAACTCAATCTTTCATTGATTTTGACGAAAAATGACAGACATTTCCTTCCCGTTGATGATATTTTTACGTTTAAACGCCCTTTTACCTCCTTTTGACAATACAAATGCAGTGCACTCTGTTTCCTGCGTAAAAAAAGCCCAGTTGCTCGCTAAACGCGATCGTTCATCGTCACTTGACGAAAAATCATTGAAATATCCATCCCGTTGGAGATATTTTGAAGCTTTAACGCTCTTTTAACTCCATCTGACAAGGCATATGCAGTGCACGCTGTTTCCGGCATCAAAACTGGACCAGTTGCACGCAAAACGCGATCTATCGTCGTATCTTTACGAAAAATGAATGTAATATCCCACCTGTAGGAGATATTTCGAAGTTTTAACGCTCTTTTAACACCATCTGTCAAGCCAAATGGAGTGCACGCTGTTTCCAGCGTCAAAACAAGGCCAGTTGCACGCACGACGCGATCTTTCGTCGTATCTTTACGAAAAATTACTGAAATTTCCTTCCCGTTGGAGATATTTTTACGCTTAAGCGCTCTTTTACCTGCTGCTCATTACATGCCGAATGTAGCGCTCGCTAGGTTCATAGTCGAAACAAGCCGAGCCGGTTTTATAACGCAATCATTCATTGATTTTGACGAAAAATGACAGAAATTTCTTTCCCGTTGATGATATTTTTACGTTTAAACGCCCTTTTACCTCCTTTTGACAATACAGACGCAGTGCACTCTGTTTCCAGCGTCAAAATAGCCCAGTTGCTCGCAAAACGCGATCTTTCCTCGTTTCTTTACGAAAAATGACTGTAATTTCCCACCTGTAGGAGATATTTCGAAGTTTTAACGCTCTTTTAACTCCATCTGACAAGCCGTATGCAGTGCACGCTGTTTCCAGCATCAAAACAAGACCAGTTGCACGCAAAACGCAATCCTTCGTCGTCTCTTGACGAGAAATGACTGTAATTTCCCACCTGTAGGAGATATTTCGAAGTTTTAACGCTCTTTTAACTCCATCTGACAAGCCAAATGCAGTGCACGCTGTTTCCAGCATCAAAACAAGACCAGTTGCACGCAAAACGCAATCTTTCGTCGTATCTTTACGAAAAATGACTCTAATGTCCTACCTGTTGGAGATATTTCGAAGTTTTAACGCTCTTTTAACTCCATCTGACAAGCCAAATGCAGTGCACGCTGTTTCCAGCATCAAAACTGGACCAGTTGCACGCAAAACGCGATCTTTCGTCGCCTCTTGACGAGAAATGACTGTAATTTCCTTCCCGTTGGAGGTATTTCGACGCTTAAACGCTCCTTTCACTCAGTTTTACATGCCGAATGTAGTAAACGTCGCTTGTAGCTTCAAGACCACGCGCAATCGTTCTTAAAACGCGATGTTTCGTTGATTATGACGAGAAATGACTGAAGTTTCCTTCCCGTTGGTGGTATTTCTACGTTTAAGCGTTCCATTCACTCAGTTCTACACGCCGAATGTAGGAAACGTCGCTTGTAGCTTCAAGACCACGCGCAATCGTTCTTAAAACGCGATGTTTCGTTGATTTTGACGAGAAATGACTGAAGTTTCCTTCCCGTTGGAGATATCTTTACGCTTAAGCGCTATTTTACCTGCCCATTACATGCCGAATGTAGCGCTCGCTACGTTCAGAGTCGAAACAAGCCGAGCAGGTGTTAAAACTCAATCTTTCATTGATTTTGACGAAAAATGACAGACATTTCCTTCCCGTTGATGATATTTTTACGTTTAAACGCCCTTTTACCTCCTTTTGACAATACAAATGCAGTGCACTCTGTTTCCAGCGTAAAAAAAGCCCAGTTGCTCGCTAAACACGATCGTTCATCGTCACTTGACGAAAAATCATTGAAATATCCATCCCGTTGGAGATATTTTGAAGTTTTAACGCTCTTTTAACTCCATCTGACAAGGCATATGCAGTGCACGCTGTTTCCAGCATCAAAACTGGACCACTTGCACGCAAAACGCGATCTATCGTCGTATCTTTACGAAAAATGAATGTAATTTCCCACCTGTTGGTGATATTTCGAAGTTTTATCGCTGTTTTAACTCCATCTGACAAGCCAAATGCAGTGCATGCTGTTCCCAGCAACGAAACAAGACCAGTTGCACGCAAAACGCGATCTATCGTCGTATCTTGACGAGAAATGACTGTAATTTCCTTCCCGTTGGAGGTGTTTCGACGTTTAAACGCTCCATTCACACAGTTTTACACGCCGAATGTAGTGCACGTAGCGTGTAGCTGCAACACCACGCGCAATATCTCGCAGAACACGATCTTTCGTCGATTTTGACGAAAAAATTTCTGGAATATCTTTTCCCGTTGGAGATATTCGGCGTTTAAACGCTCCTTTCACTCAGTTTTACACGCCGAATGCAGTGCACGTCGCGTCTAGCGGAAAAACCAGGCGCAATCGTCTTCAAAATGCGATCTTTCGTTGCTTTTGACGAAAAATGACAGTAATTTCTTTCCCGCTGGAGATATTTGTATGTTTAAGCGTTCCTTTCACTCAGTTTTACACGCCGAATGCAGTGTACGTCGCGTATGGCCGCAAAACCACGCGCAATCATCTTCAAGATGCGATCTTTTGTTGATTTTGACGAAAAATGACTGTAATTCCTTTCCCGCTGGAGATATTTGTACGTTCAAGCGATCCGTTCACTCAGTTTTACACGCCGAATGTGGTGCACCTCGCGTCTATACTGCAAAACCACGCGTAATAGCTCGCAAAACGCGCTCTTTCGTCGATTTTGACGAACAAATGACTGTAATTTCTTCCCGCTGATGATATTCCACGTTTAAACGCACCTTTCACTCAGTTTTACACGCCGAATGTGGTGCACTTCGCGTCTAGCTGTGAAACCACGCGCAATCGTTCTCAAAATGCGATCTTTCTTTGATTTTGACGAAAAATGACTGTAATTCCTTTCCCGCTGGAGATATTTGTACGTACAAGCGATCCCTTCACTCAGTCTTGCACGCCGTATGTAGTGCACGTCGCGTCTAGCTGCAAAATCTCGCGCAATCGTTCTCAAAATGCGATCTTTCGTCGTTTTGGACGAAAAATGACTGCAATTTCCATCCCGTTGCAGATATTTTGACGTCTAAGCGATATTTTCACACAGTTTTGCACGCCGAATGTAGTGCACGTGGCGTGTAGCTGCAAAACCACGCGGAGTCGTTCTCAACACGTGATCTTTCGTCGATTTTCTCGATAAATGTCTGTAATTTCCTTACCGTTGGAGATATTTTGAAGTCTAAGAGCTGCATCCACACAATATTACAAGCCGATTGTGGTGCACGTCGCGTCTATACTGCAAAACCACGCGCAATAACTCGCAAAACGCGGTCTCTCGTCGATTTTAACGAGAAATGTCTGTAATTTCTTTACCCGTTGGAGATATTCAGCGTTTAAACGCTCCTTTCACTCAGTTTTACACGCCGAATATGGTGCACGTCGCGTCTAGCTTCGAAACCACGCGCAATCGTCTTCAAAATGCGATCTTTCATTGATTTTGACGAAAAATCCCTGTAATTTCTATCCCGTTGGAGATATTCGGCGTTAAAACGCTCCTTTCATTAAATTTTGCACGCCGAGTGTAGTGTACGTCGCGTGTAGCTGCAACACCTCGCGCAATATCTCGCAGAACACGATCATCCGTCGATTTTGACGAGAAATGTCTATAATGTCCTTCCCGTTGGAGTTATTTCGACATCAAAACGCTCGTTTCATACAATTTTGCACGCCGAATGTAGTGCACGTCGTGTCTAGCCGCAAAGCCACGCGCAATCGTCCTCAAAACGCGATCTTTCGTCGATTTTCTCGAAAAATGTCTGTAATTTCCTTCCCGTTGGAGATATTTTGAAGTCGAAGCGCTCCTTTCACCCAGTTTTACACGCCGAATGTTATGCACGTCGCGTCTAGCAGCAAAATCACGCGTAATCGTCTTCAAAATGCGATCTTCCGTTTATTTTGACGAAAAATGGCTGTAATTTCTTTCCCGCTGGAGATATTTGTATGTTTAAGCGTTTCTTTCACTCAGTTTTTGACGCCGAACGTAGTGCACGTGGCGTTTACTGCAATACCACGCGCAGTAGCTCGCAAAACGTGAATCTTTCGTCGATTTTGACGAAAAATGTCTATAATGTCCTTCCCGTTGGAGGTATTTCGACATCAAAACGCTCGTTTCATTCAATTTCGCACGCCGAATGTAGTGCACGTCGTGTCTAGCCGCAAAGCCACGCGCAATCGTCCTCAAAACGCGATCTTTCGTCGATTTTCTCGATAAATGTCTGTAATTTCCTTCCCATTGTAGATATTTTGAAGTCGAAGCGCTCCTTTCACTCAGTTCTACATGCCGAATGTGATGCACGTCGCGTCTATCTGCAAAACCATGCGCAATCGTTCTTAAAACGCGATCTTTCGTCGATTTTGACGAAAAATGACTGGAATTTCCTTACCGTTGGAGATATTTTGAAGACTAAGCGCTGCTTCCACACAATATTACACGCCGATTGTGGTGCACGTCGCGTCTATACTGCAAAACCACGCGCAATAGAAAGCAAAACGCGATATATAGTCGATTATATAGAAAAAGGACTGTAATTTCCTTCCCGTTGGAGATATTCTGACGTTTAAGCGTTCTTTTCACTTAGTTTTACACGCCGAATGCAGTGCACGTCGTGTCAAGCTGCAAAACCACGCGCAATCGTCCTCGAAACTCGATCTTTCGTCCATTTTATCGAAAAATGTCTGTAATTTCTTTCCCGCTGGAGATATTTGTACGTTTAAGCGTTCCTGTCACTCAATTTTACACGACGAATATGGTACACGTTGCGTCTAGATGCAAAACCACGCGTAATCGTTCTCAAAATGCGATCTTTCGTCGATTTTGACGAAAAATTTCTATAATGTCCTTCCCGTTGGAGTTATTTCGACATCGAAACGCTCGTTTCATTCAATTTTGCACGCCGAATGTAGTGTACGTCGCGTTCAGCTGCAAAACCACGAGCAATAGCTCGCAAAACGCGTTCTTTCGTCGGTTACAACGAAAAATGTCTGCAATTTCCTTCCCGTTGGAGATATCTTTACGCTTAAGCGCTATTTTACCTGCCCATTACATGCCGAATGTAGCGCTCGCTACGTTCAGAGTCGAAACAAGCCGAGCAGGTGTTAAAACTCAATCTTTCATTGATTTTGACGAAAAATGACAGACATTTCCTTCCCGTTGATGATATTTTTACGTTTAAACGCCCTTTTACCTCCTTTTGACAATACAAATGCAGTGCACTCTGTTTCCAGCGTAAAAAAAGCCCAGTTGCTCGCTAAACGCGATCGTTCATCGTCACTTGACGAAAAATCATTGAAATATCCATCCCGTTGGAGATATTTTGAAGTTTTAACGCTCTTTTAACTCCATCTGAGAAGGCATATGCAGTGCACGCTGTTTCCAGCATCAAAACTGGACCAGTTGCACGCAAAACGCGATCTATCGTCGTATCTTTACGAAAAATGAATGTAATTTCCCACCTGTAGGAGATATTTCGAAGTTTTAACGCTCTTTTAACACCATCTGTCAAGCCAAATGGAGTGCACGCTGTTTCCAGCGTCAAAACTGGACCAGTTGCACGCAAAACGCGATCTATCGTCGTATCTTTACGAAAAATGAATGTAATTTCCCACCTGTAGGAGATATTTCGAAGTTTTAACGCTCTTTTAACTCCATCTGACAAGCCGTATGTAGTGCACGCTGTTTCCAGCATCAAAACAAGACCAGTTGCATGCAAAACGCAATCTTTCGTCGTATCTTTACGAAAAATGACTCTAATGTCCTACCTGTTGGAGATATTTCGAAGTTTTAACGCTCTTTTAACTCCATCTGACAAGCCAAATTCAGTGCACGCTGTTCCCAGCATCGAAACAAGACCAGTTGCACGCAAAACGCGATCTATCGTCGTATCTTTACGAAAGAAGACTGTAATTTCTCTCCCGCTTTAGATATTTGTATGTTGAAGTGTTTCTTTCTCTCAGTTTTAGACGCCGAATGTAGTGCACGTGGCGATTACCTGCAATACCACGCGCAATATCTCGCAAAACGCACTCTTTCGTCGTTTATAACGAAAAATGTCTGCAATTTCCTTCCCGTTGGTGATATTTCGACGTTTAAACACTCCTTTCACTCAGTTTTACACGCCGAATGTGGTGCACTTCGCGTCTAACTACAAAACCACGCGCAATAGCTCGCAAAACGCCATCTTTCGTCGATTTTAACGATAAATGTCTGTAATTTCCTTCCCGTTGGTGGTATTTCTACGTTTAAGCGTTCCATTCACTCAGTTCTACACGCCGAATGTAGTAAACGTCGCTTGTAGCTTCAAAACCACGCGCAATCGTTCTCAAAATGCGATCTTTCGTCGATTTTGACGAACAAATGACTGTAACTTCTTCCCGTTCGTGATAATCCACGTTTAAACGCTCCTTTCACTCAGTTTTACACGCCGAATGCAGTGCACGTCGCGTCTAGCTGCAGAACCACGCGCAATCGTTCTTAAAACGCGATGTTTCGTTGATTTTGACGAAAAATGACTGAAGTTTCCTTCCCGTTGGAGATATCTTTACGTTTAAGCGCTATTTTACCTGCCCATTACATGCCGAATGTAGCACTCGCTACGTTCAGAGTCGAAACAAGCCGAGCAGGTGTTAAAACTCAATCTTTCATTGATTTTGACGAAAAATGACAGACATTTCCTGCCCGTTGATGATATTTTTACGTTTAAACGCCCTTTTACCTCCTTTTGACAATACAAATGCAGTGCACTCTGTTTGCAGCGTAAAAAAAGCCCAGTTGCTCGCTAAACGCGATCGTTCATCGTCACTTGACGAAAAATCATTGAAATATCCATCCTGTTGGAGATATTTCGAAGTTTTAACGCTCTTTTAACTCCATCTGACAAGTCAAATGCAGTGCACGCTGTTTCCAGTATCAAAAGAAGACCAGTTGCACGCAAAACGCGATCTATCGTCGTATCTTTACGAAAAATGAATGTAATTTCCCACCTGTAGGAGATATTGAGAAGTTCTAACGCTCTTTTAACTCCATCTGACAAGCCAAATGCAGTGCACGCTGTTTCTAGTATCAAAAGAAGACCAGTTGCGCACAAAACGCGATCAATCGTCGTATCTTTACGAAAAATGACTGTAATTTCCCACCTGTAGCAGATATTTTGACGTTTTAACACTCTTTTAACTCCATCTGACAAGCCAGATGCATTGCACGCTGTTTCCAGCATCAACTCAGACCAGTTGCACGCAAAACGCGATCTATCGTCGTATCTTTACGAAAAATGACTGTAATTTCCCACATGTAGGAGATATTGAGAAGTTCTAACGCTCTTTTAACTCCATCTGACAAGCCAAATGCAGTGCACGCTGTTCCCAGCATCGAAACAAGACCAGTTGCACGCAAAACGCGATCTATCGTCGTATCTTTACGAAAGAAGACTGTAATTTCTCTCCCGCTATAGATATTTGTATGTTGAAGTGTTTCTTTCTCTCAGTTTTAGACGCCGAATGTAGTGCACGTGGCGTTTACCTGCAATACCACGCGCAATAGCTCGCAAAACGTGAATCTTTCGTCGATTTTGACGAAAAATGAATGTAATTTCCTTCCAGTTGTAGGTATATCGACATCAAAAACGATCGTATCATTCAATTTTGCACGCCGAATGTAGTGCACTTCGCGTTCAGCTGCAAAACCACGCGCAATATCTCGCAAAACGCACTCTTTCGTCGTTTATAACGAAAAATATCTGCAATTTCCTTCCCGTTGGTGATATTTCGACGTTTAAACACTCCTTTCACTCAGTTTTACACGCCGAATGTGATGCACGTCGCGTCTAGCTGCAAAACCACGCGCAATAGCTCGCAAAACGCGATCTTTCATCGATTTTGACGAAAAATGACTGTAATTTCTATCCCGCTGGAAATATTTGTACGTTTAAGCCTTCCTTTCACTCAGTTTTACACGCCGAATGCAGTGCACGTCGTGTCCAGCTGCAAAACTACGCACAATCGTCCTCAAAACGCGATCTTTCGTCGATTTTCTCGAAAAATGTCTATAATTTCCTTCCCGTTGGAGATATTTTGAAGTCTAAGCGCTGTTTTCACACAAATTTACACGCCGATCGTGGTGCACGTCGCGTCTAGCAGGAAAACCAGGTGCAATCTTCTTCAATATGCGATCTTCCGTTGATTTTGAGGAAAAATAACTGTAATTTCTTTCCCGCTGGAGATATTTGTATGTTTAAGCGTTTTTTTCACTCAGTTTTACACGCCGAATGTGGCGCACGTCTCGTCTATACTGCAAAACCACGCGCAATATCTCGCAAAACGCGGTCTCTCGTCGATTTTGACGAGAAATGTCTGTAATTCCTTTTCCCGTTGGAGATATTTCGACGTTTAAACACTCCTTTCACTCAGTTTTACACGCCGAATGCAGTGCACGTCGCGTCTAACTGCAAAACCACGCGCAATAGCTCGCAAAATGCGATCTTTCGTCGGTTTTGACGAACAAATGACTGTAATTTCTTCCCGTTGATGATATTCCACGTTCAAACGCTCCTTTCACTCAGTTTTACACGTCGAATGCAGTGCACGTCGTGCCTAGCCGCAAAGCCACGCGCAATCGTCCTCAAAACGCCATCTTTCGTCGATTTTGGCGAACAAATGTCTGTAATTTCTTCCCGTTAGTGATATTCCTCGTTTAAACGCTCCGTTCACTCGGTTTTACACGCCGAATGCAGTGCACGTCGCGTTCAGCTGCACAACCACGCGCAATCGTCTTCAAAATGCGATCTTTCGTCGATTTTCTCGAAAAATGTCTATAATTTCCATCCCGTTGGAGATATTTTGAAGTCTAAGCGCTGCTTTCACACAGTTTTACACGCCGATTGTGGTGCACGTAGCGTGTAGCTGCAAAACCATGTGCAATCGTCTTCAAAATGCGATCTTTCGTTGATTTTGACGAAAAATGACTGTAATTCCTTTCCCGCTGGAGATATTTGTACGTACAAGCGATCCCTTCACTCAGTTTTGCACGCCGTATGTAGTGCACGTATCGTGCAGCTGCAAAACCACGCGCAATCGTTCTCAAAATGCGATCTTTCGTCGTTTTGGACGAAAAATGACTGTAATTTCCTTCACGTTAGAGATATTTCGACATGAAAACGCTCGTTTCATTCAATTTTGCACGCCGAATGTAGTGCACGTAGCGTGTAGCTGCAACACCACGCGCAATCGTCTTCAAAATGCGATCATTCGTTGATTTTGACGTAAAATAACTGTAATTTCTCTCCCGCTGGAGATATTTGTATGTATAAGTGTTTCTTTCACTCAGTTTTACACGCCGAACGTAGTGCACGTGGCGTTTACTGCAATACCACGCGCAATAGCTCGCAAAACGTGAATCTTTCGTCGATTTTGACGAAAAATGTCTATAATGTCCTTCCCGTTGGAGGTATTTCGACATCAAAACGCTCGTTTCATTCAATTTCGCACGCCGAATGTAGTGCACGTCGTGTCTAGCCGCAAAGCCACGCGCAATCGTCCTCAAAACGCGATCTTTCGTCGATTTTCTCGATAAATGTCTGTAATTTCCATCCCATTGTAGATATTTTGAAGTCGGAGCGCTCCTTTCACTCAGTTTTACACGCCGAATGTGGTGCACGTCGGGTCTAGCCGCAAAACCACGCGCAATCATCTTCAAGATGCGATCTTTTGTTGATTTTGACGAAAAATGACTGTAATTCCTTTCCCGCTGGAGATATTTGTACGTTCAAGCGATCCGTTCACTCAGTTTTACACGCCGAATGTGGTGCACCTCGCGTCTATACTGCAAAACCACGCGTAATAGCTCGCAAATCGCGCTCTTTCGTCGATTTTGACGAACAAATGACTGTAATTTCTTCCCGCTGATGATATTCCACGTTTAAACGCACCTTTCACTCAGTTTTACACGCCGAATGCAGTGCACGTCGTGTCAAGCTGCAAAAACACGCGCAATCGTCCTCAAAACGCGGTCTTTCGTCAATTTTGACGAAAAATGTCTGTAATTTCCTTCCTGTTGGTGGTATTTTGACGTATAGACGCTCCGCTCACTCAGTTTTAAACGCCGAATGTGGTGCACGTCGCGTCTAGCTGTGAAACCACTCGCAATCGTCTACAAAATGCCATCTTTCGTTGATTTTGACGAAAAATGACTGTAATTTCCTTCCCGTTGGAGATATGCGGCGTTTACACGCACCTTTCAGTCAGTTTCACAAGCCGAATGTGGTACACTTCGCGTCTAACTGCAAAACCACGCGCAATAGCTCGCAAAACGCCATCTTTCGACGATTTTAACGGTAAATGTCTGTAATTTCCTACCGTTGAAGGTATTTCGACGTTTAAGCGTTCCTTTCACTCAGTTCTACACGCCGAATGTGGTGCACGTCGTGTTAAGCTGCAAAACCACGCGCAATCGTCTACAAAATGCCATCTTTCGTTGATTTTGACGAGAAATGACTGGAATTTCCTTCCCGTTGGAGATATTTTCAAGTCTAAGCGCTGCTTTCACACAATATTACACGCCGATTGTGGTGCTCGTCGCATTTAGCAGAAAAACCAGGCGCAATCGTCTTCAAAATGCGATCTTCCGCTGATTTTGACGAAAACTGACTGTAATTTCTATCCCGCAGGAAATATTTGTACGTTTAAGCGTTTCTTGCACTCAGTTTTACACGCCGAATGCAGTGCACGTCGCGTCTAGCTGTAAAACCAGGCGCAATCGTCTTCAAAATGCTATCATCCGTTGATTTTGACGAAAAATGACTGTAATTTCTCTCCCGCTGGAGATATTTGTATGTTTAAGTG
This sequence comes from Bombus dahlbomii, assembly GCA_037178635.1. Lineage (NCBI taxonomy): Eukaryota > Metazoa > Arthropoda > Insecta > Hymenoptera > Apidae > Bombus > Bombus dahlbomii. Next base: position 203,990 of record CM074111.1, read on the forward strand.
TTTTTCTCATTCATTTTTACACGCCGAACGTAGTGCACGTCGCGTCTAGCTGCAAAACCACGCGCAGTCGTTCTCAAAACTCGATCTTTCGTCGATTTTCTCGAAAAATGACTGTAATTTCCTAACCGTTCGATGTATTTCGACGTTCAAGCGTTATTTTCACTCAGTTCTGCACGCCGAATGTAGTGCACGTATCGTGTAGCTGCAAAACCACGCGCAGTCCTTCTCAAAACGCGCTCTTTCGTCGATTTTCGCGATAAATGTCAGTAATTTCCTTCCCGTTGGAGATATTTTGAAGTCTAAGCGCTGCTTTCACACAATATTACACGCCGATTGTGGTGCACGTCGCGTCTAGCTGAAAAACCAGGCGCAATCGTCTTCAAAATGCGATCTTCCGTTGATTTTGACGAAAAATGACTGTAATTTCTCTGCCGCTGGAGATATTTGTATGTTTAAGTGTTTCTTTCATTCAATTTTACATGCCAAATGTGGTGCACGTCGCGTTCAGCTGCACAAGCAGGCGCAATCGTCTTGATAATGCGATCTTTCGTCGATTTTCTCGAAACATATCTGTAATTTCCATCCCGTTGGAGATATTTTGAAGTCTAAGCGCTGCTTTCACACAGTTTTACACGCCGATTGTGGTGCACGTAGCGTGTAGCTGCAAAACCACGCGCAATCGTTTTCAAAACGCGATCTTTCGTCGGGTTTCGCGATAAATGTCTGTAATTTCCACACGTTGAAGGTATTTCGACGTTTAAGCGTTCCTTTCACTCAGTTCTACACGCTGAATGTGGTGCACGTCGTGTCAAGCTGCAAAACCACGCGCAATCGTCCTCAAAACGCGATCTTTCGTCGATTTTCACGAAAAATGTCTGCAATTTCCTTCCCGTTGGAGATATTTCGACGTTTAAAAGCTCATTTAACTCCTTTTGATAAGCCAAAGTTAGTGCACGCTGTTTCCAGCGCCAAAACAATCCCCGTTTCTCGCAAAACGCGATCTTTCGTCGTTTCTTGACCAAAAATGACTGAAATATCCTTCCCGTTGGTGATACTTCGACGTTTAAACACTCCTTTCACTCAGTTTTACACGCCGAATGTGGTACACGTCGCGTCTAACTGCAAAACCACGCGCAATAGCTCGCAAAATGCGATCTTTCGTCGGTTTTGACGAACAAATGACTGTAATTTCTTCCCGTTGATGATATTCCACGTTCAAACGCTCCTTTCACTCAGTTTTACACGTCGAATGCAGTGCACGTCGTGCCTAGCCGCAAAGCCACGCGCAATCGTCCTCAAAACGCCATCTTTCGTCGATTTTGACGAACAAATGTCTGTAATTTCTTCCCGTTAGTGATATTCCTCGTTTAAACGCTCCGTTCACTCGGTTTTACACGCCGAATGCAGTGCACGTCGCGTTCAGCTGCACAACCACGCGCAATCGTCTTCAAAATGCGATCTTTCGTCGATTTTCTCGAAAAATGTCTATAATTTCCATCCCGTTGGAGATATTTTGAAGTCTAAGCGCTGCTTTCACACAGTTTTACACGCCGATTGTGGTGCACGTAGCGTGTAGCTGCAAAACCATGTGCAATCGTCTTCAAAATGCGATCTTTCGTTGATTTTGACGAAAAATGACTGTAATTTCTATCCCGCTGGAGATATTTCTACGTTTAAGCGTTCCTTTCACTCAGTTTTACACGCCGAATGCAGTGCACGTCGCGTATGGCCGCAAAACCACGCGCAATCATCTTCAAGATGCGATCTTTTGTTGATTTTGACGAAAAATGACTGTAATTCCTTTCCCGCTGGAGATATTTGTACGTTCAAGCGATCCGTTCACTCAGTTTTACACGCCGAATGTGGTGCACCTCGCGTCTATATTGCAAAACCACGCGTAATAGCTCGCAAAACGCGCTCTTTCGTCGATTTTGACGAACAAATGACTGTAATTTCTTCCCGCTGATGATATTCCACGTTTAAACGCACCTTTCACACAGTTTTACACGCCGAATGCAGTGCACGTCGTGTCAAGCTGCAAAAACACGCGCAATCGTCCTCAAAACGCGGTCTTTCGTCAATTTTGACGAAAAATGTCTGTAATTTCCTTCCCGTTGGTGGTATTTTGACGTATAGACGCTCCGCTCACTCAGTTTTATTCGCCGAATGTGGTGCACGTCGCGTCTAGCTGTGAAACCACGCGCAATCGTTCTCAAAATGCGATCTTTCTTTGATTTTGACGAAAAATGACTGTAATTCCTTTCCCGCTGGAGATATTTGTACGTACAAGCGATCCCTTCACTCAGTCTTGCACGCCGTATGTAGTGCACGTCGCGTCTAGCTGCAAAATCTCGCGCAATCGTTCTCAAAATGCGATCTTTCGTCGTTTTGGACGAAAAATGACTGCAATTTCCATCCCGTTGCAGATATTTTGACGTCTAAGCGATATTTTCACACAGTTTTGCACGCCGAATGTAGTGCACGTGGCGTGTAGCTGCAAAACCACGCGGAATCGTTCTCAACACGTGATCTTTCGTCGATTTTCTCGATAAATGTCTGTAATTTCCTTACCGTTGGAGATATTTTGAAGTCTAAGAGCTGCATCCACACAATATTACAAGCCGATTGTGGTGCACGTCGCGTCTATACTGCAAAACCACGCGCAATAACTCGCAAAACGCGGTCTCTCGTCGATTTTAACGAGAAATGTCTGTAATTTCTTTACCCGTTGGATATATTCAGCGTTTAAACGCTCCTTTCACTCAGTTTTACACGCCGAATATGGTGCACGTCGCGTCTAGCTTCGAAACCACGCGCAATCGTCTTCAAAATGCGATCTTTCATTGATTTTGACGAAAAATCCCTGTAATTTCTATCCCGTTGGAGATATTCGGCGTTAAAACGCTCCTTTCATTAAATTTTGCACGCCGAGTGTAGTGCACGTCGCGTGTAGCTGCAACACCTCGCGCAATCGTCCTCAAAACGCTATCTTTCGTCGATTTTCTCGAAAAATGTCTGTAATTTCCTTCCCGTTGGAGATATTTTGAAGTCGAAGCGCTCCTTTCACCCAGTTTTACACGCCGAATGTTATGCACGTCGCGTCTAGCAGCAAAATCACGCGTAATCGTCTTCAAAATGCGATCTTCCGTTTATTTTGACGAAAAATGACTGTAATTTCTTTCCCGCTGGAGATATTTGTATGTTTAAGCGTTTCTTTCACTCAGTTTTAGACGCCGAATGCAGTGCACGTCGTGTCAAGCTGCAAAACTACGCACAATCGTCCTCAAAACGCGATCTTTCGTCGATTTTCTCGAAAAATGCCTGTAATTTCTTTCCCGTTGGAGATATTCGGCGTTTACACGCACCTTTCAGTCAGTTTCACACGCCGAATGTGGTACACTTCGCGTCTAACTGCAAAACCACGCGCAATAGCTCGCAAAACGCCATCTTTCGACGATTTTAACGATAAATATCTGTAAATTCCTACCGTTGAAGGTATTTCGACGTTTAAGCGTTCCTTTCACTCAGTTCTACACGCCGAATGTGGTGCACGTTGTGTCAAGCTGAAAAACCAGGCGCAATCGTCTTCAAATTGCGATCTTCCGCTGATTTTGACGAAATCTGACTGTAATTTCTATCCCGCTGGAAATATTTGTACGTTTAAGCGTTTCTTTCACTCAGTTTTACACGCCGAATGTAGTGCACGCGGCGCTTACCTGCAATACCACGCGCAATATCTCGCAGAGCACGATCTTCCGTCGATTTTGACGAAAAATGTCTATAATGTCTTTCCCGTTGGAGATATTTCGAAGTTTTAAAGTTCTTTTAACTCCACCTGACAAGCCAAATGCAGTGCACGCTGTTCGCAGCGTCAAAACAAGACCAGTTGCACGGAAAACGCGATCTATCGTCGTATCTTTACGAAAAATGAATGTAATTTCCCACCTGTAGGAGATATTTCGAAGTTTTAACGCTCTTTTAACACCATCTGTCAAGCCAAATGGAGTGCACGCTGTTTCCAGCGTCAAAACAAGGCCAGTTGCACGCACGACGCGATCTTTCGTCGTATCTTTACAAAAAATTACTGAAATTTCCTTCCCGTTGGAGATATTTTTACGCTTAAGCGCTCTTTTACCTGCTGCTCATTACATGCCGAATGTAGCGCTCGCTAGGTTCATAGTCGAAACAAGCCGAGCCGGTTTTATAACGCAATCATTCATTGTTTTTGACGAAAAATGACAGAAATTTCTTTCCCGTTGATGATATTTTTACGTTTAAACGCCCTTTTACCTCCTTTTGACAATACAGACGCAGTGCACTCTGTTTCCAGCGTCAAAATAGCCCAGTTGCTCGCAAAACGCGATCTTTCCTCGTTTTTTGACGAAAAATGACTGTAATTTCCCACCTGTAAGAGATATTTCGAAGTTTTAACGCTCTTTTAACTCCATCTGACAAGTCAAATGCAGTGCACGCTGTTTCCAGTATTAAAAGAAGACCAGTTGCACGCAAAACGCAATCTTTCGTCGTATCTTTACGAAAAATGACTGTAATTTCCCACCTGTAGGAGATATTGAGAAGTTCTAACGCTCTTTTAACTCCATCAGACAAGTCAAATGCAGTGCACGCTGTTTCCAGTATCAGAAGAAGACCAGTTGCGCACAAAACGCGATCAATCGTCGTATCTTTACGAAAAATGACTGTAATTTCCCACCTGTAGGAGATATTTCGAAGTTTTAACGCTCTTTTAACTCCATCTGACAAGGCAAATGCATTGCACGCTGTTTCCAGCATCAACTCAGACCAGTTGCACGCAAAACGCGATCTATCGTCGTATCTTTACGAAAAATGACTGTAATTTCCCACCTGTAGGAGATATTGAGAAGTTGTAACGCTCTTTTAACTCCATCTGACAAGCCAAATGCAGTGCACGCTGTTCCCAGCATCGAAACAAGACCAGTTGCACGCAAAACGCGATTTATCGTCGTATCTTTACGAAAGAAGACTGTAATTTCTCTCCCGCTTTAGGTATTTGTATGTTGAAGTGTTTCTTTCTCTCAGTTTTTGACGCCGAATGTAGTGCACGTGGCGTTTACCTGCAATACCACGCGCAATAGCTCGCAAAACGTGAATCTTTCGTCGATTTTGACGAAAAATGAATGTAATTTCCTTCCAGTTGGAGGTATATCGACATCAAAACGATCGTATTATTCAATTTTGCACGCCGAATGTAGTGCACGTCGCGTTCAGCTGCAAAACCACGCGCAATATCTCGCAAAACGCACTCTTTCGTCGTTTATAACGAAAAATGTCTGCAATTTCCTTCCCGTTGGTGATATTTCGACGTTTAAACACTCCTTTCACTCAGTTTTACACGCCGCATGTGGCGCACGTCTCGTCTATACTGCAAAACCACGCGCAATAGCTCGCAAAACGCGGTCACTCGTCGATTTTGACGAGAAATGTCTGTAATTCCTTTTCCCGTTGGAGATATTCTGACGTTTAAGCGTTGCTTTCACTCAGTTTTACACGCCGAATGCAGTGCACGTCGTGTCAAGCTGCAAAACTACGCACAATCGTCCTCAAAACGCGATCCTTCGTCGATTTTCTCGAAAAATGTCTGTAATTTCCATCCCGTTGGAGGTATTTCGACATGAAAACGCTCGTTTCATTCAATTTTGCACGCCGAATGTAGTGCACGTAGCATGTAGCTGCAACACCACGCGCAATATCTCGCAGAACACGATCTTTCGTCGATTTTGACGAAAAAATTTCTGTAATATCTTTTCCCGTTGGAGATATTCGGCGTTTAAACGCTCCTTTCACTCAGTTCTACACGCCGAATGCAGTGCACGTCGCGTCTAGCGGAAAAACCAGGCGCAATCGTCTTCAAAATGCGATCTTTCGTTGCTTTTGACGAAAAATGACAGTAATTTCTTTCCCGCTGGAGATATTTGTATGTTTAAGCGTTCCTTTCACTCAGTTCTACACGCCGAATGCAGTGCACGTCGCGTCTAGCGGAAAAACCAGGCGCAATCGTCTTCAAAATGCGATCTTTTGTTGATTTTGACGAAAAATGACTGTAATTCCTTTCCCGCTGGAGATATTTGTACGTTCAAGCGATCCGTTCACTCAGTTTTACACGCCGAATGTGGTGCACCTCGCGTCTATACTGCAAAACCACGCGTAATAGCTCGCAAAACGCGCTCTTTCGTCGATTTTGACGAACAAATGACTGTAATTTCTTCCCGCTGATGATATTCCACGTTTAAACGCACCTTTCACTCAGTTTTACACGCCGAATGCAGTGCACGTCGTGTCAAGCTGCAAAAACACACGCAATCGTCCTCAAAACGCGGTCTTTCGTCAATTTTGACGAAAAATGACTGTAATTTCCTTCCTGTTGGTGGTATTTTGACGTATAGACGCTCCGCTCACTCAGTTTTAAACGCCGAATGTGGTGCACGTCGCGTCTAGCTGTGAAACCACTCGCAATCGTCTACAAAATGCCATCTTTCGTTGATTTTGACGAAAAATGACTGTAATTTCTTTCCCGTTGGAGATATTCGGCGTTTACACGCACCTTTCACTCAGTTCTACACGCCGAATGTGGTGCACGTCGTGTTAAGCTGCAAAACCACGCGCAATCGTCCTCAAAACGCGATCTTTCGTCGATTTTCACGAAAAATGTCTGTAATTTCCTTCCCGTTGGAGATATTTTCAAGTCTAAGCGCTGCTTTCACACAACATTACACGCCGATTGTGGTGCACGTCGCGTCTAGCTGAAAAACCGGGCGCAATCGTCTTCAAAATGCGATCTTCCGCTGATTTTGACGAAAACTGACTGTAATTTCTATCCCGCTGGAGATATTTCTACGTTTAAGCGTTCCTTTCACTCAGTTTTACACGCCGAATGCAGTGCACGTCGCGTATGGCCGCAAAACCACGCGCAATCATCTTCAAGATGCGATCTTTTGTTGATTTTGACGAAAAATGACTGTAATTCCTTTCCCGCTGGAGATATTTGTACGTTCAAGCGATCCGTTCACTCAGTTTTACACGCCGAATGTGGTGCACCTCGCGTCTATATTGCAAAACCACGCGTAATAGCTCGCAAAACGCGCTCTTTCGTCGATTTTGACGAACAAATGACTGTAATTTCTTCCCGCTGATGATATTCCACGTTTAAACGCACCTTTCACACAGTTTTACACGCCGAATGCAGTGCACGTCGTGTCAAGCTGCAAAAACACGCGCAATTGTCCTCAAAACGCGGTCTTTCGTCAATTTTGACGAAAAATGTCTGTAATTTCCTTCCCGTTGGTGGTATTTTGACGTATAGACGCTCCGCTCACTCAGTTTTATTCGCCGAATGTGGTGCACGTCGCGTCTAGCTGTGAAACCACGCGCAATCGTTCTCAAAATGCGATCTTTCTTTGATTTTGACGAAAAATGACTGTAATTCCTTTCCCGCTGGAGATATTTGTACGTACAAGCGATCCCTTCACTCAGTCTTGCACGCCGTATGTAGTGCACGTCGCGTCTAGCTGCAAAATCTCGCGCAATCGTTCTCAAAATGCGATCTTTCGTCGTTTTGGACGAAAAATGACTGCAATTTCCATCCCGTTGCAGATATTTTGACGTCTAAGCGATATTTTCACACAGTTTTGCACGCCGAATGTAGTGCACGTGGCGTGTAGCTGCAAAACCACGCGGAATCGTTCTCAACACGTGATCTTTCGTCGATTTTCTCGATAAATGTCTGTAATTTCCTTACCGTTGGAGATATTTTGAAGTCTAAGAGCTGCATCCACACAATATTACAAGCCGATTGTGGTGCACGTCGCGTCTATACTGCAAAACCACGCGCAATAACTCGCAAAACGCGGTCTCTCGTCGATTTTAACGAGGAATGTCTGTAATTTCTTTACCCGTTGGATATATTCAGCGTTTAAACGCTCCTTTCACTCAGTTTTACATGCCGAATATGGTGCACGTCGCGTCTAGCTTCGAAACCACGCGCAATCGTCTTCAAAATGCGATCTTTCATTGATTTTGACGAAAAATCCCTGTAATTTCTATCCCGTTGGAGATATTCGGCGTTAAAACGCTCCTTTCATTAAATTTTGCACGCCGAGTGTAGTGCACGTCGCGTGTAGCTGCAACACCTCGCGCAATCGTCCTCAAAACGCTATCTTTCGTCGATTTTCTCGAAAAATGTCTGTAATTTCCTTCCCGTTGGAGATATTTTGAAGTCGAAGCGCACCTTTCACCCAGTTTTACACGCCGAATGTTATGCACGTCGCGTCTAGCAGCAAAATCACGCGTAATCGTCTTCAAAATGCGATCTTCCGTTTATTTTGACGAAAAATGACTGTAATTTCTTTCCCGCTGGAGATATTTGTATGTTTAAGCGTTTCTTTCACTCAGTTTTAGACGCCGAATGCAGTGCACGTCGTGTCAAGCTGCAAAACTACGCACAATCGTCCTCAAAACGCGATCTTTCGTCGATTTTCTCGAAAAATGCCTGTAATTTCTTTCCCGTTGGAGATATTCGGCGTTTACACGCACCTTTCAGTCAGTTTCACACGCCGAATGTGGTACACTTCGCGTCTAACTGCAAAACCACGCGCAATAGCTCGCAAAACGCCATCTTTCGACGATTTTAACGATAAATATCTGTAAATTCCTACCGTTGAAGGTATTTCGACGTTTAAGCGTTCCTTTCACTCAGTTCTACACGCCGAATGTGGTGCACGTTGTGTCAAGCTGAAAAACCAGGCGCAATCGTCTTCAAATTGCGATCTTCCGCTGATTTTGACGAAATCTGACTGTAATTTCTATCCCGCTGGAAATATTTGTACGTTTAAGCGTTTCTTTCACTCAGTTTTACACGCCGAATGTAGTGCACGCGGCGCTTACCTGCAATACCACGCGCAATATCTCGCAGAGCACGATCTTCCGTCGATTTTGACGAAAAATGTCTATAATGTCTTTCCCGTTGGAGATATTTCGAAGTTTTAAAGTTCTTTTAACTCCACCTGACAAGCCAAATGCAGTGCACGCTGTTCGCAGCTTCAAAACAAGACCAGTTGCACGGAAAACGCGATCTATCGTCGTATCTTTACGAAAAATGAATGTAATTTCCCACCTGTAGGAGATATTTCGAAGTTTTAACGCTCTTTTAACACCATCTGTCAAGCCAAATGGAGTGCACGCTGTTTCCAGCGTCAAAACAAGGCCAGTTGCACGCACGACGCGATCTTTCGTCGTATCTTTACAAAAAATTACTGAAATTTCCTTCCCGTTGGAGATATTTTTACGCTTAAGCGCTCTTTTACCTGCTGCTCATTACATGCCGAATGTAGCGCTCGCTAGGTTCATAGTCGAAACAAGCCGAGCCGGTTTTATAACGCAATCATTCATTGTTTTTGACGAAAAATGACAGAAATTTCTTTCCCGTTGATGATATTTTTACGTTTAAACGCCCTTTTACCTCCTTTTGACAATACAGACGCAGTGCACTCTGTTTCCAGCGTCAAAATAGCCCAGTTGCTCGCAAAACGCGATCTTTCCTCGTTTTTTGACGAAAAATGACTGTAATTTCCCACCTGTAAGAGATATTTCGAAGTTTTAACGCTCTTTTAACTCCATCTGACAAGTCAAATGCAGTGCACGCTGTTTCCAGTATTAAAAGAAGACCAGTTGCACGCAAAACGCAATCTTTCGTCGTATCTTTACGAAAAATGACTGTAATTTCCCACCTGTAGGAGATATTGAGAAGTTCTAACGCTCTTTTAACTCCATCAGACAAGTCAAATGCAGTGCACGCTGTTTCCAGTATCAGAAGAAGACCAGTTGCGCACAAAACGCGATCAATCGTCGTATCTTTACGAAAAATGACTGTAATTTCCCACCTGTAGGAGATATTTCGAAGTTTTAACGCTCTTTTAACTCCATCTGACAAGGCAAATGCATTGCACGCTGTTTCCAGCATCAACTCAGACCAGTTGCACGCAAAACGCGATCTATCGTCGTATCTTTACGAAAAATGACTGTAATTTCCCACCTGTAGGAGATATTGAGAAGTTGTAACGCTCTTTTAACTCCATCTGACAAGCCAAATGCAGTGCACGCTGTTCCCAGCATCGAAACAAGACCAGTTGCACGCAAAACGCGATTTATCGTCGTATCTTTACGAAAGAAGACTGTAATTTCTCTCCCGCTTTAGGTATTTGTATGTTGAAGTGTTTCTTTCTCTCAGTTTTTGACGCCGAATGTAGTGCACGTGGCGTTTACCTGCAATACCACGCGCAATAGCTCGCAAAACGTGAATCTTTCGTCGATTTTGACGAAAAATGAATGTAATTTCCTTCCAGTTGGAGGTATATCGACATCAAAACGATCGTATTATTCAATTTTGCACGCCGAATGTAGTGCACGTCGCGTTCAGCTGCAAAACCACGCGCAATATCTCGCAAAACGCACTCTTTCGTCGTTTATAACGAAAAATGTCTGCAATTTCCTTCCCGTTGGTGATATTTCGACGTTTAAACACTCCTTTCACTCAGTTTTACACGCCGCATGTGGCGCACGTCTCGTCTATACTGCAAAACCACGCGCAATAGCTCGCAAAACGCGGTCTCTCGTCGATTTTGACGAACAAATGACTGTAATTTCTTCCCGCTGATGATATTCCACGTTTAAACGCACCTTTCACTCAGTTTTACACGCCGAATGCAGTGCACGTCGTGTCAAGCTGCAAAAACACACGCAATCGTCCTCAAAACGCGGTCTTTCGTCAATTTTGACGAAAAATGACTGTAATTTCCTTCCTGTTGGTGGTATTTTGACGTATAGACGCTCCGCTCACTCAGTTTTAAACGCCGAATGTGGTGCACGTCGCGTCTAGCTGTGAAACCACTCGCAATCGTCTACAAAATGCCATCTTTCGTTGATTTTGACGAAAAATGACTGTAATTTCTTTCCCGTTGGAGATATTCGGCGTTTACACGCACCTTTCACTCAGTTCTACACGCCGAATGTGGTGCACGTCGTGTTAGGCTGCAAAACCACGCGCAATCGTCCTCAAAACGCGATCTTTCGTCGATTTTCACGAAAAATGTCTGTAATTTCCTTCCCGTTGGAGATATTTTCAAGTCTAAGCGCTGCTTTCACACAACATTACACGCCGATTGTGGTGCACGTCGCGTCTAGCTGAAAAACCGGGCGCAATCGTCTTCAAAATGCGATCTTCCGCTGATTTTGACGAAAACTGACTGTAATTTCTATCCCGCTGGAGATATTTCTACGTTTAAGCGTTCCTTTCACTCAGTTTTACACGCCGAATGCAGTGCACGTCGCGTATGGCCGCAAAACCACGCGCAATCATCTTCAAGATGCGATCTTTTGTTGATTTTGACGAAAAATCACTGTAATTCCTTTCCCGCTGGAGATATTTGTACGTTCAAGCGATCCGTTCACTCAGTTTTACACGCCGAATGTGGTGCACCTCGCGTCTATATTGCAAAACCACGCGTAATAGCTCGCAAAACGCGCTCTTTCGTCGATTTTGACGAACAAATGACTGTAATTTCTTCCCGCTGATGATATTCCACGTTTAAACGCACCTTTCACACAGTTTTACACGCCGAATGCAGTGCACGTCGTGTCAAGCTGCAAAAACACGCGCAATCGTCCTCAAAACGCGGTCTTTCGTCAATTTTGACGAAAAATGTCTGTAATTTCCTTCCCGTTGGTGGTATTTTGACGTATAGACGCTCCGCTCACTCAGTTTTATTCGCCGAATGTGGTGCACGTCGCGTCTAGCTGTGAAACCACGCGCAATCGTTCTCAAAATGCGATCTTTCTTTGATTTTGACGAAAAATGACTGTAATTCCTTTCCCGCTGGAGATATTTGTACGTACAAGCGATCCCTTCACTCAGTCTTGCACGCCGTATGTAGTGCACGTCGCGTCTAGCTGCAAAATCTCGCGCAATCGTTCTCAAAATGCGATCTTTCGTCGTTTTGGACGAAAAATGACTGCAATTTCCATCCCGTTGCAGATATTTTGACGTCTAAGCGATATTTTCACACAGTTTTGCACGCCGAATGTAGTGCACGTGGCGTGTAGCTGCAAAACCACGCGGAATCGTTCTCAACACGTGATCTTTCGTCGATTTTCTCGATAAATGTCTGTAATTTCCTTACCGTTGGAGATATTTTGAAGTCTAAGAGCTGCATCCACACAATATTACAAGCCGATTGTGGTGCACGTCGCGTCTATACTGCAAAACCACGCGCAATAACTCGCAAAACGCGGTCTCTCGTCGATTTTAACGAGGAATGTCTGTAATTTCTTTACCCGTTGGATATATTCAGCGTTTAAACGCTCCTTTCACTCAGTTTTACACGCCGAATATGGTGCACGTCGCGTCTAGCTTCGAAACCACGCGCAATCGTCTTCAAAATGCGATCTTTCATTGATTTTGACGAAAAATCCCTGTAATTTCTATCCCGTTGGAGATATTCGGCGTTAAAACGCTCCTTTCATTAAATTTTGTACGCCGAGTGTAGTGCACGTCGCGTGTAGCTGCAACACCTCGCGCAATATCTCGCAGAACACGATCATCCGTCGATTTTGACGAAAAATGTCTATAATGTCCTTCCCGTTGGAGTTATTTCGACATCAAAACGCTCGTTTCATACAATTTTGTACGCCGAATGTAGTGCACGTCGTGTCTAGCCGCAAAGCCACGCGCAATCGTCCTCAAAACGCTATCTTTCGTCGATTTTCTCGAAAAATGTCTGTAATTTCCTTCCCGTTGGAGATATTTTGAAGTCGAAGCGCTCCTTTCACCCAGTTTTACACGCCGAATGTTATGCACGTCGCGTCTAGCAGCAAAATCACGCGTAATCGTCTTCAAAATGCGATCTTCCGTTTATTTTGACGAAAAATGACTGTAATTGCTTTCCCGCTGGAGATATTTGTATGTTTAAGCGTTTCTTTCACTCAGTTTTAGACGCCGAATGCAGTGCACGTCGTGTCAAGCTGCAAAACTACGCACAATCGTCCTCAAAACGCGATCTTTCGTCGATTTTCTCGAAAAATGCCTGTAATTTCTTTCCCGTTGGAGATATTCGGCGTTTACACGCACCTTTCAGTCAGTTTCACACGCCGAATGTGGTACACTTCGCGTCTAACTGCAAAACCACGCGCAATAGCTCGCAAAACGCCATCTTTCGACGATTTTAACGATAAATATCTGTAATTTCCTACCGTTGAAGGTATTTCGACGTTTAAGCGTTCCTTTCACTCAGTTCTACACGCCGAATGTGGTGCACGTCGTGTCAAGCTGAAAAACCAGGCGCAATCGTCTTCAAATTGCGATCTTCCGCTGATTTTGACGAAAACTGACTGTAATTTCTATCCCGCTGGAAATATTTGTACGTTTAAGCGTTTCTTTCACTCAGTTTTACACGCCGAATGTAGTGCACGCGGCGCTTACCTGCAATACCACGCGCAATATCTCGCAGAGCACGATCTTCCGTCGATTTTGACGAAAAATGTCTATAATGTCTTTCCCGTTGGAGATATTTCGAAGTTTTAAAGTTCTTTTAACTCCACCTGACAAGCCAAATGCAGTGCACGCTGTTCGCAGCGTCAAAACAAGACCAGTTGCACGGAAAACGCGATCTATCGTCGTATCTTTACGAAAAATGAATGTAATTTCCCACCTGTAGGAGATATTTCGAAGTTTTAACGCTCTTTTAACACCATCTGTCAAGCCAAATGGAGTGCACGCTGTTTCCAGCGTCAAAACAAGGCCAGTTGCACGCACGACGCGATCTTTCGTCGTATCTTTACAAAAAATTACTGAAATTTCCTTCCCGTTGGAGATATTTTTACGCTTAAGCGCTCTTTTACCTGCTGCTCATTACATGCCGAATGTAGCGCTCGCTAGGTTCATAGTCGAAACAAGCCGAGCCGGTTTTATAACGCAATCATTCATTGTTTTTGACGAAAAATGACAGAAATTTCTTTCCCGTTGATGATATTTTTACGTTTAAACGCCCTTTTACCTCCTTTTGACAATACAGACGCAGTGCACTCTGTTTCCAGCGTCAAAATAGCCCAGTTGCTCGCAAAACGCGATCTTTCCTCGTTTTTTGACGAAAAATGACTGTAATTTCCCACCTGTAAGAGATATTTCGAAGTTTTAACGCTCTTTTAACTCCATCTGACAAGTCAAATGCAGTGCACGCTGTTTCCAGTATTAAAAGAAGACCAGTTGCACGCAAAACGCAATCTTTCGTCGTATCTTTACGAAAAAAGACTGTAATTTCCCACCTGTAGGAGATATTGAGAAGTTCTAACGCTCTTTTAACTCCATCAGACAAGTCAAATGCAGTGCACGCTGTTTCCAGTATCAGAAGAAGACCAGTTGCGCACAAAACGCGATCAATCGTCGTATCTTTACGAAAAATGACTGTAATTTCCCACCTGTAGGAGATATTTCGAAGTTTTAACGCTCTTTTAACTCCATCTGACAAGGCAAATGCATTGCACGCTGTTTCCAGCATCAACTCAGACCAGTTGCACGCAAAACGCGATCTATCGTCGTATCTTTACGAAAAATGACTGTAATTTCCCACCTGTAGGAGATATTGAGAAGTTGTAACGCTCTTTTAACTCCATCTGACAAGCCAAATGCAGTGCACGCTGTTCCCAGCATCGAAACAAGACCAGTTGCACGCAAAACGCGATTTATCGTCGTATCTTTACGAAAGAAGACTGTAATTTCTCTCCCGCTTTAGGTATTTGTATGTTGAAGTGTTTCTTTCTCTCAGTTTTTGACGCCGAATGTAGTGCACGTGGCGTTTACCTGCAATACCACGCGCAATAGCTCGCAAAACGTGAATCTTTCGTCGATTTTGACGAAAAATGAATGTAATTTCCTTCCAGTTGGAGGTATATCGACATCAAAACGATCGTATTATTCAATTTTGCACGCCGAATGTAGTGCACGTCGCGTTCAGCTGCAAAACCACGCGCAATATCTCGCAAAACGCACTCTTTCGTCGTTTATAACGAAAAATGTCTGCAATTTCCTTCCCGTTTGAGATATTTCGACGTTTAAAAGCTCATTTAACTCCTTTTGATAAGCCAAAGTCAGTGCACACTGTTTCCAGCGCCAAAACAATCCCCGTTATTCGCAAAACGCGATTTTTCGTCGTTTCTTGACCAAAAATGACTGAAATATCCTTCCCGTTGGTGATATTTCGACGTTTAAATACTCCTTTCACTCAGTTTTACACGACGAATGTGGTGCACGTCGCGTCTAGCGGAAAAACCAGGCGCAATCGTCTTCAAAATGCGATCTTTCGTTGCTTTTGACGAAAAATGACAGTAATTTCTTTCCCGCTGCAGATATTTGTATGTTTAAGCGTTCCTTTCACTCAGTTTTACACGCCGAATGCAGTGCACGTCGCGTATGGCCGCAAAACCACGCGCAATCATCTTCAAGATGCGATCTTTTGTTGATTTTGACGAAAAATGACTGTAATTCCTTTCCCGCTGGAGATATTTGTACGTTCAAGCGATCCGTTCACTCAGTTTTACACGCCGAATGTGGTGCACCTCGCGTCTATACTGCAAAACCACGCGTAATAGCTCGCAAAACGCGCTCTTTCGTCGATTTTGACGAACAAATGACTGTAATTTCTTCCCGCTGATGATATTCCACGTTTAAACGCACCTTTCACTCAGTTTTACACGCCGAATGCAGTGCACGTCGTGTCAAGCTGCAAAAACACGCGCAATCGTCCTCAAAACGCGGTCTTTCGTCAATTTTGACGAAAAATGTCTGTAATTTCCTTCCTGTTGGTGGTATTTTGACGTATAGACGCTCCGCTCACTCAGTTTTATTCGCCGAATGTGGTGCACGTCGCGTCTAGCTGTGAAACCACGCGCAATCGTTCTCAAAATGCGATCATTCTTTGATTTTGACGAAAAATGACTGTAATTCCTTTCCCGCTGGAGATATTTGTACGTACAAGCGATCCCTTCACTCAGTCTTGCACGCCGTATGTAGTGCACGTGGCGTCTAGCTGCAAAATCTCGCGCAATCGTTCTCAAAATGCGATCTTTCGTCGTTTTGGACGAAAAATGACTGCAATTTCCATCCCGTTGCAGATATTTTGACGTCTAAGCGATATTTTCACACAGTTTTGCACGCCGAATGTAGTGCACGTGGCGTGTAGCTGCAAAACCACGCGGAATCTTTCTCAACACGTGATCTTTCGTCGATTTTCTCGATAAATGTCTGTAATTTCCTTACCGTTGGAGATATTTTGAAGTCGAAGCGCTCCTTTCACCCAGTTTTACACGCCGAATGTTATGCACGTCGCGTCTAGCAGCAAAACCACGCGCAATAGCTCGCAAAACGCCATCTTTCGACGATTTTAACGATAAATATCTGTAATTTCCTACCGTTGAAGGTATTTCGACGTTTAAGCGTTCCTTTCACTCAGTTCTACACGCCGAATGTGGTGCACGTCGTGTCAAGCTGAAAAACCAGGCGCAATCGTCTTCAAATTGCGATCTTCCGCTGATTTTGACGAAAACTGACTGTAATTTCTATCCCGCTGGAAGTATTTGTACGTTTAAGCGTTTCTTTCACTCAGTTTTACACGCCGAATGTAGTGCACGCGGCGCTTACCTGCAATACCACGCGCAATATCTCGCAGAGCACGATCTTCCGTCGATTTTGACGAAAAATGTCTATAATGTCTTTCCCGTTGGAGATATTTCGAAGTTTTAAAGTTCTTTTAACTCCACCTGACAAGCCAAATGCAGTGCACGCTGTTCGCAGCGTCAAAACAAGACCAGTTGCACGGAAAACGCGATCTATCGTCGTATCTTTACGAAAAATGAATGTAATTTCCCACCTGTAGGAGATATTTCGAAGTTTTAACGCTCTTTTAACACCATCTGTCAAGCCAAATGGAGTGCACGCTGTTTCCAGCGTCAAAACAAGGCCAGTTGCACGCACGACGCGATCTTTCGTCGTATCTTTACAAAAAATTACTGAAATTTCCTTCCCGTTGGAGATATTTTTACGCTTAAGCGCTCTTTTACCTGCTGCTCATTACATGCCGAATGTAGCGCTCGCTAGGTTCATAGTCGAAACAAGCCGAGCCGGTTTTATAACGCAAACATTCATTGTTTTTGACGAAAAATGACAGAAATTTCTTTCCCGTTGATGATATTTTTACGTTTAAACGCCCTTTTACCTCCTTTTGACAATACAGACGCAGTGCACTCTGTTTCCAGCGTCAAAATAGCCCAGTTGCTCGCAAAACGCGATCTTTCCTCGTTTTTTGACGAAAAATGACTGTAATTTCCCAACTGTAAGAGATATTTCGAAGTTTTAACGCTCTTTTAACTCCATCTGACAAGTCAAATGCAGTGCACGCTGTTTCCAGTATTAAAAGAAGACCAGTTGCACGCAAAACGCAATCTTTCGTCGTATCTTTACGAAAAATGACTGTAATTTCCCACCTGTAGGAGATATTGAGAAGTTCTAACGCTCTTTTAACTCCATCAGACAAGTCAAATGCAGTGCACGCTGTTTCCAGTATCAAAAGAAGACCAGTTGCGCACAAAACGCGATCAATCGTCGTATCTTTACGAAAAATGACTGTAATTTCCCACCTGTAGGAGATATTTCGAAGTTTTAACGCTCTTTTAACTCCATCTGACAAGCCAAATGCATTGCACGCTGTTTCCAGCATCAACTCAGACCAGTTGCACGCAAAACGCGATCTATCGTCGTATCTTTACGAAAAATGACTGTAATTTCCCACCTGTAGGAGATATTGAGAAGTTCTAACGCTCTTTTAACTCCATCTGACAAGCCAAATGCAGTGCACGCTGTTCCCAGCATCGAAACAAGACCAGTTGCACGCAAAACGCAATTTATCGTCGTATCTTTACGAAAGAAGACTGTAATTTCTCTCCCGCTTTAGGTATTTGTATGTTGAAGTGTTTCTTTCTCTCAGTTTTTGACGCCGAATGTAGTGCACGTGGCGTTTACCTGCAATACCACGCGCAATAGCTCGCAAAACGTGAATCTTTCGTCGATTTTGACGAAAAATGAATGTAATTTCCTTCCAGTTGGAGGTATATCGACATCAAAACGATCGTATTATTCAATTTTGCACGCCGAATGTAGTGCACGTCGCGTTCAGCTGCAAAACCACGCGCAACATCTCGCAAAACGCACTCTTTCGTCGTTTATAACGAAAAATGTCTGCAATTTCCTTCCCGTTGGTGATATTTCGACGTTTAAACACTCCTTTCACTCAGTTTTACACGCCGCATGTGGCGCACGTCTCGTCTATACTGCAAAACCACGCGCAATAGCTCGCAAAACGCGGTCTCTCGTCGATTTTGACGAGAAATGTCTGTAATTCCTTTTCCCGTTGGAGATATTCTGACGTTTAAGCGTTGCTTTCACTCAGTTTTACACGCCGAATGCAGTGCACGTCGTGTCAAGCTGCAAAACTACGCACAATCGTCCTCAAAACGCGATCTTTCGTCGATTTTCTCGAAAAATGTCTGTAATTTCCATCCCGTTGGAGGTATTTCGACATGAAAACGCTCGTTTCATTCAATTTTGCACGCCGAATGTAGTGCACGTAGCGTGTAGCTGCAACACCACGCGCAATATCTCGCAGAACACGATCTTTCGTCGATTTTGACGAAAAAATTTCTGTAATATCTTTTCCCGTTGGAGATATTCGGCGTTTAAACGCTCCTTTCACTCAGTTTTACACGCCGAATGCAGTGCACGTCGCGTCTAGCGGAAAAACCAGGCGCAATCGTCTTCAAAATGCGATCTTTCGTTGATTTTGACGAAAAATGACAGTAATTTCTTTCCCGCTGGAGATATTTGTATGTTTAAGCGTTTCTTTCTCTCAGTTTTAGACGCCGAATGTAGTGCACGTGGCGTTTACCTGCAATACCACGCGCAATAGCTCGCAAAACGTGAATCTTTCGTCGATTTTGACGAAAAATGAATGTAATTTCCTTCCACTTGGAGGTATATCGACATCAAAACGATCGTATCATTCAATTTTGCACGCCAAATGTAGTGCACGTCGCGTTCAGCTGCAAAACCACGCGCAATATCTCGCAAATCGCGTTCGTTCGTCGGTTATAACGAAAAATGTCGGCAATTTCCTTCCCGTTTGAGATATTTCGACGTTTAAAAGCTCATTTAACTCCTTTTGATAAGCCAAAGTCAGTGCACACTGTTTCCAGCGCCAACACAATCCCCGTTATTCGCAAAACGCGATTTTTCGTCGTTTCTTGACCAAAAATGACTGAAATATCCTTCCCGTTGGTGATATTTCGACGTTTAAATACTCCTTTCACTCAGTTTTACACGACGAATGTGGTGCACGTCGCGTCTAGCGGAAAAACCAGGCGCAATCGTCTTCAAAATGCGATCTTTCGTTGCTTTTGACGAAAAATGACAGTAATTTCCTTCCCGTTGGAGATATTTTGAAGTCGAAGCGCTCCTTTCACCCAGTTTTACACGCCGAATGTTATGCACGTCGCGTCTAGCAGCAAAATCACGCGTAATCGTCTTCAAAATGCGATCTTCCGTTTATTTTGACGAAAAATGACTGTAATTTCTTTCCCGCTGGAGATATTTGTACGTTTAAGCGTTTCTTTCACTCAGTTTTACACGCCGAATGTAGTGCACGCGGCGCTTACCTGCAATACCACGCGCAATATCTCGCAGAGCACGATCTTCCGTCGATTTTGACGAAAAATGTCTATAATGTCTTTCCCGTTGGAGATATTTCGAAGTTTTAAAGTTCTTTTAACTCCACCTGACAAGCCAAATGCAGTGCACGCTGTTCGCAGCGTCAAAACAAGACCAGTTGCACGGAAAACGCGATCTATCGTCGTATCTTTACGAAAAATGAATGTAATTTCCCACCTGTAGGAGATATTTCGAAGTTTTAACGCTCTTTTAACACCATCTGTCAAGCCAAATGGAGTGCACGCTGTTTCCAGCGTCAAAACAAGGCCAGTTGCACGCACGACGCGATCTTTCGTCGTATCTTTACAAAAAATTACTGAAATTTCCTTCCCGTTGGAGATATTTTTACGCTTAAGCGCTCTTTTACCTGCTGCTCATTACATGCCGAATGTAGCGCTCGCTAGGTTCATAGTCGAAACAAGCCGAGCCGGTTTTATAACGCAATCATTCATTGTTTTTGACGAAAAATGACAGAAATTTCTGTCCCGTTGATGATATTTTTACGTTTAAACGCCCTTTTACCTCCTTTTGACAATACAGACGCAGTGCACTCTGTTTCCAGCGTCAAAATAGCCCAGTTGCTCGCAAAACGCGATCTTTCCTCGTTTTTTGACGAAAAATGACTGTAATTTCCCACCTGTAAGAGATATTTCGAAGTTTTAACGCTCTTTTAACTCCATCTGACAAGTCAAATGCAGTGCACGCTGTTTCCAGTATTAAAAGAAGACCAGTTGCACGCAAAACGCAATCTTTCGTCGTATCTTTACGAAAAATGACTGTAATTTCACACCTGTAGGAGATATTGAGAAGTTCTAACGCTCTTTTAACTCCATCTGACAAGCCAAATGCAGTGCACGCTGTTCCCAGCATCGAAACAAGACCAGTTGCACGCAAAACGCGATTTATCGTCGTATCTTTACGAAAGAAGACTGTAATTTCTCTCCCGCTTTAGGTATTTGTATGTTGAAGTGTTTCTTTCTCTCAGTTTTTGACGCCGAATGTAGTGCACGTGGCGTTTACCTGCAATACCACGCGCAATAGCTCGCAAAACGTGAATCTTTCGTCGATTTTGACGAAAAATGAATGTAATTTCCTTCCAGTTGGAGGTATATCGACATCAAAACGATCGTATTATTCAATTTTGCACGCCGAATGTAGTGCACGTCGCGTTCAGCTGCAAAACCACGCGCAATATCTCGCAAAACGCACTCTTTCGTCGTTTATAACGAAAAATGTCTGCAATTTCCTTCCCGTTGGTGATATTTCGACGTTTAAACACTCCTTTCACTCAGTTTTACACGCCGCATGTGGCGCACGTCTCGTCTATACTGCAAAACCACGCGCAATAGCTCGCAAAACGCGGTCTCTCGTCGATTTTGACGAGAAATGTCTGTAATTCCTTTTCCCGTTGGAGATATTCTGACGTTTAAGCGTTGCTTTCACTCAGTTTTACACGCCGAATGCAGTGCACGTCGTGTCAAGCTGCAAAACTACGCACAATCGTCCTCAAAACGCGATCTTTCGTCGATTTTCTCGAAAAATGTCTGTAATTTCCATCCCGTTGGAGGTATTTCGACATGAAAACGCTCGTTTCATTCAATTTTGCACGCCGAATGTAGTGCACGTAGCGTGTAGCTGCAACACCACGCGCAATATCTCGCAGAACACGATCTTTCGTCGATTTTGACGAAAAAATTTCTGTAATATCTTTTCCCGTTGGAGATATTCGGCGTTTAAACGCTCCTTTCACTCAGTTTTACACGCCGAATGCAGTGCACGTCGCGTCTAGCGGAAAAACCAGGCGCAATCGTCTTCAAAATGCGATCTTTCGTCGATTTTGACGAAAAATGACAGTAATTTCTTTCCCGCTGGAGATATTTGTATGTTTAAGCGTTTCTTTCTCTCAGTTTTAGACGCCGAATGTAGTGCACGTGGCGTTTACCTGCAATACCACGCGCAATAGCTCGCAAAACGTGAATCTTTCGTCGATTTTGACGAAAAATGAATGTAATTTCCTTCCACTTGGAGGTATATCGACATCAAAACGATCGTATCATTCAATTTTGCACGCCAAATGTAGTGCACGTCGCGTTCAGCTGCAAAACCACGCGCAATATCTCGCAAATCGCGTTCTTTCGTCGGTTATAACGAAAAATGTCTGCAATTTCCTTCCCGTTTGAGATATTTCGACGTTTAAAAGCTCATTTAACTCCTTTTGATAAGCCAAAGTCAGTGCACACTGTTTCCAGCGCCAAAACAATCCCCGTTATTCGCAAAACGCGATTTTTCGTCGTTTCTTGACCAAAAATGACTGAAATATCCTTCCCGTTGGTGATATTTCGACGTTTAAATACTCCTTTCACTCAGTTTTACACGACGAATGTGGTGCACGTCGCGTCTAGCGGAAAAACCAGGCGCAATCGTCTTCAAAATGCGATCTTTCGTTGCTTTTGACGAAAAATGACAGTAATTTCCTTCCCGTTGGAGATATTTTGAAGTCGAAGCGCTCCTTTCACCCAGTTTTACACGCCGAATGTTATGCACGTCGCGTCTAGCAGCAAAATCACGCGTAATCGTCTTCAAAATGCGATCTTCCGTTTATTTTGACGAAAAATGACTGTAATTTCTTTCCCGCTGGAGATATTTGTATGTTTAAGCGTTTCTTTCACTCAGTTTTAGACGCCGAATGCAGTGCACGTCGTGTCAAGCTGCAAAACGACGCACAATCGTCCTCAAAACGCGATCTTTCGTCGATTTTCTCGAAAAATGCCTGTAATTTCTTTCCCGTTGGAGATATTCGGCGTTTACACGCACCTTTCAGTCAGTTTCACACGCCGAATGTGGTACACTTCGCGTCTAACTGCAAAACCACGCGCAATAGCTCGCAAAACGCCATCTTTCGACGATTTTAACGATAAATATCTGTAATTTCCTACCGTTGAAGGTATTTCGACGTTTAAGCGTTCCTTTCACTCAGTTCTACACGCCGAATGTGGTGCACGTCGTGTCAAGCTGAAAAACCAGGCGCAATCGTCTTCAAAATGCGATCTTTCGTTGCTTTTGACGAAAAATGACAGTAATTTCTTTCCCGCTGGAGATATTTGTATGTTTAAGCGTTCCGTTCATTCAGTTTTACACGCCGAATGCAGTGCACGTCGCGTATGGCCGCAAAACCACGCGCAATCATCTTCAAGATGCGATCTTTTGTTGATTTTGACGAAAAATGACTGTAATTCCTTTCCCGCTGGAGATATTTGTACGTTCAAGCGATCCGTTCACTCAGTTTTACACGCCGAATGTGGTGCACCTCGCGTCTATACTGCAAAACCACGCGTAATAGCTCGCAAAACGCGCTCTTTCGTCGATTTTGACGAACAAATGACTGTAATTTCTTCCCGCTGATGATATTCCACGTTTAAACGCACCTTTCACTCAGTTTTACACGCCGAATGCAGTGCACGTCGTGTCAAGCTGCAAAAACACGCGCAATCGTCCTCAAAACGCGGTCTTTCGTCAATTTTGACGAAAAATGTCTGTAATTTCCTTCCTGTTGGTGGTATTTTGACGTATAGACGCTCCGCTCACTCAGTTTTAAACGCCGAATGTGGTGCACGTCGCGTCTAACTGTGAAACCACTCGCAATCGTCTACAAAATGCCATCTTTCGTTGATTTTGACGAAAAATGACTGTAATTTCCTTCCCGTTGGAGATATTCGGCGTTTACACGCACCTTTCAGTCAGTTTCACAAGCCGAATGTGGTACACTTCGCGTCTAACTGCAAAACCACGCGCAATAGCTCGCAAAACGCCATCTTTCGACGATTTTAACGATAAACGTCTGTAATTTCCTACCGTTGAAGGTATTTCGACGTTTAAGCGTTCCTTTCACTCAGTTCTACACGCCGAATGTGGTGCACGTCGTGTTAAGCTGCAAAACCACGCGCAATCGTCCTCAAAACGCGATCTTTCGTCGATTTTCACGAAAAATGTCTGTAATTTCCTTCCCGTTGGAGATATTTTCAAGTCTAAGCGCTGCTTTCACACAACATTACACGCCGATTGTGGTGCACGTCGCGTCTAGCTGAAAAACCAGGCGCAATCGTCTTCAAAATGCGATCTTCCGCTGATTTTGACGAAAACTGACTGTAATTTCTATCCCGCTGGAGATATTTCTACGTTTAAGCGTTCCTTTCACTCAGTTTTACACGCCGAATGCAGTGCACGACGCGTATGGCCGCAAAACCACGCGCAATCATCTTCAAGATGCGATCTTTTGTTGATTTTGACGAAAAATGACTGTAATTCCTTTCCCGCTGGAGATATTTGTACGTTCAAGCGATCCGTTCACTCAGTTTTACACGCCGAATGTGGTGCACCTCGCGTCTATATTGCAAAACCACGCGTAATAGCTCGGAAAACGCGCTCTTTCGTCGATTTTGACGAACAAATGACTGTAATTTCTTCCCGCTGATGATATTCCACGTTTAAACGCACCTTTCACACAGTTTTACACGCCGAATGCAGTGCACGTCGTGTCAAGCTGCAAAAACACGCGCAATCGTCCTCAAAACGCGGTCTTTCGTCAATTTTGACGAAAAATGTCTGTAATTTCCTTCCCGTTGATGGTATTTTGTCGTATAGACGCTCCGCTCACTCAGTTTTATTCGCCGAATGTGGTGCACGTCGCGTCTAGCTGTGAAACCACGCGCAATCGATCTCAAAATGCGATCTTTCTTTGATTTTGACGAAAAATGACTGTAATTCCTTTCCCGCTGGAGATATTTGTACGTACAAGCAATCCCTTCACTCAGTCTTGCACGCCGTATGTAGTGCACGTGGCGTCTAGCTGCAAAATCTCGCGCAATCGTTCTCAAAATGCGATCTTTCGTCGTTTTGGACGAAAAATGACTGCAATTTCCATCCCGTTGCAGATATTTTGACGTCTAAGCGATATTTTCACACAGTTTTGCACGCCGAATGTAGTGCACGTGGCGTGTAGCTGCAAAACCACGCGGAATCGTTCTCAACACGTGATCTTTCGTCGATTTTCTCGATAAATGTCTGTAATTTCCTTACCGTTGGAGATATTTTGAAGTCTAAGAGCTGCATCCACACAATATTACAAGCCGATTGTGGTGCACGTCGCGTCTATACTGCAAAACCACGCGCAATAACTCGCAAAACGCGGTCTCTCGTCGATTTTAACGAGAAATGTCTGTAATTTCTTTACCCGTTGGAGATATTCAGCGTTTAAACGCTCCTTTCACTCAGTTTTACACGCCGAATATGGTGCACGTCGCGTCTAGCTTCGAAACCACGCGCAATCGTCTTCAAAATGCGATCTTTCATTGATTTTGACGAAAAATCCCTGTAATTTCTATCCCGTTGGAGATATTCGGCGTTAAAACGCTCCTTTCATTAAATTCTGCACGCCGAGTGTAGTGCACGTCGCGTGTAGCTGCAACACCTCGCGCAATATCTCGCAGAACACGATCATCCGTCGATTTTGACGAAAAATGTCTATAATGTCCTTCCCGTTGGAGTTATTTCGACATCAAAACGCTCGTTTCATACAATTTTGCACGCCGAATGTAGTGCACGTCGTGTCTAGCCGCAAAGCCACGCGCAATCGTCCTCAAAACGCGATCTTTCGTCGATTTTCTCGAAAAATGTCTGTAATTTCCTTCCCATTGGAGATATTTTGAAGTCGAAGCGCTCCTTTCACCCAGTTTTACACGCCGAATGTTATGCACGTCGCGTCTAGCAGCAAAACCACGCGCAATAGCTCGCAAAACGCCATCTTTCGACGATTTTAACGATAAATATCTGTAATTTCCTACCGTTGAAGGTATTTCGACGTTTAAGCGTTCCTTTCACTCAGTTCTACACGCCGAATGTGGTGCACGTCGTGTCAAGCTGAAAAACCAGGCGCAATCGTCTTCAAGTTGCGATCTTCCGCTGATTTTGACGAAAACTGACTGTAATTTCTATCCCGCTGGAAGTATTTGTACGTTTAAGCGTTTCTTTCACTCAGTTTTACACGCCGAATGTAGTGCACGCGGCGCTTACCTGCAATACCACGCGCAATATCTCGCAGAGCACGATCTTCCGTCGATTTTGACGAAAAATGTCTATAATGTCTTTCCCGTTAGAGATATTTCGAAGTTTTAAAGTTCTTTTAACTCCACCTGACAAGCCAAATGCAGTGCACGCTGTTCGCAGCGTCAAAACAAGACCAGTTGCACGGAAAACGCGATCTATCGTCGTATCTTTACGAAAAATGAATGTAATTTCCCACCTGTAGGAGATATTTCGAAGTTTTAACGCTCTTTTAACACCATCTGTCAAGCCAAATGGAGTGCACGCTGTTTCCAGCGTCAAAACAAGGCCAGTTGCACGCACGACGCGATCTTTCGTCGTATCTTTACAAAAAATTACTGAAATTTCCTTCCCGTTGGAGATATTTTTACGCTTAAGCGCTCTTTTACCTGCTGCTCATTACATGCCGAATGTAGCGCTCGCTAGGTTCATAGTCGAAACAAGCCGAGCCGGTTTTATAACGCAATCATTCATTGTTTTTGACGAAAAATGACAGAAATTTCTTTCCCGTTGATGATATTTTTACGTTTAAACGCCCTTTTACCTCCTTTTGACAATACAGACGCAGTGCACTCTGTTTCCAGCGTCAAAATAGCCCAGTTGCTCGCAAAACGCGATCTTTCCTCGTTTTTTGACGAAAAATGACTGTAATTTCCCACCTGTAAGAGATATTTCGAAGTTTTAACGCTCTTTTAACTCCATCTGACAAGTCAAATGCAGTGCACGCTGTTTCCAGTATTAAAAGAAGACCAGTTGCACGCAAAACGCAATCTTTCGTCGTATCTTTACGAAAAATGACTGTAATTTCCCACCTGTAGGAGATATTGAGAAGTTCTAACGCTCTTTTAACTCCATCTGACAAGTCAAATGCAGTGCACGCTGTTTCCAGTATCAAAAGAAGACCAGTTGCGCACAAAACGCGATCAATCGTCGTATCTTTACGAAAAATGACTGTAATTTCCCACCTGTAGGAGATATTTCGAAGTTCTAACGCTCTTTTAACTCCATCTGACAAGTCAAATGCAGTGCACGCTGTTCCCAGCATCGAAACAAGACCAGTTGCACGCAAAACGCGATTTATCGTCGTATCTTTACGAAAGAAGACTGTAATTTCTCTCCCGCTTTAGGTATTTGTATGTTGAAGTGTTTCTTTCTCTCAGTTTTTGACGCCGAATGTAGTGCACGTGGCGTTTACCTGCAATACCACGCGCAATAGCTCGCAAAACGTGAATCTTTCGTCGATTTTGACGAAAAATGAATGTAATTTCCTTCCAGTTGGAGGTATATCGACATCAAAACGATCGTATTATTCAATTTTGCACGCCGAATGTAGTGCACGTCGCGTTCAGCTGCAAAACCACGCGCAATATCTCGCAAAACGCACTCTTTCGTCGTTTATAACGAAAAATGTCTGCAATTTCCTTCCCGTTGGTGATATTTCGACGTTTAAACACTCCTTTCACTCAGTTTTACACGCCGCATGTGGCGCACGTCTCGTCTATACTGCAAAACCACGCGCAATAGCTCGCAAAACGCGGTCTCTCGTCGATTTTGACGAGAAATGTCTGTAATTCCTTTTCCCGTTGGAGATATTCTGACGTTTAAGCGTTGCTTTCACTCAGTTTTACACGCCGAATGCAGTGCACGTCGTGTCAAGCTGCAAAACTACGCACAATCGTCCTCAAAACGCGATCTTTCGTCGATTTTCTCGAAAAATGTCTGTAATTTCCATCCCGTTGGAGGTATTTCGACATGAAAACGCTCGTTTCATTCAATTTTGCACGCCGAATGTAGTGCACGTAGCGTGTAGCTGCAACACCACGCGCAATATCTCGCAGAACACGATCTTTCGTCGATTTTGACGAAAAAATTTCTGTAATATCTTTTCCCGTTGGAGATATTCGGCGTTTAAACGCTCCTTTCACTCAGTTTTACACGCCGAATGTTGTGCACGTGGCGTTTACCTGCAATAACACGCGCAATAGCTCGCAAAACGCAATCTTTCGTCGTATCTTTAAGAAAAATGACTGTAATGTCCTACCTGTTGGTGATATTTCGAAGTTTTAACGCTCTTTTAACTCCATCTGACAAGCCAAATGCAGTGCATGCTGTTCCCAGCATCGAAACAAAACCAGTTGCACGCAAAACGCGATCTATCGTCGTATCTTGACGAGAAATGACTGTAATTTCCTTCCCGTTGGAGGTGTTTCGACGTTTAAACGCTCCATTCACTCAGTTTTACACGCCGAATGCAGTGTACGTCGCGTCTAGCTGCAGAACCACGCGCAATCGTTCTTAAAACGCGATCTTTCGTCGATTTTGACGAAAAATGACTGGAATTTCCATCCCGTTGGAGGTATTTCGACATGAAAACGATCGTTTCATTCAATTTTGCACGCCGAATGTAGTGCACGTAGCGTGTAGCTGCAACACCACGCGCAATATCTCGCAGAACACGATCTTTCGTCGATTTTGACGAAAAAATTTCTGTAATATCTTTTCCCGTTGGAGATATTCGGCGTTTAAACGCTCCTTTCACTCAGTTTTACACGCCGAATGCAGTGCACGTCGCGTCTAACTGCAAAACCACGCGCAATAGCTCGCAAAACGCCATCTTTCGACGATTTTAACGATAAATGTCTGTAATTTCCTACCGTTGAAGGTATTTCGACGTTCAAGCGTTCCTTTCACTCAGTTCTACACGCCGAATGTGGTGCACGTCGTGTTAAGCTGCAAAACCACGCGCAATCGTCCTCAAAACGCGATCTTTCGTCGATTTTCACGAAAAATGTCTGTAATTTCCTTCCCGTTGGAGATATTTTCAAGTCTAAGCGCTGCTTTCACACAACATTACACGCCGATTGTGGTGCACGTCGCGTCTAGCTGAAAAACCAGGCGCAATCGTCTTCAAAATGCGATCTTCCGCTGATTTTGACGAAAACTGACTGTAATTTCTATCCCGCTGGAGATATTTCTACGTTTAAGCGTTCCTTTCACTCAGTTTTACACGCCGAATGCAGTGCACGTCGCGTATGGCCGCAAAACCACGCGCCATCATCTTCAAGATGCGATCTTTTGTTGATTTTGACGACAAATGACTGTAATTCCTTTCCCGCTGGAGATATTTGTACGTTCAAGCGATCCGTTCACTCAGTTTTACACGCCGAATGTGGTGCACCTCGCGTCTATACTGCAAAACCACGCGTAGTAGCTCGCAAAACGCGCTCTTTCGTCGATTTTGACGAACAAATGACTGTAATTTCTTCCCGCTGATGATATTCCACGTTTAAACGCACCTTTCACTCAGTTTTACACGCCGAATGCAGTGCACGTCGTGTTAAGCTGCAAAAACACGCGCAATCGTCCTCAAAACGCGGTCTTTCGTCAATTTTGACGAAAAATGTCTGTAATTTCCTTCCTGTTGGTGGTATTTTGACGTATAGACGCTCCGCTCACTCAGTTTTAAACGCCGAATGTGGTGTACGTCGCGTCTAGCTGTGAAACCACGCGCAATCGTTCTCAAAATGCGATCCTTCTTTGATTTTGACGAAAAATGACTGTAATTCCTTTCCCGCTGGAGATATTTGTACGTACAAGCGATCCCTTCACTCAGTCTTGCACGCCGTATGTAGTGCACGTCGCGTCTAGCTGCAAAATCTCGCGCAATCGTTCTCAAAATGCGATCTTTCGTCGTTTTGGACGAAAAATGACTGTAATTTCCTTACCGTTAGGTGTATTTCGACGTTTAAGCGTTCCTTTCACTCAGCTCTACACGCCGAATGTCGTGCACGTCGCCTCTAGCTTCAAAATCACGCGCAATCGTCCTCAAAATGCGATCTTTCGTCGGTTCTCTCGAGAAAAATCAGTAATGTCCTTCACGTTGGAGATATTTTCAAGTCTAAGCGCTCCTTTCACTCAGTTTTACACGCCGAATATGGTGCACGTCGCGTCTAGCTTCGAAACCACGCGCAATCGTCTTCAAAATGCGATCTTTCATTGATTTTGACGAAAAATCCCTGTAATTTCTATCCCGTTGGAGATATTCGGCGTTTAAACGCTCCTTTCAATCAATTTTGCACGCCGAGTGTAGTGCACGTCGCGTGTAGCTGCAACACCTCGCGCAATATCTCGCAGAACACGATCATCCGTCGATTTTGACGGAAAATGTCTATAATGTCCTTCCCGTTGGAGTTATTTCGACATCAAAACGCTCGTTTCATACAATTTTGCACGCCGAATGTAGTGCACGTCGTGTCTAGCCGCAAAGCCACGCGCAATCGTCCTCAAAACGCGATCTTTCGTCGATTTTCTCGAAAAATGTCTGTAATTTCCTTCCTGTTGGAGATATTTTGAAGTCGAAGCGCTCCTTTCACTCAGTTTTACACGCCGAATGTTATGCACGTCGCGTCTAGCTGCAAAATCACGCGTAATCGTCTTCAAAATGCGATCTTCCGTTGATTTTGACGAAAAATGACTGTAATTTCTTTCCCGCTGGAGATATTTGAATGTTTAAGCGTTTCTTTCACTCAGTTTTAGACGCCGAATGTAGTGCACGTGGCGTGTAGCTGCAAAACCACGCGCAGTCGTTCTCAAAACGCGATGTTTCGTCGATTTTCTCGATAAATGTCTGTAATTTCCTTACCTTTGGAGATATTTTGAAGACTAAGCGCTGCTTCCACACAATATTACACGCCGATTGTGGTGCACGTCGCGTCTATACTGCAAAACCACGCGCAATAACTCGCAATACGCGGTCTCTCGTCGATTTTGACGAGAAATATCTGTAATTTCTTTTCCCGTTGGAGGTATTCAGCGTTTAGACGCTCCTTTCACCCAGATTTACACGCCGAATCTAGTGCACGTCGCGTCTAACTGCAAAACAACGCGCAATCGTCCTCAAAACGCGATCTTTCTCCGATTTTCTCCAAAAGTGTCTGTAATTTCCTTCCCGTTGGAGATATTTTGAAGTCGAAGCGCTGCTTCCACACAATATTACACGCCAATTGTGGTGCACGTCGCGTCTAGCTGAAAAACCAGGCGCAATTGTCTTCAAAATGCGATCTTCCGTTGATTTTGACGAAAAATAACTGTAATTTCTCTCCCGCTGGAGATATTTGTATGTATAAGTGTTTCTTTCACTCAGTTTTACACGCCGAACGTAGTGCACGTGGCGTTTACTGCAATACCACGCGCAATAGCTCGCAAAACGTGAATCTTTCGTCGATTTTGACGAAAAATGTCTATAATGTCCTTCCCGTTGGAGGTATTTCGACATCAAAACGCTCGTTTCATTCAATTTCGCACGCCGAATGTAGTGCACGTCGTGTCTAGCCGCAAAGTCACGCGCAATCGTCCTCAAAACGCGATCTTTCGTCGATTTTCTCGATAAATGTCTGTAATTTCCTTCCCATTGTAGATATTTTGAAGTCGAAGCGCTCCTTTCACTCAGTTTTACACGCCGAATGTGGTGCACGGCGGGTCTAGCTGCAAAACCACGCGCAATCGTCTTCAAAATGCGATCATTCGTTGATTTTGACGAAAAATGACGGTAATTCCTTTCCCGCTGGAGATATTTGTATGTTTAAGCGTTTCTTTCACTCAGTTTTAGACGCCGAATGTAGTGCACGTGGCGTTTACCTGCAAAACCACGCGCAATCGTCTTCAAAATGCGATCATTCGTTGATTTTGACGAAAAATGACTGTAATTCCTTTCCCGCTGGAGATATTTGTATGTATAAGTGTTTCTTTCACTCAGTTTTACACGCCGATCGTAGTGCACGCGGCGTTTACCTGCAATACCACGCGCTATAGCTCGCAAAACGTGAATCGTTCGTCGATTTCAACGATAAATGTCTGTTACTTCCTTCCCGTTGGAGGTATTTCTACGATTAAGTGTTCCATTCACTCAGTTCTACACGCCGAATGCAGTGCACGTCGCGTCTAGCTGCGAAACCACGCGCAATCGTTCTCAAAACGCGATCTTTCGTCGATTTTCTCGAAAAATGTCTGTAATTTCCTTCCCATTGTAGATATATTCAAGTCTAAGCGCTCATTTCACTCAGTTTTACACGACGAATATGGTACACGCAGCGTCTAGCTGCAAAACCACGCACAATCGTTCTCAAAATGCGATCTTTCGTTGATTTTGACGAAAAGTGACTGTACTATCTTCTCCCGTTGGAGATATTCGGCGTTTAAACACATCTTTCGCTCAGTTTTACACAGGGAATGTGGTGCACGTCGCGTCTAGCTGCAAAACCACGCGGAATCGTCTTCAACATGCGATCTTTCGTTGATTTTGTCGAAAAATGACTGTAATTTCTTTCCCGCTGAAGATATTTGTACGTTTAAGCGTTCCTGTCACTCAGTTTTGCACGCCGAATGTGGTGCACGTCGCGTCTAGCTGTAAAACCACGCGCAATCGTTCACAAAATGCGATCTTTCGTCGATTTTGACGAAGAATGACTGGAATTTCCATCACGTTGGAGGTATTTCGACATGAAAACTCTCGTTTCATTCAATTTTGAACGCCGAATGCAGTGCACGTCGCGTCTAGCTGCAAAACCACGCGCTGACTTCTTCAAAACGTGAATCTTTCGTCGATTTTAACGATAAATGTCTGTAATTTCCTTCCCGTTGGAGGTATTTCTACGATTAAGCGTTCCATTCACTCAGTTCTACACGCCGAATGTAGTAAACGTAGCGTCTGGCTGCAAAAGTACGCGCAATCGTACTCAAAATGCGATCTTTCGTCGATTTTGACGAACAAATGACTGTAATCTCTTCCCATTGGTGATATTCCACGTTTAAACGCTCCTTTCATTCAATTTTGAACGCCGAATGCAGTGCACGTCGCGTCTAGCCGCTAAACCACGCGCAATCGTCCTCAAAACGCGATCTTTCATCGATTTTCTCGAAAAATGTCTGTAATTTCCTTCCCGTTGGAGATATTTTGAAGTCTAAGCGCTGCTTTCACACAAATTTACACGCCGATTGTGTTGCACGTCGCGTCCAGCTGAAGAACCAGGCGCAATCATCTTCAAAATGCGATCTTCCGTTGATTTTGAGGAAAAATGACTGTAATTTCTTTCCTGCTGGAGATATTTGTATGTTTAAGCGTTTCTTTTACTCAGTTTTACACGCCGAATGTTGTGCACGTGGCGTTTACCTGCAATAACACGCGCAATAGCTCGCAAAACGCAATCTTTCGTCGTATCATTACGATAAATGACTGTAATGTCCTACCTGATGGTGATATTTCCAAGTTTTAACGCTCTTTTAACTCCATCTTACAAGCCAAATGCAGTGCACGCTGTTTCCATCATGGAAAAAAGACCAGTTGCACGCAAAACGCAATCTTTCGTCGTCTCTTGACGGGAAATGACTGTAATTTCCTTCCCGTTGGATGTATTTCGACGTTTAAACGCTCCTTTCACTCAGTTCTACACGGCGAATGCAGTCCACGTCGTGTCAAGCTGCAAACCACGCGCGATCGTCATCAAAACGCGATCTTTCGTCGATTTTAACGAACAAATGACTATAATTTCTTCCCGTTGATGATATTCCACGTTTAAACGCTCCTTTCTCTCAGTTTTACACGCCGAATGCAGTGCACGTCGTGTCAAGCTGCAAAACCACGCGCGATCGTCCTCAAAACGCGATCTTTCGTCGATTTTCTCGAAAAATGTGTGTAATTCTCTTCCCGTTGGACATATTTTGAAGTCTAAGCGCTGCTTTCGCACAAAATTACACGCCAATTGTGGTGCACGTCGCGTCTAGCTGAAAGACCAGGCGCAATCGTCTTCAGAATGCGATCTTCCGTTGATTTTGACGAAAAATGACTGTAATTTCTATCCCGCTTGAGATATTTTGAAGTCTACGCGTTCCTTTCACTCAGTTTTGCACGCCGAATGTGGTGCACGTCGCGTCTAGCTGCAAAACCACGCGCAATCGTTCACAAAATGCGATCTTTCGTCGATTTTGACGAAAAAATGACTGTAATATCTTTTCCCGTTGGAGATAATCGGCGTTCAAACGCTCCTTTCACTCAGTTTTACACGCCGAATATGGTGCCCGTCGCGTCTAGCTGCGAATCCACGCGCAATCGTCTTCAAAATGCGGTCTTTCGTTGATTTTGACGAAATATGACTGTAATTTCTTTCCCGCTGGAGATATTTGTATGTTTAAGCGTTTCTTTCACTCAGTTTTAAACGCCGAATGTAGTGCACGTGGCGTTTACCTGCAATAGCACGCGCAATAGCTCGCAAAACGTGAATCTGTCGTCGATTTTGACGACAAATGACTGTAATTTCCTTCCCGTTGGAGGTACTTCGACCTGAAAACGCTCCTTTCACATAGTTCTACATGCCGAATGTGATGCAAGTCGCATCTAGCTGCAAAATCAAGCGCAATTGTACTCATAATGGGATCCTTCGTCGATTTTGACAAAAATGACTGGAATTACCGTCCCGTTGCAGATAGTTTGACGTCTAAGCGTTACTTTCACTCAGTTTCGCACGCCGAATGTAGTGCACGTAGCGTGTAGCTGCAAAACCACGCGCATTAGATGGCAAAACGCGATATGTCGTCGATTATATAGAAAAATGACTGTAATTTCCTTCCCGTTGTACATATTCTGACGTTAAAGCGTTGCTTTCATTCAGTTTTACACGCCGAATGTAGTGCACGTAGCGTGTAGTTGCAAAACCACGCGCAATGGCTCGCAAAACGTGAATCTTTCGTCGATTTTGACGACAAATGACTGTAATTTCCTTCCCGTTGGAGGTATTTCGACCTGAAAACGCTCCTTTCACTCAGTTCTACACGCCGCATGTGGTGCACGTCGCGTGTAGCTGCAAAACCACGCGCAATCGTTGACAAAATGCGTTCTTTCGTTGATTTTGACGAAGAAATGACTGTAATATCTTTTCCCGTTGGAGATATTCGGCGTTCAAACGCTCCTTTCACTCAGTTTTACACGCCGAATATGGTGCACGTCGCGTCTAGCTGCGAAACCACGCGCAATCGTACTCAAAATAGGATCGTCGTCGATTTTGACAAAAATGACTGGAATTTCCATCCCGTTGCAGATGTTTTGACGTCTAAGCGATCCTTTCACTCAGTTTCGCATGCCGAATGTAGTGCACGTAGCGTGTAGCTGCAACACCACGCGCAATATCTCGCTGAACACGATCTTCCGTCGATTTTGACGAAAAATGTCTATAATATCTTTCCCGTTGGAGATATTTCGAAGTTTTAAAGTTCTATTAACTCCATCTGACAAGCCATATTCAGTGCACGCTGTTTCCAGCATCGAAACAAGACCAGTTGCACGCAATACGCGACCTATCGTCGTATCTTTACGAAAAATGACTGTAATTTCCCACCTGTAGGCGATATTTCGAAGTTTTAACGCTCTTTTAACTCCATCTGACAAGCCAAATGCAGTGCACGCTCTTTCCAGCATCAAAATAAGACTAATTGCACACAAAACGTGAATCTGTCGTCGATTTTGACGACAAATGACTGTAATTTCCTTCCCGTTGGAGGTACTTCGACCTGAAAACGCTCCTTTCACATAGTTCTACATGCCGAATATGATGCACGTCGCATCTAGCTGCAAAACCAAGTGCAATTGTACTCAAAATGGGATCCTTCGTCGATTTTGACAAAAATGACTGGAATTTCCGTCCCGTTGCAGATAGTTTGACGTCTAAGCGTTACTTTCACTCAGTTTCGCACGCCGAATGTAGTGCACGTAGCGTGTAGCTGCAAAACCACGCGCATTAGATGGCAAAACGCGATATGTCGTCGATTATATAGAAAAATGACTGTAATTTCCTTCCCGTTGTACATATTCTGACGTTAAAGCGTTGCTTTCATTCAGTTTTACACGCCGAATGTGGTGCACGTCGCGTCTAACTGCAAAACCACGCGCAATAGCTCGCAAAGCGCAGTCTTTCGTTAATTTTGACGAAAAATGTCTGTTATTTCCTTCCCGTTGGAGGTATTTTGACGTATAAACGCTCCGTTCACTCAGTTTTACTCGCCGAATGTGATGCATGTCGCGTCTAGCTGCAAAACCGCGCGCAATAGCTTGCAAAACGCGATCATTCCTCGATTTTGACGAAATATGACTGTAATTTCTTTCCCGCTGGAGATATTTGTATGTTTAAGCGTTTCTTTCACTCAGTTTTGCACGCCGAATGTAGTGCACGTGGCGTTTACCTGCAATATCACGCGCAATAGCTCGCAAAACGTGAATCTTTCGTCGATTTTGACGAGAAATGACTGTAATTTCCTTCCCGTTGGAGGCATTTCGACCTGAGAACGCTCCTTTCACTCAGTTCTACATGCCGAATGTGATGCACGTCGCAGCTAGCTGCAAAACCAAGTGCAATCGTACTCAAAATGGGATCCTTCGTCGATTTTGACAAAAATGACTGGAATTTCCATCCCGTTGCAGATATTTTGACGTCTAAGCGATCCTTTCACTCAGTTTCGCACGCCGAATGTAGTGCACGTAGCGTGTAGTTGCAAAACCACGCGCAATGGCTCGCAAAACGTGAATCTTTCGTCGATTTTGACGACAAATGACTGTAATTTCCTTCCCGTTGGAGGTATTTCGACCTGAAAACGCTCCTTTCACTCAGTTCTACACGCCGCATGTGGTGCACGTCGCGTGTAGCTGCAAAACCACGCGCAATCGTTCACAAAATGCGTTCTTTCGTTGATTTTGACGAAGAAATGACTGTAATATCTTTTCCCGTTGGAGATATTCGGCGTTCAAACGCTCCTTTCACTCAGTTTTACACGCCGAATATGGTGCACGTCGCGTCTAGCTGCGAAACCACGCGCAATCGTACTCAAAATAGGATCGTCGTCGATTTTGACAAAAATGACTGGAATTTCCATCCCGTTGCAGATGTTTTGACGTCTAAGCGATCCTTTCACTCAGTTTCGCATGCCGAATGTAGTGCACGTAGCGTGTAGCTGCAACACCACGCGCAATATCTCGCTGAACACGATCTTCCGTCGATTTTGACGAAAAATGTCTATAATATCTTTCCCGTTGGAGATATTTCGAAGTTTTAAAGTTCTATTAACTCCATCTGACAAGCCATATTCAGTGCACGCTGTTTCCAGCATCGAAACAAGACCAGTTGCACGCAATACGCGACCTATCGTCGTATCTTTACGAAAAATGACTGTAATTTCCCACCTGTAGGCGATATTTCGAAGTTTTAACGCTCTTTTAACTCCATCTGACAAGCCAAATGCAGTGCACGCTCTTTCCAGCATCAAAATAAGACTAATTGCACACAAAACGTGAATCTGTCGTCGATTTTGACGACAAATGACTGTAATTTCCTTCCCGTTGGAGGTACTTCGACCTGAAAACGCTCCTTTCACATAGTTCTACATGCCGAATATGATGCACGTCGCATCTAGCTGCAAAACCAAGTGCAATTGTACTCAAAATGGGATCCTTCGTCGATTTTGACAAAAATGACTGGAATTTCCGTCCCGTTGCAGATAGTTTGACGTCTAAGCGTTACTTTCACTCAGTTTCGCACGCCGAATGTAGTGCACGTAGCGTGTAGCTGCAAAACCACGCGCATTAGATGGCAAAACGCGATATGTCGTCGATTATATAGAAAAATGACTGTAATTTCCTTCCCGTTGTACATATTCTGACGTTAAAGCGTTGCTTTCATTCAGTTTTACACGCCGAATGTGGTGCACGTCGCGTCTAACTGCAAAACCACGCGCAATAGCTCGCAAAACGCAGTCTTTCGTTAATTTTGACGAAAAATGTCTGTTATTTCCTTCCCGTTGGAGGTATTTCGACGTTTAAACGCTCCTTTCACTCAGTTTTACACGCCGAATCTAGTGCACGTCGCGTCTAGCTGCAAAACCGCGCGCAATAGCTTGCAAAACGCGATCATTCCTCGATTTTGACGAAATATGACTGTAATTTCTTTCCCGCTGGAGATATTTGTATGTTTAAGCGTTTCTTTCACTCAGTTTTGCACGCCGAATGTAGTGCACGTGGCGTTTACCTGCAATATCACGCGCAATAGCTCGCAAAACGTGAATCTTTCACCGATTTTGACGACAAAAGACTGTAATTTCCTTCCCGTTGGAGGCATTTCGACCTGAAAACGCTCCTTTCACTCAGTTCTACATGCCGAATGTGATGCACGTCGCAGCTAGCTGCAAAACCAAGTGCAATCGTACTCAAAATGGGAT
The DNA here is from genome assembly GCA_037178635.1 of Bombus dahlbomii. Lineage (NCBI taxonomy): Eukaryota > Metazoa > Arthropoda > Insecta > Hymenoptera > Apidae > Bombus > Bombus dahlbomii. The sequence goes on from CM074111.1 coordinate 242,178, forward strand.
CCTTCGTCGATTTTGACAAAAATGACTGGAATTTCCATCCCGTTGCAGATATTTTGACGTCTAAGCGATCCTTTCACTCAGTTTCGCACGCCGAATGTAGTGCACGTAGCGTGTAGTTGCAAAACCACGCGCAATGGCTCGCAAAACGTGAATCTTTCGTCGATTTTGACGACAAATGACTGTAATTTCCTTCCCGTTAGAGGTATTTCGACCTGAAAACGCTCCTTTCACTCAGTTCTACACGCCGCATGTGGTGCACGTCGCGTGTAGCTGCAAAACCACGCGCAATCGTTCACAAAATGCGTTCTTTCGTTGATTTTGACGAAGAAATGACTGTAATATCTTTTCCCGTTGGAGATATTCGGCGTTCAAACGCTCCTTTCACTCAGTTTTACACGCCGAATATGGTGCACGTCGCGTCTAGCTGCGAAACCACGCGCAATCGTACTCAAAATAGGATCGTCGTCGATTTTGACAAAAATGACTGGAATTTCCATCCCGTTGCAGATGTTTTGACGTCTAAGCGATCCTTTCACTCAGTTTCGCATGCCGAATGTAGTGCACGTAGCGTGTAGCTGCAACACCACGCGCAATATCTCGCTGAACACGATCTTCCGTCGATTTTGACGAAAAATGTCTATAATATCTTTCCCGTTGGAGATATTTCGAAGTTTTAAAGTTCTATTAACTCCATCTGACAAGCCATATTCAGTGCACGCTGTTTCCAGCATCGAAACAAGACCAGTTGCACGCAATACGCGACCTATCGTCGTATCTTTACGAAAAATGACTGTAATTTCCCACCTGTAGGCGATATTTCGAAGTTTTAACGCTCTTTTAACTCCATCTGACAAGCCAAATGCAGTGCACGCTCTTTCCAGCATCAAAATAAGACTAATTGCACACAAAACGTGAATCTGTCGTCGATTTTGACGACAAATGACTGTAATTTCCTTCCCGTTGGAGGTACTTCGACCTGAAAACGCTCCTTTCACATAGTTCTACATGCCGAATGTGATGCACGTCGCATCTAGCTGCAAAACCAAGTGCAATTGTACTCAAAATGGGATCCTTCGTCGATTTTGACAAAAATGACTGGAATTTCCGTCCCGTTGCAGATAGTTTGACGTCTAAGCGTTACTTTCACTCAGTTTCGCACGCCGAATGTAGTGCACGTAGCGTGTAGCTGCAAAACCACGCGCATTAGATGGCAAAACGCGATATGTCGTCGATTATATAGAAAAATGACTGTAATTTCCTTCCCGTTGTACATATTCTGACGTTAAAGCGTTGCTTTCATTCAGTTTTACACGCCGAATGTGGTGCACGTCGCGTCTAACTGCAAAACCACGCGCAATAGCTCGCAAAACGCAGTCTTTCGTTAATTTTGACGAAAAATGTCTGTTATTTCCTTCCCGTTGGAGGTATTTCGACGTTTAAACGCTCCTTTCACTCAGTTTTACACGCCGAATCTAGTGCACGTCGCGTCTAGCTGCAAAACCGCGCGCAATAGCTTGCAAAACGCGATCATTCCTCGATTTTGACGAAATATGACTGTAATTTCTTTCCCGCTGGAGATATTTGTATGTTTAAGCGTTTCTTTCACTCAGTTTTGCACGCCGAATGTAGTGCACGTGGCGTTTACCTGCAATATCACGCGCAATAGCTCGCAAAACGTGAATCTTTCACCGATTTTGACGACAAAAGACTGTAATTTCCTTCCCGTTGGAGGCATTTCGACCTGAAAACGCTCCTTTCACTCAGTTCTACATGCCGAATGTGATGCACGTCGCAGCTAGCTGCAAAACCAAGTGCAATCGTACTCAAAATGGGATCCTTCGTCGATTTTGACAAAAATGACTGGAATTTCCATCCCGTTGCAGATATTTTGACGTCTAAGCGATCCTTTCACTCAGTTTCGCACGCCGAATGTAGTGCACGTAGCGTGTAGTTGCAAAACCACGCGCAATGGCTCGCAAAACGTGAATCTTTCGTCGATTTTGACGACAAATGACTGTAATTTCCTTCCCGTTGGAGGTATTTCGACCTGAAAACGCTCCTTTCACTCAGTTCTACACGCCGCATGTGGTGCACGTCGCGTGTAGCTGCAAAACCACGCGCAATCGTTCACAAAATGCGTTCTTTCGTTGATTTTGACGAAGAAATGACTGTAATATCTTTTCCCGTTGGAGATATTCGGCGTTCAAACGCTCCTTTCACTCAGTTTTACACGCCGAATATGGGGCACGTCGCGTCTAGCTGCGAAACCACGCGCAATCGTACTCAAAATAGGATCGTCGTCGATTTTGACAAAAATGACTGGAATTTCCATCCCGTTGCAGATGTTTTGACGTCTAAGCGATCCTTTCACTCAGTTTCGCATGCCGAATGTAGTGCACGTAGCGTGTAGCTGCAACACCACGCGCAATATCTCGCTGAACACGATCTTCCGTCGATTTTGACGAAAAATGTCTATAATATCTTTCCCGTTGGAGATATTTCGAAGTTTTAAAGTTCTATTAACTCCATCTGACAAGCCATATTCAGTGCACGCTGTTTCCAGCATCGAAACAAGACCAGTTGCACGCAATACGCGACCTATCGTCGTATCTTTACGAAAAATGACTGTAATTTCCCACCTGTAGGCGATATTTCGAAGTTTTAACGCTCTTTTAACTCCATCTGACAAGCCAAATGCAGTGCACGCTCTTTCCAGCATCAAAATAAGACTAATTGCACACAAAACGTGAATCTGTCGTCGATTTTGACGACAAATGACTGTAATTTCCTTCCCGTTGGAGGTACTTCGACCTGAAAACGCTCCTTTCACATAGTTCTACATGCCGAATGTGATGCACGTCGCATCTAGCTGCAAAACCAAGTGCAATTGTACTCAAAATGGGATCCTTCGTCGATTTTGACAAAAATGACTGGAATTTCCGTCCCGTTGCAGATAGTTTGACGTCTAAGCGTTACTTTCACTCAGTTTCGCACGCCGAATGTAGTGCACGTAGCGTGTAGCTGCAAAACCACGCGCATTAGATGGCAAAACGCGATATGTCGTCGATTATATAGAAAAATGACTGTAATTTCCTTCCCGTTGTACATATTCTGACGTTAAAGCGTTGCTTTCATTCAGTTTTACACGCCGAATGTGGTGCACGTCGCGTCTAACTGCAAAACCACGCGCAATAGCTCGCAAAACGCAGTCTTTCGTTAATTTTGACGAAAAATGTCTGTTATTTCCTTCCCGTTGGAGGTATTTCGACGTTTAAACGCTCCTTTCACTCAGTTTTACACGCCGAATCTAGTGCACGTCGCGTCTAGCTGCAAAACCGCGCGCAATAGCTTGCAAAACGCGATCATTCCTCGATTTTGACGAAATATGACTGTAATTTCTTTCCCGCTGGAGATATTTGTATGTTTAAGCGTTTCTTTCACTCAGTTTTGCACGCCGAATGTAGTGCACGTGGCGTTTAACTGCAATATCACGCGCAATAGCTCGCAAAACGTGAATCTTTCACCGATTTCGACGACAAAAGACTGTAATTTCCTTCCCGTTGGAGGTATTTCGACCTGAAAACGCTCCTTTCACCCAGTTCTACATGCCGAATGTGATGCACGTCGCATCTAGCTGCAAAACCAAGCGCAATCGTACTCAAAATGGGATCCTTCGTCGATTTTGACAAAAATGACTGGAATTTCCATCCCGTTGCAGATATTTTGACGTCTAAGCGATCCTTTCACTCAGTTTCGCACGCCGAATGTAGTGCACGTCGCGTCTAACTGCAAAACAACGCGCAATCGTTCTCAAAATGCGATCTTTCTTCGATTTTCTCGATAAATGTCTGTAATTAACTTACCGCTAGATGTATTTCGACGTTAAAAACGCTCCGTTCACTCAGTTTTACACGCCGAATGTGGCGCACGTCGCGTCTAACTGCAAACCAACGCGCAATAGCTCGCAAAACGCGATCTTTTATCGATTTTAACGAAAAATGTCTGTAATTTCCCCAGTTGAAGGTATTTCGACGTTTAAGCGCTCCATTCACTCAGTTCTACACGCCGAATGTGGTGCACGTCGCGTCTAGCTGCAAAACCACGCGCAATCGTCTTCAAAATGCGATCTTTTGTTGATTTTGACGAAAAATGACTGTAATTTCTATCCCGCTGGAAATATTTGAACGTTTAAGCGTTGCTTTCACTCAGTTCTACACGCCGAATGTGGTGCACGTCGCGTCTAGCTGCAAAACCACGCGCAATCGTCCTCAAAACGCTATCTTTCGTCGGTTTTGACGCTAAATGTCTGTCATTACCTTCCCGTTGGAGTTATTCGACGTATAAACGCTCCTTTCATTCAACTTTGCACGCCGAGTGTAGTGTACGTCGCGTGTAACTGCAACACCACGCGCAATATCTCGCAGAACACGATCTTCCGTCGATTTTGACGAAAAATGTCTATAATATCTTTCCCGTTGGAGATACTTCGAAGTTTTAAAGTTCTTTTAACTCCATCTGACAAGCCAAATGCAGTGCACTCTGTTTCCAGCGTCAAAACAAGACCAGTTGCACGCAAAACGCGATCTATCGTCGTATCTTTACGAAAAATGACTGTAATTTCCCACCTGTAGGAGATATTTCGAAGTTTTAACGCTCTTTTAAAACAATCTGACAAGCCAAATGCAGTGCACGCTGTTTCCAGCGTAAAAAAAGCCCAGTTGCTCGCTAAACGCGATCGTTCGTCGTCTCTTGACGACAAATCGTTGAAATATCCATCCCGTTGGAGATATTTCGAAGTTTTAACGCTCTTTTAACTCCATCTGACAAGCCATATTCAGTGCACGCTGTTTCCAGCATCGAAAGAAGACCAGTTGCACGCAATACGCGACCTATAGACGTATCTTTACGGGAAATGAGTGTAATTTCCTTCTCGTTGGAGGTTTTTCGACGTTTAAACGCTCCTCTTACTCAGTTTTACACGCCGAATGTTGTACACTTCGCGCCTAACTGCAAAACCACGCGCAATAGCTCGCAAAACACCCTCTTTCGTCGATTTTGACGAACAAATGTCTGTAATTTCTTCCCGTTAGTGATATTCCACGTTTAAACGCTCCGTTCACTCGGTTTTACACGCCGAATGCAGTGCACGTCGCGTTCAGGTGCACAACCACGCGCAATCGTCTTCAAAATGCGATCTTTCGTCGATTTTCTCGAAAAATGTCTATAATTTCCATCCCGTTGGAGATATTTTGAAGTCTAAGAGCTGCTTTCACAGAGTTTTACACGCCGATTGTGGTGCACGTAGCGTGTAGCTGCAAACCCACGCGCAATCGTCTTCAAAATGCGATCTTTCGTTGATTTTGACGAAAAATGACTGTAATTCCTTTCCCGCTGGAGATATTTGTACGTACAAGCGATCCCTTCACTCAGTTTTGCATGCCGTATGTAGTGCACGTATCGTGCAGCTGCAAAACCACGCGCAATCGTCCTCAAAACGCGATCTTTCGTCGGTTTTGACGCTAAATGTCTGTCATTACCTTCCCGTTGGAGATATTCGACGTATAAACGCTCCTTTCATTCAACTTTGCACGCCGAGTGTAGTGCACGTAGCGTGTAGCTGCAACACCACGCGCGATATCTCGCAGAACACGATCATCCGTCGATTTTGACGAAAAATATCTATAATGTCCTTCCCGTTGGAGTTATTTCGACATCAAAACGCTTGTTTCATACAGTTTTGCACGCCGAATGTAGCGCACGTCGTGTCTAGCCGCAAAGCCACGCGCAATCGTCCTCAAAACGCGATCTTTCGTCGATTTTCTCGAAAAATGTCAGTAATTTCCTTCCCGTTGGAGATATTTTGAAGTCTAAGCGCTGCTTTCGCACAATATTACACGCCAATTGTGGTGCACGTCGCGTCTAGCTGAAAGACCAGGCGCAATCGTCTTCAAAATGCGATCTTCCGCTGATTTTGACGAAAAATGACTGTAATTTCTATCCCGCTGGAGATATTTTGAAGTCTACGCGTTCCTTGCACTCAGTTTTACACGCCGAATGTGGTGCACGTCGCGTCTAGCTGCAAAACCACGCGCAATCGTTCACAAAATGCGATCTTTCGTCGATTTTGACGAAAAAATGACTGTAATATCTTTTCCCGTTGGAGATATTCGGCGTTCAAACGCTCCTTTCACTCAGTTCTACATGCCGAATGTGATGCACGTCGCATCTAGCTGCAAAACCAAGCGCAATCGTACTCAAAATGGGATCCTTCGTCGATTCTGACGACAAATGACTGTAATTTCCTTCCCGTTGGAGGTATTTCGACCTGAAAACGCTCCTTTCACATAGTTCTACATGCCGAATGTGATGCACGTCGCATCTAGCTGCAAAACCAAGCACAATCGTACTCAAAATGTGATCCTTCGTCGATTTTGACAAAAATGACTGGAATTTCCATCCCGTTGCAGATAGTTTGACGTCTAAGCGTTCCTTTCACTCAGTTTCGCACGCCGAATGTAGTGCACGTAGCGTGTAGCTGCAAAACCACGCGCATTAGATGGCAAAACGTGATATGTCGTCCATTATATAGAAAAATGACTGTAATTTCCTTCCCGTTGTACATATTCTGACGTTTAAGCGTTGCTTTCATACAGTTTTACACGCCGAATGTGGTGCACGTCGCGTCTAACTGCAAAACCACGCGCAATAGCTCGCAAAACGCCCTCTTTCGTCGATTTTGACGAACAAATGTCTGTAATTTCCTCCCGTTAGTGATATTCCACGTTTAAACGCTCCGTTCACTCGGTTTTACACGCCGAATGCAGTGCACGTCGCGTTCAGCTGCACAAACACGCGCAATCGTCTTCAAAATGCGATCTTTCGTCAATTTTCTCGAAAAATGTCTATAATTTCCATCCCGTTGGAGATATTTTGAAGTCTAAGCGCTGCTTTTACACAGTTTTACACGCCGATTGTGGTGCACGTAGCGTGTAGCTGCAAAACCACGCGCAATCATCTTCAAAATGCGATCTTTCGTTGATTTTGACGAAAAATGACTGTAATTCCTTTCCCGCTGGAGCTATTTGTACGTACAAGCGATCCCTTCACTCAGTTTTGCACGCCGTATGTAGTGCACGTATCGTGCATCAGCAAAACCACGCGCAATCGTTCTCAAAATGCGATCTTTCGTCGTTTTGGACGAAAAATGACTGTAATTTCCTTCACGTTGGAGATATTTCGACATGAAAACGCTCGTTTCATTCACTTTTGCACGCTGAGTGTAGTGCACGTCGCGTGTAGCTGCAACACCACGCGAAATATCTCGCAGAACACGATCTTCCGTCGATTTTGACGAAAAATGTCTATAATGTCTTTCCCGTTGGAGATATTTCGAAGTTTTAAAGTTCTTTTAACTCCATCTGACAAGCCAAATGCAGTGCACGCTGTTTCCAGCGTCAAAACAAGACAAGTTGCACGCAAAACGCGATCTATCGTCGTATCTTTACGAAAGATGACTGTAATTTCCCACCTGTAGGAGATATTTCGAAGTTTTAACGCTCTTTTAACACCATCTGACAAGCCAAATGCAGTGCACGCTGTTTCCAGCGTAAAAAAGCCCAGTTGCTCGCTAAACGCGATCGTTCGTCGTCTCTTGACGACAAATCGTTGAAATATCCATCCCGTTGGAGATATTTCGAAGTTTTAACGCTCTTTTAACTCCATCTGACAAGCCATATTCAGTGCACGCTGTTTCCAGCATCGAAACAAGACCAGTTGCACGCAATACGCGACCTATAGACGTATCTTTACGAAAAATGACTGTAATTTCCCACCTGTAGGAGATATTTCGAAGTTTTAACGCTCTTTTAACTCCATCTGACAAGCCAAATGCAGTGCACGCTCTTTCCAGCATCAAAATAAGACTAGTTGCACGCAAAACGCAATATTTCGTCGTCTCTTGACGAGAAATGACTGTAATTTCCTTCTCGTTGGAGGTTTTTCGACGTTTAAACGCTCCTTTTACTCAGTTTTACACGCCGAATGTGGTACACTTCGCGTCTAACTGCAAAACCACGCGCAATAACTCGCAATACGCGGTCTCTCGTCGATTTTGACGAGAAATATGTGTAATTTCTTTTCCCGTTGGAGATATTCAGCGTTTAAACGCTCCTTTCACCCAGATTTACACGCCGAATCTAGTGCACGTCGCGTCTAACTGCAAAACAACGCGCAATCGTCCTCAAAACGCGATCTTTCCCCGATTTTCTCCAAAAGTGTCTGTAATTTCCTTCCCGTTGGAGATATTTTGAAGTCGAAGCGCTGCTTCCACACAATATTACACGCCAATTGTGGTGCACGTCGCGTCTAGCTGAAAAACCAGGAGCAATCGTCTTCAAAACGCGATCTTCCGTTGATTTTGATGAAAAATGACTGTAATTTCTTTCCCGCTGGAGATATTTGTATGTTTAAGCGTTTCTTTCACTCAGTTTTATACGCCGAATGTAGTGCACGTGGCGTTTACTGCAATACCACGCGCAATAGCTCGCAAAACGTGAAGCTTTCGTCGATTTTGACGAAAAATGTCTATAATGTCCTTCCCGTTGGAGGTATTTCGTCATCAAAACGCTCGTTTCATTCAATTTCGCACGCCGAATGTAGTGCACGTCGTGTCTAGCCGCAAAACCACGCGCAATCGTCCTCAAAACGCGATCTTTCGTCGATTTTCGCGATAAATGTCTGTAATTTCCTTACCGTTAGATGTATTTCGACGTTTAAGCGTTCCTTTCCCTCAATTCTACACGCCGAATGTGGTGCACGTCGCCTCTAGCTTCAAAATCACGCGCAATCGTCCTCAAAATGCGATCGTTCGTCGGTTCTCTCGAGAAATATCAGTAATGTCCTTCACGTTGGAGATATTTTCAAGTCTAAGCGCTCCTTTCACTCAGTTTTACACGCCGAATGTGATGCACGTCGCGTCTAGCTGCAAAACCACGCGCAATCGTCCTCAAAATGCGATCTTTCGTTGATTTTGACGAAAAATGACTGTAATTCCTTTCCCGCTGGAGATATTTGTACGTACAAGCGATCCCTTCACTCAGTCTTGCACGCCGTATGTAGTGCACGTCGCGCCTAGCTGCAAAATCTCGCGCAATCGTTCTCAAAATGCGATCTTTCGTCGTTCTGGACGAAAAATGACTGCAATTTCCATCCCGTTGCAGATATTTTGACGTCTAAGCGATATTTTCACTCAGTTTTGGACGCCGAATGTAGTGCACGTGGCGTGTAGCTGCAAAACCACGCGGAATCGTTCCCCAAACGTGATCTTTCGTCGATTTTCTCGATAAATGTCTGTAATTTCCTTACCGTTGGAGATATTTTGAAGTCTAAGCGCTGCTTCCACACAATATTACACGCCGATTGTGGTGTACGTCGCGTCTATACTGTAAAACCACGCGCAATAACTCGCAAAACGCGGTCTCTCGTCGATTTTAACGAGAAATGTCTGTAATTTCTTTACCCGTTGGAGATATTCAGCGTTTAAACGCTCCTTTCACTCAGTTTTACACGCCGAATATGGTGCACGTCGCGTCTAGCTTCGAAACCACGCGCAATCGTCTTCAAAATGCGATCTTTCATTGATTTTGACGAAAAATCCCTGTAATTTCTATCCCGTTGGAGATATTCGGCGTTTAAACGCTCCTTTCAATCAATTTTGCACGCCGAGTGTAGTGCACGTCGCGTGTAGCTGCAACACCTCGCGCAATATCTCGCAGAACACGATCATCCGTCGATTTTGACGAAAAATGTCTATAATGTCCTTCCCGTTGGACTTATTTCGACATCAAAACGCTCGTTTCATACAATTTTGCACGCCGAATGTAGTGCACGTCGTGTCTAGCCGCAAAGCCACGCGCAATCGTCCTCAAAACGCGATCTTTCGTCGATTTTCTCGAAAAATGTCTGTAATTTCCTTCCCGTTGGAGATATTTTGCAGTCGAAGTGCCCCTTTCACTCAGTTTTACACGCCGAATGTTATGCACGTCGCGTCTAGCTGCAAAATCACGCGTAATCGTCTTCAAAATGCGATCTTCCGTTGATTTTGACGAAAAATAACTGTAATTTATCTCCCGCTGGAGATATTTGTATGTATAAGTGTTTCTTTCACTCAGTTTTACACGCCGAACGTAGTGCACGCGGCGTTTACCTGCAATACCACGCGCTATAGCTCGCAAAACGTGAATCTTTCGTCGATTTTAACGATAAATGTCTGTTACTTCCTTCCCGTTGGAGGTATTTCTACGATTAAGTGTTCCATTCACTCAGTTCTACACGCCGAATGCAGTGCACGTCGCGTCTAGCTGCGAAACCACGCGCAATCGTCTTCAAAATGCGATCTTTCATTGATTTTGACGAAAAATCACTGTAATTTCTATCCCGTTGGAGATATTCGGCGTTTAAACGCTCCTTTCACTCAGTTTTACACGCCGAATGTGATGCACGTCGCGTGTAGCTGCAACACCACGCGCAATATCTCGCAGAACACGATCTACCGTCGATTTTGACGAAAAATGTCTATAATGTCCTTCCCGTTGGAGGTATTTCGACATCAAATCGCTCGGTTCATTCAATTTCGCACGCCGAATGCAGTGCACGTCGCGTCTAGCTGCAAAACCACGCGCAATCGTCTTCAAATCGTGAATCTTTCGTCGATTTTAACGATATATATCTGTAATTTCCTTCCCGTTGGAGGTATTTCTACGATTAAGCGTTCCATTCACTCAGTTCTACACGCCGAATGTAGTAAACGTAGCGTCTAGCTGCAAAAGTACGCGCAATCGTACTCAAAATGCGATCTTTCGTCGATTTTGACGAACAAATGACTGTAATTTCTTCCCGTTGGTGATATTCCACGTTTAAACGCTCCTTTCATTCAATTTTGAACGCCGAATGCAGTGCACGTCGCGTCTAGCCGCAAAACCACGCGCAATCGTCCTCAAAACGCGATCTTTCGTCGATTTTCTCGAAAAATGTCTGTAATTTCCTCCCCTTTGGAGATATTTTGAAGTCTAAGCGCTGCTTTCACACAAATTTACACGCCGATTGTGGTGCATGTCGCGTCTAGCTGAAAAACCAGGCGCAATAGTCTTCAAAATGCGATCTTCCGTATATTTTGAGGAAAAATGACTGTAATTTCTTTCCCGCTGGAGATATTTGTATGTTTAAGCGTTTCTTTCCCTCAGTTTTACACGCCGAATGTTGTGCACGTGGCGTTTACTTGCAATAACATGCGCAATAGCTCGCAAAACGCAATCGTTCGTCGTATCTTTACGAAAAATGACTGTAATGTCCTACCTGACGGTGATATTTCGAAGTTTTAACGCTCTTTTAACTCCATCTTAGAAGCCAAATGCAGTGCACGCTGTTTCCAGCATGGAATCAAGACCAGTTGCACGCAAAACGCAATCTTTCGTCGTCTCTTGACGGGAAATGACTGTAATTTCCTTCCCGTTGGAGATATTCTGACGTTTAAGCGTTCCTTTCACTTAGTTTTACACGCCGAATGCAGTGCACGTCGTGTCAAGCTGCAAAACCACGCGCAATCGTCCTCAAAACTCGATCTTTCGTCCATTTTATCGAAAAATGTCTGTAATTTCTTTCCCGCTGGAGATATTTGTACGTTTAAGCGTTCCTGTCACTCAATTTTACACGACGAATATGGTACACGTTGCGTCTAGATGCAAAACCACGCGTAATCGTTCTCAAAATGCGATCTTTCTTCGATTTTGACGAAAAAATGACTGTAATATCTTTTCCCGTTGGAGATACTCGGCGTTTAAACGCTCCTTTCGCTCAGTTTTACACGCGGAATGTGGTGCACGTCGCGTCTAGCTGCAGAACCACTCGCAATCGTTCTTAAAACGCGATCTTTCGTCGATTTTGACGAAGAATGACTGGAATTTCCTTCACGTTGGAGGTATTTCGACATGAAAACGCTCGTTTCATTCAATTTTGAACGCCGAATGCAGTGCACGTCGCGTCTAGCCGCAAAACCACGCGCAATCGTCCTCAAAACGCGATCTTTCGTCGATTTTCGCGATAAATATCTGTAATTTCCTTCCCCTTGGAGTTATTTCGACATCGAAACGCTCGTTTCATTCAATTTTGCACGCCGAATGTAGTGTACGTCGCGTTCAGCTGCAAAACCACGCGCAATCGTTCTCAAAATGCGATCATTCGTCGGTTTTCTCGAGAAATATCAGTAATTTCCTTCACGTTGGAGATATTTTCAAGTCTAAGCGCTCCATTCACTCAGTTCTACACGCCGAATGTAGTAAACGTAGCGTCTAGCTGCAAAAGTACGCGCAATCGTACTCAAAATGCGATCTTTCGTCGATTTTGACGAACAAATGACTGTAATTTCTTCCCGTTGGTGATATTCCACGTTTAAACGCTCCTTTCATTCAATTTTGAACGCCGAATGCAGTGCACGTCGCGTCTAGCCTCAAAGCCACGCGCAATCGTCCTCAAAACGCGATCTTTCGTCGATTCTTTCGAAAAATGTCTGTAATTTCCATCCCGTTGGAGATATTTTGAAGTCGAAGCGCTCCTTTCACTCAGTTTTACACGCCGAATGTAGTGCACGTGGCGTTTACCTGCAATACCACGCGCAATAGCTCGCAAAACGTGAATCTTTCGTCGATTTTGACGAAAAATGAATGTAATTTCCTTCCAGTTGGAGGTATATCGACAACAAAACGATCGTATTATTCAATTTTGCACGCCGAATGTAGTGCACGTCGCGTTCATCTGCAAAACCACGCGCAATATCTCGCAAAACGCACTCTTTCGTCGTTTATAAAGAAAAATGTCTGCAATTTCCTTCCCGTTGGTGATATTTCGACGTTTAAACACTCCTTTCACTCAGTTTTACACGCCGAATGTGGCGCACGTCTCGTCTATACTGCAAAACCACGCGCAATAGCTCGCAAAACGCGGTCTCTCGTCGATTTTGACGAGAAATGTCTGTAATTCCTTTTCCCGTTGGAGATATTCTGACGTTTAAGCGTTGCTTTCACTCAGTTTTACACGCCGAATGCAGTGCACGTCGTGTCAAGCTGCAAAACTACGCACAATCGTCCTCAAAACGCGATCTTTCGTCGATTTTCTCGAAAAATGTCTGTAATTTCCATCCCGTTGGAGGTATTTCGACATGAAAACGCTCGTTTCATTCAATTTTGCACGCCGAATGTAGTGCACGTAGCGTGTAGCTGCAACACCACGCGCAATATCTCGCAGAACACGATCTTTCGTCGATTTTGACGAAAAAATTTCTGTAATATCTTTTCCCGTTGGAGATATTCGGCGTTTAAACGCTCCTTTCACTCAGTTTTACACGCCGAATGCAGTGCACGTCGTGTCAAGCTGCAAAAACACGCGCAATCGCCCTCCAAACGCGGTCTTTCGTCAATTTTGACGAAAAATGTCTGTAATTTCCTTCCCGTTGGTGGTATTTTGACGTATAGACGCTCCGCTCACTCAGTTTTAAACGCCGAATGTGGTGCACGTCGCGTGTAGCTGTGAGACCACTCGCAATCGTCTACAAAATGCCATCTTTCGTTGATTTTGACGAAAAATGACTGTAATTTCTTTCCCGTTGGAGATATTCGGCGTTTACACGCACCTTTCAGTCAGTTTCACACGCCGAATGTGGTACACTTCGCCCTAACTGCAAAAACACGCGCAATAGCTCGCAAAACGCCATCTTTCGACGATTTTAACGATAAATGTCTGTAATTTCCTACCGTTGAAGGTATTTCGACGTTTAAGCGTTCCTTTCACTCAGTTCTACACGCCGAATGTGGTGCACGTCGTGTCAAGCTGCAAAACCACGCGCAATCGTCCTCAAAACGCGATCTTTCGTCGATTTTCACGAAAAATGTCTGTAATTTCCTTGCCGTTGGAGATATTTTCAAGTCTAAGCGCTGCTTTCACACAATATTACACGCCGATTGTGGTGCACGTCGCATCTAGCTGAAAAACCAGGCGCAATCGTCTTCAAAATGCGATCTTCCGCTGATTTTGACGAAAACTGACTGTAATTTCTATCCCGCTGGAAATATTTGTACGTTTAAGCGTTTCCTTCACTCAGTTTTACACGCCGAATGCAGTGCACGTCGCGTCTAGCTGTAAAACCAGGCGCAATCGTCTTCAAAATGCTATCATCCGTTGATTTTGACGAAAAATGACTGTAATTTCTCTCCCGCTGGAGATATTTGTATGTTTAAGTGTTTTTCTCATTCAATTTTGCACGCCGAACGTAGTGCACGTCGCGTCTAGCTGCAAAACCACGCGCCATCGTTCTCAAAACTCGATCTTTCGTCGATTTTCTCGAAAAATGACTGTAATTTCCTAACCGTTCGATGTATTTCGACGTTCAAGCGTTATTTTCACTCAGTTCTGCACGCCAAATGTAGTGCACGTATCGTGTAGCTGCAAAACCACGCGCAGTCCTTCTCAAAACGCGCTCTTTCGTCGATTTTCGCGATAAATGTCAGTAATTTCCTTCCCCTTGGAGATATTTTGAAGTCTAAGCGCTGCTTTCACACAATATTACACGCCGATTGTGGTGCACGTCGCGTCTAGCTGAAAAACCAGGCGCAATCGTCTGCAAAATGCGATCTTCCGTTGATTTTGACGAAAAATGACTGTAATTTCTCTGCCGCTGGAGATATTTGTATGTTTAAGTGTTTCTTTCATTCAATTTTACATGCCAAATGTGGTGCACGTCGCGTTCAGCTGCACAAGCAGGCGCAATCGTCTTGATAATGCGATCTTTCGTCGATTTTCTCGAAACATATCTGTAATTTCCATCCCGTTGGAGATATTTTGAAGTCTAAGCGCTGCTTTCACACAGTTTTACACGCCGATTGTGGTGCACGTAGCGTTCAGCTGCAAAACCACGCGCAATATCTCGCAAATCGCGTTCTTTCGTCGGTTATAACGAAAAATGTCTGCAATTTCCTTCCCGTTGGTGGTATTTCTACGTTTAAGCGTTCCATTCACTCAGTTCTACAGGCCGAATGTAGTAAACGTCGCTTGTAGCTTCAAAACCACGCGCAATCGTTCTCAAAATGCGATCTTTCGTCGATTTTCTCGAAACATATCTGTAATTTCCATCCCGTTGGAGATATTTTGAAGTCTAAGCGCTGCTTTCACACAGTTTTGCACGCCGTCTGTAGTGCATGTATCGTGTAGCTGCAAAACCACGCGCAATCGTTTTCAAAACGCGATCTTTCGTCGGGTTTCGCGATAAATGTCTGTAATTTCCTCACGTTGAAGGTATTTCGACGTTTAAGCGTTCCTTTCACTCAGTTCTACACGCTGAATGTGGTGCACGTCGTGTCAAGCTGCAAAACCAGGAGCAATCGTCTTCAAAATGCGATTTTCCGTTGATTTTGACGAAGAATGTCTGTAATTCCTTTCCCCTTGGAGATATTCAGCGTTTAAACGCTCCTTTCACTTAGTTTTACACGCCGAATGCAGTGCACGTCGTGTCAAGCTGCAAAACCACGCGCAATCGTCCTCAAAACTCGATCTTTCGTCCATTTTATCGAAAAATGTCTGTAATTTCTTTCCCGCTGGAGATATTTGTACGTTTAAGCGTTCCTGTCACTCAATTTTACACGACGAATATGGTACACGTTGCGTCTAGATGCAAAACCACGCGTAATCGTTCTTAAAACGCGATCTTTCGTCGATTTTGACGAAGAATGACTGGAATTTCCATCACGTTGGAGGTATTTCGACATGAAAACGCTCGTTTCATTCAATTTTGAACGCCGAATGCAGTGCACGTCGCGTCTAGCCTCAAAGCCACGCGCAATCGTCCTCAAAACGCGATCTTTCGTCGATTCTCTCGAAAAATGTCTGTAATTTCCATCCCGTTGGAGATATTTTGAAGTCGAAGCGCTCCTTTCACTCAGTTTTACACGCCGAATGTAGTGCACGTGGCGTTTACCTGCAATACCACGCGCAATTGCTCGCAAAACGTGAATCTTTCGTCGATTTTGACGAAAAATGAATGTAATTTCCTTCCAGTTGGAGGTATATCGACATCAAAACGATCGTATTATTCAATTTTGCACGCCGAATGTAGTGCACGTCGCGTTCATCTGCAAAACCACGCGCAATATCTCGCAAAACGCACTCTTTCGTCGTTTATAAAGAAAAATGTCTGCAATTTCCTTCCCGTTGGTGATATTTCGACGTTTAAACACTCCTTTCACTCAGTTTTACACGCCGAATGTGGCGCACGTCTCGTCTATACTGCAAAACCACGCGCAATAGCTCGCAAAACGCGGTCTCTCGTCGATTTTGACGAGAAATGTCTGTAATTCCTTTTCCCGTTGGAGATATTCTGACGTTTAAGCGTTGCTTTCACTCAGTTTTACACGCCGAATGCAGTGCACGTCGTGTCAAGCTGCAAAACTACGCACAATCGTCCTCAAAACGCGATCTTTCGTCGATTTTCTCGAAAAATGTCTGTAATTTCCATCCCGTTGGAGGTATTTCGACATGAAAACGCTCGTTTCATTCAATTTTGCACGCCGAATGTAGTGCACGTAGCGTGTAGCTGCAACACCACGCGCAATATCTCGCAGAACACGATCTTTCGTCGATTTTGACGAAAAAATTTCTGTAATATCTTTTCCCGTTGGAGATATTCGGCGTTTAAACGCTCCTTTCACTCAGTTTTACACGCCGAATGCAGTGCACGTCGTGTCAAGCTGCAAAAACACGCGCAATCGCGCTCCAAACGCGGTCTTTCGTCAATTTTGACGAAAAATGTCTGTAATTTCCTTCCCGTTGGTGGTATTTTGACGTATAGACGCTCCGCTCACTCAGTTTTAAACGCCGAATGTGGTGCACGTCGCGTGTAGCTGTGAGACCACTCGCAATCGTCTACAAAATGCCATCTTTCGTTGATTTTGACGAAAAATGACTGTAATTTCTTTCCCGTTGGAGATATTCGGCGTTTACACGCACCTTTCAGTCAGTTTCACACGCCGAATGTGGTACACTTCGCGTCTAACTGCAAAAACACGCGCAATAGCTCGCAAAACGCCATCTTTCGACGATTTTAACGATAAATGTCTGTAATTTCCTACCGTTGAAGGTATTTCGACGTTTAAGCGTTCCTTTCACTCAGTTCTACACGCCGAATGTGGTGCACGTCGTGTCAAGCTGCAAAACCACGCGCAATCGTCCTCAAAACGCGATCTTTCGTCGATTTTCACGAAAAATGTCTGTAATTTCCTTGCCGTTGGAGATATTTTCAAGTCTAAGCGCTGCTTTCACACAATATTACACGCCGATTGTGGTGCACGTCGCATCTAGCTGAAAAACCAGGCGCAATCGTCTTCAAAATGCGATCTTCCGCTGATTTTGACGAAAACTGACTGTAATTTCTATCCCGCTGGAAATATTTGTACGTTTAAGCGTTTCCTTCACTCAGTTTTACACGCCGAATGCAGTGCACGTCGCGTCTAGCTGTAAAACCAGGCGCAATCGTCTTCAAAATGCTATCATCCGTTGATTTTGACGAAAAATGACTGTAATTTCTCTCCCGCTGGAGATATTTGTATGTTTAAGTGTTTTTCTCATTCAATTTTGCACGCCGAACGTAGTGCACGTCGCGTCTAGCTGCAAAACCACGCGCAATCGTTCTCAAAACTCGATCTTTCGTCGATTTTCTCGAAAAATGACTGTAATTTCCTAACCGTTCGATGTATTTCGACGTTCAAGCGTTATTTTCACTCAGTTCTGCACGCCGAATGTAGTGCACGTATCGTGTAGCTGCAAAACCACGCGCAGTCCTTCTCAAAACGCGCTCTTTCGTCGATTTTCGCGATAAATGTCAGTAATTTCCTTCCCCTTGGAGATATTTTGAAGTCTAAGCGCTGCTTTCACACAATATTACACGCCGATTGTGGTGCACGTCGCGTCTAGCTGAAAAACCAGGCGCAATCGTCTGCAAAATGCGATCTTCCGTTGATTTTGACGAAAAATGACTGTAATTTCTCTGCCGCTGGAGATATTTGTATGTTTAAGTGTTTCTTTCATTCAATTTTACATGCCAAATGTGGTGCACGTCGCGTTCAGCTGCACAAGCAGGCGCAATCGTCTTGATAATGCGATCTTTCGTCGATTTTCTCGAAACATATCTGTAATTTCCATCCCGTTGGAGATATTTTGAAGTCTAAGCGCTGCTTTCACACAGTTTTACACGCCGATTGTGGTGCACGTAGCGTTCAGCTGCAAAACCACGCGCAATATCTCGCAAATCGCGTTCTTTCGTCGGTTATAACGAAAAATGTCTGCAATTTCCTTCCCGTTGGTGGTATTTCTACGTTTAAGCGTTCCATTCACTCAGTTCTACACGCCGAATGTAGTAAACGTCGCTTGTAGCTTCAAAACCACGCGCAATCGTTCTCAAAATGCGATCTTTCGTCGATTTTCTCGAAACATATCTGTAATTTCCATCCCGTTGGAGATATTTTGAAGTCTAAGCGCTGCTTTCACACAGTTTTGCACGCCGTCTGTAGTGCATGTATCGTGTAGCTGCAAAACCACGCGCAATCGTTTTCAAAACGCGATCTTTCGTCGGGTTTCGCGATAAATGTCTGTAATTTCCTCACGTTGAAGGTATTTCGACGTTTAAGCGTTCCTTTCACTCAGTTCTACACGCTGAATGTGGTGCACGTCGTGTCAAGCTGCAAAACCAGGCGCAATCGTCTTCAAAATGCGATTTTCCGTTGATTTTGACGAAGAATGTCTGTAATTCCTTTCCCGTTGGAGATATTCAGCGTTTAAACGCTCCTTTCACTCAGTTTTACACGCCGAACGTAGTGCACGCGGCGTTTACCTGCAATACCACGCGCTATAGCTCGCAAAACGTGAATCTTTCGTCGATTTTAACGATAAATGTCTGTTACTTCCTTCCCGTTGGAGGTATTTCTACGATTAAGTGTTCCATTCACTCAGTTCTACACGCCGAATGCAGTGCACGTCGCGTCTAGCTGCGAAACCACGCGCAATCGTCTTCAAAATGCGATCTTTCATTGATTTTGACGAAAAATCACTGTAATTTCTATCCCGTTGGAGATATTCGGCGTTTAAACGCTCCTTTCACTCAGTTTTACACGCCGAATGTGATGCACGTCGCGTGTAGCTGCAACACCACGCGCAATATCTCGCAGAACACGATCTACCGTCGATTTTGACGAAAAATGTCTATAATGTCCTTCCCGTTGGAGGTATTTCGACATCAAATCGCTCGGTTCATTCAATTTCGCACGCCGAATGCAGTGCACGTCGCGTCTAGCTGCAAAACCACGCGCAATCGTCTTCAGATCGTGAATCTTTCGTCGATTTTAACGATATATATCTGTAATTTCCTTCCCGTTGGAGGTATTTCTACGATTAAGCGTTCCATTCACTCAGTTCTACACGCCGAATGTAGTAAACGTAGCGTCTAGCTGCAAAAGTACGCGCAATCGTACTCAAAATGCGATCTTTCGTCGATTTTGACGAACAAATGACTGTAATTTCTTCCCGTTGGTGATATTCCACGTTTAAACGCTCCTTTCATTCAATTTTGAACGCCGAATGCAGTGCACGTCGCGTCTAGCCGCAAAACCACGCGCAATCGTCCTCAAAACGCGATCTTTCGTCGATTTTCTCGAAAAATGTCTGTAATTTCCTCCCCTTTGGAGATATTTTGAAGTCTAAGCGCTGCTTTCACACAAATTTACACGCCGATTGTGGTGCATGTCGCGTCTAGCTGAAAAACCAGGCGCAATAGTCTTCAAAATGCGATCTTCCGTAGATTTTGAGGAAAAATGACTGTAATTTCTTTCCCGCTGGAGATATTTGTATGTTTAAGCGTTTCTTTCCCTCAGTTTTACACGCCGAATGTTGTGCACGTGGCGTTTACTTGCAATAACATGCGCAATAGCTCGCAAAACGCAATCGTTCGTCGTATCTTTACGAAAAATGACTGTAATGTCCTACCTGACGGTGATATTTCGAAGTTTTAACGCTCTTTTAACTCCATCTTAGAAGCCAAATGCAGTGCACGCTGTTTCCAGCATGGAATCAAGACCAGTTGCACGCAAAACGCAATCTTTCGTCGTCTCTTGACGGGAAATGACTGTAATTTCCTTCCCGTTGGAGATATTCTGACGTTTAAGCGTTCCTTTCACTTAGTTTTACACGCCGAATGCAGTGCACGTCGTGTCAAGCTGCAAAACCACGCGCAATCGTCCTCAAAACTCGATCTTTCGTCCATTTTATCGAAAAATGTCTGTAATTTCTTTCCCGCTGGAGATATTTGTACGTTTAAGCGTTCCTGTCACTCAATTTTACACGACGAATATGGTACACGTTGCGTCTAGATGCAAAACCACGCGTAATCGTTCTCAAAATGCGATCTTTCTTCGATTTTGACGAAAAACTGACTGTAATATCTTTTCCCGTTGGAGATACTCGGCGTTTAAACGCTCCTTTCGCTCAGTTTTACACGCGGAATGTGGTGCACGTCGCGTCTAGCTGCAGAACCACTCGCAATCGTTCTTAAAACGCGATCTTTCGTCGATTTTGACGAAGAATGACTGGAATTTCCATCACGTTGGAGGTATTTCGACATGAAAACGCTCGTTTCATTCAATTTTGAACGCCGAATGCAGTGCACGTCGCGTCTAGCCGCAAAACCACGCGCAATCGTCCTCAAAACGCGATCTTTCGTCGATTTTCGCGATAAATATCTGTAATTTCCTTCCCCTTGGAGTTATTTCGACATCGAAACGCTCGTTTCATTCAATTTTGCACGCCGAATGTAGTGTACGTCGCGTTCAGCTGCAAAACCACGCGCAATCGTTCTCAAAATGCGATCATTCGTCGGTTTTCTCGAGAAATATCAGTAATTTCCTTCACGTTGGAGATATTTTCAAGTCTAAGCGCTCCATTCACTCAGTTCTACACGCCGAATGTAGTAAACGTAGCGTCTAGCTGCAAAAGTACGCGCAATCGTACTCAAAATGCGATCTTTCGTCGATTTTGACGAACAAATGACTGTAATTTCTTCCCGTTGGTGATATTCCACGTTTAAACGCTCCTTTCATTCAATTTTGAACGCCGAATGCAGTGCACGTCGCGTCTAGCCTCAAAGCCACGCGCAATCGTCCTCAAAACGCGATCTTTCGTCGATTCTCTCGAAAAATGTCTGTAATTTCCATCCCGTTGGAGATATTTTGAAGTCGAAGCGCTCCTTTCACTCAGTTTTACACGCCGAATGTAGTGCACGTGGCGTTTACCTGCAATACCACGCGCAATAGCTCGCAAAACGTGAATCTTTCGTCGATTTTGACGAAAAATGAATGTAATTTCCTTCCAGTTGGAGGTATATCGACATCAAAACGATCGTATTATTCAATTTTGCACGCCGAATGTAGTGCACGTCGCGTTCATCTGCAAAACCACGCGCAATATCTCGCAAAACGCACTCTTTCGTCGTTTATAAAGAAAAATGTCTGCAATTTCCTTCCCGTTGGTGATATTTCGACGTTTAAACACTCCTTTCACTCAATTCTACACGCCGAATGTGGTGCACGTCGCCTCTAGCTTCAAAATCACGCGCAATCGTCCTCAAAATGCGATCGTTCGTCGGTTCTCTCGAGAAATATCAGTAATGTCCTTCACGTTGGAGATATTTTCAAGTCTAAGCGCTCCTTTCACTCAGTTTTACACGCCGAATGTGGCGCACGTCTCGTCTATACTGCAAAACCACGCGCAATAGCTCGCAAAACGCGGTCTCTCGTCGATTTTGACGAGAAATGTCTGTAATTCCTTTTCCCGTTGGAGATATTCTGACGTTTAAGCGTTGCTTTCACTCAGTTTTACACGCCGAATGCAGTGCACGTCGTGTCAAGCTGCAAAACTACGCACAATCGTCCTCAAAACGCGATCTTTCGTCGATTTTCTCGAAAAATGTCTGTAATTTCCATCCCGTTGGAGGTATTTCGACATGAAAACGCTCGTTTCATTCAATTTTGCACGCCGAATGTAGTGCACGTAGCGTGTAGCTGCAACACCACGCGCAATATCTCGCAGAACACGATCTTTCGTCGATTTTGACGAAAAAATTTCTGTAATATCTTTTCCCGTTGGAGATATTCGGCGTTTAAACGCTCCTTTCACTCAGTTTTACACGCCGAATGCAGTGCACGTCGTGTCAAGCTGCAAAAACACGCGCAATCGCCCTCCAAACGCGGTCTTTCGTCAATTTTGACGAAAAATGTCTGTAATTTCCTTCCCGTTGGTGGTATTTTGACGTATAGACGCTCCGCTCACTCAGTTTTAAACGCCGAATGTGGTGCACGTCGCGTGTAGCTGTGAGACCACTCGCAATCGTCTACAAAATGCCATCTTTCGTTGATTTTGACGAAAAATGACTGTAATTTCTTTCCCGTTGGAGATATTCGGCGTTTACACGCACCTTTCAGTCAGTTTCACACGCCGAATGTGGTACATTTCGCGTCTAACTGCAAAAACACGCGCAATAGCTCGCAAAACGCCATCTTTCGACGATTTTAACGATAAATGTCTGTAATTTCCTACCGTTGAAGGTATTTCGACGTTTAAGCGTTCCTTTCACTCAGTTCTACACGCCGAATGTGGTGCACGTCGTGTCAAGCTGCAAAACCACGCGCAATCGTCCTCAAAACGCGATCTTTCGTCGATTTTCACGAAAAATGTCTGTAATTTCCTTGCCGTTGGAGATATTTTCAAGTCTAAGCGCTGCTTTCACACAATATTACACGCCGATTGTGGTGCACGTCGCATCTAGCTGAAAAACCAGGCGCAATCGTCTTCAAAATGCGATCTTCCGCTGATTTTGACGAAAACTGACTGTAATTTCTATCCCGCTGGAAATATTTGTACGTTTAAGCGTTTCCTTCACTCAGTTTTACACGCCGAATGCAGTGCACGTCGCGTCTAGCTGTAAAACCAGGCGCAATCGTCTTCAAAATGCTATCATCCGTTGATTTTGACGAAAAATGACTGTAATTTCTCTCCCGCTGGAGATATTTGTATGTTTAAGTGTTTTTCTCATTCAATTTTGCACGCCGAACGTAGTGCACGTCGCGTCTAGCTGCAAAACCACGCGCAATCGTTCTCAAAACTCGATCTTTCGTCGATTTTCTCGAAAAATGACTGTAATTTCCTAACCGTTCGATGTATTTTGACGTTCAAGCGTTATTTTCACTCAGTTCTGCACGCCGAATGTAGTGCACGTATCGTGTAGCTGCAAAACCACGCGCAGTCCTTCTCAAAACGCGCTCTTTCGTCGATTTTCGCGATAAATGTCAGTAATTTCCTTCCCCTTGGAGATATTTTGAAGTCTAAGCGCTGCTTTCACACAATATTACACGCCGATTGTGGTGCACGTCGCGTCTAGCTGAAAAACCAGGCGCAATCGTCTGCAAAATGCGATCTTCCGTTGATTTTGACGAAAAATGACTGTAATTTCTCTGCCGCTGGAGATATTTGTATGTTTAAGTGTTTCTTTCATTCAATTTTACATGCCAAATGTGGTGCACGTCGCGTTCAGCTGCACAAGCAGGCGCAATCGTCTTGATAATGCGATCTTTCGTCGATTTTCTCGAAACATATCTGTAATTTCCATCCCGTTGGAGATATTTTGAAGTCTAAGCGCTGCTTTCACACAGTTTTACACGCCGATTGTGGTGCACGTAGCGTTCAGCTGCAAAACCACGCGCAATATCTCGCAAATCGCGTTCTTTCGTCGGTTATAACGAAAAATGTCTGCAATTTCCTTCCCGTTGGTGGTATTTCTACGTTTAAGCGTTCCATTCACTCAGTTCTACACGCCGAATGTAGTAAACGTCGCTTGTAGCTTCAAAACCACGCGCAATCGTTCTCAAAATGCGATCTTTCGTCGATTTTCTCGAAACATATCTGTAATTTCCATCCCGTTGGAGATATTTTGAAGTCTAAGCGCTGCTTTCACACAGTTTTGCACGCCGTCTGTAGTGCATGTATCGTGTAGCTGCAAAACCACGCGCAATCGTTTTCAAAACGCGATCTTTCGTCGGGTTTCGCGATAAATGTCTGTAATTTCCTCACGTTGAAGGTATTTCGACGTTTAAGCGTTCCTTTCACTCAGTTCTACACGCTGAATGTGGTGCACGTCGTGTCAAGCTGCAAAACCAGGCGCAATCGTCTTCAAAATGCGATTTTCCGTTGATTTTGACGAAGAATGTCTGTAATTCCTTTCCCCTTGGAGATATTCAGCGTTTAAACGCTCCTTTCACTCAGTTTTACACGCCGAACGTAGTGCACGCGGCGTTTACCTGCAATACCACGCGCTATAGCTCGCAAAACGTGAATCTTTCGTCGATTTTAACGATAAATGTCTGTTACTTCCTTCCCGTTGGAGGTATTTCTACGATTAAGTGTTCCATTCACTCAGTTCTACACGCCGAATGCAGTGCACGTCGCGTCTAGCTGCGAAACCACGCGCAATCGTCTTCAAAATGCGATCTTTCATTGATTTTGACGAAAAATCACTGTAATTTCTATCCCGTTGGAGATATTCGGCGTTTAAACGCTCCTTTCACTCAGTTTTACACGCCGAATGTGATGCACGTCGCGTGTAGCTGCAACACCACGCGCAATATCTCGCAGAACACGATCTACCGTCGATTTTGACGAAAAATGTCTATAATGTCCTTCCCGTTGGAGGTATTTCGACATCAAATCGCTCGGTTCATTCAATTTCGCACGCCGAATGCAGTGCACGTCGCGTCTAGCTGCAAAACCACGCGCAATCGTCTTCAGATCGTGAATCTTTCGTCGATTTTAACGATATATATCTGTAATTTCCTTCCCGTTGGAGGTATTTCTACGATTAAGCGTTCCATTCACTCAGTTCTACACGCCGAATGTAGTAAACGTAGCGTCTAGCTGCAAAAGTACGCGCAATCGTACTCAAAATGCGATCTTTCGTCGATTTTGACGAACAAATGACTGTAATTTCTTCCCGTTGGTGATATTCCACGTTTAAACGCTCCTTTCATTCAATTTTGAACGCCGAATGCAGTGCACGTCGCGTCTAGCCGCAAAACCACGCGCAATCGTCCTCAAAACGCGATCTTTCGTCGATTTTCTCGAAAAATGTCTGTAATTTCCTCCCCTTTGGAGATATTTTGAAGTCTAAGCGCTGCTTTCACACAAATTTACACGCCGATTGTGGTGCATGTCGCGTCTAGCTGAAAAACCAGGCGCAATAGTCTTCAAAATGCGATCTTCCGTAGATTTTGAGGAAAAATGACTGTAATTTCTTTCCCGCTGGAGATATTTGTATGTTTAAGCGTTTCTTTCCCTCAGTTTTACACGCCGAATGTTGTGCACGTGGCGTTTACTTGCAATAACATGCGCAATAGCTCGCAAAACGCAATCGTTCGTCGTATCTTTACGAAAAATGACTGTAATGTCCTACCTGACGGTGATATTTCGAAGTTTTAACGCTCTTTTAACTCCATCTTAGAAGCCAAATGCAGTGCACGCTGTTTCCAGCATGGAATCAAGACCAGTTGCACGCAATACGCAATCTTTCGTCGTCTCTTGACGGGAAATGACTGTAATTTCCTTCCCGTTGGAGATATTCTGACGTTTAAGCGTTCCTTTCACTTAGTTTTACACGCCGAATGCAGTGCACGTCGTGTCAAGCTGCAAAACCACGCGCAATCGTCCTCAAAACTCGATCTTTCGTCCATTTTATCGAAAAATGTCTGTAATTTCTTTCCCGCTGGAGATATTTGTACGTTTAAGCGTTCCTGTCACTCAATTTTACACGACGAATATGGTACACGTTGCGTCTAGATGCAAAACCACGCGTAATCGTTCTCAAAATGCGATCTTTCTTCGATTTTGACGAAAAACTGACTGTAATATCTTTTCCCGTTGGAGATACTCGGCGTTTAAACGCTCCTTTCGCTCAGTTTTACACGCGGAATGTGGTGCACGTCGCGTCTAGCTGCAGAACCACTCGCAATCGTTCTTAAAACGCGATCTTTCGTCGATTTTGACGAAGAATGACTGGAATTTCCATCACGTTGGAGGTATTTCGACATGAAAACGCTCGTTTCATTCAATTTTGAACGCCGAATGCAGTGCACGTCGCGTCTAGCCGCAAAACCACGCGCAATCGTCCTCAAAACGCGATCTTTCGTCGATTTTCGCGATAAATATCTGTAATTTCCTTCCCCTTGGAGTTATTTCGACATCGAAACGCTCGTTTCATTCAATTTTGCACGCCGAATGTAGTGTACGTCGCGTTCAGCTGCAAAACCACGCGCAATCGTTCTCAAAATGCGATCATTCGTCGGTTTTCTCGAGAAATATCAGTAATTTCCTTCACGTTGGAGATATTTTCAAGTCTAAGCGCTCCATTCACTCAGTTCTACACGCCGAATGTAGTAAACGTAGCGTCTAGCTGCAAAAGTACGCGCAATCGTACTCAAAATGCGATCTTTCGTCGATTTTGACGAACAAATGACTGTAATTTCTTCCCGTTGGTGATATTCCACGTTTAAACGCTCCTTTCATTCAATTTTGAACGCCGAATGCAGTGCACGTCGCGTCTAGCCTCAAAGCCACGCGCAATCGTCCTCAAAACGCGATCTTTCGTCGATTCTCTCGAAAAATGTCTGTAATTTCCATCCCGTTGGAGATATTTTGAAGTCGAAGCGCTCCTTTCACTCAGTTTTACACGCCGAATGTAGTGCACGTGGCGTTTACCTGCAATACCACGCGCAATAGCTCGCAAAACGTGAATCTTTCGTCGATTTTGACGAAAAATGAATGTAATTTCCTTCCAGTTGGAGGTATATCGACATCAAAACGATCGTATTATTCAATTTTGCACGCCGAATGTAGTGCACGTCGCGTTCATCTGCAAAACCACGCGCAATATCTCGCAAAACGCACTCTTTCGTCGTTTATAAAGAAAAATGTCTGCAATTTCCTTCCCGTTGGGTGTATTTCGACGTTTAAACACTCCTTTCACTCAGTTTTACACGCCGAATGTGGCGCACGTCTCGTCTATACTGCAAAACCACGCGCAATAGCTCGCAAAACGCGGTCTCTCGTCGATTTTGACGAGAAATGTCTGTAATTCCTTTTCCCGTTGGAGATATTCTGACGTTTAAGCGTTGCTTTCACTCAGTTTTACACGCCGAATGCAGTGCACGTCGTGTCAAGCTGCAAGACTACGCACAATCGTCCTCAAAACGCGATCTTTCGTCGATTTTCTCGAAAAATGTCTGTAATTTCCATCCCGTTGGAGGTATTTCGACATGAAAACGCTCGTTTCATTCAATTTTGCACGCCGAATGTAGTGCACGTAGCGTGTAGCTGCAACACCACGCGCAATATCTCGCAGAACACGATCTTTCGTCGATTTTGACGAAAAAATTTCTGTAATATCTTTTCCCGTTGGAGATATTCGGCGTTTAAACGCTCCTTTCACTCAGTTTTACACGCCGAATGCAGTGCACGTCGTGTCAAGCTGCAAAAACACGCGCAATCGTCCTCCAAACGCGGTCTTTCGTCAATTTTGACGAAAAATGTCTGTAATTTCCTTCCCGTTGGTGGTATTTTGACGTATAGACGCTCCGCTCACTCAGTTTTAAACGCCGAATGTGGTGCACGTCGCGTCTAGCTGTGAAACCACTCGCAATCGTCTACAAAATGCCATCTTTCGTTGATTTTGACGAAAAATGACTGTAATTTCTTTCCCGTTGGAGATATTCGGCGTTTACACGCACCTTTCAGTCAGTATCACACGCCGAATGTGGTACACTTCGCGTCTAACTGCAAAAACACGCGCAATAGCTCGCAAAACGCCATCTTTCGACGATTTTAACGATAAATGTCTGTAATTTCCTACCGTTGAAGGTATTTCGACGTTTAAGCGTTCCTTTCACTCAGTTCTACACGCCGAATGTGGTGCACGTCGTGTCAAGCTGCAAAACCACGCGCAATCGTCCTCAAAACGCGATCTTTCGTCGATTTTCACGAAAAATGTCTGTAATTTCCTTGCCGTTCGAGATATTTTCAAGTCTAAGCGCTGCTTTCACACAATATTACACGCCGATTGTGGTGCACGTCGCATCTAGCTGAAAAACCAGGCGCAATCGTCTTCAAAATGCGATCTTCCGCTGATTTTGACGAAAACTGACTGTAATTTCTATCCCGCTGGAAATATTTGTACGTTTAAGCGTTTCTTTCACTCAGTTTTACACGCCGAATGCAGTGCACGTCGCGTCTAGCTGTAAAACCAGGCGCAATCGTCTTCAAAATGCTATCATCCGTTGATTTTGACGAAAAACGACTGTAATTTCTCTCCCGCTGGAGATATTTGTATGTTTAAGTGTTTTTCTCATTCAATTTTACACGCCGAACGTAGTGCACGTCGCGTCTAGCTGCAAAACCACGCGCAATCGTTCTCAAAACTCGATCTTTCGTCGATTTTCTCGAAAAATGACTGTAATTTCCTAACCGTTCGATGTATTTCGACGTTCAAGCGTTATTTTCACTCAGTTCTGCACGCCGAATGTAGTGCACGTATCGTGTAGCTGCAAAACCACGCGCAGTCCTTCTCAAAACGCGCTCTTTCGTCGATTTTCGCGATAAATGTCAGTAATTTCCTTCCCCTTAGAGATATTTTGAAGTCTAAGCGCTGCTTTCACACAGTTTTACACGCCGATTGTGGTGCACGTAGCGTTCAGCTGCGAAACCACGCGCAATATTTCGCAAATCGCGTTCTTTCGTCGGTTATAGCGAAAAATGTCTGCAATTTCCTTCCCGTTGGTGGTATTTCTACGTTTAAGCGTTCCATTCACTCAGTTCTACACGCCGAATGTAGTAAACGTCGCTTGTAGCTTCAAAACCACGCGCAATCGTTCTCAAAATGCGATCTTTCGTCGATTTTCTCGAAACATAT
The DNA here is from genome assembly GCA_037178635.1 of Bombus dahlbomii. NCBI lineage: Eukaryota > Metazoa > Arthropoda > Insecta > Hymenoptera > Apidae > Bombus > Bombus dahlbomii. The sequence goes on from CM074111.1 coordinate 271,267, forward strand.
CTGTAATTTCCATCCCGTTGGAGATATTTTGAAGTCTAAGCGCTGCTTTCACACAGTTTTGCACGCCGTCTGTAGTGCATGTATCGTGTAGCTGCAAAACCACGCGCAATCGTTTTCAAAACGCGATCTTTCGTCGGGTTTCGCGATAAATGTCTGTAATTTCCTCACGTTGAAGGTATTTCGACGTTTAAGCGTTCCTTTCACTCAGTTCTACACGCTGAATGTGGTGCACGTCGTGTCAAGCTGCAAAACCAGGCGCAATCGTCTTCAAAATGCGATTTTCCGTTGATTTTGACGAAAAATGACTGCAATTTCCATCCCGTTGCAGATATTTTGACGTCTAAGCGATATTTTCACACAGTTTTGCACGCCGAATGTAGTGCACGTGGCGTGTAGCTGCAAAACCACGCGGAATCGTTCTCAACACGTGATCTTTCGTCGATTTTCTCGATAAATGTCTGTAATTTCCTTACCGTTGGAGATATTTTGAAGTCTAAGAGCTGCATCCACACAATATTACAAGCCGATTGTGGTGCACGTCGCGTCTATACTGCAAAACCACGCGCAATAACTCGCAAAACGCGGTCTCTCGTCGATTTTAACGAGAAATGTCTGTAATTTCTTTACCCGTTGGAGATATTCAGCGTTTAAACGCTCCTTTCACTCAGTTTTACACGCCGAATATGGTGCACGTCGCGTCTAGCTTCGAAACCACGCGCAATCGTCTTCAAAATGCGATCTTTCATTGATTTTGACGAAAAATCCCTGTAATTTCTATCCCGTTGGAGATATTCGGCGTTAAAACGCTCCTTTCATTAAATTTTGCACGCCGAGTGTAGTGTACGTCGCGTGTAGCTGCAACACCTCGCGCAATATCTCGCAGAACACGATCATCCGTCGATTTTGACGAAAAATGTCTATAATGTCCTTCCCGTTGGAGTTATTTCGACATCAAAACGCTCGTTTCATACAATTTTGCACGCCGAATGTAGTGCACGTCGTGTCTAGCCGCAAAGCCACGCGCAATCGTCCTCAAAACGCGATCTTTCGTCGATTTTCTCGAAAAATGTCTGTAATTTCCTTCCCGTTGGAGATATTTTGAAGTCGAAGCGCTCCTTTCACCCAGTTTTACACGCCGAATGTTATGCACGTCGCGTCTAGCAGCAAAATCACGCGTAATCGTCTTCAAAATGCGATCTTCCGTTTATTTTGACGAAAAATGACTGTAATTTCTTTCCCGCTGGAGATATTTGTATGTTTAAGCGTTTCTTTCACTCAGTTTTAGACGCCGAATGTAGTGCACGTGGCGTTTACCTGCAATACCACGCGCAATAGCTCGCAAAACGTGAATCTTTCGTCGATTTTGACGAAAAATGTCTGTAATTTCCTTCCCGTTGGAGGTATTTCGACGTGAAAACGTTCCTTTCACTCAGTTCTACATGCCGAATGTGATGCACGTCGCGTCTATCTGCAAAACCATGCGCAATCGTTCTTAAAACGCGATCTTTCGTCGATTTTGACGAAAAATGACTGGAATTTCCTTACCGTTGGAGATATTTTGAAGACTAAGCGCTGCTTCCACACAATATTACACGCCGATTGTGGTGCACGTCGCGTCTATACTGCAAAACCACGCGCAATAGAAAGCAAAACGCGATATATAGTCGATTATATAGAAAAAGGACTGTAATTTCCTTCCCGTTGGAGATATTCTGACGTTTAAGCGTTCCTTTCACTTAGTTTTACACGCCGAATGCAGTGCACGTCGTGTCAAGCTGCAAAACCACGCGCAATCGTCCTCAAAACGCGATCTTTCGTCGATTTTCTCGAAAAATGTCTGTAATTTCCTTCCCGTTGGAGATATTTTGAAGTCGAAGCGCTCCTTTCACCCAGTTTTACACGCCGAATGTTATGCACGTCGCGTCTAGCAGCAAAATCACGCGTAATCGTCTTCAAAATGCGATCTTCCGTTTATTTTGACGAAAAATGACTGTAATTTCTTTCCCGCTGGAGATATTTGTATGTTTAAGCGTTTCTTTCACTCAGTTTTAGACGCCGAATGTAGTGCACGTGGCGTTTACCTGCAATACCACGCGCAATAGCTCGCAAAACGTGAATCTTTCGTCGATTTTGACGAAAAATGTCTGTAATTTCCTTCCCGTTGGAGGTATTTCGACGTGAAAACGTTCCTTTCACTCAGTTCTACATGCCGAATGTGATGCACGTCGCGTCTATCTGCAAAACCATGCGCAATCGTTCTTAAAACGCGATCTTTCGTCGATTTTGACGAAAAATGACTGGAATTTCCTTACCGTTGGAGATATTTTGAAGAATAAGCGCTGCTTCCACACAATATTACACGCCGATTGTGGTGCACGTCGCGTCTATACTGCAAAACCACGCGCAATAGAAAGCAAAACGCGATATATAGTCGATTATATAGAAAAAGGACTGTAATTTCCTTCCCGTTGGAGATATTCTGACGTTTAAGCGTTCCTTTCACTTAGTTTTACACGCCGAATGCAGTGCACGTCGTGTCAAGCTGCAAAACCACGCGCAATCGTCCTCGAAACTCGATCTTTCGTCCATTTTATCGAAAAATGTCTGTAATTTCTTTTCCGCTGGAGATATTTGTACGTTTAACCGTTCCTGTCACTCAATTTTACACGACGAATATGGTACACGTTGCGTCTAGATGCAAAACCACGCGTAATCGTTCTCAAAATGCGATCTTTCGTCGATTTTGACGAAAAATTTCTATAATGTCCTTCCCGTTGGAGTTATTTCGACATCGAAACGCTCGTTTCATTCAATTTTGCACGCCGAATGTAGTGTACGTCGCGTTCAGCTGCAAAACCACGAGCAATAGCTCGCAAAACGCGTTCTTTCGTCGGTTACAACGAAAAATGTCTGCAATTTCCTTCCCGTTGGAGATATCTTTACGCTTAAGCGCTATTTTACCTGCCCATTACATGCCGAATGTAGCGCTCGCTACGTTCAGAGTCGAAACAAGCCGAGCAGGTGTTAAAACTCAATCTTTCATTGATTTTGACGAAAAATGACAGACATTTCCTTCCCGTTGATGATATTTTTACGTTTAAACGCCCTTTTACCTCCTTTTGACAATACAAATGCAGTGCACTCTGTTTCCAGCGTAAAAAAAGCCCAGTTGCTCGCTAAACGCGATCGTTCATCGTCACTTGACGAAAAATCATTGAAATATCCATCCCGTTGGAGATATTTTGAAGCTTTAACGCTCTTTTAACTCCATCTGACAAGGCATATGCAGTGCACGCTGTTTCCAGCATCAAAACTGGACCAGTTGCACGCAAAACGCGATCTATCGTCGTATCTTTACGAAAAATGAATGTAATTTCCCACCTGTAGGAGATATTTCGAAGTTTTAACGCTCTTTTAACACCATCTGTCAAGCCAAATGGAGTGCACGCTGTTTCCAGCGTCAAAACTGGACCACTTGCACGCAAAACGCGATCTATCGTCGTATCTTTACGAAAAATGAATGTAATTTCCCACCTGTTGGTGATATTTCGAAGTTTTATCGCTGTTTTAACTCCATCTGACAAGCCAAATGCCGTGCATGCTGTTCCCAGCATCGAAACAAGACCAGTTGCACGCAAAACGCGATCTATCGTCGTATCTTGACGAGAAATGACTGTAATTTCCTTCCCGTTGGAGGTGTTTCGACGTTTAAACGCTCCATTCACACAGTTTTACACGCCGAATGCAGTGTACGTCGCGTCTAGCTGCAGAACCACGCGCAATCGTTCTTAAACCGCGATCTTTCGTCGATTTTGACGAAAAATGACTGGAATTTCCATCCCGTTGGAGGTATTTCGACATGAAAACGATCGTTTCATTCAATTTTGCACGCCGAATGTAGTGCACGTAGCGTGTAGCTGCAACACCACGCGCAATATCTCGCAGAACACGATCTTTCGTCGATTTTGACGAAAAAATTTCTGGAATATCTTTTCCCGTTGGAGATATTCGGCGTTTAAACGCTCCTTTCACTCAGTTTTACACGCCGAATGCAGTGCACGTCGCGTCTAGCGGAAAAACCAGGCGCAATCGTCTTCAAAATGCGATCTTTCGTTGCTTTTGACGAAAAATGACAGTAATTTCTTTCCCGCTGGAGATATTTGTATGTTTAAGCGTTCCTTTCACTCAGTTTTACACGCCGAATGCAGTGCACGTCGCGTATGGCCGCAAAACCACGCGCAATCATCTTCAAGATGCGATCTTTTGTTGATTTTGACGAAAAATGACTGTAATTCCTTTCCCGCTGGAGATATTTGTACGTTCAAGCGATCCGTTCACTCAGTTTTACACGCCGAATGTGGTGCACCTCGCGTCTATACTGCAAAACCACGCGTAATAGCTCGCAAAACGCGCTCTTTCGTCGATTTTGACGAACAAATGACTGTAATTTCTTCCCGCTGATGATATTCCACGTTTAAACGCACCTTTCACTCAGTTTTACACGCCGAATGCAGTGCACGTCGTGTCAAGCTGCAAAAACACGCGCAATCGTCCTCAAAACGCGGTCTTTCGTCAATTTTGACGAAAAATGTCTGTAATTTCCTTCCTGTTGGTGGTATTTTGACGTATAGACGCTCCGCTCACTCAGTTTTAAACGCCGAATGTGGTGCACTTCGCGTCTAGCTGTGAAACCACGCGCAATCGTTCTCAAAATGCGATCTTTCTTTGATTTTGACGAAAAATGACTGTAATTCCTTTCCCGCTGGAGATATTTGTACGTACAAGCGATCCCTTCACTCAGTCTTGCACGCCGTATGTAGTGCACGTCGCGTCTAGCTGCAAAATCTCGCGCAATCGTTCTCAAAATGCGATCTTTCGTCGTTTTGGACGAAAAATGACTGCAATTTCCATCCCGTTGCAGATATTTTGACGTCTAAGCGATATTTTCACACAGTTTTGCACGCCGAATGTAGTGCACGTGGCGTGTAGCTGCAAAACCACGCGGAATCGTTCTCAACACGTGATCTTTCGTCGATTTTCTCGATAAATGTCTGTAATTTCCTTACCGTTGGAGATATTTTGAAGTCTAAGAGCTGCATCCACACAATATTACAAGCCGATTGTGGTGCACGTCGCGTCTATACTGCAAAACCACGCGCAATAACTCGCAAAACGCGGCCTCTCGTCGATTTTAACGAGAAATGTCTGTAATTTCTTTACCCGTTGGAGATATTCAGCGTTTAAACGCTCCTTTCACTCAGTTTTACACGCCGAATATGGTGCACGTCGCGTCTAGCTGTGAAACCACGCGCAATCGTCTTCAAAATGCGATCTTTCATTGATTTTGACGAAAAATCCCTGTAATTTCTATCCCGTTGGAGATATTCGGCGTTAAAACGCTCCTTTCATTAAATTTTGCACGCCGAGTGTAGTGTACGTCGCGTGTAGCTGCAACACCTCGCGCAATATCTCGCAGAACACGATCATCCGTCGATTTTGACGAAAAATGTCTATAATGTCCTTCCCGTTGGAGTTATTTCGACATCAAAACGCTCGTTTCATACAATTTTGCACGCCGAATGTAGTGCACGTCGTGTCTAGCCGCAAAGCCACGCGCAATCGTCCTCAAAACGCGATCTTTCGTCGATTTTCTCGAAAAATGTCTGTAATTTCCTTCCCGTTGGAGATATTTTGAAGTCGAAGCGCTCCTTTCACCCAGTTTTACACGCCGAATGTTATGCACGTCGCGTCTAGCAGCAAAATCACGCGTAATCGTCTTCAAAATGCGATCTTCCGTTTATTTTGACGAAAAATGGCTGTAATTTCTTTCCCGCTGGAGATATTTGTATGTTTAAGCGTTTCTTTCACTCAGTTTTTGACGCCGAACGTAGTGCACGTGGCGTTTACTGCAATACCACGCGCAATAGCTCGCAAAACGTGAATCTTTCGTCGATTTTGACGAAAAATGTCTATAATGTCCTTCCCGTTGGAGGTATTTCGACATCAAAACGCTCGTTTCATTCAATTTCGCACGCCGAATGTAGTGCACGTCGTGTCTAGCCGCAAAGCCACGCGCAATCGTCCTCAAAACGCGATCTTTCGTCGATTTTCTCGATAAATGTCTGTAATTTCCTTCCCATTGTAGATATTTTGAAGTCGAAGCGCTCCTTTCACTCAGTTCTACATGCCGAATGTGATGCACGTCGCGTCTATCTGCAAAACCATGCGCAATCGTTCTTAAAACGCGATCTTTCGTCGATTTTGACGAAAAATGACTGGAATTTCCTTACCGTTGGAGATATTTTGAAGACTAAGCGCTGCTTCCACACAATATTACACGCCGATTGTGGTGCACGTCGCGTCTATACTGCAAAACCACGCGCAATAGAAAGCAAAACGCGATATATAGTCGATTATATAGAAAAAGGACTGTAATTTCCTTCCCGTTGGAGATATTCTGACGTTTAAGCGTTCTTTTCACTTAGTTTTACACGCCGAATGCAGTGCACGTCGTGTCAAGCTGCAAAACCACGCGCAATCGTCCTCGAAACTCGATCTTTCGTCCATTTTATCGAAAAATGTCTGTAATTTCTTTCCCGCTGGAGATATTTGTACGTTTAAGCGTTCCTGTCACTCAATTTTACACGACGAATATGGTACACGTTGCGTCTAGATGCAAAACCACGCGTAATCGTTCTCAAAATGCGATCTTTCGTCGATTTTGACGAAAAATTTCTATAATGTCCTTCCCGTTGGAGTTATTTCGACATCGAAACGCTCGTTTCATTCAATTTTGCACGCCGAATGTAGTGTACGTCGCGTTCAGCTGCAAAACCACGAGCAATAGCTCGCAAAACGCGTTCTTTCGTCGGTTACAACGAAAAATGTCTGCAATTTCCTTCCCGTTGGAGATATCTTTACGCTTAAGCGCTATTTTACCTGCCCATTACATGCCGAATGTAGCGCTCGCTACGTTCAGAGTCGAAACAAGCCGAGCAGGTGTTAAAACTCAATCTTTCATTGATTTTGACGAAAAATGACAGACATTTCCTTCCCGTTGATGATATTTTTACGTTTAAACGCCCTTTTACCTCCTTTTGACAATACAAATGCAGTGCACTCTGTTTCCAGCGTAAAAAAAGCCCAGTTGCTCGCTAAACGCGATCGTTCATCGTCACTTGACGAAAAATCATTGAAATATCCATCCCGTTGGAGATATTTTGAAGTTTTAACGCTCTTTTAACTCCATCTGAGAAGGCATATGCAGTGCACGCTGTTTCCAGCATCAAAACTGGACCAGTTGCACGCAAAACGCGATCTATCGTCGTATCTTTACGAAAAATGAATGTAATTTCCCACCTGTAGGAGATATTTCGAAGTTTTAACGCTCTTTTAACACCATCTGTCAAGCCAAATGGAGTGCACGCTGTTTCCAGCGTCAAAACTGGACCAGTTGCACGCAAAACGCGATCTATCGTCGTATCTTTACGAAAAATGAATGTAATTTCCCACCTGTAGGAGATATTTCGAAGTTTTAACGCTCTTTTAACTCCATCTGACATGCCAAATGCAGTGCACGCTGTTCCCAGCATCGAAACAAGACCAGTTGCACGCAAAACGCGATCTATCGTCGTATCTTTACGAAAGAAGACTGTAATTTCTCTCCCGCTTTAGATATTTGTATGTTGAAGTGTTTCTTTCTCTCAGTTTTAGACGCCGAATGTAGTGCACGTGGCGATTACCTGCAATACCACGCGCAATATCTCGCAAAACGCACTCTTTCGTCGTTTATAACGAAAAATGTCTGCAATTTCCTTCCCGTTGGTGATATTTCGACGTTTAAACACTCCTCTCACTCAGTTTTACACGCCGAATGTGGTGCACTTCGCGTCTAACTACAAAACCACGCGCAATAGCTCGCAAAACGCCATCTTTCGTCGATTTTAACGATAAATGTCTGTAATTTCCTTCCCGTTGGTGGTATTTCTACGTTTAAGCGTTCCATTCACTCAGTTCTACACGCCGAATGTAGTAAACGTCGCTTGTAGCTTCAAAACCACGCGCAATCGTTCTCAAAATGCGATCTTTCGTCGATTTTGACGAACAAATGACTGTAACTTCTTCCCGTTCGTGATAATCCACGTTTAAACGCTCCTTTCACTCAGTTTTACACGCCGAATGCAGTGCACGTCGCGTCTAGCTGCAGAACCACGCGCAATCGTTCTTAAAACGCGATGTTTCGTTGATTTTGACGAAAAATGACTGAAGTTTCCTTCCCGTTGGAGATATCTTTACGTTTAAGCGCTATTTTACCTGCCCATTACATGCCGAATGTAGCACTCGCTACGTTCAGAGTCGAAACAAGCCGAGCAGGTGTTAAAACTCAATCTTTCATTGATTTTGACGAAAAATGACAGACATTTCCTTCCCGTTGATGATATTTTTACGTTTAAACGCCCTTTTACCTCCTTTTGACAATACAAATGCAGTGCACTCTGTTTCCAGCGTAAAAAAAGCCCAGTTGCTCGCTAAACGCGATCGTTCATCGTCACTTGACGAAAAATCATTGAAATATCCATCCTGTTGGAGATATTTCGAAGTTTTAACGCTCTTTTAACTCCATCTGACAAGTCAAATGCAGTGCACGCTGTTTCCAGTATCAAAAGAAGACCAGTTGCACGCAAAACGCGATCTATCGTCGTATCTTTACGAAAAATGAATGTAATTTCCCACCTGTAGGAGATATTGAGAAGTTCTAACGCTCTTTTAACTCCATCTGACAAGCCAAATGCAGTGCACGCTGTTCCCAGCATCGAAACAAGACCAGTTGCACGCAAAACGCGATCTATCGTCGTATCTTTACGAAAGAAGACTGTAATTTCTCTCCCGCTATAGATATTTGTATGTTGAAGTGTTTCTTTCTCTCAGTTTTAGACGCCGAATGTAGTGCACGTGGCGTTTACCTGCAATACCACGCGCAATAGCTCGCAAAACGTGAATCTTTCGTCGATTTTGACGAAAAATGAATGTAATTTCCTTCCAGTTGTAGGTATATCGACATCAAAACGATCGTATCATTCAATTTTGCACGCCGAATGTAGTGCACTTCGCGTTCAGCTGCAAAACCACGCGCAATATCTCGCAAAACGCACTCTTTCGTCGTTTATAACGAAAAATGTCTGCAATTTCCTTCCCGTTGGTGATATTTCGACGTTTAAACACTCCTTTCACTCAATTTTACACGCCGAATGTGATGCACGTCGCGTCTAGCTGCAAAACCACGCGCAATAGCTCGCAAAACGCGATCTTTCATCGATTTTGACGAAAAATGACTGTAATTTCTATCCCGCTGGAAATATTTGTACGTTTAAGCCTTCCTTTCACTCAGTTTTACACGCCGAATGCAGTGCACGTCGTGTCCAGCTGCAAAACTACGCACAATCGTCCTCAAAACGCGATCTTTCGTCGATTTTCTCGAAAAATGTCTATAATTTCCTTCCCGTTGGAGATATTTTGAAGTCTAAGCGCTGTTTTCACACAAATTTACACGCCGATCGTGGTGCACGTCGCGTCTAGCAGGAAAACCAGGTGCAATCTTCTTCAATATGCGATCTTCCGTTGATTTTGAGGAAAAATAACTGTAATTTCTTTCCCGCTGGAGATATTTGTATGTTTAAGCGTTTTTTTCACTCAGTTTTACACGCCGAATGTGGCGCACGTCTCGTCTATACTGCAAAACCACGCGCAATATCTCGCAAAACGCGGTCTCTCGTCGATTTTGACGAGAAATGTCTGTAATTCCTTTTCCCGTTGGAGATATTCTGACGTTTAAGCGTTGCTTTCACTCAGTTTTACACGCCGAATGCAGTGCACGTCGTGTCAAGCTGCAAAACTACGCACAATCGTCCTCAAAACGCGATCTTTCGTCGATTTTCACGAAAAATGTCTGTAATTTCCTTCCCGTTGGAGATATTTCGACATGAAAACGCTCGTTTCATTCAATTTTGCACGCCGAATGTAGTGCACGTAGCGTGTAGCTGCAACACCACGCGCAATATCTCGCAGAACACGATCTTTCGTCGATTTTGACGAAAAAATTTCTGTAATATCTTTTCCCGTTGGAGATATTCGGCGTTTAAACGCTCCTTTCACTCAGTTTTACACGCCGAATGCAGTGCACGTCGCGTCTAGCGGAAAAACCAGGCGCAATCATCTTCAAAATGCGATCTTTCGTTGATTTTGACGAAAAATGACAGTAATTTCTTTCCCGCTGGAGATATTTGTATGTTTAAGCGTTTCTTTCTCTCAGTTTTAGACGCCGAATGTAGTGCACGTGGCGTTTACCTGCAATACCACGCGCAATAGCTCGCAAAACGTGAATCTTTCGTCGATTTTGACGAAAAATGAATGTAATTTCCTTCCACTTGGAGGTATATCGACATCAAAACGATCGTATCATTCAATTTTGCACGCCAAATGTAGTGCACGTCGCGTTCAGCTGCAAAACCACGCGCAATATCTCGCAAATCGCGTTCTTTCGTCGGTTATAACGAAAAATGTCTGCAATTTCCTTCCCGTTTGAGATATTTCGACGTTTAAAAGCTCATTTAACTCCTTTTGATAAGCCAAAGTCAGTGCACACTGTTTCCAGCGCCAACACAATCCCCGTTATTCGCAAAACGCGATTTTTCGTCGTTTCTTGACCAAAAATGACTGAAATATCCTTCCCGTTGGTGATATTTCGACGTTTAAATACTCCTTTCACTCAGTTTTACACGACGAATGTGGTGCACGTCGCGTCTAGCGGAAAAACCAGGCGCAATCGTCTTCAAAATGCGATCTTTCGTTGCTTTTGACGAAAAATGACAGTAATTTCTTTCCCGCTGGAGATATTTGTATGTTTAAGCGTTCCTTTCACTCAGTTTTACACGCCGAATGCAGTGCACGTCGCGTATGGCCGCAAAACCACGCGCAATCATCTTCAAGATGCGATCTTTTGTTGATTTTGACGAAAAATGACTGTAATTCCTTTCCCGCTGGAGATATTTGTACGTTCAAGCGATCCGTTCACTCAGTTTTACACGCCGAATGTGGTGCACCTCGCGTCAATACTGCAAAACCACGCGTAATAGCTCGCAAAACGCGCTCTTTCGTCGATTTTGACGAACAAATGACTGTAATTTCTTCCCGCTGATGATATTCCACGTTTAAACGCACCTTTCACTCAGTTTTACACGCCGAATGCAGTGCACGTCGTGTCAAGCTGCAAAAACACGCGCAATCGTCCTCAAAACGCGGTCTTTCGTCAATTTTGACGAAAAATGTCTGTAATTTCCTTCCTGTTGGTGGTATTTTGACGTATAGACGCTCCGCTCACTCAGTTTTAAACGCCGAATGTGGTGCACGTCGCGTCTAGCTGTGAAACCACTCGCAATCGTCTACAAAATGCCATCTTTCGTTGATTTTGACGAAAAATGACTGTAATTTCCTTCCCGTTGGAGATATGCGGCGTTTACACGCACCTTTCAGTCAGTTTCACAAGCCGAATGTGGTACACTTCGCGTCTAACTGCAAAACCACGCGCAATAGCTCGCAAAACGCCATCTTTCGACGATTTTAACGGTAAATGTCTGTAATTTCCTACCGTTGAAGGTATTTCGACGTTTAAGCGTTCCTTTCACTCAGTTCTACACGCCGAATGTGGTGCACGTCGTGTTAAGCTGCAAAACCACGCGCAATCGTCTACAAAATGCCATCTTTCGTTGATTTTGACGAGAAATGACTGGAATTTCCTTCCCGTTGGAGATATTTTCAAGTCTAAGCGCTGCTTTCACACAATATTACACGCCGATTGTGGTGCTCGTCGCATTTAGCAGAAAAACCAGGCGCAATCGTCTTCAAAATGCGATCTTCCGCTGATTTTGACGAAAACTGACTGTAATTTCTATCCCGCAGGAAATATTTGTACGTTTAAGCGTTTCTTGCACTCAGTTTTACACGCCGAATGCAGTGCACGTCGCGTCTAGCTGTAAAACCAGGCGCAATCGTCTTCAAAATGCTATCATCCGTTGATTTTGACGAAAAATGACTGTAATTTCTCTCCCGCTGGAGATATTTGTATGTTTAAGTGTTTTTCTCATTCATTTTTACACGCCGAACGTAGTGCACGTCGCGTCTAGCTGCAAAACCACGCGCAGTCGTTCTCAAAACTCGATCTTTCGTCGATTTTCTCGAAAAATGACTGTAATTTCCTAACCGTTCGATGTATTTCGACGTTCAAGCGTTCTTTTCACTCAGTTCTGCACGCCGAATGTAGTGCACGTATCGTGTAGCTGCAAAACCACGCGCAGTCCTTCTCAAAACGCGCTCTTTCGTCGATTTTCGCGATAAATGTCAGTAATTTCCTTCCCGTTGGAGATATTTTGAAGTCTAAGCGCTGCTTTCACACAATATTACACGCCGATTGTGGTGCACGTCGCGTCTAGCTGAAAAACCAGGCGCAATCGTCTTCAAAATGCGATCTTCCGTTGATTTTGACGAAAAATGACTGTAATTTCTCTGCCGCTGGAAATATTTGTATGTTTAAGTGTTTCTTTCATTCAATTTTACATGCCAAATGTGGTGCACGTCGCGTTCAGCTGCACAAGCAGGCGCAATCGTCTTGATAATGCGATCTTTCGTCGATTTTCTCGAAACATATCTGTAATTTCCATCCCGTTGGAGATATTTTGAAGTCTAAGCGCTGCTTTCACACAGTTTTACACGCCGATTGTGGTGCACGTAGCGTGTAGCTGCAAAACCACGCGCAATCGTTTTCAAAACGCGATCTTTCGTCGGGTTTCGCGATAAATGTCTGTAATTTCCACACGTTGAAGGTATTTCGACGTTTAAGCGTTCCTTTCACTCAGTTCTACACGCTGAATGTGGTGCACGTCGTGTCAAGCTGCAAAACCACGCGCAATCGTCCTCAAAACGCGATCTTTCGTCGATTTTCACGAAAAATGTCTGCAATTTCCTTCCCGTTGGAGATATTTCGACGTTTAAAAGCTCATTTAACTCCTTTTGATAAGCCAAAGTTAGTGCACGCTGTTTCCAGCGCCAAAACAATCCCCGTTTCTCGCAAAACGCGATCTTTCGTCGTTTCTTGACCAAAAATGACTGAAATATCCTTCCCGTTGGTGATACTTCGACGTTTAAACACTCCTTTCACTCAGTTTTACACGCCGAATGTGGTACACGTCGCGTCTAACTGCAAAACCACGCGCAATAGCTCGCAAAATGCGATCTTTCGTCGGTTTTGACGAACAAATGACTGTAATTTCTTCCCGTTGATGATATTCCACGTTTAAACGCTCCTTTCACTCAGTTTTACACGACGAATGTGGTGCACGTCGCGTCTAGCGGAAAAACCAGGCGCAATCGTCTTCAAAATGCGATCTTTCGTTGATTTTGACGAGAAATGACTGGAATTTCCTTCCCGTTGGAGATATTTTCAAGTCTAAGCGCTGCTTTCACACAATATTACACGCCGATTGTGGTGCTCGTCGCATTTAGCAGAAAAACCAGGCGCAATCGTCTTCAAAATGCGATCTTCCGCTGATTTTGACGAAAACTGACTGTAATTTCTATCCCGCAGGAAATATTTGTACGTTTAAGCGTTTCTTGCACTCAGTTTTACACGCCGAATGCAGTGCACGTCGCGTATGGCCGCAAAACCACGCGCAATCATCTTCAAGATGCGATCTTTTGTTGATTTTGACGAAAAATGACTGTAATTCCTTTCCCGCTGGAGATATTTGTACGTTCAAGCGATCCGTTCACTCAGTTTTACACGCCGAATGTGGTGCACCTCGCGTCTATACTGCAAAACCACGCGTAATAGCTCGCAAAACGCGCTCTTTCGTCGATTTTGACGAACAAATGACTGTAATTTCTTCCCGCTGATGATATTCCACGTTTAAACGCACCTTTCACTCAGTTTTACACGCCGAATGCAGTGCACGTCGTGTCAAGCTGCAAAAACACGCGCAATCGTCCTCAAAACGCGGTCTTTCGTCAATTTTGACGAAAAATGTCTGTAATTTCCTTCCTGTTGGTGGTATTTTGACGTATAGACGCTCCGTTCACTCGGTTTTACACGCCGAATGCAGTGCACGTCGCGTTCAGCTGCACAACCACGCGCAATCGTCTTCAAAATGCGATCTTTCGTCGATTTTCTCGAAAAATGTCTATAATTTCCATCCCGTTGGAGATATTTTGAAGTCTAAGCGCTGCTTTCACACAGTTTTACACGCCGATTGTGGTGCACGTAGCGTGTAGCTGCAAAACCATGTGCAATCGTCTTCAAAATGCGATCTTTCGTTGATTTTGACGAAAAATGACTGTAATTCCTTTCCCGCTGGAGATATTTGTACGTACAAGCGATCCCTTCACTCAGTTTTGCACGCCGTATGTAGTGCACGTATCGTGCAGCTGCAAAACCACGCGCAATCGTTCTCAAAATGCGATCTTTCGTCGTTTTGGACGAAAAATGACTGTAATTTCCTTCACGTTTGAGATATTTCGACATGAAAACGCTCGTTTCATTCACTTTTGCACGCCGAATGTAGTGCACGTAGCGTGTAGCTGCAACACCACGCGCAATATCTTGCAGAACACGATCTTTCGTCGATTTTGACGAAAAAATGACAGTAATATCTTTTCCCGTTGGAGATATTCGGCGTTCAAACGCTCCTTTCACTCAGTTTTACACGCTGAATATGGTGCACGTCGCGTCTAGCTGCGAAACCACGCGCAATCGTCTTCAAAATGCGATCTTCCGTTGATTTTGACGTAAAATAACTGTAATTTCTCTCCCGCTGGAGATATTTGTATGTCTAAGTGTTTCTTTCACTCAGTTTTACACGCCGAACGTAGTGCACGTGGCGTTTACTGCAATACCACGCGCAATAGCTCGCAAAACGTGAATCTTTCGTCGATTTTGACGAAAAATGTCTATAATGTCCTTCCCGTTGGAGGTATTTCGACATCAAAACGCTCGTTTCATTCAATTTCGCACGCCGAATATAGTGCACGTCGTGTCTAGCCGCAAAGCCACGCGCAATCGTCCTCAAAACGCGATCTTTCGTCGATTTTCTCGATAAATGTCTGTAATTTCCATCCGATTGTAGATATTTTGAAGTCGGAGCGCTCCTTTCACTCAGTTTTACACGCCGAATGTGGTGCACGTCGGGTCTAGCTGCAAAACCACGCGCAATCGTCTTCAAAATGCGATCATTCGTTGATTTTGACGAAAAATGACTGTAACTCCTTTCCCGCTGGAGATATTTGTATGTTTAAGCGTTTCTTTCACTCAGTTTTAGACGCCGAATGTAGTGCACGTGGCGTTTACCTGCAAAACCACGCGCAATCGTTCTCAAAACGCGATCTTTCGTCGATTTTCTCGATAAATATCTGTAATTTCCTTACCGTTGGAGATATTTTGAAGTCTAAGCGCTGCTTCCACACAATATTACACGCCGATTGTGGTGCACGTCGCGTCTGTACTGCAAAACCACGCGCAATATCTCGCAATACGCGGTCTCTCGTCGATTTTGACGAGAAATATCTGTAATTTCTTTTCCCGTTGGAGATATTCAACGTTTAAACGCTCCTTGCACCCAGATTTACACGCCGAATCTAGTGCACGTCGCGTCTAACTGCAAAACAACGCGCAATCGTCCTCAAAACGCGATCTTCGTCGATTTTCTCGAAAAATGTCTGTAATTTCCTTCCCATTGTAGATATTTTCAAGTGTAAGCGCTCCTTTCACTCAGTTTTACTCGACGAATATGGTACACGTAGCGTCTAGCTGCAAAACCACGCGCAATCGTTCTCAAAATGCGATCTTTCGTTGATTTTGACGAAAAGTGACTGTACTATCTTCTCCCGTTGGAGATATTCGGCGTTTAAACGCATCTTTCGCTCAGTTTTACACGCGGAATGTGGTGCACGTCGCGTCTAGCTGTAGAACCACGCGCAAACGTCTTCAAAACGTGAATCTTTCGTCGATTTTAACGATAAATGTCTGTAATTTCCTTCCCGTTGGAGGTATTTCTACGATTAAGCGTTCCATTCACTCAGTTCTACACGCCGAATGTAGTAAACGTAGCGTCTAGCTGCAAAAGTATGCGCAATCGTACTCAAAATGCGATCATTCGTCGGTTTTCTCGAGAAATATCAGTAATTTCCTTCACGTTGGAGATATTTTCAAGTCTAAGCGCTCCTTTCACTCAGTTTTACACGCCGAATGTGATGCACGTCGCGTCTAGCTGCAAAATCTCGCGCAATCGTTCTCAAAATGCGATCTTTCGTCGTTTTGGACGAAAAATGACTGTAATTTCCTTACCGTTAGGTGTATTTCGACGTCTAAGCGTTCCTTTCACTCAGCTCTACACGCCGAATGTGGTGCACGTCGCCTCTAGCTTCGAAACCACGCGCAATCGTCTTCAAAATGCGATCTTTCATTGATTTTGACGAAAAATCCCTGTAATTTCTATCCCGTTGGAGATATTCGGCGTTTAAACGCTCCTTTCAATCAAGTTTGCACGCCGAGTGTAGTGCACGTCGCGTGTAGCTGCAACACCTCGCGCAATATCTCGCAGAACACGATCATCCGTCGATTTTGACGAAAAATGTCTAGAATGTCCTTCCCGTTGGAGTTATTTCGACATCAAAACGCTCGTTTCATACAATTTTGCACGCCGAATGTAGTGCACGTCGTGTCTAGCCGCAAAGCCACGCGCAATCGTCCTCAAAACGCGATCTTTCGTCGATTTTCTCGAAAAATGTCTGTAATTTCCTTCCTGTTGGAGATATTTTGAAGTCGAAGCGCTCCTTTCACTCAGTTTTACACGCCGAATGTTATGCACGTCGCGTCTAGCTGCAAAATCACGCGTAATCGACTTCAAAATGCGATCTTCCGTTGATTATGACGAAAAATGACTGTAATTTCTTTCCCGCTGGAGATATTTCTATGTTTAAGCGTTTCTTTCACTCAGTTTTAGACGCCGAATGTAGTGCACGTGGCGTGTAGCTGCAAATCCACGCGCAATCGTTCTCAAAACGCGATGTTTCGTCGATTTTCTCGATAAATGTCTGTAATTTCCTTACCTTTGGAGATATTTTGGAGACTCAGCGCTGCTTCCACACAATATTACACGCCGATTGTGGTGCACGTCGCGTCTATACTGCAAAACCACGCGCAATAACTCGCAATACGCGGTCTCTCGTCGATTTTGACGAGAAATATCTGTAATTTCTTTTCCCGTTGGAGATAGTCAGCGTTTAAACGCTCCTTTCACCCAGATTTACACGCCGAATCTAGTGCACGTCGCGTCTAACTGGAAAACAACGCGCAATCGTCCTCAAAACGCGATCTTTCTCCGATTTTCTCCAAAAGTGTCTGTAATTTCCTTCCCGTTGGAGATATTTTGAAGTCGAAGCGCTGCTTCCACACAATATTACACGCCAATTGTGGTGCACGTCGCGTCTAGCTGAAAAACCAGGCGAAATTGTCTTCAAAATGCGATCTTCCGTTGATTTTGACGAAAAATAACTGTAATTTCTCTCCCGCTGGAGATATTTGTATGTATAAGTGTTTCTTTCACTCAGTTTTACACGCCGAACGTAGTGCACGTGGCGTTTACTGCAATACCACGCGCAATAGCTCGCAAAACGTGAATCTTTCGTCGATTTTGACGAAAAATGTCCATAATGTCCTTCCCGTTGGAGGTATTTCGACATCAAAACGCTCGTTTCATTCAATTTCGCACGCCGAATGTAGTGCACGTCGTGTCTAGCCGCAAAGCCACGCGCAATCGTCCTCAAAACGCGATCTTTCGTCGATTTTCTCGATAAATGTCTGTAATTTCCTTCCCATTGTAGATATTTTGAAGTCGAAGCGCTCCTTTCACTCAGTTTTACACGCCGAATGTGGTGCACGTCGGGTCTAGCTGCAAAACCACGCGCAATCGTCTTCAAAATGCGATCTTTCGTTGCTTTTGACGAAAAATGACAGTAATTTCTTTCCCGCTGGAGATATTTGTATGTTTAAGCGTTCCTTTCACTCAGTTTTACACGCCGAATGCAGTGCACGTCGCGTATGGCCGCAAAACCACGCGCAATCATCTTCAAAATGCGATCTTTCGTTGATTTTGACGAAAAATGACTGTAATTCCTTTCCCGCTGGAGATATTTGTACGTTCAAGCGATCCGTTCACTCAGTTTTACACGCCGAATGTTGTGCACGTGGCGTTTACCTGCAATAACACGCGCAATCGTCCTCAAAACGCGATTGTTCGTCGATTTTCTCGATAAATGTCTGTAATTTCCTTCCCATTGTAGATATTTTGAAGTCGAAGCGCTCCTTTCACTCAGTTTTACACGCCGAATGTGGTGCACGTCGGGTCTAGCTGCAAAACCACGCGCAATCGTCCTCAAAACGCGATTGTTCGTCGATTTTCTCGAAAAATGTCTGTAATTTCCATCCCGTTGGAGGTATTTCGACATGAAAACGCTCGTTTCATTCAATTTTGCACGCCGAATGTAGTGCACGTAGCGTGTAGCTGCAACACCACGCGCAATATCTCGCAGAACACGATCTTTCGTTGATTTTGACGAAAAAATTTCTGTAATATCTTTTCCCGTTGGAGATATTCGGCGTTTAAACGCTCCTTTCACTCAGTTTTACACGCCGAATGTTGTGCACGTGGCGTTTACCTGCAATAACACGCGCAATAGCTCGCAAAACGCAATCTTTCGTCGTATCTTTAAGAAAAATGACTGTAATGTCCTACCTGTTGGTGATATTTCTAAGTTTTAACGCTCTTTTAACTCCATCTGACAAGCCAAATGCAGTGCATGCTGTTCCCAGCATCGAAACAAGACCAGTTGCACGCAAAACGCGATCTATCGTCGTATCTTGACGAGAAATGACTGTAATTTCCTTCCCGTTGGAGGTGTTTCGACGTTTAAACGCTCCATTCACTCAGTTTTACACGCCGAATGCAGTGTACGTCGCGTCTAGCTGCAGAACCACGCGCAATCGTTCTTAAAACGCGATCTTTCGTCGATTTTGACGAAAAATGACTGGAATTTCCATCCCGTTGGAGGTATTTCGACATGAAAACGCTCGTTTCATTCAATTTTGCACGCCGAATGTAGTGCGCGTAGCGTGTAGCTGCAACACCACGCGCAATATCTCGCAGAACACGATCTTTCGTCGATTTTGACGAAAAAATTTCTGTAATATCTTTTCCCGTTGGAGATATTCGGCGTTTAAACGCTCCTTTCACTCAGTTCTACACGCCGAATGCAGTGCACGTCGCGTCTAGCGGAAAAACCAGGCGCAATCGTCTTCAAAATGCGATCTTTCGTTGCTTTTGACGAAAAATGACAGTAATTTCTTTCCCGCTGGAGATATTTGTATGTTTAAGCGTTCCTTTCACTCAGTTTTACACGCCGAATGCAGTGCACGTCGCGTATGGCCGCAAAACCACGCGCAATCATCTTCAAGATGCGATCTTTTGTTGATTTTGACGAAAAATGACTGTAATTCCTTTCCCGCTGGAGATATTTGTACGTTCAAGCGATCCGTTCACTCAGTTTTACACGCCGAATGTGGTGCACCTCGCGTCTATACTGCAAAACCACGCGTAATAGCTCGCAAAACGCGCTCTTTCGTCGATTTTGACGAACAAATGACTGTAATTTCTTCCCGCTGATGATATTCCACGTTTAAACGCACCTTTCACTCAGTTTTACACGCCGAATGCAGTGCACGTCGTGTCAAGCTGCAAAAACACACGCAATCGTCCTCAAAACGCGGTCTTTCGTCAATTTTGACGAAAAATGACTGTAATTTCCTTCCTGTTGGTGGTATTTTGACGTATAGACGCTCCGCTCACTCAGTTTTAAACGCCGAATGTGGTGCACGTCGCGTCTAGCTGTGAAACCACTCGCAATCGTCTACAAAATGCCATCTTTCGTTGATTTTGACGAAAAATGACTGTAATTTCTTTCCCGTTGGAGATATTCGGCGTTTACACGCACGTTTCACTCAGTTCTACACGCCGAATGTGGTGCACGTCGTGTTAAGCTGCAAAACCACGCGCAATCGTCCTCAAAACGCGATCTTTCGTCGATTTTCTCGAAAAATGTCTGTAATTTCCATCCCGTTGGAGGTATTTCGACATGAAAACGCTCGTTTCATTCAATTTTGCACGCCGAATGTAGTGCACGTAGCGTGTAGCTGCAACACCACGCGCAATATCTCGCAGAACACGATCTTTCGTCGATTTTGACGAAAAAATTTCTGTAATATCTTTTCCCGTTGGAGATATTCGGCGTTTAAACGCTCCTTTCACTCAGTTTTACACGCCGAATGCAGTGCACGTCGCGTCTAGCGGAAAAACCAGGCGCAATCGTCTTCAAAATGCGATCTTTCGTTGATTTTGACGAAAAATGACAGTAATTTCTTTCCCGCTGGAGATATTTGTATGTTTAAGCGTTTCTTTCTCTCAGTTTTAGACGCCGAATGTAGTGCACGTGGCGTTTACCTGCAATACCACGCGCAATAGCTCGCAAAACGTGAATCTTTCGTCGATTTTGACGAAAAATGAATGTAATTTCCTTCCACTTGGAGGTATATCGACATCAAAACGATCATATCATTCAATTTTGCACGCCAAATGTAGTGCACGTCGCGTTCAGCTGCAAAACCACGCGCAATATCTCGCAAATCGCGTTCTTTCGTCGGTTATAACGAAAAATGTCTGCAATTTCCTTCCCGTTTGAGATATTTCGACGTTTAAAAGCTCATTTAACTCCTTTTGATAAGCCAAAGTCAGTGCACACTGTTTCCAGCGCCAACACAATCCCCGTTATTCGCAAAACGCGATTTTTCGTCGATTTTGACGAGAAATGTCTGTAATTCCTTTTCCCGTTGGAGATATTCTGACGTTTAAGCGTTGCTTTCACTCAGTTTTACACGCCGAATGCAGTGCACGTCGTGTCAAGCTGCAAAACTACGCACAATCGTCCTCAAAACGCGATCTTTCGTCGATTTTCACGAAAAATGTCTGTAATTTCCTTCCCGTTGGAGATATTTTCAAGTCTAAGCGCTGCTTTCACACAACATTACACGCCGAATGTGGTGCACGGCGGGTCTAGCTGCAAAACCACGCGCAATCGTCTTCAAAATGCGATCATTCGTTGATTTTGACGAAAAATGACGGTAATTCCTTTTCCGCTGGAGATATTTGTATGTTTAAGCGTTTCTTTCACTCAGTTTTAGACGCCGAATGTAGTGCACGTGGCGTTTACCTGCAAAACCACGCGCAATCGTCTTCAAAATGCGATCATTCGTTGATTTTGACGAAAAATGACTGTAATTCCTTTCCCGCTGGAGATATTTGTATGTATAAGTGTTTCTTTCACTCAGTTTTACACGCCGAACGTAGTGCACGCGGCGTTTACCTGCAATACCACGCGCTATAGCTCGCAAAACGTGAATCGTTCGTCGATTTCAACGATAAATGTCTGTTACTTCCTTCCCGTTGGAGGTATTTCTACGATTAAGTGTTCCATTCACTCAGTTCTACACGCCGAATGCAGTGCACGTCGCGTCTAGCTGCGAAACCACGCGCAATCGTTCTCAAAACGCGATCTTTCGTCGATTTTCTCGAAAAATGTCTGTAATTTCCTTCCCATTGTAGATATATTCAAGTCTAAGCGCTCATTTCACTCAGTTTTACACGCCGAATGCAGTGCACGTCGTGTCAAGCTGCAAAACCACGCGCAATCGTCCTCAAAACTCGATCTTTCGTCCATTTTATCGAAAAATGTCTGTAATTTCTTTCCCGCTGGAGATATTTGTACGTTTAAGCGTTCCTGTCACTCAATTTTACACGACGAATATGGTACACGTTGCGTCTAGATGCAAAACCACGCGTAATCGTTCTCAAAATGCGATCTTTCTTCGATTTTGACGAAAAACTGACTGTAATATCTTTTCCCGTTGGAGATACTCGGCGTTTAAACGCTCCTTTCGCTCAGTTTTACACGCGGAATGTGGTGCACGTCGCGTCTAGCTGCAGAACCACTCGCAATCGTTCTTAAAACGCGATCTTTCGTCGATTTTGACGAAGAATGACTGGAATTTCCATCACGTTGGAGGTATTTCGACATGAAAACGCTCGTTTCATTCAATTTTGAACGCCGAATGCAGTGCACGTCGCGTCTAGCCGCAAAACCACGCGCAATCGTCCTCAAAACGCGATCTTTCGTCGATTTTCGCGATAAATATCTGTAATTTCCTTCCCCTTGGAGTTATTTCGACATCGAAACGCTCGTTTCATTCAATTTTGCACGCCGAATGTAGTGTACGTCGCGTTCAGCTGCAAAACCACGCGCAATCGTTCTCAAAATGCGATCATTCGTCGGTTTTCTCGAGAAATATCAGTAATTTCCTTCACGTTGGAGATATTTTCAAGTCTAAGCGCTCCATTCACTCAGTTCTACACGCCGAATGTAGTAAACGTAGCGTCTAGCTGCAAAAGTACGCGCAATCGTACTCAAAATGCGATCTTTCGTCGATTTTGACGAACAAATGACTGTAATTTCTTCCCGTTGGTGATATTCCACGTTTAAACGCTCCTTTCATTCAATTTTGAACGCCGAATGCAGTGCACGTCGCGTCTAGCCTCAAAGCCACGCGCAATCGTCCTCAAAACGCGATCTTTCGTCGATTCTCTCGAAAAATGTCTGTAATTTCCATCCCGTTGGAGATATTTTGAAGTCGAAGCGCTCCTTTCACTCAGTTTTACACGCCGAATGTAGTGCACGTGGCGTTTACCTGCAATACCACGCGCAATAGCTCGCAAAACGTGAATCTTTCGTCGATTTTGACGAAAAATGAATGTAATTTCCTTCCAGTTGGAGGTATATCGACATCAAAACGATCGTATTATTCAATTTTGCACGCCGAATGTAGTGCACGTCGCGTTCATCTGCAAAACCACGCGCAATATCTCGCAAAACGCACTCTTTCGTCGTTTATAAAGAAAAATGTCTGCAATTTCCTTCCCGTTGGGTGTATTTCGACGTTTAAACACTCCTTTCACTCAGTTTTACACGCCGAATGTGGCGCACGTCTCGTCTATACTGCAAAACCACGCGCAATAGCTCGCAAAACGCGGTCTCTCGTCGATTTTGACGAGAAATGTCTGTAATTCCTTTTCCCGTTGGAGATATTCTGACGTTTAAGCGTTGCTTTCACTCAGTTTTACACGCCGAATGCAGTGCACGTCGTGTCAAGCTGCAAAACTACGCACAATCGTCCTCAAAACGCGATCTTTCGTCGATTTTCTCGAAAAATGTCTGTAATTTCCATCCCGTTGGAGGTATTTCGACATGAAAACGCTCGTTTCATTCAATTTTGCACGCCGAATGTAGTGCACGTAGCGTGTAGCTGCAACACCACGCGCAATATCTCGCAGAACACGATCTTTCGTCGATTTTGACGAAAAAATTTCTGTAATATCTTTTCCCGTTGGAGATATTCGGCGTTTAAACGCTCCTTTCACTCAGTTTTACACGCCGAATGCAGTGCACGTCGTGTCAAGCTGCAAAAACACGCGCAATCGCCCTCCAAACGCGGTCTTTCGTCAATTTTGACGAAAAATGTCTGTAATTTCCTTCCCGTTGGTGGTATTTTGACGTATAGACGCTCCGCTCACTCAGTTTTAAACGCCGAATGTGGTGCACGTCGCGTCTAGCTGTGAAACCACTCGCAATCGTCTACAAAATGCCATCTTTCGTTGATTTTGACGAAAAATGACTGTAATTTCTTTCCCGTTGGAGATATTCGGCGTTTACACGCACCTCTCAGTCAGTTTCACACGCCGAATGTGGTACACTTCGCGTCTAACTGCAAAAACACGCGCAATAGCTCGCAAAACGCCATCTTTCGACGATTTTAACGATAAATGTCTGTAATTTCCTACCGTTGAAGGTATTTCGACGTTTAAGCGTTCCTTTCACTCAGTTCTACACGCCGAATGTGGTGCACGTCGTGTCAAGCTGCAAAACCACGCGCAATCGTCCTCAAAACGCGATCTTTCGTCGATTTTCACGAAAAATGTCTGTAATTTCCTTGCCGTTGGAGATATTTTCAAGTCTAAGCGCTGCTTTCACACAATATTACACGCCGATTGTGGTGCACGTCGCATCTAGCTGAAAAACCAGGCGCAATCGTCTTCAAAATGCGATCTTCCGCTGATTTTGACGAAAACTGACTGTAATTTCTATCCCGCTGGAAATATTTGTACGTTTAAGCGTTTCCTTCACTCAGTTTTACACGCCGAATGCAGTGCACGTCGCGTCTAGCTGTAAAACCAGGCGCAATCGTCTTCAAAATGCTATCATCCGTTGATTTTGACGAAAAATGACTGTAATTTCTCTCCCGCTGGAGATATTTGTATGTTTAAGTGTTTTTCTCATTCAATTTTGCACGCCGAACGTAGTGCACGTCGCGTCTAGCTGCAAAACCACGCGCAATCGTTCTCAAAACTCGATCTTTCGTCGATTTTCTCGAAAAATGACTGTAATTTCCTAACCGTTCGATGTATTTCGACGTTCAAGCGTTATTTTCACTCAGTTCTGCACGCCGAATGTAGTGCACGTATCGTGTAGCTGCAAAACCACGCGCAGTCCTTCTCAAAACGCGCTCTTTCGTCGATTTTCGCGATAAATGTCAGTAATTTCCTTCCCCTTGGAGATATTTTGAAGTCTAAGCGCTGCTTTCACACAATATTACACGCCGATTGTGGTGCACGTCGCGTCTAGCTGAAAAACCAGGCGCAATCGTCTGCAAAATGCGATCTTCCGTTGATTTTGACGAAAAATGACTGTAATTTCTCTGCCGCTGGAGATATTTGTATGTTTAAGTGTTTCTTTCATTCAATTTTACATGCCAAATGTGGTGCACGTCGCGTTCAGCTGCACAAGCAGGCGCAATCGTCTTGATAATGCGATCTTTCGTCGATTTTCTCGAAACATATCTGTAATTTCCATCCCGTTGGAGATATTTTGAAGTCTAAGCGCTGCTTTCACACAGTTTTACACGCCGATTGTGGTGCACGTAGCGTTCAGCTGCAAAACCACGCGCAATATCTCGCAAATCGCGTTCTTTCGTCGGTTATAACGAAAAATGTCTGCAATTTCCTTCCCGTTGGTGGTATTTCTACGTTTAAGCGTTCCATTCACTCAGTTCTACACGCCGAATGTAGTAAACGTCGCTTGTAGCTTCAAAACCACGCGCAATCGTTCTCAAAATGCGATCTTTCGTCGATTTTCTCGAAACATATCTGTAATTTCCATCCCGTTGGAGATATTTTGAAGTCTAAGCGCTGCTTTCACACAGTTTTGCACGCCGTCTGTAGTGCATGTATCGTGTAGCTGCAAAACCACGCGCAATCGTTTTCAAAACGCGATCTTTCGTCGGGTTTCGCGATAAATGTCTGTAATTTCCTCACGTTGAAGGTATTTCGACGTTTAAGCGTTCCTTTCACTCAGTTCTACACGCTGAATGTGGTGCACGTCGTGTCAAGCTGCAAAACCAGGCGCAATCGTCTTCAAAATGCGATTTTCCGTTGATTTTGACGAAGAATGTCTGTAATTCCTTTCCCGTTGGAGATATTCAGCGTTTAAACGCTCCTTTCACTCAGTTTTACACGCCGAACGTAGTGCACGCGGCGTTTACCTGCAATACCACGCGCTATAGCTCGCAAAACGTGAATCTTTCGTCGATTTTAACGATAAATGTCTGTTACTTCCTTCCCGTTGGAGGTATTTCTACGATTAAGTGTTCCATTCACTCAGTTCTACACGCCGAATGCAGTGCACGTCGCGTCTAGCTGCGAAACCACGCGCAATCGTCTTCAAAATGCGATCTTTCATTGATTTTGACGAAAAATCACTGTAATTTCTATCCCGTTGGAGATATTCGGCGTTTAAACGCTCCTTTCACTCAGTTTTACACGCCGAATGTGATGCACGTCGCGTGTAGCTGCAACACCACGCGCAATATCTCGCAGAACACGATCTACCGTCGATTTTGACGAAAAATGTCTATAATGTCCTTCCCGTTGGAGGTATTTCGACATCAAATCGCTCGGTTCATTCAATTTCGCACGCCGAATGCAGTGCACGTCGCGTCTAGCTGCAAAACCACGCGCAATCGTCTTCAGATCGTGAATCTTTCGTCGATTTTAACGATATATATCTGTAATTTCCTTCCCGTTGGAGGTATTTCTACGATTAAGCGTTCCATTCACTCAGTTCTACACGCCGAATGTAGTAAACGTAGCGTCTAGCTGCAAAAGTACGCGCAATCGTACTCAAAATGCGATCTTTCGTCGATTTTGACGAACAAATGACTGTAATTTCTTCCCGTTGGTGATATTCCACGTTTAAACGCTCCTTTCATTCAATTTTGAACGCCGAATGCAGTGCACGTCGCGTCTAGCCGCAAAACCACGCGCAATCGTCCTCAAAACGCGATCTTTCGTCGATTTTCTCGAAAAATGTCTGTAATTTCCTCCCCTTTGGAGATATTTTGAAGTCTAAGCGCTGCTTTCACACAAATTTACACGCCGATTGTGGTGCATGTCGCGTCTAGCTGAAAAACCAGGCGCAATCGTCTTCAAAATGCGATCTTCCGCTGATTTTGACGAAAACTGACTGTAATTTCTATCCCGCTGGAAATATTTGTACGTTTAAGCGTTTCCTTCACTCAGTTTTACACGCCGAATGCAGTGCACGTCGCGTCTAGCTGAAAAACCAGGCGCAATCGTCTTCAAAATGCGATCTTCCGCTGATTTTGACGAAAACTGACTGTAATTTCTATCCCGCTGGAAATATTTGTACGTTTAAGCGTTTCTTTCACTCAGTTTTACACGCCGAATGCAGTGCACGTCGCGTCTAGCTGTAAAACCAGGCGCAATCGTCTTCAAAATGCTATCATCCGTTGATTTTGACGAAAAACGACTGTAATTTCTCTCCCGCTGGAGATATTTGTATGTTTAAGTGTTTTTCTCATTCAATTTTACACGCCGAACGTAGTGCACGTCGCGTCTAGCTGCAAAACCACGCGCAATCGTTCTCAAAACTCGATCTTTCGTCGATTTTCTCGAAAAATGACTGTAATTTCCTAACCGTTCGATGTATTTCGACGTTCAAGCGTTATTTTCACTCAGTTCTGCACGCCGAATGTAGTGCACGTATCGTGTAGCTGCAAAACCACGCGCAGTCCTTCTCAAAACGCGCTCTTTCGTCGATTTTCGCGATAAATGTCAGTAATTTCCTTCCCCTTAGAGATATTTTGAAGTCTAAGCGCTGCTTTCACACAGTTTTACACGCCGATTGTGGTGCACGTAGCGTTCAGCTGCGAAACCACGCGCAATATTTCGCAAATCGCGTTCTTTCGTCGGTTATAGCGAAAAATGTCTGCAATTTCCTTCCCGTTGGTGGTATTTCTACGTTTAAGCGTTCCATTCACTCAGTTCTACACGCCGAATGTAGTAAACGTCGCTTGTAGCTTCAAAACCACGCGCAATCGTTCTCAAAATGCGATCTTTCGTCGATTTTCTCGAAACATATCTGTAATTTCCATCCCGTTGGAGATATTTTGAAGTCTAAGCGCTGCTTTCACACAGTTTTGCACGCCGTCTGTAGTGCATGTATCCTGTAGCTGCAAAACCACGCGCAATCGTTTTCAAAACGCGATCTTTCGTCGGGTTTCGCGATAAATGTCTGTAATTTCCTCACGTTGAAGGTATTTCGACGTTTAAGCGTTCCTTTCACTCAGTTCTACACGCTGAATGTGGTGCACGTCGTGTCAAGCTGCAAAACCAGGCGCAATCGTCTTCAAAATGCGATTTTCCGTTGATTTTGACGAAAAATGACTGCAATTTCCATCCCGTTGCAGATATTTTGACGTCTAAGCGATATTTTCACACAGTTTTGCACGCCGAATGTAGTGCACGTGGCGTGTAGCTGCAAAACCACGCGGAATCGTTCTCAACACGTGATCTTTCGTCGATTTTCTCGATAAATGTCTGTAATTTCCTTACCGTTGGAGATATTTTGAAGTCTAAGAGCTGCATCCACACAATATTACAAGCCGATTGTGGTGCACGTCGCGTCTATACTGCAAAACCACGCGCAATAACTCGCAAAACGCGGTCTCTCGTCGATTTTAACGAGAAATGTCTGTAATTTCTTTACCCGTTGGAGATATTCAGCGTTTAAGCGCTCCTTTCACTCAGTTTTACACGCCGAATATGGTGCACGTCGCGTCTAGCTTCGAAACCACGCGCAATCGTCTTCAAAATGCGATCTTTCATTGATTTTGACGAAAAATCCCTGTAATTTCTATCCCGTTGGAGATATTCGGCGTTAAAACGCTCCTTTCATTAAATTTTGCACGCCGTGTGTAGTGTACGTCGCGTGTAGCTGCAACACCTCGCGCAATATCTCGCAGAACACGATCATCCGTCGATTTTGACGAAAAATGTCTATAATGTCCTTCCCGTTGGAGTTATTTCGACATCAAAACGCTCGTGTCATACAATTTTGCACGCCGAATGTAGTGCACGTCGTGTCTAGCCGCAAAGCCACGCGCAATCGTGCTCAAAACGCGATCTTTCGTCGATTTTCTCGAAAAATGTCTGTAATTTCCTTCCCGTTGGAGATATTTTGAAGTCGAAGCGCTCCTTTCACCCAGTTTTACACGCCGAATGTTATGCACGTCGCGTCTAGCAGCAAAATCACGCGTAATCGTCTTCAAAATGCGATCTTCCGTTTATTTTGACGAAAAATGACTGTAATTTCTTTCCCGCTGGAGATATTTGTATGTTTAAGCGTTTCTTTCACTCAGTTTTAGACGCCGAATGTAGTGCACGTGGCGTTTACCTGCAATACCACGCGCAATAGCTCGCAAAACGTGAATCTTTCGTCGATTTTGACGAAAAATGTCTGTAATTTCCTTCCCGTTGGAGGTATTTCGACGTGAAAACGTTCCTTTCACTCAGTTCTACATGCCGAATGTGATGCACGTCGCGTCTATCTGCAAAACCATGCGCAATCGTTCTTAAAACGCGATCTTTCGTCGATTTTGACGAAAAATGACTGGAATTTCCTTACCGTTGGAGATATTTTGAAGACTAAGCGCTGCTTCCACACAATATTACACGCCGATTGTGGTGCACGTCGCGTCTATACTGCAAAACCACGCGCAATAGAAAGCAAAACGCGATATATAGTCGATTATATAGAAAAAGGACTGTAATTTCCTTCCCGTTGGAGATATTCTGACGTTTAAGCGTTCCTTTCACTTAGTTTTACACGCCGAATGCAGTGCACGTCGTGTCAAGCTGCAAAACCACGCGCAATCGTCCTCGAAACTCGATCTTTCGTCCATTTTATCGAAAAATGTCTGTAATTTCTTTTCCGCTGGAGATATTTGTACGTTTAACCGTTCCTGTCACTCAATTTTACACGACGAATATGGTACACGTTGCGTCTAGATGCAAAACCACGCGTAATCGTTCTCAAAATGCGATCTTTCGTCGATTTTGACGAAAAATTTCTATAATGTCCTTCCCGTTGGAGTTATTTCGACATCGAAACGCTCGTTTCATTCAATTTTGCACGCCGAATGTAGTGTACGTCGCGTTCAGCTGCAAAACCACGAGCAATAGCTCGCAAAACGCGTTCTTTCGTCGGTTACAACGAAAAATGTCTGCAATTTCCTTCCCGTTGGAGATATCTTTACGCTTAAGCGCTATTTTACCTGCGCATTACATGCCGAATGTAGCGCTCGCTACGTTCAGAGTCGAAACAAGCCGAGCAGGTGTTAAAACTCAATCTTTCATTGATTTTGACGAAAAATGACAGACATTTCCTTCCCGTTGATGATATTTTTACGTTTAAACGCCCTTTTACCTCCTTTTGACAATACAAATGCAGTGCACTCTGTTTCCAGCGTAAAAAAAGCCCAGTTGCTCGCTAAACGCGATCGTTCATCGTCACTTGACGAAAAATCATTGAAATATCCATCCCGTTGGAGATATTTTGAAGCTTTAACGCTCTTTTAACTCCATCTGACAAGGCATATGCAGTGCACGCTGTTTCCAGCATCAAAACTGGACCAGTTGCACGCAAAACGCGATCTATCGTCGTATCTTTACGAAAAATGTATGTAATTTCCCACCTGTAGGAGATATTTCGAAGTTTTAACGCTCTTTTAACACCATCTGTCAAGCCAAATGGAGTGCACGCTGTTTCCAGCGTCAAAACTGGACCACTTGCACGCAAAACGCGATCTATCGTCGTATCTTTACGAAAAATGAATGTAATTTCCCACCTGTTGGTGATATTTCGAAGTTTTATCGCTGTTTTAACTCCATCTGACAAGCCAAATGCCGTGCATGCTGTTCCCAGCATCGAAACAAGACCAGTTGCACGCAAAACGCGATCTATCGTCGTATCTTGACGAGAAATGACTGTAATTTCCTTCCCGTTGGAGGTGTTTCGACGTTTAAACGCTCCATTCACACAGTTTTACACGCCGAATGCAGTGTACGTCGCGTCTAGCTGCAGAACCACGCGCAATCGTTCTTAAACCGCGTTCTTTCGTCGATTTTGACGAAAAATGACTGGAATTTCCATCCCGTTGGAGGTATTTCGACATGAAAACGATCGTTTCATTCAATTTTGCACGCCGAATGTAGTGCACGTAGCGTGTAGCTGCAACACCACGCGCAATATCTCGCAGAACACGATCTTTCGTCGATTTTGACGAAAAAATTTCTGGAATATCTTTTCCCGTTGGAGATATTCGGCGTTTAAACGCTCCTTTCACTCAGTTTTACACGCCGAATGCAGTGCACGTCGCGTCTAGCGGAAAAACCAGGCGCAATCGTCTTCAAAATGCGATCTTTCGTTGCTTTTGACGAAAAATGACAGTAATTTCTTTCCCGCTGGAGATATTTGTATGTTTAAGCGTTCCTTTCACTCAGTTTTACACGCCGAATGCAGTGCACGTCGCGTATGGCCGCAAAACCACGCGCAATCATCTTCAAGATGCGATCTTTTGTTGATTTTGACGAAAAATGACTGTAATTCCTTTCCCGCTGGAGATATTTGTACGTTCAAGCGATCCGTTCACTCAGTTTTACACGCCGAATGTGGTGCACCTCGCGTCTATACTGCAAAACCACGCGTAATAGCTCGCAAAACGCGCTCTTTCGTCGATTTTGACGAACAAATGACTGTAATTTCTTCCCGCTGATGATATTCCACGTTTAAACGCACCTTTCACTCAGTTTTACACGCCGAATGCAGTGCACGTCGTGTCAAGCTGCAAAAACACGCGCAATCGTCCTCAAAACGCGGTCTTTCGTCAATTTTGACGAAAAATGTCTGTAATTTCCTTCCTGTTGGTGGTATTTTGACGTATAGACGCTCCGCTCACTCAGTTTTAAACGCCGAATGTGGTGCACTTCGCGTCTAGCTGTGAAACCACGCGCAATCGTTCTCAAAATGCGATCTTTCTTTGATTTTGACGAAAAATGACTGTAATTCCTTTCCCGCTGGAGATATTTGTACGTACAAGCGATCCCTTCACTCAGTCTTGCACGCCGTATGTAGTGCACGTCGCGTCTAGCTGCAAAATCTCGCGCAATCGTTCTCAAAATGCGATCTTTCGTCGTTTTGGACGAAAAATGACTGCAATTTCCATCCCGTTGCAGATATTTTGACGTCTAAGCGATATTTTCACACAGTTTTGCACGCCGAATGTAGTGCACGTGGCGTGTAGCTGCAAAACCACGCGGAATCGTTCTCAACACGTGATCTTTCGTCGATTTTCTCGATAAATGTCTGTAATTTCCTTACCGTTGGAGATATTTTGAAGTCTAAGAGCTGCATCCACACAATATTACAAGCCGATTGTGGTGCACGTCGCGTCTATACTGCAAAACCACGCGCAATAACTCGCAAAACGCGGTCTCTCGTCGATTTTAACGAGAAATGTCTGTAATTTCTTTACCCGTTGGAGATATTCAGCGTTTAAACGCTCCTTTCACTCAGTTTTACACGCCGAATATGGTGCACGTCGCGTCTAGCTGTGAAACCACGCGCAATCGTCTTCAAAATGCGATCTTTCATTGATTTTGACGAAAAATCCCTGTAATTTCTATCCCGTTGGAGATATTCGGCGTTAAAACGCTCCTTTCATTAAATTTTGCACGCCGAGTGTAGTGTACGTCGCGTGTAGCTGCAACACCTCGCGCAATATCTCGCAGAACACGATCATCCGTCGATTTTGACGAAAAATGTCTATAATGTCCTTCCCGTTGGAGTTATTTCGACATCAAAACGCTCGTTTCATACAATTTTGCACGCCGAATGTAGTGCACGTCGTGTCTAGCCGCAAAGCCACGCGCAATCGTCCTCAAAACGCGATCTTTCGTCGATTTTCTCGAAAAATGTCTGTAATTTCCTTCCCGTTGGAGATATTTTGAAGTCGAAGCGCTCCTTTCACCCAGTTTTACACGCCGAATGTTATGCACGTCGCGTCTAGCAGCAAAATCACGCGTAATCGTCTTCAAAATGCGATCTTCCGTTTATTTTGACGAAAAATGGCTGTAATTTCTTTCCCGCTGGAGATATTTGTATGTTTAAGCGTTTCTTTCACTCAGTTTTTGACGCCGAACGTAGTGCACGTGGCGTTTACTGCAATACCACGCGCAATAGCTCGCAAAACGTGAATCTTTCGTCGATTTTGACGAAAAATGTCTATAATGTCCTTCCCGTTGGAGGTATTTCGACATCAAAACGCTCGTTTCATTCAATTTCGCACGCCGAATGTAGTGCACGTCGTGTCTAGCCGCAAAGCCACGCGCAATCGTCCTCAAAACGCGATCTTTCGTCGATTTTCTCGATAAATGTCTGTAATTTCCTTCCCATTGTAGATATTTTGAAGTCGAAGCGCTCCTTTCACTCAGTTCTACATGCCGAATGTGATGCACGTCGCGTCTATCTGCAAAACCATGCGCAATCGTTCTTAAAACGCGATCTTTCGTCGATTTTGACGAAAAATGACTGGAATTTCCTTACCGTTGGAGATATTTTGAAGACTAAGCGCTGCTTCCACACAATATTACACGCCGATTGTGGTGCACGTCGCGTCTATACTGCAAAACCACGCGCAATAGAAAGCAAAACGCGATATATAGTCGATTATATAGAAAAAGGACTGTAATTTCCTTCCCGTTGGAGATATTCTGACGTTTAAGCGTTCTTTTCACTTAGTTTTACACGCCGAATGCAGTGCACGACGTGTCAAGCTGCAAAACCACGCGCAATCGTCCTCGAAACTCGATCTTTCGTCCATTTTATCGAAAAATGTCTGTAATTTCTTTCCCGCTGGAGATATTTGTACGTTTAAGCGTTCCTGTCACTCAATTTTACACGACGAATATGGTACACGTTGCGTCTAGATGCAAAACCACGCGTAATCGTTCTCAAAATGCGATCTTTCGTCGATTTTGACGAAAAATTTCTATAATGTCCTTCCCGTTGGAGTTATTTCGACATCGAAACGCTCGTTTCATTCAATTTTGCACGCCGAATGTAGTGTACGTCGCGTTCAGCTGCAAAACCACGAGCAATAGCTCGCAAAACGCGTTCTTTCGTCGGTTACAACGAAAAATGTCTGCAATTTCCTTCCCGTTGGAGATATCTTTACGCTTAAGCGCTATTTTACCTGCCCATTACATGCCGAATGTAGCGCTCGCTACGTTCAGAGTCGAAACAAGCCGAGCAGGTGTTAAAACTCAATCTTTCATTGATTTTGACGAAAAATGACAGACATTTCCTTCCCGTTGATGATATTTTTACGTTTAAACGCCCTTTTACCTCCTTTTGACAATACAAATGCAGTGCACTCTGTTTCCAGCGTAAAAAAAGCCCAGTTGCTCGCTAAACGCGATCGTTCATCGTCACTTGACGAAAAATCATTGAAATATCCATCCCGTTGGAGATATTTTGAAGTTTTAACGCTCTTTTAACTCCATCTGAGAAGGCATATGCAGTGCACGCTGTTTCCAGCATCAAAACTGGACCAGTTGCACGCAAAACGCGATCTATCGTCGTATCTTTACGAAAAATGAATGTAATTTCCCACCTGTAGGAGATATTTCGAAGTTTTAACGCTCTTTTAACACCATCTGTCAAGCCAAATGGAGTGCACGCTGTTTCCAGCGTCAAAACTGGACCAGTTGCACGCAAAACGCGATCTATCGTCGTATCTTTACGAAAAATGAATGTAATTTCCCACCTGTAGGAGATATTTCGAAGTTTTAACGCTCTTTTAACTCCATCTGACATGCCAAATGCAGTGCACGCTGTTCCCAGCATCGAAACAAGACCAGTTGCACGCAAAACGCGATCTATCGTCGTATCTTTACGAAAGAAGACTGTAATTTCTCTCCCGCTTTAGATATTTGTATGTTGAAGTGTTTCTTTCTCTCAGTTTTAGACGCCGAATGTAGTGCACGTGGCGATTACCTGCAATACCACGCGCAATATCTCGCAAAACGCACTCTTTCGTCGTTTATAACGAAAAATGTCTGCAATTTCCTTCCCGTTGGTGATATTTCGACGTTTAAACACTCCTTTCACTCAGTTTTACACGCCGAATGTGGTGCACTTCGCGTCTAACTACAAAACCACGCGCAATAGCTCGCAAAACGCCATCTTTCGTCGATTTTAACGATAAATGTCTGTAATTTCCTTCCCGTTGGTGGTATTTCTACGTTTAAGCGTTCCATTCACTCAGTTCTACACGCCGAATGTAGTAAACGTCGCTTGTAGCTTCAAAACCACGCGCAATCGTTCTCAAAATGCGATCTTTCGTCGATTTTGACGAACAAATGACTGTAACTTCTTCCCGTTCGTGATAATCCACGTTTAAACGCTCCTTTCACTCAGTTTTACACGCCGAATGCAGTGCACGTCGCGTCTAGCTGCAGAACCACGCGCAATCGTTCTTAAAACGCGATGTTTCGTTGATTTTGACGAAAAATGACTGAAGTTTCCTTCCCGTTGGAGATATCTTTACGTTTAAGCGCTATTTTACCTGCCCATTACATGCCGAATGTAGCACTCGCTACGTTCAGAGTCGAAACAAGCCGAGCAGGTGTTAAAACTCAATCTTTCATTGATTTTGACGAAAAATGACAGACATTTCCTTCCCGTTGATGATATTTTTACGTTTAAACGCCCTTTTACCTCCTTTTGACAATACAAATGCAGTGCACTCTGTTTCCAGCGTAAAAAAAGCCCAGTTGCTCGCTAAACGCGATCGTTCATCGTCACTTGACGAAAAATCATTGAAATATCCATCCTGTTGGAGATATTTCGAAGTTTTAACGCTCTTTTAACTCCATCTGACAAGTCAAATGCAGTGCACGCTGTTTCCAGTATCAAAAGAAGACCAGTTGCACGCAAAACGCGATCTATCGTCGTATCTTTACGAAAAATGAATGTAATTTCCCACCTGTAGGAGATATTGAGAAGTTCTAACGCTCTTTTAACTCCATCTGACAAGCCAAATGCAGTGCACGCTGTTCCCAGCATCGAAACAAGACCAGTTGCACGCAAAACGCGATCTATCGTCGTATCTTTACGAAAGAAGACTGTAATTTCTCTCCCGCTATAGATATTTGTATGTTGAAGTGTTTCTTTCTCTCAGTTTTAGACGCCGAATGTAGTGCACGTGGCGTTTACCTGCAATACCACGCGCAATAGCTCGCAAAACGTGAATCTTTCGTCGATTTTGACGAAAAATGAATGTAATTTCCTTCCAGTTGTAGGTATATCGACATCAAAACGATCGTATCATTCAATTTTGCACGCCGAATGTAGTGCACTTCGCGTTCAGCTGCAAAACCACGCGCAATATCTCGCAAAACGCACTCTTTCGTCGTTTATAACGAAAAATGTCTGCAATTTCCTTCCCGTTGGTGATATTTCGACGTTTAAACACTCCTTTCACTCAATTTTACACGCCGAATGTGATGCACGTCGCGTCTAGCTGCAAAACCACGCGCAATAGCTCGCAAAACGCGATCTTTCATCGATTTTGACGAAAAATGACTGTAATTTCTATCCCGCTGGAAATATTTGTACGTTTAAGCCTTCCTTTCACTCAGTTTTACACGCCGAATGCAGTGCACGTCGTGTCCAGCTGCAAAACTACGCACAATCGTCCTCAAAACGCGATCTTTCGTCGATTTTCTCGAAAAATGTCTATAATTTCCTTCCCGTTGGAGATATTTTGAAGTCTAAGCGCTGTTTTCACACAAATTTACACGCCGATCGTGGTGCACGTCGCGTCTAGCAGGAAAACCAGGTGCAATCTTCTTCAATATGCGATCTTCCGTTGATTTTGAGGAAAAATAACTGTAATTTCTTTCCCGCTGGAGATATTTGTATGTTTAAGCGTTTTTTTCACTCAGTTTTACACGCCGAATGTGGCGCACGTCTCGTCTATACTGCAAAACCACGCGCAATATCTCGCAAAACGCGGTCTCTCGTCGATTTTGACGAGAAATGTCTGTAATTCCTTTTCCCGTTGGAGATATTCTGACGTTTAAGCGTTGCTTTCACTCAGTTTTACACGCCGAATGCAGTGCACGTCGTGTCAAGCTGCAAAACTACGCACAATCGTCCTCAAAACGCGATCTTTCGTCGATTTTCTCGAAAAATGTCTGTAATTTCCATCCCGTTGGAGGTATTTCGACATGAAAACGCTCGTTTCATTCAATTTTGCACGCCGAATGTAGTGCACGTAGCGTGTAGCTGCAACACCACGCGCAATATCTCGCAGAACACGATCTTTCGTCGATTTTGACGAAAAAATTTCTGTAATATCTTTTCCCGTTGGAGATATTCGGCGTTTAAACGCTCCTTTCACTCAGTTTTACACGCCGAATGCAGTGCACGTCGCGTCTAGCGGAAAAACCAGGCGCAATCGTCTTCAAAATGCGATCTTTCGTTGATTTTGACGAAAAATGACAGTAATTTCTTTCCCGCTGGAGATATTTGTATGTTTAAGCGTTTCTTTCTCTCAGTTTTAGACGCCGAATGTAGTGCACGTGGCGTTTACCTGCAATACCACGCGCAATAGCTCGCAAAACGTGAATCTTTCGTCGATTTTGACGAAAAATGAATGTAATTTCCTTCCACTTGGAGGTATATCGACATCAAAACGATCGTATCATTCAATTTTGCACGCCAAATGTAGTGCACGTCGCGTTCAGCTGCAAAACCACGCGCAATATCTCGCAAATCGCGTTCTTTCGTCGGTTATAACGAAAAATGTCTGCAATTTCCTTCCCGTTTGAGATATTTCGACGTTTAAAAGCTCATTTAACTCCTTTTGATAAGCCAAAGTCAGTGCACACTGTTTCCAGCGCCAACACAATCCCCGTTATTCGCAAAACGCGATTTTTCGTCGTTTCTTGACCAAAAATGACTGAAATATCCTTCCCGTTGGTGATATTTCGACGTTTAAATACTCCTTTCACTCAGTTTTACACGACGAATGTGGTGCACGTCGCGTCTAGCGGAAAAACCAGGCGCAATCGTCTTCAAAATGCGATCTTTCGTTGCTTTTGACGAAAAATGACAGTAATTTCTTTCCCGCTGGAGATATTTGTATGTTTAAGCGTTCCTTTCACTCAGTTTTACACGCCGAATGCAGTGCACGTCGCGTATGGCCGCAAAACCACGCGCAATCATCTTCAAGATGCGATCTTTTGTTGATTTTGACGAAAAATGACTGTAATTCCTTTCCCGCTGGAGATATTTGTACGTTCAAGCGATCCGTTCACTCAGTTTTACACGCCGAATGTGGTGCACCTCGCGTCAATACTGCAAAACCACGCGTAATAGCTCGCAAAACGCGCTCTTTCGTCGATTTTGACGAACAAATGACTGTAATTTCTTCCCGCTGATGATATTCCACGTTTAAACGCACCTTTCACTCAGTTTTACACGCCGAATGCAGTGCACGTCGTGTCAAGCTGCAAAAACACGCGCAATCGTCCTCAAAACGCGGTCTTTCGTCAATTTTGACGAAAAATGTCTGTAATTTCCTTCCTGTTGGTGGTATTTTGACGTATAGACGCTCCGCTCACTCAGTTTTAAACGCCGAATGTGGTGCACGTCGCGTCTAGCTGTGAAACCACTCGCAATCGTCTACAAAATGCCATCTTTCGTTGATTTTGACGAAAAATGACTGTAATTTCCTTCCCGTTGGAGATATGCGGCGTTTACACGCACCTTTCAGTCAGTTTCACAAGCCGAATGTGGTACACTTCGCGTCTAACTGCAAAACCACGCGCAATAGCTCGCAAAACGCCATCTTTCGACGATTTTAACGGTAAATGTCTGTAATTTCCTACCGTTGAAGGTTTTTCGACGTTTAAGCGTTCCTTTCACTCAGTTCTACACGCCGAATGTGGTGCACGTCGTGTTAAGCTGCAAAACCACGCGCAATCGTCTACAAAATGCCATCTTTCGTTGATTTTGACGAGAAATGACTGGAATTTCCTTCCCGTTGGAGATATTTTCAAGTCTAAGCGCTGCTTTCACACAATATTACACGCCGATTGTGGTGCTCGTCGCATTTAGCAGAAAAACCAGGCGCAATCGTCTTCAAAATGCGATCTTCCGCTGATTTTGACGAAAACTGACTGTAATTTCTATCCCGCAGGAAATATTTGTACGTTTAAGCGTTTCTTGCACTCAGTTTTACACGCCGAATGCAGTGCACGTCGCGTCTAGCTGTAAAACCAGGCGCAATCGTCTTCAAAATGCTATCATCCGTTGATTTTGACGAAAAATGACTGTAATTTCTCTCCCGCTGGAGATATTTGTATGTTTAAGTGTTTTTCTCATTCATTTTTACACGCCGAACGTAGTGCACGTCGCGTCTAGCTGCAAAACCACGCGCAGTCGTTCTCAAAACTCGATCTTTCGTCGATTTTCTCGAAAAATGACTGTAATTTCCTAACCGTTCGATGTATTTCGACGTTCAAGCGTTCTTTTCACTCAGTTCTGCACGCCGAATGTAGTGCACGTATCGTGTAGCTGCAAAACCACGCGCAGTCCTTCTCAAAACGCGCTCTTTCGTCGATTTTCGCGATAAATGTCAGTAATTTCCTTCCCGTTGGAGATATTTTGAAGTCTAAGCGCTGCTTTCACACAATATTACACGCCGATTGTGGTGCACGTCGCGTCTAGCTGAAAAACCAGGCGCAATCGTCTTCAAAATGCGATCTTCCGTTGATTTTGACGAAAAATGACTGTAATTTCTCTGCCGCTGGAAATATTTGTATGTTTAAGTGTTTCTTTCATTCAATTTTACATGCCAAATGTGGTGCACGTCGCGTTCAGCTGCACAAGCAGGCGCAATCGTCTTGATAATGCGATCTTTCGTCGATTTTCTCGAAACATATCTGTAATTTCCATACCGTTGGAGATATTTTGAAGTCTAAGCGCTGCTTTCACACAGTTTTACACGCCGATTGTGGTGCACGTAGCGTGTAGCTGCAAAACCACGCGCAATCGTTTTCAAAACGCGATCTTTCGTCGGGTTTCGCGATAAATGTCTGTAATTTCCACACGTTGAAGGTATTTCGACGTTTAAGCGTTCCTTTCACTCAGTTCTACACGCTGAATGTGGTGCACGTCGTGTCAAGCTGCAAAACCACGCGCAATCGTCCTCAAAACGCGATCTTTCGTCGACTTTCACGAAAAATGTCTGCAATTTCCTTCCCGTTGGAGATATTTCGACGTTTAAAAGCTCATTTAACTCCTTTTGATAAGCCAAAGTTAGTGCACGCTGTTTCCAGCGCCAAAACAATCCCCGTTTCTCGCAAAACGCGATCTTTCGTCGTTTCTTGACCAAAAATGACTGAA
The DNA here is from genome assembly GCA_037178635.1 of Bombus dahlbomii. Lineage (NCBI taxonomy): Eukaryota > Metazoa > Arthropoda > Insecta > Hymenoptera > Apidae > Bombus > Bombus dahlbomii. Next base: position 311,362 of record CM074111.1, read on the forward strand.
ATATCCTTCCCGTTGGTGATACTTCGACGTTTAAACACTCCTTTCACTCAGTTTTACACGCCGAATGTGGTACACGTCGCGTCTAACTGCAAAACCACGCGCAATAGCTCGCAAAATGCGATCTTTCGTCGGTTTTGACGAACAAATGACTGTAATTTCTTCCCGTTGATGATATTCCACGTTTAAACGCTCCTTTCACTCAGTTTTACACGACGAATGTGGTGCACGTCGCGTCTAGCGGAAAAACCAGGCGCAATCGTCTTCAAAATGCGATCTTTCGTTGATTTTGACGAGAAATGACTGGAATTTCCTTCCCGTTGGAGATATTTTCAAGTCTAAGCGCTGCTTTCACACAATATTACACGCCGATTGTGGTGCTCGTCGCATTTAGCAGAAAAACCAGGCGCAATCGTCTTCAAAATGCGATCTTCCGCTGATTTTGACGAAAACTGACTGTAATTTCTATCCCGCAGGAAATATTTGTACGTTTAAGCGTTTCTTGCACTCAGTTTTACACGCCGAATGCAGTGCACGTCGCGTATGGCCGCAAAACCACGCGCAATCATCTTCAAGATGCGATCTTTTGTTGATTTTGACGAAAAATGACTGTAATTCCTTTCCCGCTGGAGATATTTGTACGTTCAAGCGATCCGTTCACTCAGTTTTACACGCCGAATGTGGTGCACCTCGCGTCTATACTGCAAAACCACGCGTAATAGCTCGCAAAACGCGCTCTTTCGTCGATTTTGACGAACAAATGACTGTAATTTCTTCCCGCTGATGATATTCCACGTTTAAACGCACCTTTCACTCAGTTTTACACGCCGAATGCAGTGCACGTCGTGTCAAGCTGCAAAAACACGCGCAATCGTCCTCAAAACGCGGTCTTTCGTCAATTTTGACGAAAAATGTCTGTAATTTCCTTCCTGTTGGTGGTATTTTGACGTATAGACGCTCCGTTCACTCGGTTTTACACGCCGAATGCAGTGCACGTCGCGTTCAGCTGCACAACCACGCGCAATCGTCTTCAAAATGCGATCTTTCGTCGATTTTCTCGAAAAATGTCTATAATTTCCATCCCGTTGGAGATATTTTGAAGTCTAAGCGCTGCTTTCACACAGTTTTACACGCCGATTGTGGTGCACGTAGCGTGTAGCTGCAAAACCATGTGCAATCGTCTTCAAAATGCGATCTTTCGTTGATTTTGACGAAAAATGACTGTAATTCCTTTCCCGCTGGAGATATTTGTACGTACAAGCGATCCCTTCACTCAGTTTTGCACGCCGTATGTAGTGCACGTATCGTGCAGCTGCAAAACCACGCGCAATCGTTCTCAAAATGCGATCTTTCGTCGTTTTGGACGAAAAATGACTGTAATTTCCTTCACGTTTGAGATATTTCGACATGAAAACGCTCGTTTCATTCACTTTTGCACGCCGAATGTAGTGCACGTAGCGTGTAGCTGCAACACCACGCGCAATATCTTGCAGAACACGATCTTTCGTCGATTTTGACGAAAAAATGACAGTAATATCTTTTCCCGTTGGAGATATTCGGCGTTCAAACGCTCCTTTCACTCAGTTTTACACGCTGAATATGGTGCACGTCGCGTCTAGCTGCGAAACCACGCGCAATCGTCTTCAAAATGCGATCTTCCGTTGATTTTGACGTAAAATAACTGTAATTTCTCTCCCGCTGGAGATATTTGTATGTATAAGTGTTTCTTTCACTCAGTTTTACACGCCGAACGTAGTGCACGTGGCGTTTACTGCAATACCACGCGCAATAGCTCGCAAAACGTGAATCTTTCGTCGATTTTGACGAAAAATGTCTATAATGTCCTTCCCGTTGGAGGTATTTCGACATCAAAACGCTCGTTTCATTCAATTTCGCACGCCGAATATAGTGCACGTCGTGTCTAGCCGCAAAGCCACGCGCAATCGTCCTCAAAACGCGATCTTTCGTCGATTTTCTCGATAAATGTCTGTAATTTCCATCCGATTGTAGATATTTTGAAGTCGGAGCGCTGCTTCCACACAATATTACACGCCGATTGTGGTGCACGTCGCGTCTGTACTGCAAAACCACGCGCAATATCTCGCAATACGCGGTCTCTCGTCGATTTTGACGAGAAATATCTGTAATTTCTTTTCCCGTTGGAGATATTCAACGTTTAAACGCTCCTTGCGCCCAGATTTACACGCCGAATCTAGTGCACGTCGCGTCTAACTGCAAAACAACGCGCAATCGTCCTCAAAACGCGATCTTCGTCGATTTTCTCGAAAAATGTCTGTAATTTCCTTCCCATTGTAGATATTTTCAAGTGTAAGCGCTCCTTTCACTCAGTTTTACTCGACGAATATGGTACACGTAGCGTCTAGCTGCAAAACCACGCGCAATCGTTCTCAAAATGCGATCTTTCGTTGATTTTGACGAAAAGTGACTGTACTATCTTCTCCCGTTGGAGATATTCGGCGTTTAAACGCATCTTTCGCTCAGTTTTACACGCGGAATGTGGTGCACGTCGCGTCTAGCTGTAGAACCACGCGCAAACGTCTTCAAAACGTGAATCTTTCGTCGATTTTAACGATAAATGTCTGTAATTTCCTTCCCGTTGGAGGTATTTCTACGATTAAGCGTTCCATTCACTCAGTTCTACACGCCGAATGTAGTAAACGTAGCGTCTAGCTGCAAAAGTATGCGCAATCGTACTCAAAATGCGATCATTCGTCGGTTTTCTCGAGAAATATCAGTAATTTCCTTCACGTTGGAGATATTTTCAAGTCTAAGCGCTCCTTTCACTCAGTTTTACACGCCGAATGTGATGCACGTCGCGTCTAGCTGCAAAATCTCGCGCAATCGTTCTCAAAATGCGATCTTTCGTCGTTTTGGACGAAAAATGACTGTAATTTCCTTACCGTTAGGTGTATTTCGACGTCTAAGCGTTCCTTTCACTCAGCTCTACACGCCGAATGTGGTGCACGTCGCCTCTAGCTTCAAAATCACGCGCAATCGTCCTCAAAATGCGATCTTTCGTCGGTTCTCTCGAGAAAAATCAGTAATGTCCTTCACGTTGGAGATATTTTCAAGTCTAAGCGCTCCTTTCACTCAGTTTTACACGCCGAATATGGTGCACGTCGCGTCTAGCTTCGAAACCACGCGCAATCGTCTTCAAAATGCGATCTTTCATTGATTTTGACGAAAAATCCCTGTAATTTCTATCCCGTTGGAGATATTCGGCGTTTAAACGCTCCTTTCAATCAAGTTTGCACGCCGAGTGTAGTGCACGTCGCGTGTAGCTGCAACACCTCGCGCAATATCTCGCAGAACACGATCATCCGTCGATTTTGACGAAAAATGTCTAGAATGTCCTTCCCGTTGGAGTTATTTCGACATCAAAACGCTCGTTTCATACAATTTTGCACGCCGAATGTAGTGCACGTCGTGTCCAGCCGCAAAGCCACGCGCAATCGTCCTCAAAACGCGATCTTTCGTCGATTTTCTCGAAAAATGTCTGTAATTTCCTTCCTGTTGGAGATATTTTGAAGTCGAAGCGCTCCTTTCACTCAGTTTTACACGCCGAATGTTATGCACGTCGCGTCTAGCTGCAAAATCACGCGTAATCGTCTTCAAAATGCGATCTTCCGTTGATTATGACGAAAAATGACTGTAATTTCTTTCCCGCTGGAGATATTTCTATGTTTAAGCGTTTCTTTCACTCAGTTTTAGACGCCGAATGTAGTGCACGTGGCGTGTAGCTGCAAATCCACGCGCAATCGTTCTCAAAACGCGATGTTTCGTCGATTTTCTCGATAAATGTCTGTAATTTCCTTACCTTTGGAGATATTTTGGAGACTCAGCGCTGCTTCCACACAATATTACACGCCGATTGTGGTGCACGTCGCGTCTATACTGCAAAACCACGCGCAATAACTCGCAATACGCGGTCTCTCGTCGATTTTGACGAGAAATATCTGTAATTTCTTTTCCCGTTGGAGATAGTCAGCGTTTAAACGCTCCTTTCACCCAGATTTACACGCCGAATCTAGTGCACGTCGCGTCTAACTGGAAAACAACGCGCAATCGTCCTCAAAACGCGATCTTTCTCCGATTTTCTCCAAAAGTGTCTGTAATTTCCTTCCCGTTGGAGATATTTTGAAGTCGAAGCGCTGCTTCCACACAATATTACACGCCAATTGTGGTGCACGTCGCGTCTAGCTGAAAAACCAGGCGCAATTGTCTTCAAAATGCGATCTTCCGTTGATTTTGACGAAAAATAACTGTAATTTCTCTCCCGCTGGAGATATTTGTATGTATAAGTGTTTCTTTCACTCAGTTTTACACGCCGAACGTAGTGCACGTGGCGTTTACTGCAATACCACGCGCAATAGCTCGCAAAACGTGAATCTTTCGTCGATTTTGACGAAAAATGTCCATAATGTCCTTCCCGTTGGAGGTATTTCGACATCAAAACGCTCGTTTCATTCAATTTCGCACGCCGAATGTAGTGCACGTCGTGTCTAGCCGCAAAGCCACGCGCAATCGTCCTCAAAACGCGATCTTTCGTCGATTTTCTCGATAAATGTCTGTAATTTCCTTCCCATTGTAGATATTTTGAAGTCGAAGCGCTCCTTTCACTCAGTTTTACACGCCGAATGTGGTGCACGTCGGGTCTAGCTGCAAAACCACGCGCAATCGTCTTCAAAATGCGATCTTTCGTTGCTTTTGACGAAAAATGACAGTAATTTCTTTCCCGCTGGAGATATTTGTATGTTTAAGCGTTCCTTTCACTCAGTTTTACACGCCGAATGCAGTGCACGTCGCGTATGGCCGCAAAACCACGCGCAATCATCTTCAAAATGCGATCTTTCGTTGATTTTGACGAAAAATGACTGTAATTCCTTTCCCGCTGGAGATATTTGTACGTTCAAGCGATCCGTTCACTCAGTTTTACACGCCGAATGTTGTGCACGTGGCGTTTACCTGCAATAACACGCGCAATCGTCCTCAAAACGCGATTGTTCGTCGATTTTCTCGATAAATGTCTGTAATTTCCTTCCCATTGTAGATATTTTGAAGTCGAAGCGCTCCTTTCACTCAGTTTTACACGCCGAATGTGGTGCACGTCGGGTCTAGCTGCAAAACCACGCGCAATCGTCCTCAAAACGCGATTGTTCGTCGATTTTCTCGAAAAATGTCTGTAATTTCCATCCCGTTGGAGGTATTTCGACATGAAAACGCTCGTTTCATTCAATTTTGCACGCCGAATGTAGTGCACGTAGCGTGTAGCTGCAACACCACGCGCAATATCTCGCAGAACACGATCTTTCGTTGATTTTGACGAAAAAATTTCTGTAATATCTTTTCCCGTTGGAGATATTCGGCGTTTAAACGCTCCTTTCACTCAGTTTTACACGCCGAATGTTGTGCACGTGGCGTTTACCTGCAATAACACGCGCAATAGCTCGCAAAACGCAATCTTTCGTCGTATCTTTAAGAAAAATGACTGTAATGTCCTACCTGTTGGTGATATTTCGAAGTTTTAACGCTCTTTTAACTCCATCTGACAAGCCAAATGCAGTGCATGCTGTTCCCAGCATCGAAACAAGACCAGTTGCACGCAAAACGCGATCTATCGTCGTATCTTGACGAGAAATGACTGTAATTTCCTTCCCGTTGGAGGTGTTTCGACGTTTAAACGCTCCATTCACTCAGTTTTACACGCCGAATGCAGTGTACGTCGCGTCTAGCTGCAGAACCACGCGCAATCGTTCTTAAAACGCGATCTTTCGTCGATTTTGACGAAAAATGACTGGAATTTCCATCCCGTTGGAGGTATTTCGACATGAAAACGCTCGTTTCATTCAATTTTGCACGCCGAATGTAGTGCGCGTAGCGTGTAGCTGCAACACCACGCGCAATATCTCGCAGAACACGATCTTTCGTCGATTTTGACGAAAAAATTTCTGTAATATCTTTTCCCGTTGGAGATATTCGGCGTTTAAACGCTCCTTTCACTCAGTTCTACACGCCGAATGCAGTGCACGTCGCGTCTAGCGGAAAAACCAGGCGCAATCGTCTTCAAAATGCGATCTTTCGTTGCTTTTGACGAAAAATGACAGTAATTTCTTTCCCGCTGGAGATATTTGTATGTTTAAGCGTTCCTTTCACTCAGTTTTACACGCCGAATGCAGTGCACGTCGCATATGGCCGCAAAACCACGCGCAATCATCTTCAAGATGCGATCTTTTGTTGATTTTGACGAAAAATGACTGTAATTCCTTTCCCGCTGGAGATATTTGTACGTTCAAGCGATCCGTTCACTCAGTTTTACACGCCGAATGTGGTGCACCTCGCGTCTATACTGCAAAACCACGCGTAATAGCTCGCAAAACGCGCTCTTTCGTCGATTTTGACGAACAAATGACTGTAATTTCTTCCCGCTGATGATATTCCACGTTTAAACGCACCTTTCACTCAGTTTTACACGCCGAATGCAGTGCACGTCGTGTCAAGCTGCAAAAACACACGCAATCGTCCTCAAAACGCGGTCTTTCGTCAATTTTGACGAAAAATGACTGTAATTTCCTTCCTGTTGGTGGTATTTTGACGTATAGACGCTCCGCTCACTCAGTTTTAAACGCCGAATGTGGTGCACGTCGCGTCTAGCTGTGAAACCACTCGCAATCGTCTACAAAATGCCATCTTTCGTTGATTTTGACGAAAAATGACTGTAATTTCTTTCCCGTTGGAGATATTCGGCGTTTACACGCACCTTTCACTCAGTTCTACACGCCGAATGTGGTGCACGTCGTGTTAAGCTGCAAAACCACGCGCAATCGTCCTCAAAACGCGATCTTTCGTCGATTTTCACGAAAAATGTCTGTAATTTCCTTCCCGTTGGAGATATTTTCAAGTCTAAGCGCTGCTTTCACACAACATTACACGCCGATTGTGGTGCACGTCGCGTCTAGCTGAAAAACCGGGCGCAATCGTCTTCAAAATGCGATCTTCCGCTGATTTTGACGAAAACTGACTGTAATTTCTATCCCGCTGGAGATATTTCTACGTTTAAGCGTTCCTTTCACTCAGTTTTACACGCCGAATGCAGTGCACGTCGCGTATGGCCGCAAAACCACGCGCAATCATCTTCAAGATGCGATCTTTTGTTGATTTTGACGAAAAATGACTGTAATTCCTTTCCCGCTGGAGATATTTGTACGTTCAAGCGATCCGTTCACTCAGTTTTACACGCCGAATGTGGTGCACCTCGCGTCTATATTGCAAAACCACGCGTAATAGCTCGCAAAACGCGCTCTTTCGTCGATTTTGACGAACAAATGACTGTAATTTCTTCCCGCTGATGATATTCCACGTTTAAACGCACCTTTCACACAGTTTTACACGCCGAATGCAGTGCACGTCGTGTCAAGCTGCAAAAACACGCGCAATCGTCCTCAAAACGCGGTCTTTCGTCAATTTTGACGAAAAATGTCTGTAATTTCCTTCCCGTTGGTGGTATTTTGACGTATAGACGCTCCGCTCACTCAGTTTTATTCGCCGAATGTGGTGCACGTCGCGTCTAGCTGTGAAACCACGCGCAATCGTTCTCAAAATGCGATCTTTCTTTGATTTTGACGAAAAATGACGGTAATTCCTTTCCCGCTGGAGATATTTGTACGTACAAGCGATCCCTTCACTCAGTCTTGCACGCCGTATGTAGTGCACGTCGCGTCTAGCTGCAAAATCTCGCGCAATCGTTCTCAAAATGCGATCTTTCGTCGTTTTGGACGAAAAATGACTGCAATTTCCATCCCGTTGCAGATATTTTGACGTCTAAGCGATATTTTCACACAGTTTTGCACGCCGAATGTAGTGCACGTGGCGTGTAGCTGCAAAACCACGCGGAATCGTTCTCAACACGTGATCTTTCGTCGATTTTCTCGATAAATGTCTGTAATTTCCTTACCGTTGGAGATATTTTGAAGTCTAAGAGCTGCATCCACACAATATTACAAGCCGATTGTGGTGCACGTCGCGTCTATACTGCAAAACCACGCGCAATAACTCGCAAAACGCGGTCTCTCGTCGATTTTAACGAGAAATGTCTGTAATTTCTTTACCCGTTGGATATATTCAGCGTTTAAACGCTCCTTTCACTCAGTTTTACACGCCGAATATGGTGCACGTCGCGTCTAGCTTCGAAACCACGCGCAATCGTCTTCAAAATGCGATCTTTCATTGATTTTGACGAAAAATCCCTGTAATTTCTATCCCGTTGGAGATATTCGGCGTTAAAACGCTCCTTTCATTAAATTTTGCACGCCGAGTGTAGTGCACGTCGCGTGTAGCTGCAACACCTCGCGCAATATCTCGCAGAACACGATCACCCGTCGATTTTGACGAAAAATGTCTATAATGTCCTTCCCGTTGGAGTTATTTCGACATCAAAACGCTCGTTTCATACAATTTTGCACGCCGAATGTAGTGCACGTCGTGTCTAGCCGCAAAGCCACGCGCAATCGTCCTCAAAACGCTATCTTTCGTCGATTTTCTCGAAAAATGTCTGTAATTTCCTTCCCGTTGGAGATATTTTGAAGTCGAAGCGCTCCTTTCACCCAGTTTTACACGCCGAATGTTATGCACGTCGCGTCTAGCAGCAAAATCACGCGTAATCGTCTTCAAAATGCGATCTTCCGTTTATTTTGACGAAAAATGACTGTAATTTCTTTCCCGCTGGAGATATTTGTATGTTTAAGCGTTTCTTTCACTCAGTTTTAGACGCCGAATGCAGTGCACGTCGTGTCAAGCTGCGAAACTACGCACAATCGTCCTCAAAACGCGATCTTTCGTCGATTTTCTCGAAAAATGCCTGTAATTTCTTTCCCGTTGGAGATATTCGGCGTTTACACGCACCTTTCAGTCAGTTTCACACGCCGAATGTGGTACACTTCGCGTCTAACTGCAAAACCACGCGCAATAGCTCGCAAAACGCCATCTTTCGACGATTTTAACGATAAATATCTGTAATTTCCTACCGTTGAAGGTATTTCGACGTTTAAGCGTTCCTTTCACTCAGTTCTACACGCCGAATGTGGTGCACGTCGTGTCAACCTGAAAAACCAGGCGCAATCGTCTTCAAATTGCGATCTTCCGCTGATTTTGACGAAAACTGACTGTAATTTCTATCCCGCTGGAAATATTTGTACGTTTAAGCGTTTCTTTCACTCAGTTTTACACGCCGAATGTAGTGCACGCGGCGCGTACCTGCAATACCACGCGCAATATCTCGCAGAGCACGATCTTCCGTCGATTTTGACGAAAAATGTCTATAATGTCTTTCCCGTTGGAGATATTTCGAAGTTTTAAAGTTCTTTTAACTCCACCTGACAAGCCAAATGCAGTGCACGCTGTTCGCAGCGTCAAAACAAGACCAGTTGCACGGAAAACGCGATCTATCGTCGTATCTTTACGAAAAATGAATGTAATTTCCCACCTGTAGGAGATATTTCGAAGTTTTAACGCTCTTTTAACACCATCTGTCAAGCCAAATGGAGTGCACGCTGTTTCCAGCGTCAAAACAAGGCCAGTTGCACGCACGACGCGATCTTTCGTCGTATCTTTACAAAAAATTACTGAAATTTCCTTCCCGTTGGAGATATTTTTACGCTTAAGCGCTCTTTTACCTGCTGCTCATTACATGCCGAATGTAGCGCTCGCTAGGTTCATAGTCGAAACAAGCCGAGCCGGTTTTATAACGCAATCGTTCATTGTTTTTGACGAAAAATGACAGAAATTTCTTTCCCGTTGATGATATTTTTACGTTTAAACGCCCTTTTACCTCCTTTTGACAATACAGACGCAGTGCACTCTGTTTCCAGCGTCAAAATAGCCCAGTTGCTCGCAAAACGCGATCTTTCCTCGTTTTTTGACGAAAAATGACTGTAATTTCCCACCTGTAAGAGATATTTCGAAGTTTTAACGCTCTTTTAACTCCATCTGACAAGTCAAATGCAGTGCACGCTGTTTCCAGTATTAAAAGAAGACCAGTTGCACGCAAAACGCAATCTTTCGTCGTATCTTTACGAAAAATGACTGTAATTTCCCACCTGTAGGAGATATTGAGAAGTTCTAACGCTCTTTTAACTCCATCAGACAAGTCAAATGCAGTGCACGCTGTTTCCAGTATCAGAAGAAGACCAGTTGCGCACAAAATGCGATCAATCGTCGTATCTTTACGAAAAATGACTGTAATTTCCCACCTGTAGGAGATATTTCGAAGTTTTAACGCTCTTTTAACTCCATCTGACAAGCCAAATGCATTGCACGCTGTTTCCAGCATCAACTCAGACCAGTTGCACGCAAAACGCGATCTATCGTCGTATCTTTACGAAAAATGACTGTAATTTCCCACCTGTAGGAGATATTGAGAAGTTCTAACGCTCTTTTAACTCCATCTGACAAGCCAAATGCAGTGCACGCTGTTCCCAGCATCGAAACAAGACCAGTTGCACGCAAAACGCGATTTATCGTCGTATCTTTACGAAAGAAGACTGTAATTTCTCTCCCGCTTTAGGTATTTGTATGTTGAAGTGTTTCTTTCTCTCAGTTTTTGACGCCGAATGTAGTGCACGTGGCGTTTACCTGCAATACCACGCGCAATAGCTCGCAAAACGTGAATCTTTCGTCGATTTTGACGAAAAATGAATGTAATTTCCTTCCAGTTGGAGGTATATCGACATCAAAACGATCGTATTATTCAATTTTGCACGCCGAATGTAGTGCACGTCGCGTTCAGCTGCAAAACCACGCGCAATATCTCGCAAAACGCACTCTTTCGTCGTTTATAACGAAAAATGTCTGCAATTTCCTTCCCGTTGGTGATATTTCGACGTTTAAACACTCCTTTCACTCAGTTTTACACGCCGCATGTGGCGCACGTCTCGTCTATACTGCAAAACCACGCGCAATAGCTCGCAAAACGCGGTCTCTCGTCGATTTTGACGAGAAATGTCTGTAATTCCTTTTCCCGTTGTAGATATTCTGACGTTTAAGCGTTGCTTTCACTCAGTTTTACACGCCGAATGCAGTGCACGTCGTGTCAAGCTGCAAAACTACGCACAATCGTCCTCAAAACGCGATCTTTCGTCGATTTTCTCGAAAAATGTCTGTAATTTCCATCCCGTTGGAGGTATTTCGACATGAAAACGCTCGTTTCATTCAATTTTGCACGCCGAATGTAGTGCACGTAGCGTGTAGCTGCAACACCACGCGCAATATCTCGCAGAACACGATCTTTCGTCGATTTTGACGAAAAAATTTCTGTAATATCTTTTCCCGTTGGAGATATTCGGCGTTTAAACGCTCCTTTCACTCAGTTTTAGACGCCGAATGTAGTGCACGTGGCGTTTACCTGCAATACCACGCGCAATAGCTCGCAAAACGTGAATCTTTCGTCGATTTTGACGAAAAATGAATGTAATTTCCTTCCACTTGGAGGTATATCGACATCAAAACGATCGTATCATTCAATTTTGCACGCCAAATGTAGTGCACGTCGCGTTCAGCTGCAAAACCACGCGCAATATCTCGCAAATCGCGTTCTTTCGTCGGTTATAACGAAAAATGTCTGCAATTTCCTTCCCGTTTGAGATATTTCGACGTTTAAAAGCTCATTTAACTCCTTTTGATAAGCCAAAGTCAGTGCACACTGTTTCCAGCGCCAACACAATCCCCGTTATTCGCAAAACGCGATTTTTCGTCGTTTCTTGACCAAAAATGACTGAAATATCCTTCCCGTTGGTGATATTTCGACGTTTAAATACTCCTTTCACTCAGTTTTACACGACGAATGTGGTGCACGTCGCGTTTAGCGGAAAAACCAGGCGCAATCGTCTTCAAAATGCGATCTTTCGTTGCTTTTGACGAAAAATGACAGTAATTTCCTTCCCGCTGCAGATATTTGTATGTTTAAGCGTTCCTTTCACTCAGTTTTACACGCCGAATGCAGTGCACGTCGCGTATGGCCGCAAAACCACGCGCAATCATCTTCAAGATGCGATCTTTTGTTGATTTTGACGAAAAATGTCTGTAATTCCTTTCCCGCTGGAGATATTTGTACGTTCAAGCGATCCGTTCACTCAGTTTTACACGCCGAATGTGGTGCACCTCGCGTCTATACTGCAAAACCACGCGTAATAGCTCGCAAAACGCGCTCTTTCGTCGATTTTGACGAACAAATGACTGTAATTTCTTCCCGCTGATGATATTCCACGTTTAAACGCACCTTTCACTCAGTTTTACACGCCGAATGCAGTGCACGTCGTGTCAAGCTGCAAACACACGCGCAATCGTCCTCAAAACGCGGTCTTTCGTCAATTTTGACGAAAAATGTCTGTAATTTCCTTCCTGTTGGTGGTATTTTGACGTATAGACGCTCCGCTCACTCAGTTTTAAACGCCGAATGTGGTGCACGTCGCGTCTAGCTGTGAAACCACTCGCAATCGTCTACAAAATGCCATCTTTCGTTGATTTTGACGAAAAATGACTGTAATTTCTTTCCCGTTGGAGATATTCGGCGTTTACACGCACCTTTCAGTCAGTTTCACACGCCGAATGTGGTACACTTCGCGTCTAACTGCAAAACCACGCGCAATAGCTCGCAAAACGCCATCTTTCGACGATTATAACGATAAACGTCTGTAATTTCCTACCGTTGAAGGTATTTCGACGTTTAAGCGTTCCTTTCACTCAGTTCTACACGCCGAATGTGGTGCACGTCGTGTTAAGCTGCAAAACCACGCGCAATCGTCCTCAAAACGCGATCTTTCGTCGATTTTCACGAAAAATGTCTGTAATTTCCTTCCCGTTGGAGATATTTTCAAGTCTAAGCGCTGCTTTCACACAACATTACACGCCGATTGTGGTGCACGTCGCGTCTAGCTGAAAAACCAGGCGCAATCGTCTTCAAAATGCGATCTTCCGCTGATTTTGACGAAAACTGACTGTAATTTCTATCCCGCTGGAGATATTTCTACGTTTAAGCGTTCCTGTCACTCAGTTTTACACGCCGAATGCAGTGCACGTCGCGTATGGCCGCAAAACCACGCGCAATCATCTTCAAGATGCGATCTTTTGTTGATTTTGACGAAAAATGACTGTAATTCCTTTCCCGCTGGAGATATTTGTACGTTCAAGCGATCCGTTCACTCAGTTTTACACGCCGAATGTGGTGCAGCTCGCGTCTATATTGCAAAACCACGCGTAATAGCTCGCAAAACGCGCTCTTTCGTCGATTTTGACGAACAAATGACTGTAATTTCTTCCCGCTGATGATATTCCACGTTTAAACGCACCTTTCACACAATTTTACACGCCGAATGCAGTGCACGTCGTGTGAAGCTGCAAAAACACGCGCAATCGTCCTCAAAACGCGGTCTTTCGTCAATTTTGACGAAAAATGTCTGTAATTTCCTTCCCGTTGGTGGTATTTTGACGTATAGACGCTCCGCTCACTCAGTTTTATTCGCCGAATGTGGTGCACGTCGCGTCTAGCTGTGAAACCACGCGCAATCGTTCTCAAAATGCGATCATTCTTTGATTTTGACGAAAAATGACTGTAATTCCTTTCCCGCTGGAGATATTTGTACGTACAAGCGATCCCTTCACTCAGTCTTGCACGCCGTATGTAGTGCACGTGGCGTCTAGCTGCAAAATCTCGCGCAATCGTTCTCAAAATGCGATCTTTCGTCGTTTTGGACGAAAAATGACTGCAATTTCCATCCCGTTGCAGATATTTTGACGTCTAAGCGATATTTTCACACAGTTTTGCACGCCGAATGTAGTGCACGTGGCGTGTAGCTGCAAAACCACGCGGAATCGTTCTCAACACGTGATCTTTCGTCGATTTTCTCGATAAATGTCTGTAATTTCCTTACCGTTGGAGATATTTTGAAGTCGAAGCGCTCCTTTCACCCAGTTTTACACGCCGAATGTTATGCACGTCGCGTCTAGCAGCAAAACCACGCGCAATAGCTCGCAAAACGCCATCTTTCGACGATTTTAACGATAAATATCTGTAATTTCCTACCGTTGAAGGTATTTCGACGTTTAAGCGTTCCTTTCACTCAGTTCTACACGCCGAATGTGGTGCACGTCGTGTCAAGCTGAAAAACCAGGCGCAATCGTCTTCAAATTGCGATCTTCCGCTGATTTTGACGAAAACTGACTGTAATTTCTATCCCGCTGGAAGTATTTGTACGTTTAAGCGTTTCTTTCACTCAGTTTTACACGCCGAATGTAGTGCACGCGGCGCTTACCTGCAATACCACGCGCAATATCTCGCAGAGCACGATCTTCCGTCGATTTTGACGAAAAATGTCTATAATGTCTTTCCCGTTGGAGATATTTCGAAGTTTTAAAGTTCTTTTAACTCCACCTGACAAGCCAAATGCAGTGCACGCTGTTCGCAGCGTCAAAACAAGACCAGTTGCACGGAAAACGCGATCTATCGTCGTATCTTTACGAAAAATGAATGTAATTTCCCACCTGTAGGAGATATTTCGAAGTTTTAACGCTCTTTTAACACCATCTGTCAAGCCAAATGGAGTGCACGCTGTTTCCAGCGTCAAAACAAGGCCAGTTGCACGCACGACGCGATCTTTCGTCGTATCTTTACAAAAAATTACTGAAATTTCCTTCCCGTTGGAGATATTTTTACGCTTAAGCGCTCTTTTACCTGCTGCTCATTACATGCCGAATGTAGCGCTCGCTAGGTTCATAGTCGAAACAAGCCGAGCCGGTTTTATAACGCAAACATTCATTGTTTTTGACGAAAAATGACAGAAATTTCTTTCCCGTTGATGATATTTTTACGTTTAAACGCCCTTTTACCTCCTTTTGACAATACAGACGCAGTGCACTCTGTTTCCAGCGTCAAAATAGCCCAGTTGCTCGCAAAACGCGATCTTTCCTCGTTTTTTGACGAAAAATGACTGTAATTTCCCACCTGTAAGAGATATTTCGAAGTTTTAACGCTCTTTTAACTCCATCTGACAAGTCAAATGCAGTGCACGCTGTTTCCAGTATTAAAAGAAGACCAGTTGCACGCAAAACGCAATCTTTCGTCGTATCTTTACGAAAAATGACTGTAATTTCCCACCTGTAGGAGATATTGAGAAGTTCTAACGCTCTTTTAACTCCATCAGACAAGTCAAATGCAGTGCACGCTGTTTCCAGTATCAAAAGAAGACCAGTTGCGCACAAAACGCGATCAATCGTCGTATCTTTACGAAAAATGACTGTAATTTCCCACCTGTAGGAGATATTTCGAAGTTTTAACGCTCTTTTAACTCCATCTGACAAGCCAAATGCATTGCACGCTGTTTCCAGCATCAACTCAGACCAGTTGCACGCAAAACGCGATCTATCGTCGTATCTTTACGAAAAATGACTGTAATTTCCCACCTGTAGGAGATATTGAGAAGTTCTAACGCTCTTTTAACTCCATCTGACAAGCCAAATGCAGTGCACGCTGTTCCCAGCATCGAAACAAGACCAGTTGCACGCAAAACGCGATTTATCGTCGTATCTTTACGAAAGAAGACTGTAATTTCTCTCCCGCTTTAGGTATTTGTATGTTGAAGTGTTTCTTTCTCTCAGTTTTTGACGCCGAATGTAGTGCACGTGGCGTTTACCTGCAATACCACGCGCAGTAGCTCGCAAAACGTGAATCTTTCGTCGATTTTGACGAAAAATGAATGTAATTTCCTTCCAGTTGGAGGTATATCGACATCAAAACGATCGTATTATTCAATTTTGCACGCCGAATGTAGTGCACGTCGCGTTCAGCTGCAAAACCACGCGCAATATCTCGCAAAACGCACTCTTTCGTCGTTTATAACGAAAAATGTCTGCAATTTCCTTCCCGTTGGTGATATTTCGACGTTTAAACACTCCTTTCACTCAGTTTTACACGCCGCATGTGGCGCACGTCTCGTCTATACTGCAAAACCACGCGCAATAGCTCGCAAAACGCGGTCTCTCGTCGATTTTGACGAGAAATGTCTGTAATTCCTTTTCCCGTTGGAGATATTCTGACGTTTAAGCGTTGCTTTCACTCAGTTTTACACGCCGAATGCAGTGCACGTCGTGTCAAGCTGCAAAACTACGCACAATCGTCCTCAAAACGCGATCTTTCGTCGATTTTCTCGAAAAATGTCTGTAATTTCCATCCCGTTGGAGGTATTTCGACATGAAAACGCTCGTTTCATTCAATTTTGCACGCCGAATGTAGTGCACGTAGCGTGTAGCTGCAACACCACGCGCAATATCTCGCAGAACACGATCTTTCGTCGATTTTGACGAAAAAATTTCTGTAATATCTTTTCCCGTTGGAGATATTCGGCGTTTAAACGCTCCTTTCACTCAGTTTTACACGCCGAATGCAGTGCACGTCGCGTCTAGCGGAAAAACCAGGCGCAATCGTCTTCAAAATGCGATCTTTCGTTGATTTTGACGAAAAATGACAGTAATTTCTTTCCCGCTGGAGATATTTGTATGTTTAAGCGTTTCTTTCTCTCAGTTTTAGACGCCGAATGTAGTGCACGTGGCGTTTACCTGCAATACCACGCGCAATAGCTCGCAAAACGTGAATCTTTCGTCGATTTTGACGAAAAATGAATGTAATTTCCTTCCACTTGGAGGTATATCGACATCAAAACGATCGTATCATTCAATTTTGCACGCCAAATGTAGTGCACGTCGCGTTCAGCTGCAAAACCACGCGCAATATCTCGCAAATCGCGTTCTTTCGTCGGTTATAACGAAAAATGTCTGCAATTTCCTTCCCGTTTGAGATATTTCGACGTTTAAAAGCTCATTTAACTCCTTTTGATAAGCCAAAGTCAGTGCACACTGTTTCCAGCGCCAACACAATCCCCGTTATTCGCAAAACGCGATTTTTCGTCGATTTTGACGAGAAATGTCTGTAATTCCTTTTCCCGTTGGAGATATTCTGACGTTTAAGCGTTGCTTTCACTCAGTTTTACACGCCGAATGCAGTGCACGTCGTGTCAAGCTGCAAAACTACGCACAATCGTCCTCAAAACGCGATCTTTCGTCGATTTTCACGAAAAATGTCTGTAATTTCCTTCCCGTTGGAGATATTTTCAAGTCTAAGCGCTGCTTTCACACAACATTACACGCCGAATGTGGTGCACGGCGGGTCTAGCTGCAAAACCACGCGCAATCGTCTTCAAAATGCGATCATTCGTTGATTTTGACGAAAAATGACGGTAATTCCTTTTCCGCTGGAGATATTTGTATGTTTAAGCGTTTCTTTCACTCAGTTTTAGACGCCGAATGTAGTGCACGTGGCGTTTACCTGCAAAACCACGCGCAATCGTCTTCAAAATGCGATCATTCGTTGATTTTGACGAAAAATGACTGTAATTCCTTTCCCGCTGGAGATATTTGTATGTATAAGTGTTTCTTTCACTCAGTTTTACACGCCGAACGTAGTGCACGCGGCGTTTACCTGCAATACCACGCGCTATAGCTCGCAAAACGTGAATCGTTCGTCGATTTCAACGATAAATGTCTGTTACTTCCTTCCCGTTGGAGGTATTTCTACGATTAAGTGTTCCATTCACTCAGTTCTACACGCCGAATGCAGTGCACGTCGCGTCTAGCTGCGAAACCACGCGCAATCGTTCTCAAAACGCGATCTTTCGTCGATTTTCTCGAAAAATGTCTGTAATTTCCTTCCCATTGTAGATATATTCAAGTCTAAGCGCTCATTTCACTCAGTTTTACACGACGAATATGGTACACGCAGCGTCTAGCTGCAAAACCACGCACAATCGTTCTCAAAATGCGATCTTTCGTTGATTTTGACGAAAAGTGACTGTACTATCTTCTCCCGTTGGAGATATTCGGCGTTTAAACACATCTTTCGCTCAGTTTTACACAGGGAATGTGGTGCACGTCGCGTCTAGCTGCAAAACCACGCGGAATCGTCTTCAACATGCGATCTTTCGTTGATTTTGTCGAAAAATGACTGTAATTTCTTTCCCGCTGAAGATATTTGTACGTTTAAGCGTTCCTGTCACTCAGTTTTGCACGCCGAATGTGGTGCACGTCGCGTCTAGCTGCAAAACCACGCGCAATCGTTCACAAAATGCGATCTTTCGTCGATTTTGACGAAGAATGACTGGAATTTCCATCACGTTGGAGGTATTTCGACATGAAAACTCTCGTTTCATTCAATTTTGAACGCCGAATGCAGTGCACGTCGCGTCTAGCTGCAAAACCACGCGCTGACTTCTTCAAAACGTGAATCTTTCGTCGATTTTAACGATAAATGTCTGTAATTTCCTTCCCGTTGGAGGTATTTCTACGATTAAGCGTTCCATTCACTCAGTTCTACACGCCGAATGTAGTAAACGTAGCGTCTAGCTGCAAAAGTACGCGCAATCGTACTCAAAATGCGATCTTTCGTCGATTTTGACGAACAAATGACTGTAATCTCTTCCCATTGGTGATATTCCACGTTTAAACGCTCCTTTCATTCAATTTTGAACGCCGAATGCAGTGCACGTCGCGTCTAGCCGCTAAACCACGCGCAATCGTCCTCAAAACGCGATCTTTCATCGATTTTCTCGAAAAATGTCTGTAATTTCCTTCCCGTTGGAGATATTTTGAAGTCTAAGCGCTGCTTTCACACAAATTTACACGCCGATTGTGTTGCACGTCGCGTCCAGCTGAAAAACCAGGCGCAATCATCTTCAAAATGCGATCTTCCGTTGATTTTGAGGAAAAATGACTGTAATTTCTTTCCTGCTGGAGATATTTGTATGTTTAAGCGTTTCTTTTACTCAGTTTTACACACCGAATGTTGTGCACGTGGCGTTTACCTGCAATAACACGCGCAATAGCTCGCAAAACGCAATCTTTCGTCGTATCATTACGAAAAATGACTGTAATGTCCTACCTGATGGTGATATTTCCAAGTTTTAACGCTCTTTTAACTCCATCTTACAAGCCAAATGCAGTGCACGCTGTTTCCATCATGGAAAAAAGACCAGTTGCACGCAAAACGCAATCTTTCGTCGTCTCTTGACGGGAAATGACTGTAATTTCCTTCCCGTTGGATGTATTTCGACGTTTAAACGCTCCTTTCACTCAGTTCTACACGGCGAATGCAGTCCACGTCGTGTCAAGCTGCAAACCACGCGCGATCGTCATCAAAACGCGATCTTTCGTCGATTTTAACGAACAAATGACTATAATTTCTTCCCGTTGATGATATTCCACGTTTAAACGCTCCTTTCTCTCAGTTTTACACGCCGAATGCAGTGCACGTCGTGTCAAGCTGCAAAACCACGCGCGATCGTCCTCAAAACGCGATCTTTCATTGATTTTGACGAAAAATCCCTGTAATTTCTATCCCGTTGGAGATATTCGGCGTTTAAACGCTCCTTTCATTCAATTTTGCACGCCAAGTGTGGTGCACGTCGCGTGTAGCTGCAACACCTCGCGCAATATCTCGCAGAACACGATCATCCGTCGATTTTGACGAAAAATGTCTATAATGTCCTTCCCGTTGGAGTTATTTCTACATCAAAACGCTTGTTTCATACAATTTTGCACGCCGAATGTAGTGCACGTCGTGTCTAGACGCACAACCACGCGCAATCGTCCTCAAAACGCGATCTTTCGTCGATTTTCTCGAAAAATGTGTGTAATTCTCTTCCCGTTGGACATATTTTGAAGTCTAAGCGCTGCTTTCGCACAAAATTACACGCCAATTGTGGTGCACGTCGCGTCTAGCTGAAAGACCAGGCGCAATCGTCTTCAGAATGCGATCTTCCGTTGATTTTGACGAAAAATGACTGTAATTTCTATCCCGCTTGAGATATTTTGAAGTCTACGCGTTCCTTTCACTCAGTTTTGCACGCCGAATGTGGTGCACGTCGCGTCTAGCTGCAAAACCACGCGCAATCGTTCACAAAATGCGATCTTTCGTCGATTTTGACGAAGAATGACTGGAATTTCCATCACGTTGGAGGTATTTCGACATGAAAACTCTCGTTTCATTCAATTTTGAACGCCGAATGCAGTGCACGTCGCGTCTAGCTGCAAAACCACGCGCTGACTTCTTCAAAACGTGAATCTTTCGTCGATTTTAACGATAAATGTCTGTAATTTCCTTCCCGTTGGAGGTATTTCTACGATTAAGCGTTCCATTCACTCAGTTCTACACGCCGAATGTAGTAAACGTAGCGTCTAGCTGCAAAAGTACGCGCAATCGTACTCAAAATGCGATCTTTCGTCGATTTTGACGAACAAATGACTGTAATCTCTTCCCATTGGTGATATTCCACGTTTAAACGCTCCTTTCATTCAATTTTGAACGCCGAATGCAGTGCACGTCGCGTCTAGCCGCTAAACCACGCGCAATCGTCCTCAAAACGCGATCTTTCATCGATTTTCTCGAAAAATGTCTGTAATTTCCTTCCCGTTGGAGATATTTTGAAGTCTAAGCGCTGCTTTCACACAAATTTACACGCCGATTGTGTTGCACGTCGCGTCCAGCTGAAAAACCAGGCGCAATCATCTTCAAAATGCGATCTTCCGTTGATTTTGAGGAAAAATGACTGTAATTTCTTTCCTGCTGGAGATATTTGTATGTTTAAGCGTTTCTTTTACTCAGTTTTACACACCGAATGTTGTGCACGTGGCGTTTACCTGCAATAACACGCGCAATAGCTCGCAAAACGCAATCTTTCGTCGTATCATTACGAAAAATGACTGTAATGTCCTACCTGATGGTGATATTTCCAAGTTTTAACGCTCTTTTAACTCCATCTTACAAGCCAAATGCAGTGCACGCTGTTTCCATCATGGAAAAAAGACCAGTTGCACGCAAAACGCAATCTTTCGTCGTCTCTTGACGGGAAATGACTGTAATTTCCTTCCCGTTGGATGTATTTCGACGTTTAAACGCTCCTTTCACTCAGTTCTACACGGCGAATGCAGTCCACGTCGTGTCAAGCTGCAAACCACGCGCGATCGTCATCAAAACGCGATCTTTCGTCGATTTTAACGAACAAATGACTATAATTTCTTCCCGTTGATGATATTCCACGTTTAAACGCTCCTTCCTCTCAGTTTTACACGCCGAATGCAGTGCACGTCGTGTCAAGCTGCAAAACCACGCGCGATCGTCCTCAAAACGCGATCTTTCATTGATTTTGACGAAAAATCCCTGTAATTTCTATCCCGTTGGAGATATTCGGCGTTTAAACGCTCCTTTCATTCAATTTTGCACGCCAAGTGTGGTGCACGTCGCGTGTAGCTGCAACACCTCGCGCAATATCTCGCAGAACACGATCATCCGTCGATTTTGACGAAAAATGTCTATAATGTCCTTCCCGTTGGAGTTATTTCGACATCAAAACGCTTGTTTCATACAATTTTGCACGCCGAATGTAGTGCACGTCGTGTCTAGACGCACAACCACGCGCAATCGTCCTCAAAACGCGATCTTTCGTCGATTTTCTCGAAAAATGTGTGTAATTCTCCTCCCGTTGGACATATTTTGAAGTCTAAGCGCTGCTTTCGCACAAAATTACACGCCAATTGTGGTGCACGTCGCGTCTAGCTGAAAGACCAGGCGCAATCGTCTTCAGAATGCGATCTTCCGTTGATTTTGACGAAAAATGACTGTAATTTCTATCCCGCTTGAGATATTTTGAAGTCTACGCGTTCCTTTCACTCAGTTTTGCACGCCGAATGTGGTGCACGTCGCGTCTAGCTGCAAAACCACGCGCAATCGTTCACAAAATGCGATCTTTCGTCGATTTTGACGAAAAAATGACTGTAATATCTTTTCCCGTTGGAGATAATCGGCGTTCAAACGCTCCTTTCACTCAGTTTTACACGCCGAATATGGTGCCCGTCGCGTCTAGCTGCGAATCCACGCGCAATCGTCTTCAAAATGCGGTCTTTCGTTGATTTTGACGAAATATGACTGTAATTTCTTTCCCGCTGGAGATATTTGTATGTTTAAGCGTTTCTTTCACTCAGTTTTAAACGCCGAATGTAGTGCACGTGGCGTTTACCTGCAATAGCACGCGCAATAGCTCGCAAAACGTGAATCTGTCGTCGATTTTGACGACAAATGACTGTAATTTCCTTCCCGTTGGAGGTACTTCGACCTGAAAACGCTCCTTTCACATAGTTCTACATGCCGAGTGTGATGCACGTCGCATCTAGCTGCAAAATCAAGCGCAATTGTACTCATAATGGGATCCTTCGTCGATTTTGACAAAAATGACTGGAATTTCCGTCCCGTTGCAGATAGTTTGACGTCTAAGCGTTACTTTCACTCAGTTTCGCACGCCGAATGTAGTGCACGTAGCGTGTAGCTGCAAAACCACGCGCATTAGATGGCAAAACGCGATATGTCGTCGATTATATAGAAAAATGACTGTAATTTCCTTCCCGTTGTACATATTCTGACGTTAAAGCGTTGCTTTCATTCAGTTTTACACGCCGAATGTGGTGCACGTCGCGTCTAACTGCAAAACCACGCGCAATAGCTCGCAAAACGCAGTCTTTCGTTAATTTTGACGAAAAATGTCTGTTATTTCCTTCCCGTTGGAGGTATTTTGACGTATAAACGCTCCGTTCACTCAGTTTTACTCGCCGAATGTGATGCATGTCGCGTCTAGCTGCAAAACCGCGCGCAATAGCTTGCAAAACGCGATCATTCCTCGATTTTGACGAAATATGACTGTAATTTCTTTCCCGCTGGAGATATTTGTATGTTTAAGCGTTTCTTTCACTCAGTTTTGCACGCCGAATGTAGTGCACGTGGCGTTTACCTGCAATATCACGCGCAATAGCTCGCAAAACGTGAATCTTTCGTCGATTTTGACGACAAATGACTGTAATTTCCTTCCCGTTGGAGGCATTTCGACCTGAGAACGCTCCTTTCACTCAGTTCTACATGCCGAATGTGATGCACGTCGCAGCTAGCTGCAAAACCAAGTGCAATCGTACTCAAAATGGGATCCTTCGTCGATTTTGACAAAAATGACTGGAATTTCCATCCCGTTGCAGATATTTTGACGTCTAAGCGATCCTTTCACTCAGTTTCGCACGCCGAATGTAGTGCACGTAGCGTGTAGTTGCAAAACCACGCGCAATGGCTCGCAAAACGTGAATCTTTCGTCGATTTTGACGACAAATGACTGTAATTTCCTTCCCGTTGGAGGTATTTCGATCTGAAAACGCTCCTTTCACTCAGTTCTACACGGCGAATGCAGTCCACGTCGTGTCAAGCTGCAAACCACGCGCGATCGTCATCAAAACGCGATCTTTCGTCGATTTTAACGAACAAATGACTATAATTTCTTCCCGTTGATGATATTCCACGTTTAAACGCTCCTTCCTCTCAGTTTTACACGCCGAATGCAGTGCACGTCGTGTCAAGCTGCAAAACCACGCGCGATCGTCCTCAAAACGCGATCTTTCATTGATTTTGACGAAAAATCCCTGTAATTTCTATCCCGTTGGAGATATTCGGCGTTTAAACGCTCCTTTCATTCAATTTTGCACGCCAAGTGTGGTGCACGTCGCGTGTAGCTGCAACACCTCGCGCAATATCTCGCAGAACACGATCATCCGTCGATTTTGACGAAAAATGTCTATAATGTCCTTCCCGTTGGAGTTATTTCGACATCAAAACGCTTGTTTCATACAATTTTGCACGCCGAATGTAGTGCACGTCGTGTCTAGACGCACAACCACGCGCAATCGTCCTCAAAACGCGATCTTTCGTCGATTTTCTCGAAAAATGTGTGTAATTCTCCTCCCGTTGGACATATTTTGAAGTCTAAGCGCTGCTTTCGCACAAAATTACACGCCAATTGTGGTGCACGTCGCGTCTAGCTGAAAGACCAGGCGCAATCGTCTTCAGAATGCGATCTTCCGTTGATTTTGACGAAAAATGACTGTAATTTCTATCCCGCTTGAGATATTTTGAAGTCTACGCGTTCCTTTCACTCAGTTTTGCACGCCGAATGTGGTGCACGTCGCGTCCAGCTGCAAAACCACGCGCAATCGTTCACAAAATGCGATCTTTCGTCGATTTTGACGAAAAAATGACTGTAATATCTTTTCCCGTTGGAGATAATCGGCGTTCAAACGCTCCTTTCACTCAGTTTTACACGCCGAATATGGTGCCCGTCGCGTCTAGCTGCGAATCCACGCGCAATCGTCTTCAAAATGCGGTCTTTCGTTGATTTTGACGAAATATGACTGTAATTTCTTTCCCGCTGGAGATATTTGTATGTTTAAGCGTTTCTTTCACTCAGTTTTAAACGCCGAATGTAGTGCACGTGGCGTTTACCTGCAATAGCACGCGCAATAGCTCGCAAAACGTGAATCTGTCGTCGATTTTGACGACAAATGACTGTAATTTCCTTCCCGTTGGAGGTACTTCGACCTGAAAACGCTCCTTTCACATAGTTCTACATGCCGAATGTGATGCACGTCGCATCTAGCTGCAAAATCAAGCGCAATTGTACTCATAATGGGATCCTTCGTCGATTTTGACAAAAATGACTGGAATTTCCGTCCCGTTGCAGATAGTTTGACGTCTAAGCGTTACTTTCACTCAGTTTCGCACGCCGAATGTAGTGCACGTAGCGTGTAGCTGCAAAACCACGCGCATTAGATGGCAAAACGCGATATGTCGTCGATTATATAGAAAAATGACTGTAATTTCCTTCCCGTTGTACATATTCTGACGTTAAAGCGTTGCTTTCATTCAGTTTTACACGCCGAATGCGGTGCACGTCGCGTCTAACTGCAAAACCACGCGCAATAGCTCGCAAAACGCAGTCTTTCGTTAATTTTGACGAAAAATGTCTGTTATTTCCTTCCCGTTGGAGGTATTTTGACGTATAAACGCTCCGTTCACTCAGTTTTACTCGCCGAATGTGATGCATGTCGCGTCTAGCTGCAAAACCGCGCGCAATAGCTTGCAAAACGCGATCATTCCTCGATTTTGACGAAATATGACTGTAATTTCTTTCCCGCTGGAGATATTTGTATGTTTAAGCGTTTCTTTCACTCAGTTTTGCACGCCGAATGTAGTGCACGTGGCGTTTACCTGCAATATCACGCGCAATAGCTCGCAAAACGTGAATCTTTCGTCGATTTTGACGACAAATGACTGTAATTTCCTTCCCGTTGGAGGCATTTCGACCTGAGAACGCTCCTTTCACTCAGTTCTACATGCCGAATGTGATGCACGTCGCAGCTAGCTGCAAAACCAAGTGCAATCGTACTCAAAATGGGATCCTTCGTCGATTTTGACAAAAATGACTGGAATTTCCATCCCGTTGCAGATATTTTGACGTCTAAGCGATCCTTTCACTCAGTTTCGCACGCCGAATGTAGTGCACGTAGCGTGTAGTTGCAAAACCACGCGCAATGGCTCGCAAAACGTGAATCTTTCGTCGATTTTGACGACAAATGACTGTAATTTCCTTCCCGTTGGAGGTATTTCGATCTGAAAACGCTCCTTTCACTCAGTTCTACACGCCGCATGTGGTGCACGTCGCGTGTAGCTGCAAAACCACGCGCAATCGTTCACAAAATGCGTTCTTTCGTTGATTTTGACGAAGAAATGACTGTAATATCTTTTCCCGTTGGAGATATTCGGCGTTCAAACGCTCCTTTCACTCAGTTTTACACGCCGAATATGGTGCACGTCGTGTCTAGCTGCGAAACCACGCGCAATCGTACTCAAAATAGGATCGTCGTCGATTTTGACAAAAATGACTGGAATTTCCATCCCGTTGCAGATGTTTTGACGTCTAAGCGATCCTTTCACTCAGTTTCGCATGCCGAATGTAGTGCACGTAGCGTGTAGCTGCAACACCACGCGCAATATCTCGCTGAACACGATCTTCCGTCGATTTTGACGAAAAATGTCTATAATATCTTTCCCGTTGGAGATATTTCGAAGTTTTAAAGTTCTATTAACTCCATCTGACAAGCCATATTCAGTGCACGCTGTTTCCAGCATCGAAACAAGACCAGTTGCACGCAATACGCGACCTATCGTCGTATCTTTACGAAAAATGACTGTAATTTCCCACCTGTAGGCGATATTTCGAAGTTTTAACGCTCTTTTAACTCCATCTGACAAGCCAAATGCAGTGCACGCTCTTTCCAGCATCAAAATAAGACTAATTGCACACAAAACGTGAATCTGTCGTCGATTTTGACGACAAATGACTGTAATTTCCTTCCCGTTGGAGGTACTTCGACCTGAAAACGCTCCTTTCACATAGTTCTACATGCCGAATGTGATGCACGTCGCATCTAGCTGCAAAACCAAGTGCAATTGTACTCAAAATGGGATCCTTCGTCGATTTTGACAAAAATGACTGGAATTTCCGTCCCGTTGCAGATAGTTTGACGTCTAAGCGTTACTTTCACTCAGTTTCGCACGCCGAATGTAGTGCACGGAGCGTGTAGCTGCAAAACCACGCGCATTAGATGGCAAAACGCGATATGTCGTCGATTATATAGAAAAATGACTGTAATTTCCTTCCCGTTGTACATATTCTGACGTTAAAGCGTTGCTTTCATTCAGTTTTACACGCCGAATGTGGTGCACGTCGCGTCTAACTGCAAAACCACGCGCAATAGCTCGCAAAACGCAGTCTTTCGTTAATTTTGACGAAAAATGTCTGTTATTTCCTTCCCGTTGGAGGTATTTCGACGTTTAAACGCTCCTTTCACTCAGTTTTACACGCCGAATCTAGTGCACGTCGCAGCTAGCTGCAAAACCAAGTGCAATCGTACTCAAAATGGGATCCTTCGTCGATTTTGACAAAAATGACTGGAATTTCCATCCCGTTGCAGATATTTTGACGTCTAAGCGATCCTTTCACTCAGTTTCGCACGCCGAATGTAGTGCACGTCGCGTCTAGCTGCAAAACCGCGCGCAATAGCTTGCAAAACGCGATCATTCCTCGATTTTGACGAAATATGACTGTAATTTCTTTCCCGCTGGAGATATTTGTATGTTTAAGCGTTTCTTTCACTCAGTTTTGCACGCCGAATGTAGTGCACGTGGCGTTTAACTGCAATATCACGCGCAATAGCTCGCAAAACGTGAATCTTTCACCGATTTCGACGACAAAAGACTGTAATTTCCTTCCCGTTGGAGGTATTTCGACCTGAAAACGCTCCTTTCACCCAGTTCTACATGCCGTATGTGATGCACGTCGCATCTAGCTGCAAAACCAAGCGCAATCGTACTCAAAATGGGATCCTTCGTCGATTTTGACAAAAATGACTGGAATTTCCATCCCGTTGCAGATATTTTGACGTCTAAGCGATCCTTTCACTCAGTTTCGCACGCCGAATGTAGTGCACGTAGCGTGTAGCTGCAAAACCACGCGCAATCGTTCTCAAAATGCGATCTTTCTTCGATTTTCTCGATAAATGTCTGTAATTAACTTACCGCTAGATGTATTTCGTCGTTAAAAACGCTCCGTTCACTCAGTTTTACACGCCGAATGTGGTGCACGTCGCGTCTAACTGCAAACCAACGCGCAATAGCTCGCAAAACGCGATCTTTTATCGATTTTAACGAAAAATGTCTGTAATTTCCCCAGTTGAAGGTATTTCGACGTTTAAGCGCTCCATTCACTCAGTTCTACACGCCGAATGTGGTGCACGTCGCGTCTAGCTGCAAAACCACGCGCAATCGTCTTCAAAATGCGATCTTTTGTTGATTTTGACGAAAAATGACTGTAATTTCTATCCCGCTGGAAATATTTGAACGTTTAAGCGTTGCTTTCACTCAGTTCTACACGCCGAATGTGGTGCACGTCGCGTCTAGCTGCAAAACCACGCGCAATCGTCCTCAAAACGCTATCTTTCGTCGGTTTTGACGCAAAATGTCTGTCATTACCTTCCCGTTGGAGTTATTCGACGTATAAACGCTCCTTTCATTCAACTTTGCACGCCGAGTGTAGTGTACGTCGCGTGTAACTGCAACACCACGCGCAATATCTCGCAGAACACGATCTTCCGTCGATTTTGACGAAAAATGTCTATAATATCTTTCCCGTTGGAGATATTTCGAAGTTTTAAAGTTCTTTTAACTCCATCTGACAAGCCAAATGCAGTGCACTCTGTTTCCAGCGTCAAAACAAGACCAGTTGCACGCAAAACGCGATCTATCGTCGTATCTTTACGAAAAATGACTGTAATTTCCCACCTGTAGGAGATATTTCGAAGTTTTAACGCTCTTTTAAAACAATCTGACAAGCCAAATACAGTGCACGCTGTTTCCAGCGTAAAAAAAGCCCAGTTGCTCGCTAAACGCGATCGTTCGTCGTCTCTTGACGACAAATCGTTGAAATATCCATCCCGTTGGAGATATTTCGAAGTTTTAACGCTCTTTTAACTCCATCTGACAAGCCATATTCAGTGCACGCTGTTTCCAGCATCGAAAGAAGACCAGTTGCACGCAATACGCGACCTATCGTCGTATCTTTACAAAAATGACTGTAATTTCTCACCTGTAGGAGATATTTCGAAGTTTTAACGCTCTTTTAACACCATCTGACAAGCCAAATGCAGTGCATGCTCTTTCCAGCATCAAAATAAGACTAGTTGCACGCAAAACGCAATCTTTCGTCGTCTCTTGACGAGAAATGAGTGTAATTTCCTTCTCGTTGGAGGTTTTTCGACGTTTAAACGCTCCTCTTACTCAGTTTTACACGCCGAATGTTGTACACTTCGCGCCTAACTGCAAAACCACGCGCAATAACTCGCAATACGCGGTCTCTCGTCGATTTTGACGAGAAATATCTGTAATTTCTTTTCCCGTTGGAGATATTCAGCGTTTAAACGCTCCTTTCACCCAGATTTACACGCCGAATCTAGTGCACGTCGCGTCTAACTGCAAAACAACGCGCAATCGTCCTCAAAACGCGATCTTTCCCCGATTTTCTCCAAAAGTGTCTGTAATTTCCTTCCCGTTGGAGATATTTTGAAGTCGAAGCGCTGCTTCCACACAATATTACACGCCAATTGTGGTGCACGTCGCGTCTAGCTGAAAAACCAGGAGCAATCGTCTTCAAAACGCGATCTTCCGTTGATTTTGATGAAAAATGACTGTAATTTCTTTCCCGCTGGAGATATTTGTATGTTTAAGCGTTTCTTTCACTCAGTTTTATACGCCGAATGTAGTGCACGTGGCGTTTACTGCAATACCACGCGCAATAGCTCGCAAAACGTGAAGCTTTCGTCGATTTTGACGAAAAATGTCTATAATGTCCTTCCCGTTGGAGGTATTTCGTCATCAAAACGCTCGTTTCATTCAATTTCGCACGCCGAATGTAGTGCACGTCGTGTCTAGCCGCAAAACCACGCGCAATCGTCCTCAAAACGCGATCTTTCGTCGATTTTCGCGATAAATGTCTGTAATTTCCTTACCGTTAGATGTATTTCGACGTTTAAGCGTTCCTTTCCCTCAATTCTACACGCCGAATGTAGTGTACGTCGCGTTCAGCTGCAAAGCCACGCGCAATCGTTCTCAAAATGCGATCGTTCGTCGGTTCTCTCGAGAAATATCAGTAATTTCCTTCACGTTGGAGATATTTTCAAGTCTAAGCGCTCCATTCACTCAGTTCTACACGCCGAATGTAGTAAACGTAGCGTCTAGCTGCAAAAGTACGCGCAATCGTACTCAAAATGCGATCTTTCGTCGATTTTGACGAACAAATGACTGTAATTTCTTCCCGTTGGTGATATTCCACGTTTAAACGCTCCTTTCATTCAATTTTGAACGCCGAATGCAGTGCACGTCGCGTCTAGCCTCAAAGCCACGCGCAATCGTCCTCAAAACGCGATCTTTCGTCGATTCTTTCGAAAAATGTCTGTAATTTCCATCCCGTTGGAGATATTTTGAAGTCGAAGCGCTCCTTTCACTCAGTTTTACACGCCGAATGTAGTGCACGTGGCGTTTACCTGCAATACCACGCGCAATAGCTCGCAAAACGTGAATCTTTCGTCGATTTTGACGAAAAATGAATGTAATTTCCTTCCAGTTGGAGGTATATCGACATCAAAACGATCGTATTATTCAATTTTGCACGCCGAATGTAGTGCACGTCGCGTTCATCTGCAAAACCACGCGCAATATCTCGCAAAACGCACTCTTTCGTCGTTTATAAAGAAAAATGTATGCAATTTCCTTCCCGTTGGGTGTATTTCGACGTTTAAACACTCCTTTCACTCAGTTTTACACGCCGAATGTGGCGCACGTCTCGTCTATACTGCAAAACCACGCGCAATAGCTCGCAAAACGCGGTCTCTCGTCGATTTTGACGAGAAATGTCTGTAATTCCTTTTCCCGTTGGAGATATTCTGACGTTTAAGCGTTGCTTTCACTCAGTTTTACACGCCGAATGCAGTGCACGTCGTGTCAAGCTGCAAAACTACGCACAATCGTCCTCAAAACGCGATCTTTCGTCGATTTTCTCGAAAAATGTCTGTAATTTCCATCCCGTTGGAGGTATTTCGACATGAAAACGCTCGTTTCATTCAATTTTGCACGCCGAATGTAGTGCACGTAGCGTGTAGCTGCAACACCACGCGCAATATCTCGCAGAACACGATCTTTCGTCGATTTTGACGAAAAAATTTCTGTAATATCTTTTCCCGTTGGAGATATTCGGCGTTTAAACGCTCCTTTCACTCAGTTTTACACGCCGAATGCAGTGCACGTCGTGTCAAGCTGCAAAAACACGCGCAATCGTCCTCCAAACGCGGTCTTTCGTCAATTTTGACGAAAAATGTCTGTAATTTCCTTCCCGTTGGTGGTATTTTGACGTATAGACGCTCCGCTCACTCAGTTTTAAACGCCGAATGTGGTGCACGTCGCGTCTAGCTGTGAAACCACGCGCAATCGTCCTCAAAACGCGATCTTTCGTCGATTTTCACGAAAAATGTCTGTAATTTCCTTGCCGTTCGAGATATTTTCAAGTCTAAGCGCTGCTTTCACACAATATTACACGCCGATTGTGGTGCACGTCGCATCTAGCTGAAAAACCAGGCGCAATCGTCTTCAAAATGCGATCTTCCGCTGATTTTGACGAAAACTGACTGTAATTTCTATCCCGCTGGAAATATTTGTACGTTTAAGCGTTTCTTTCACTCAGTTTTACACGCCGAATGCAGTGCACGTCGCGTCTAGCTGTAAAACCAGGCGCAATCGTCTTCAAAATGCTATCATCCGTTGATTTTGACGAAAAATGACTGTAATTTCTCTCCCGCTGGAGATATTTGTATGTTTAAGTGTTTTTCTCATTCAATTTTACACGCCGAACGTAGTGCACGTCGCGTCTAGCTGCAAAACCACGCGCAATCGTTCTCAAAACTCGATCTTTCGTCGATTTTCTCGAAAAATGACTGTAATTTCCTAACCGTTCGATGTATTTCGACGTTCAAGCGTTATTTTCACTCAGTTCTGCACGCCGAATGTAGTGCACGTATCGTGTAGCTGCAAAACCACGCGCAGTCCTTCTCAAAACGCGCTCTTTCGTCGATTTTCGCGATAAATGTCAGTAATTTCCTTCCCCTTGGAGATATTTTGAAGTCTAAGCGCTGCTTTCACACAATATTACACGCCGATTGTGGTGCACGTCGCGTCTAGCTGAAAAACCAGGCGCAATCGTCTGCAAAATGCGATCTTCCGTTGATTTTGACGAAAAATGACTGTAATTTCTCTCCCGCTGGAGATATTTGTATGTTTAAGTGTTTCTTTCATTCAATTTTACATGCCAAATGTGGTGCACGTCGCGTTCAGCTGCACAAGCAGGCGCAATCGTCTTGATAATGCGATCTTTCGTCGATTTTCTCGAAACATATCTGTAATTTCCATCCCGTTGGAGATATTTTGAAGTCTAAGCGCTGCTTTCACACAGTTTTACACGCCGATTGTGGTGCACGTAGCGTTCAGCTGCGAAACCACGCGCAATATTTCGCAAATCGCGTTCTTTCGTCGGTTATAACGAAAAATGTCTGCAATTTCCTTCCCGTTGGTGGTATTTCTACGTTTAAGCGTTCCATTCACTCAGTTCTACACGCCGAATGTAGTAAACGTCGCTTGTAGCTTCAAAACCACGCGCAATCGTTCTCAAAATGCGATCTTTCGTCGATTTTCTCGAAACATATCTGTAATTTCCATCCCGTTGGAGATATTTTGAAGTCTAAGCGCTGCTTTCACACAGTTTTGCACGCCGTCTGTAGTGCATGTATCGTGTAGCTGCAAAACCACGCGCAATCGTTTTCAAAACGCGATCTTTCGTCGGGTTTCTCGAAAAATGACTGTAATTTCCTAACCGTTCGATGTATTTCGACGTTCAAGCGTTATTTTCACTCAGTTCTGCACGCCGAATGTAGTGCACGTATCGTGTAGCTGCAAAACCACGCGCAGTCCTTCTCAAAACGCGCTCTTTCGTCGATTTTCGCGATAAATGTCAGTAATTTCCTTCCCCTTGGAGATATTTTGAAGTCTAAGCGCTGCTTTCACACAATATTACACGCCGATTGTGGTGCACGTCGCGTCTAGCTGAAAAACCAGGCGCAATCGTCTGCAAAATGCGATCTTCCGTTGATTTTGACGAAAAATGACTGTAATTTCTCTCCCGCTGGAGATATTTGTATGTTTAAGTGTTTCTTTCATTCAATTTTACATGCCAAATGTGGTGCACGTCGCGTTCAGCTGCACAAGCAGGCGCAATCGTCTTGATAATGCGATCTTTCGTCGATTTTCTCGAAACATATCTGTAATTTCCATCCCGTTGGAGATATTTTGAAGTCTAAGCGCTGCTTTCACACAGTTTTACACGCCGATTGTGGTGCACGTAGCGTTCAGCTGCGAAACCACGCGCAATATTTCGCAAATCGCGTTCTTTCGTCGGTTATAACGAAAAATGTCTGCAATTTCCTTCCCGTTGGTGGTATTTCTACGTTTAAGCGTTCCATTCACTCAGTTCTACACGCCGAATGTAGTAAACGTCGCTTGTAGCTTCAAAACCACGCGCAATCGTTCTCAAAATGCGATCTTTCGTCGATTTTCTCGAAACATATCTGTAATTTCCATCCCGTTGGAGATATTTTGAAGTCTAAGCGCTGCTTTCACACAGTTTTGCACGCCGTCTGTAGTGCATGTATCGTGTAGCTGCAAAACCACGCGCAATCGTTTTCAAAACGCGATCTTTCGTCGGGTTTCGCGATAAATGTCTGTAATTTCCTCACGTTGAAGGTATTTCGACGTTTAAGCGTTCCTTTCACTCAGTTCTACACGCTGAATGTGGTGCACGTCGTGTCAAGCTGCAAAACCAGGCGCAATCGTCTTCAAAATGCGATTTTCCGTTGATTTTGACGAAGAATGTCTGTAATTCCTTTCCCGTTGGAGATATTCAGCGTTTAAACGCTCCTTTCACTCAGTTTTACACGCCGAATGTGATGCACGTCGCGTCTAGCTGCAAAATTTCGCGCAATCGTTCTCAAAATGCGATCTTTCGTCGTTTTGGACGAAAAATGACTGTAATTTCCTTCACGTTGGAGGTATTTCGACATGAAAACGCTTGTTTCATTCAATTTTGCATGCCGAATGTAGTACACGTCGCGTTCAGCTGCAAAACCACGCGCAATATCTCGCAAATCGCGTTCTTTCGTCGGTTATAACGAAAAATGTCTGCAATTTCCTTCCCGTTTGAGATATTGCGACGTTTAAAAGCTCATTTAACTCCTTTTGATAAGCCAAAGTCAGTGCACGCTGTTTCCAGCGCCAAAACAATCCCCGTTATTCGCAAAACGCGATTTTTCGTCGTTTCTTGACCAAAAATGACTGAAATATCCTTCCCGTTGGTGATATGTCGACGTTTAAATACTCCTTTCACTCAGTTTTACACGTCGAATGTGGTGCACATCGTGTCAAGCTGCAAAAACACGCGCAATCGTTCTCAAAATGCGATCTTTCGTCGATTTTGACGAACAAATGACTGTAACTTCTTCCCGTTGGTGATATTCCACGTTTAAACGCTCCTTTCACTCAGTTTTACACGCCGAATGCAGTGCACGTCGCGTCTAGCTGCAGAACCACGCGCAATCGTTCTTAAAACGCGATGTTTCGTTGATTTTGACGAGAAATGACTGAAGTTTCCTTCCCGTTGGAGATATCTTTACGCTTAAGCGCTATTTTACCTGCCCATTACATGCCGAATGTAGCGCTCGCTACGTTCAGAGTCGAAACAAGCCGAGCAGGTGTTAAAACTCAATCTTTCATTGATTTTGACGAAAAATGACAGACATTTCCTTCCCGTTGATGATATTTTTACGTTTAAACGCCCTTTTACCTGCTTTTGACAATACAAATGCAGTGCACTCTGTTTCCAGCGTAAAAAAAGCCCAGTTGCTCGCTAAACGCGATCGTTCATCGTCACTTGACGAAAAATCATTGAAATATCCATCCTGTTGGAGATATTTCGAAGTTTTAACACTCTTTTAACTCCATCTGACAAGCCAAATGCATTGCACGCTGTTTCCAGCGTCAAAACAACGCCAGTTGCACGCACGACGCGATCTATCTTCGTATCTTTACGAAAAATGGATGTAATTTCCCACCTGTAGGAGATATTTCGAAGTTTTAACGCTCATTTAACTCCATCTGACAAGGCAAATGCATTGCACGCTGTTTCCAGCGTCAAAACAACGCCAGTTGCACGCACGACGCGATCTATCTTCGTATCTTCACGAAAAATGGATGTAATTTCCCACCTGTAGGAGATATTTCGAAGTTTTAACGCTCTTTTAACACCATCTGTCAAGCCAAATGGAGTGCACGCTGTTTCCAGCGTCAAAACAAGGCCAGTTGCACGCACGACGCGATCTTTCGTCGTATCTTTACTAAAAATTACTGAAATTTCCTTCCCGTTAGAGATATTTTTACGCTTAAGCGCTCTTTTACCTGCTGCTCATTACATGCCGAATGTAGCGCTCGCTAGGTTCTTAGTCGAAACAAGCCGGGCAGGTTTTATAACGCAATCATTCATTGTTTTTGACGAAAAATGACAGAAATTTCTTTCCCGTTGATGATATTTTTACGTTTAAACGCCCTTTTACCCCCTTTTGACAATACAGACGCAGTGCACTCTGTTTCCAGCGTCAAAATTGCCCAGTTGCTCGCAAAACGCGATCTTTCCTCGTTTCTTTACGAAAAATGACTGTAATTTCCCACCTGTAGGAGATATTTCGAAGTTTTAACGCTCTTTTAACTCCATCTGACAAGCCAAATGCACTGCACGCTGATTCCAGTATTAAAAGAAGACCAGTTGCACGCAAAACGCGATCTATCGTCGTACCTTTACGAAAAATGACTGTAATTTCCCACCTGTAGGAGATATTGAGAAGTTCTAACGCTCTTTTAACTCCATCTGACAAGCCAAATGCAGTGCACGCTGTTCCCAGCATCGAAACAAGACTAGTTGCACGCAAAACGCGATTTATCGTCGTATCTTTACGAAAGAAGGCTGTAATTTCTCTCCCGCTGTAGATATTTGTATGTTGAAGTGTTTCTTTCTCTCAGTTTTTGACGCCGAATGTAGTGCACGTGGCGTTTACCTGCAATACCACGCGCAATAGCTCGCAAAACGTGAATCTTTCGTCGATTTTGACGAAAAATGAATGTAATTTCCTTCCAGTTGGAGGTATATCGACATCAAAACGATCGTATTATTCAATTTTGCACGCCGAATGTAGTGCACGTCGCGTTCATCTGTAAAACCACGCGCAATATCTCGCAAAACGCACTCTTTCGTCGTTTATAAAGAAAAATGTCTGCAATTTCCTTCCCGTTGGTGATATTTCGACGTTTAAACACTCCTTTCACTCAGTTTTACACGCCGAATGTGGCGCACGTCTCGTCTATACTGCAAAACCACGCGCAATAGCTCGCAAAACGCGGTCTCTCGTCGATTTTGACGAGAAATGTCTGTAATTCCTTTTCCCGTTGGAGATATTCTGACGTTTAAGCGTTGCTTTCACTCAGTTTTACACGCCGAATGCAGTGCACGTCGTGTCAAGCTGCAAAACTACGCACAATCGTCCTCAAAACGCGATCTTTCGTCGATTTTCTCGAAAAATGTCTGTAATTTCCATCCCGTTGGAGGTATTTCGACATGAAAACGCTCGTTTCATTCAATTTTGCACGCCGAATGTAGTGCACGTAGCGTGTAGCTGCAACACCACGCGCAATATCTCGCAGAACACGATCTTTCGTCGATTTTGACGAAAAAATTTCTGTAATATCTTTTCCCGTTGGAGATATTCGGCGTTTAAACGCTCCTTTCACTCAGTTTTACACGCCGAATGCAGTGCACGTCGTGTCAAGCTGCAAAAACACGCGCAATCGCCCTCCAAACGCGGTCTTTCGTCAATTTTGACGAAAAATGTCTGTAATTTCCTTCCCGTTGGTGGTATTTTGACGTATAGACGCTCCGCTCACTCAGTTTTAAACGCCGAATGTGGTGCACGTCGCGTGTAGCTGTGAGACCACTCGCAATCGTCTACAAAATGCCATCTTTCGTTGATTTTGACGAAAAATGACTGTAATTTCTTTCCCGTTGGAGATATTCGGCGTTTACACGCACCTTTCAGTCAGTTTCACACGCCGAATGTGGTACACTTCGCGTCTAACTGCAAAAACACGCGCAATAGCTCGCAAAACGCCATCTTTCGACGATTTTAACGATAAATGTCTGTAATTTCCTACCGTTGAAGGTATTTCGACGTTTAAGCGTTCCTTTCACTCAGTTCTACACGCCGAATGTGGTGCACGTCGTGTCAAGCTGCAAAACCACGCGCAATCGTCCTCAAAACGCGATCTTTCGTCGATTTTCACGAAAAATGTCTGTAATTTCCTTGCCGTTGGAGATATTTTCAAGTCTAAGCGCTGCTTTCACACAATATTACACGCCGATTGTGGTGCACGTCGCATCTAGCTGAAAAACCAGGCGCAATCGTCTTCAAAATGCGATCTTCCGCTGATTTTGACGAAAACTGACTGTAATTTCTATCCCGCTGGAAATATTTGTACGTTTAAGCGTTTCCTTCACTCAGTTTTACACGCCGAATGCAGTGCACGTCGCGTCTAGCTGTAAAACCAGGCGCAATCGTCTTCAAAATGCTATCATCCGTTGATTTTGACGAAAAATGACTGTAATTTCTCTCCCGCTGGAGATATTTGTATGTTTAAGTGTTTTTCTCATTCAATTTTACACGCCGAACGTAGTGCACGTCGCGTCTAGCTGCAAAACCACGCGCAATCGTCTTCAAAATGCGATCTTTCGTTGATTTTGACGAAAAATGACTGTAATTCCTTTTCCGCTGGAGATATTTGTACGTGCAAGCGATCACTTCACTCAGTTTTGCACGGCGTCTGTAGTGCACGTATCGTGTAGCTGCAAAACCACGCGCAATCGTTCTCAAAACGCGATCTTTCGTCGATTTTCGCGATATATGTCTGTAATTTCCTCACGTTGAAGGTATTTCGACGTTCAAGCGTTCCTTTCGCTCAGTTCTGCACGCCGAATGTGGTGCACGTCGTGTCAAGCTGCAAAACCACGCGCAATCGTCCTCAAAACGCGATCTTTCGTCGATTTTCACGAAAAATGTCTGTAATTTCCATCCCGTTGGAGATATTTTGAAGTCTAAGAGCTGCTTACACAATTTTACACGCCGAACGTAGTGCACGTGGTGTTTACCTGCAATAACACGCGCAATAGCTCGCAAAACGCGATAATTCCTCGTTTCTTGACGAAAAATGACTGTAATATCCCACCTGTAGGAGATATTTCGAAGTTTTAATGCTCTTTTAACTCCATCTGACAAGCCAAATGCAGTGCACGCTGTTTCCAGCATCAAAACAAGACCAGTTGCACGCAAAACGCAAACTTTCGTCGTCTCTTGACGAGAAATGACTGTAATTTCCTTCCCGTTGGAGGTATTTCGACGTTTAAACGCTCCATTCACTCAGTTTTACACGCCGAATGCAGTGCACGTCGCGTCTAGCTGCAGAACCACGCGAAATCGTTCTTAAAACGCGATCTTTCGTCCATTTTGACGAAAAATGACTGGAATTTCCATCCCGTTGGAGGTATTTCGACATGGAAACGCTCGTTATATTCAATTTTGCACGCCGAATGTAGTGCACGTAGCGTGTAGCTGCAACACCACGCGCAATAGCTCGCAAAACGTGAATCCTTCGTCGATTTTGACGAAAAATGTCTGTAATTTCCTTCCCGTTGGAGGTATTTCGACGTGAAAACGCTCCTTTCACTCAGTTCTACATGCCGAATGTGATGCACGTCGCGTCTATCTGCAAAACCATGCGCAATCGTTCTTAAAACGCGATCTTTCGTCGATTTTGACGAAAAATGACTGGAATTTCCATTCCGTTGGAGATATTTTTACATCTAATCGATCCTTTCACTCAGTTTTGCACGCCGAATGTAGTGCACGTGGCGTGTAGCTGCAAAACCACGCGCAATCGTTCTCAAAACGCGATGTTTCGTCGATTTTCTCGCTAAATGTCTGTAATTTCCTTACCGTTGGAGATATTTTGAAGACTAAGCGCTGCTTCCACACAATATTACACGCCAATTATGGTGCACGTCGCGTCTAGCTGAAAAACCAGGCGCAATCGTCTTCAAAATGCGATCTTCCGTTGATTTTGACGAAAAATAACTGTAATTTCTCTCCCGCTGGAGATATTTGTATGTATAAGTGTTTCTTTCACTGAGTTTTACACGCCGAACGTAGTGCACGTGGCGTTTACCTGCAATAACACGCGCAATAGCTCGCAAAACGCAATCTTTCGTCGTATCTTTACGAAAAATGACTGCAAAGTCCTACCTGATGGTGATATTTCGAAGTTTTAACGCTCTTTTAACTCCATCTTACAAGCCAAATGCAGTGCACGCTGTTTCCAGCATGGAAACAAGACCAGTTGCACGCAAAACGCAATCTTTCGTCGTCTCTTGACGGGAAATGACTGTAATTTCCTTCCCGTTGGTTGTATTTCGACGTTTAAACGCTCCTTTGACTCAGTTTTACACGACGAATATGGTACCCGTAGCATCTAGCTGCAAAACCACGCGCAATCGTCTTCAAAATGCGATCATTCGTTGATTTTGACGAAAAATGACTGTAATTTCTCTCCCGCTGGAGATATTTTCAAGTCTAAGAGCTCCTTTCACTCAGTTTTACACGACGAATATGGTACACGTAGCGTCTAGCTGCAAAACCACGCGCAATCGTTCTCAAAATGCGATC
The DNA here is from genome assembly GCA_037178635.1 of Bombus dahlbomii. Lineage (NCBI taxonomy): Eukaryota > Metazoa > Arthropoda > Insecta > Hymenoptera > Apidae > Bombus > Bombus dahlbomii. The sequence goes on from CM074111.1 coordinate 350,806, forward strand.
TTTCGTTGATTTTGACGAAAAGTGACTGTAATATCTTATCCCGTTGGAGATATTCGGCGTTTAAACGCATCTTTCGCTCAGTTTTACACGCGGAATGCGGTGCACGTCGCGTCTAGCTGCAAAACCACGCGCAATCGTCTTCAACATGCGATCTTTCGTTGATTTTGACGAAAAACGATTGTAATTCCTTTCCCGCTGGAGATATTTGTACGTACAAGCGATTCCTTCACTCAGCCTTGCACGCCGAATCTAGTGCACGTCGCGTCTAACTGCAAAACGACGCGCAATCGTCCTCAAAACGCGATCTTTCGCCGATTTTCTCCAAAAGTGTCTGTAATTTCCTTCCCGTTGGAGATATTTTGAAGTCGAAGCGCTGCTTCCTCACAATATTACACGCGGAATGTGGTGCACGTGGCGTGTAGCTGCAAAACTACGCGGAATCGTTCTCGACATGTGATCTCTCGTCGATTTTAACGAGAAATGTCTGTAATTTCTTTGACCGTTGGAGATATTCAGCGTTTAAACGCTCCTTTCACTCAGTTTTACATGCCGAATATGGTGCACGTCGCGTCTAGCTTCGAAACCACGCGCAATCGTCTTCAAAATGCGATCTTTCATTGATTTTGACGAAAAATCCCTGTAATTTCTATCCCGTTGGAGATATTCGGCGTTTAAACGCTCCTTTCAATCAATTTTGCACGCCGAGTGTAGTGCACGTCGCGTGTAGCTGCAACACCTCGCGCAATATCTCGCAGAACACGTTCATCCGTCGATTTTGACGAAAAATGTCTATAATGTCCTTCCCGTTGGAGTTATTTCGACATCAAAACGCTCGTTTCATACAATTTTGCACGCCGAATGTAGTGCACGTCGTGTCTAGCCGCAAAGCCACGCGCAATCGTCCTCAAAACGCGATCTTTCGTCGATTTTCTCGAAAAATGTCTGTAATTTCCTTCCGTTGGAGATATTTTGAAGTCGAAGCGCTCCTTTCACTCAGTTTTACACGCCGAATGTTATGCACGTCGCGTCTAGCAGCAAAATCACGCATAATCGTCTTCAAAATGCGATCTTCCGTTTATTTTGACGAAAAATGACTGTAATTTCTTTCCCGCTGGAGATATTTGTATGTTTAAGCGTTTCATTCACTCAGTTTTAGACACCGAATGTAGTGCACGTGGCGTTTACCTGCAACACCACGCGCAATAGCTCGCAAAACGTGAATCTTTCGTCGATTTTGACGAAAAATGTCTGTAATTTCCTTCCCGTTGGAGGTATTTCGACGTGAAAACGCTCCTTTCACTCAGTTCTACATGCCGAATGTGATGCACGTCGCGTCTATCTGCAAAACCATGCGCAATCGTTCTTAAAACGCGATCTTTCGTCGATTTTGACGAAAAATGACTGGAATTTCCATTCCGTTGGAGATATTTTTACGTCTAAGCGATCCTTTCACTCAGTTTTGCACGCCGAATGTAGTGCACGTTGCGTGTAGCTGCAAAACCACGCGCAATCATTCTCAAAACGCGATCTTTCGTCGATTTTCTCGATAAATGTCTGTAATTTCCTTGCCGTTGGAGATATTTTGAAGTCTAAGCGCTGTTTTCACACAAATTTACACGCCGATCGTGGTGCACGTCGCGTCTAGCTGAAAAACCAGGCGCAATCGTCTTCAAAATGCGATCTTCCGTTGATTTTGACGAAAAATAACTGTAATTTCTCTCCCGCTGGAGATATTTGTATGTATAAGTGTTTCTTTCACTGAGTTTTACACGCCGAACGTAGTGCACGTGGTGTTTACCTGCAATAACACGCGCAATAGCTCGCAAAACGCAATCTTTCGTCGTATCTTTACGAAAAATGACTGCAAAGTCCTACCTGATGGTGATATTTCGAAGTTTTAATGCTCTTTTAACTCCATCTGACAAGCCAAATGCAGTGCACGCTGTTTCCAGCATCAAAACAAGACCAGTTGCACGCAAAACGCAATCTTTCGTTGTCTCTTGACGGGAAATGACTGTAATTTGCTTCCCGTTGGAGGTATTTCGACGTTTAAACGCTCCTTTCACTCAGTTTTACACGCCGAATCCAGTGCACGTCGCGTCTAACTGCAAAACAACGCGCAATAGAGAGCAAAACGCGACATATCGTCGATTATATAGAGAAAGGACTGTAATTTCCTTCCCGTTGGAGATATTCTGACGTTTAAGCGTTCCTTTCACTTAGTTTTACACGCCGAATGCAGTGCACGTAGTGTCAAGCTGCAAAACCACACGCAATCGTCCTCAAAACTCGATCTTTCGTCGATTTTCTCGAGAAATGTCTGTAATTTCTTTCCCGCTGTAGATATTTGTACGTTTAAGCGTTCCTGTCACTCAGTTTTACACGACGAATATGTTACACGTATCGTCTAGATGCAAAATCACGCGCAATCGTTCTTAAAACGCGATCTTTCGTCGATTTTGACGAAGAATGACTGGAATTTCCATAACGTTGGAGGTATTTCGACATCGAAACGCTCGTTTCATTCAATTTTGCACGCCGAATGTAGTGTACGTCGCGTTCAGCTGCAAAACCACGAGCAATAGCTCGCAAAACGCGTTCTTTCGTCGGTTACAACGAAAAATGTCTGCAATTTCCTTCCCGTTGGAGATATTTCGACGTTTAAACACTCCTTTCACTCAGTTTTACACGCCGAATGTGAAGCACGTCTAGCTGCAAAACCACGCGCAATCGTTCTCATAATGAGATATTTCGTCGATTTTGACGAAAAAATGACTGTAATTTCTTTCCCGTTGGAGATATTCAGCATTCAAACGCTCCTTAGACTCAGTTTTACACGCCGAATGCAGTGCACGTCGCGTCTAGCTGCAGAACCACGCGCAATCGTTCTTAAAACGCGATGTTTCGTTGATTTTGACGAAAAATGACTGAAGTTTCCTTCCCGTTGGAGATATCTTTACGTTTAAGCGCTATTTTACCTGCCCATTACATGCCGAATGTAGCGCTCGCTACGTTCAGAGTCGAAACAAGCCGAGCAGGTGTTAAAACTCAATCTTTCATTGATTTTGACGAAAAATGACAGACATTTCCTTCCCGTTGATGATATTTTTACGTTTAAACGCCCTTTTACCTCCTTTTGACAATACAAATGCAGTGCACTCTGTTTCCAGCGTAAAAAAAGCCCAGTTGCTCGCTAAACGCGATCGTTCATCGTCACTTGACGAAAAATCATTGAAATATCCATCCCGTTGGAGATATTTTGAAGCTTTAACGCTCTTTTAACTCCATCTGACAAGGCATATGCAGTGCACGCTGTTTCCAGCATCAAAACTGGACCAGTTGCACGCAAAACGCGATCTATCGTCGTATCTTTACGAAAAATGAATGTAATATCCCACCTGTAGGAGATATTTCGAAGTTTTAACGCTCTTTTAACACCATCTGTCAAGCCAAATGGAGTGCACGCTGTTTCCAGCGTCAAAACAAGGCCAGTTGCACGCACGACGCGATTTTTCGTCGTATCTTTGCGAAAAATTACTGAAATTTCCTTCGCGTTGGAGATATTTTTACGCTTAAGCGCTCTTTTACCTGCTGCTCATTACATGCCGAATGTAGCGCTCGCTAGGTTCATAGTCGAAACAAGCCGAGCCGGTTTTATAACGCAATCATTCATTGTTTTTGACGAAAAATGACAGAAATTTCTTTCCCGTTGATGATATTTTTACGTTTAAACGCCCTTTTACCTCCTTTTGACAATACAGACGCAGTGCACTCTGTTTCCAGCGTCAAAATAGCCCAGTTGCTCGCAAAACGCGATCTTTCCTCGTTTCTTTACGAAAAATGACTGTAATTTCCCACCTGTAGGCGATATTTCGAAGTTTTAACGCTCTTTTAACTCCATCTGACAAGCCGTTGCAGTGCACGCTGTTTCCAGCATCAAAACAAGACCAGTTGCACGCAAAACGCAATCCTTCGTCGTCTCTTGACGAGAAATGACTGTAATTTCCCACCTGTAGGAGATATTTCGAAGTTTTAACGCTCTTTTAACTCCATCTGACAAGCCAAATGCAGTGCACACTCTTTCCAGCATCAAAACAAGACCAGTTGCACGCAAAACGCGATCTTTCGTCGCCTCTTGACGAGAAATGACTGTAATTTCCTTCCCGTTGGAGGTATTTCGACGCTTAAACGCTCCTTTCACTCAGTTTTACATGCCGAATGTGGTGCACTTCGCGTCTAACTACACAACCACGCGCAATAGCTCGCAAAACGCCATCTTTCGTCGATTTTAACGATAAATGTCTGTAATTTCCTTCCCGTTGGTGGTATTTCTACGTTTAAGCGTTCCATTCACTCAGTTCTACACGCCGAATGTAGTAAACGTCGCTTGTAGCTTCAAGACCACGCGCAATCGTTCTTAAAACGCGATGTTTCGTTGATTTTGACGAGAAATGACTGAAGTTTCCTTCCCGTTGGAGATATCTTTACGCTTACGCGCTATTTTACCTGCCCATTACATGCCGAATGTAGCGCTCGCTACGTTCAGAGTCGAAACAAGCCGAGCAGGTGTTAAAACTCAATCTTTCATTGATTTTGACGAAAAATGACAGACATTTCCTTCCCGTTGATGATATTTTTACGTTTAAACGCCCTTTTACCTCCTTTTGACAATACAAATGCAGTGCACTCTGTTTCCAGCGTAAAAAAAGCCCAGTTGCTCGCTAAACGCGATCGTTCATCGTCACTTGACGAAAAATCATTGAAATATCCATCCCGTTGGAGATATTTTGAAGCTTTAACGCTCTTTTAACTCCATCTGACAAGGCATATGCAGTGCACGCTGTTTCCAGCATCAAAACTGGACCAGTTGCACGCAAAACGCGATCTATCGTCGTATCTTTACGGAAAATGAATGTAATTTCCCACCTGTAGGAGATATTTCGAAGTTTTAACGCTCTTTTAACACCATCTGTCAAGCCAAATGGAGTGCACGCTGTTTCCAGCGTCAAAACTGGACCACTTGCACGCAAAACGCGATCTATCGTCGTATCTTTACGAAAAATGAATGTAATTTCCCACCTGTAGGAGATATTTCGAAGTTTTAACGCTCTTTTAACTCCATCTGACAAGCCGTATGTAGTGCACGCTGTTCCCAGCATCGAAACAAGACCAGTTGCACGCAAAACGTGATCTATCGTCGTATCTTTACGAAAGAAGACTGTAATTTCTCTCCCGCTTTAGATATTTGTATGTTGAAGTGTTTCTTTCTCTCAGTTTTAGACGCCGAATGTAGTGCACGTGGCGTTTACCTGCAATACCACGCGCAATAGCTCGCAAAACGTGAATCTTTCGTCGATTTTGACGAAAAATGAATGTAATTTCTTCCCAGTTGGAGGTATATCGACATCAAAACGATCGTATCATTCAATTTTGCACGCCGAATGTAGTGCACGTCGCGTTCTGCTGCAAAACCACGCGCAATATCTCGCAAAACGCACTCTTTCGTCGTTTATAACGAAAAATGTCTGCAATTTCCTTCCCGTTGGTGATATTTCGACGTTTAAACACTCCTTTCACTCAGTTTTACACGCCGAATGTGATGCACGTCGCGTCTAGCTGCAAAACCACGCGCAATAGCTCGCAAAACGCGATCTTTCATCGATTTTGACGAAAAATGACTGTAATTTCTATCCCGCTGGAAATATTTTTACGTTTAAGCCTTCCTTTCACTCAGTTTTACACGCCGAATGCAGTGCACGTCGTGTCAAGCTGCAAAACTACGCACAATCGTCCTCAAAACGCGATCTTTCGTCGATTTTCTCGAAAAAGGTCTGTAATTTCCTTCCCGTTGGAGATATTTTGAAGTCTAAGCGCTGTTTTCACACAAATTTACACGCCGATCGTGGTGCACGTCGCGTCTAGCAGGAAAACCAGGCGCAATCTTCTTCAAAATGCGGTCTTTCGTCGATTTTAACGATAAATGTCTGTAATTTCCTTACCGTTAGGTGTATTTCGACGTTTAAACGCTATTTCATTCAACTTTGCACGCCGAGTGTAGTGCACGTCGCGTGTAGCTGCAACACTACGCGCAATATCTCGCAGAACACGATCTTCCGTCAATTTTGACGAAAAATGTCTATAATGTCCCTCCCGTTGGAGATATTTCGAAGTTTTAAAGCTCTTTTAACTCCATCAGACAAGCCAAATGCAGTGCACGCTGTTTCCAGCATCAAAACAAGACCAGTTGCACGCAAAGCGCGATCTATCGTCGTATCTTTACGAAAAATTACTGAAATTTCCTTCCCGTTGGAGATATTTTTACGCTTAAGCGCTCTTTTACCTGCCCATTACATGCCGAATGTAGCGCTCGCTAGGTTCAGAGTCGAAACAAGCCGAGCAGGTGTTATAACGCAATCATTCATTGATTTTGACGAAAAATGACAGAAATTTCTTTCCCGTTGATGATATTTTTACGTTTAAACGCCCTTTTACCTCCTTTTGACAATACAAATGCAGTGCACTCTGTTTCCAGCGTAAAAAAAGGCCAGTTGCTCGCTAAACGCGATCGTTCATCGTCACTTGACGAAAAATCATAGAAATATCCATCCTGTTGGAGATATTTCGAAGTTTTAACGCTCTTTTAACTCCATCTGACAAGCCAAATGCAGTGCACGCTGTTTCCAGTATCAAAAGAAGACCAGTTGCACGCAAAACGCGAGCTATCGTCGTATCTTTACGAAAAATGACTGTAATTTCCCACCTGTAGGAGATATTGAGAAGTTCTAACGCTCTTTTAACTCCATCTGACAAGCCAAATGCAGTGCACGCTGTTTCCAGTATCAAAAGAAGACCAGTTGCGCACAAAACGCGATCAATCGTCGTATCTTTACGAAAAATGACTGTAATTTCCCACCTGTAGGAGATATTTTGAAGTTTTAACACTCTTTTAACTCCATCTGACAAGCCAAATGCATTGCACGCTGTTTCCAGCATCAACTCAGACCAGTTGCACGCAAAACGCGATCTATCGTCGTATCTTTACGAAAAATGACTGTAATTTCCCACCTGTAGGAGATATTGAGAAGTTCTAACGCTCTTTTAACTCCATCTGACAAGCCAAATGCAGTGCACGCTGTTTCCAGTATCAAAAGAAGACCAGTTGCGCACAAAACACGATCAATCGTCGTATCTTTACGAAAAATGACTGTAATTTCCCACCTGTAGAAGATATTTCGACGTTTTAACGCTCTTTTAACTCCATCTGACAAGCCAAATGCATTGCACGCTGTTTCCAGCATCAACTCAGACCAGTTGCACGCAAAACGCGATCTATCGTCGTATCTTTACGAAAAATGACTGTAATTTCCCACCTGTAGGAGATATTGAGAAGTTCTAACGCTCTTTTAACTCCATCTGACAAGCCAAATTCATTGCACGCTGTTTCCAGCATCAACTCAGACCAGTTGCACGCAAAACGCGATCTATCGTCGTATCTTTACGAAAAATGACTGTAATTTCCCACCTGTAGGAGATATTGAGAAGTTCTAACGCTCTTTTAACCCCATCTGACAAGCCAAATGCAGTGCACGCTGTTCCCAGCATCGAAACAAGACCAGTTGCACGCAAAACGTGATCTATCGTCGTATCTTTACGAAAGAAGACTGTAATTTCTCTCCCGCTTTAGATATTTGTATGTTGAAGTGTTTCTTTCTCTCAGTTTTAGACGCCGAATGTAGTGCACGTGGCGTTTACCTGCAATACCACGCGCAATAGCTCGCAAAACGTGAATCTTTCGTCGATTTTGACGAAAAATGAATGTAATTTCTTCCCAGTTGGAGGTATATCGACATCAAAACGATCGTATCATTCAATTTTGCACGCCGAATGTAGTGCACGTCGCGTTCTGCTGCAAAACCACGCGCAATATCTCGCAAAACGCACTCTTTCGTCGTTTATAACGAAAAATGTCTGCAATTTCCTTCCCGTTGGTGATATTTCGACGTTTAAACACTCCTTTCACTCAGTTTTACACGCCGAATGTGATGCACGTCGCGTATAGCTGCAAAACCACGCGCAATAGCTCGTAAAACGCGATCTTCCATCGATTTTGACGAAAAATGACTGTAATTTCTATCCCGCTGGAAATATTTGTACGTTTAAGCCTTCCTTTCACTCAGTTTTACACGCCGAATGCAGTGCACGTCGTGTCAAGCTGCAAAACTACGCACAATCGTCCTCAAAACGCGATCTTTCGTCGATTTTCTCGAAAAATGTCTATAATTTCCTTCCCGTTGGAGATATTTTGAAGTCTAAGCGCTGTTTTCACAAAAATTTACACGCCGATCGTGGTGCACGTCGCGTCTAGCAGGAAAACCAGGTGCAATCTTCTTCAATATGCGATCTTCCGTTGATTTTGAGGAAAAATAACTGTAATTTCTTTCCCGCTGGAGATAATTGTATGTTTAAGCGTTTCTTTCACTCAGTTTTACACGCCGAATGTGGCGCACGACTCGTCTATACTGCAAAACCACGCGCAATATCTCGCAAAACGCGGTCTCTCGTCGATTTTGACGAGAAATGTCTGTAATTCCTTTTCCCGTTGGAGATATTCTGACGTTTAAGCGTTGCTTTCACTCAGGTTTACACGCCGAATGCAGTGCACGTCGTGTCAAGCTGCAAAACTACGCACAATCGTCCTCAAAACGCGATCGTTCGTCGATTTTCTCGAAAAATGTCTGTAATTTCCATCCCGTTGGAGGTATTTCGACATGAAAACGCTCGTTTCATTCAATTTTGCACGCCGAATGTAGTGCACGTAGCGTGTAGCTGCAACACCACGCGCAATATCTCGCAGAACACGATCTTTCGTCGATTTTGACGAAAAAATTTCTGTAATATCTTTTCCCGTTGGAGATATTCGGCGTTTAAACGCTCCTTTCATTCAGTTTTACACGCCGAATGTTGTGCACGTGGCGTTTACCTGCAATAACACGCGCAATAGCTCGCAAAACGCAATCTTTCGTCGTATCTTTAAGAAAAATGACTGTAATGTCCTACCTGTTGGTGATATTTCGAAGTTTTAACGCTCTTTTAACTCCATCTGACAAGCCAAATGCAGTGCATGCTGTTCCCAGCATCGAAACAAGACCAGTTGCACGCAAAACGCGATCTATCGTCGTATCTTGACGAGAAGTGACTGTAATTTCCTTCCCGTTGGAGGTGTTTCGACGTTTAAACGCTCCATTCACTCAGTTTTACACGCCGAATGCAGTGTACGTCGCGTCTAGCTGCAGAACCACGCGCAATCGTTCTTAAAACGCGATCTTTCGTCGATTTTGACGAAAAATGACTGGAATTTCCATCCCGTTGGAGGTATTTCGACATGAAAACGATCGTTTCATTCAATTTTGCACGCCGAGTGTAGTGTACGTCGCGTGTAGCTGCAACACCTCGCGCAATATCTCGCAGAACACGATCATCCGTCGATTTTGACGAAAAATGTCTATAATGTCCTTCCCGTTGGAGTTATTTCGACATCAAAACGCTCGTTTCATACAATTTTGCACGCCGAATGTAGTGCACGTCGTGTCTAGCCGCAAAGCCACGCGCAATCGTCCTCAAAACGCGATCTTTCGTCGATTTTCTCGAAAAATGTCTGTAATTTCCTTCCCGTTGGAGATATTTTGAAGTCGAAGCGCTCCTTTCACCCCGTTTTACACGCCGAATGTTATGCACGTCGCGTCTAGCAGCAAAATCACGCGTAATCGTCTTCAAAATGCGATCTTCCGTTTATTTTGACGAAAAATGACTGTAATTCCTTTCCCGCTGGAGATATTTGTATGTTTAAGCGTTTCTTTCACTCAGTTTTAGACGCCGAATGTAGTGCACGTGGCGTTTACCTGCAATACCACGCGCAATAGCTCGCAAAACGTGAATCTTTCGTCGATTTTGACGAAAAATGTCTGTAATTTCCTTCCCGTTGGAGGTATTTCGACGTGAAAACGTTCCTTTCACTCAGTTCTACATGCCGAATGTGATGCACGTCGCGTCTATCTGCAAAACCATGCGCAATCGTTCTTAAAACGCGATCTTTAGTCGATTTTGACGAAAAATGACTGGAATTTTCTTACCGTTGGAGATATTTTGAAGACTAAGCGCTGCTTCCACACAATATTACACGCCGATTGTGGTGCACGTCGCGTCTATACTGCAAAACCACGCGCAATAGAAAGCAAAACGCGATATATAGTCGATTATATAGAAAAAGGACTGTAATTTCCTTCCCGTTGGAGATATTCTGACGTTTAAGCGTTCCTTTCACTTAGTTTTACACGCCGAATGCAGTGCACGTCGTGTCAAGCTGCAAAACCACGCGCAATCGTCCTCGAAACTCGACCTTTCGTCCATTTTATCGAAAAATGTCTGTAATTTCTTTCCCGCTGGAGATATTTGTACGTTTAAGCGTTCCTGTCACTCAATTTTACACGACGAATATGGTACACGTTGCGTCTAGATGCAAAACCACGCGTAATTGTTCTCAAAATGCGATCTTTCGTCGATTTTGACGAAAAATTTCTATAATGTCCTTCCCATTGGAGTTATTTCGACATCGAAACGCTCGTTTCATTCAATTTTGCACGCCGAATGTAGTGTACGTCGCGTTCAGCTGCAAAACCACGAGCAATAGCTCGCAAAACGCGTTCTTTCGTCGGTTACAACGAAAAATGTCTGCAATTTCCTTCCCGTTGGAGATATCTTTACGCTTAAGCGCTATTTTACCTGCCCATTACATGCCGAATGTAGCGCTCGCTACGTTCAGAGTCGAAACAAGCCGAGCAGGTGTTAAAACTCAATCTTTCATTGATTTTGACGAAAAATGACAGACATTTCCTTCCCGTTGATGATATTTTTACGTTTAAACGCCCTTTTACCTCCTTTTGACAATACAAATGCAGTGCACTCTGTTTCCAGCGTAAAAAAAGCCCAGTTGCTCGCTAAACGCGATCGTTCATCGTCACTTGACGAAAAATCATTGAAATATCCATCCCGTTGGAGATATTTTGAAGTTTTAACGCTCTTTTAACTCCATCTGACAAGGCATATGCAGTGCACGCTGTTTCCAGCATCAAAACTGGACCAGTTGCACGCAAAACGCGATCTATCGTTGTATCTTTACGAAAAATGAATGTAATTTCCCACCTGTAGGAGATATTTCGAAGTTTTAACGCTCTTTTAACACCATCTGTCAAGCCAAATGGAGTGCACGCTGTTTCCAGCGTCAAAACTGGACCACTTGCACGCAAAACGCGATCTATCGTCGTATCTTTACGAAAAATGAATGTAATTTCCCACCTGTTGGTGATATTTCGAAGTTTTAACGCTCTTTTAACTCCATCTGACAAGCCAAATGCAGTGCATGCTGTTCCCAGCATCGAAACAAGACCAGTTGCACGCAAAACGCGATCTATCGTCGTATCTTGACGAGAAATGACTGTAATTTCCTTTCCGTTTGAGGTGTTTCGACGTTTAAACGCTCCATTCACTCAGTTTTACACGCCGAATGCAGTGTACGTCGCGTCTAGCTGCAGAACCACGCGCAATCGTTCTTAAAACGCGATCTTTCGTCGATTTTAACGAAAAATGACTGGAATTTCCATCCCGTTGGAGGTATTTCGACATGAAAACGATCGTTTCATTCAATTTTGCACGCCGAATGTAGTGCATGTAGCGTGTAGCTGCAACACCACGCGCAATATCTCGCAGAACACGATCTTTCGTCGATTTTGACGAAAAAATTTCTGTAATATCTTTTCCTGTTGGAGATATTCGGCGTTTAAACGCTCCTTTCACTCAGTTTTACACGCCGAATGCAGTGCACGTCGCGTATGGCCGCAAAACCACGCGCAATCATCTTCAAGATGCGATCTTTTGTTGATTTTGACGAAAAATGACTGTAATTCCTTTCCCGCTGGAGATATTTGTACGTTCAAGCGATCCGTTCACTCAGTTTTACACGCCGAATGTGGTGCACCTCGCGTCTATACTGCAAAACCACGCGTAATAGCTCGCAAAACGCGCTCTTTCGTCGATTTTGACGAACAAATTACTGTAATTTCTTCCCGCTGATGATATTCCACGTTTAAACGCACCTTTCACTCAGTTTTACACGCCGAATGCAGTGCACGTCGTGTCAAGCTGCAAAAACACGCGCAATCGTCCTCAAAACGCGGTCTTTCGTCAATTTTGACGAAAAATGTCTGTAATTTCCTTCCTGTTGGTGGTATTTTGACGTATAGACGCTCCGCTCACTCAGTTTTAAACGCCGAATGTGGTGCACGTCGCGTCTAGCTGTGAAACCACTCGCAATCGTCTACAAAATGCCATCTTTCGTTGATTTTGACGAAAAATGACTGTAATTTCTTTCCCGTTGGAGATATTCGGCGTTTACACGCACCTTTCAGTCAGTTTCACACGCCGAATGTGGTACACTTCGCGTCTAACTGCAAAACCACGCGCAATAGCTCGCAAAACGCCATCTTTCGACGATTTTAACGATAAATGTCTGTAATTTCCTACCGTTGAAGGTATTTCGACGTTCAAGCGTTCCTTTCACTCAGTTCTACACGCCGAATGTAGTAAACGTCGCTTGTAGCTTCAAAACCACGCGCAATCGTTCTCAAAATGCGATCTTTCGTCGATTTTGACGAACAAATGACTGTAACTTCTTCCCGTTCGTGATAATCCACGTTTAAACGCTCCTTTCACTCAGTTCTACACGCCGAATGCAGTGCACGTCGCGTCTAGCTGCAGAACCACGCGCAATCGTTCTTAAAACGCGATGTTTCGTTGATTTTGACGAAAAATGACTGAAGTTTCCTTCCCGTTGGAGATATCTTTACGTTTAAGCGCTATTTTACCTGCCCATTACATGCCGAATGTAGCGCTCGCTACGTTCAGAGTCGAAACAAGCCGAGCAGGTGTTAAAACTCAATCTTTCATTGATTTTGACGAAAAATGACAGACATTTCCTTCCCGTTGATGATATTTTTACGTTTAAACGCCCTTTTACCTCCTTTTGACAATACAAATGCAGTGCACTCTGTTTCCAGCGTAAAAAAAGGCCAGTTGCTCGCTAAACGCGATCGTTCATCGTCACTTGACGAAAAATCATTGAAATATCCATCCTGTTGGAGATATTTCGAAGTTTTAACGCTCTTTTAACTCCATCTGACAAGCCAAATGCAGTGCACGCTGTTTCCAGTATCAAAAGAAGACCAGTTGCACGCAAAACGCGAGCTATCGTCGTATCTTTACGAAAAATGACTGTAATTTCCCACCTGTAGGAGATATTGAGAAGTTCTAACGCTCTTTTAACTCCATCTGACAAGCCAAATGCAGTGCACGCTGTTTCCAGTATCAAAAGAAGACCAGTTGCGCACATAACGCGATCAATCGTCGTATCTTTACGAAAAATGACTGTAATTTCCCACCTGTAGGAGATATTTTGAAGTTTTAACACTCTTTTAACTCCATCTGACAAGCCAAATGCATTGCACGCTGTTTCCAGCATCAACTCAAGACCAGTTGCACGCAAAGCGCGATCTATCGTCGTATCTTTACGAAAAATGACTGTAATTTCCCACCTATAGGAGATATTTCGAAGTTTTAACGCTCTTTTTACTCCACCTGACAAGCCAAATGCATTGCACGCTGTTTCCAGCATCAACTCAGACCAGTTGCACGCAAAACGCGATCTATCGTCGTATCTTTACGAAAAATGACTGTAATTTCCCACCTTTTGGAGATATTGAGAAGTTCTAACGCTCTTTTAACTCCATCTGACAAGCCAAATGCAGTGCACGCTGTTCCCAGCATCGAAACAAGACCAGTTGCACGCAAAACGCGATCTATCGTCGTATCCTTACGAAAGAAGACTGTAATTTCTCTCCCGCTTTAGATATTTGTATGTTGAAGTGTTTCTTTCTCTCAGCTTTAGACGCCGAATGTAGTGCACATGGCGTTTACCTGCAATACCACGCGCAATAGCTCGCAAAACGTGAATCTTTCGTCGATTTTGACGAAAAATGAATGTAATTTCCTTCCAGTTGGAGGTATATCGACATCAAAACGATCGTATCATTCAATTTTGCACGCCGAATGTAGTGCACTTCGCGTTCAGCTGCAAAACCACGCGCAATATCTCGCAAAACGCACTCTTTCGTCGTTTATAACGAAAAATGTCTGCAATTTCCTTCCCGTTGGTGATATTTCGACGTTTAAACACTCCTTTCACTCAGTTTTACACGCAGAATGTGATGCACGTCGCGTCTAGCTGCAAAACCACGCGCAATAGCTCGCAAAACGCGATCTTTCATCGATTTTGACGAAAAATGACTGTAATTTCTATCCCGCTGGAAATATTTGTACGTTTAAGCCTTCCTTTCACTCAGTTTTACACTCCGAATGCAGTGCACGTCGTGTCCAGCTGCAAAACTACGCACAATCGTCCTCAAAACGCGATCTTTCGTCGATTTTCTCGAAAAATGTCTATAATTTCCTTCCCGTTGGAGATATTTTGAAGTCTAAGCGCTGTTTTCACACAAATTTACACGCCGATCGTGGTGCACGTCGCGTCTAGCAGGAAAACCAGGTGCAATCTTCTTCAATATGCGATCTTCCGTTGATTTTGAGGAAAAATAACTGTAATTTCTTTCCCGCTGGAGCTATTTGTATGTTTAAGCGTTTCTTTCACTCAGTTTTACACGCCGAATGTGGCGCACGTCTCGTCTATACTGCAAAACCACGCGCAATATCTCGCAAAACGCGGTCACTCGTCGATTTTGACGAGAAATGTCTGTAATTCCGTTTCCCGTTGGAGATATTCTGACGTTTAAGCGTTGCTTTCACTCAGTTTTACACGCCGAATGCAGTGCACGTCGTGTCAAGCTGCAAAACTACGCACAATCGTCCTCAAAACGCGATTGTTCGTCGATTTTCTCGAAAAATGTCTGTAATTTCCATCCCGTTGGAGGTATTTCGACATGAAAACGCTCGTTTCATTCAATTTTGCACGCCGAATGTAGTGCACGTAGCGTGTAGCTGCAACACCACGCGCAATATCTCGCAGAACACGATCTTTCGTCGATTTTGACGAAAAAATTTCTGTAATATCTTTTCCCGTTGGAGATATTCGGCGTTTAAACGCTCCTTTCACTCAGTTTTACACGCCGAATGTTGTGCACGTGGCGTTTACCTGCAATAACACGCGCAATAGCTCGCAAAACGCAATCTTTCGTCGTATCTTTAAGAAAAATGACTGTAATGTCCTACCTGTTGGTGATATTTCGAAGTTTTAACGCTCTTTTAACTCCATCTGACAAGCCAAATGCAGTGCATGCTGTTCCCAGCATCGAAACAAGACCAGTTGCACGCAAAACGCGATCTATCGTCGTATCTTGACGAGAAATGACTGTAATTTCCTTCCCGTTGGAGGTGTTTCGACGTTTAAACGCTCCATTCACTCAGTTTTACACGCCGAATGCAGTGTACGTCGCGTCTAGCTGCAGAACCACGCGCAATCGTTCTTATAACGCGATCTTTCGTCGATTTTGACGAAAAATGACTGGAATTTCCATCCCGTTGGAGGTATTTCGACATGAAAACGCTCGTTTCATTCAATTTTGCACGCCGAATGTAGTGCACGTAGCGTGTAGCTGCAACACCACGCGCAATATCTCGCAGAACACGATCTTTCGTCGATTTTGACGAAAAAATTTCTGTAATATCTTTTCCCGTTGGAGATATTCGGCGTTTAAACGCTCCTTTCACTCAGTTTTACACGCCGAATGCAGTGCACGTCGCGTCTAGCGGAAAAACCAGGCGCAATCGTCTTCAAAATGCGATCTTTCGTTGATTTTGAC
This sequence comes from Bombus dahlbomii, assembly GCA_037178635.1. Taxonomy (NCBI): domain Eukaryota; kingdom Metazoa; phylum Arthropoda; class Insecta; order Hymenoptera; family Apidae; genus Bombus; species Bombus dahlbomii. Next base: position 366,726 of record CM074111.1, read on the forward strand.
GAAAAATGACAGTAATTTCTTTCCCGCTGGAGATATTTGTATGTTTAAGCGTTTCTTTCTCTCAGTTTTAGACGCCGAATGTAGTGCACGTGGCGTTTACCTGCAATACCACGCGCAATAGCTCGCAAAACGTGAATCTTTCGTCGATTTTGACGAAAAATGAATGTAATTTCCTTCCAGTTGGAGGTATATCGACATCAAAACGATCGTATCATTCAATTTTGCACGCCAAATGTAGTGCACGTCGCGTTCAGCTGCAAAACCACGCGCAATATCTCGCAAATCGCGTTCTTTCGTCGGTTATAACGAAAAATGTCTGCAATTTCCTTCCCGTTTGAGATATTTCGACGTTTAAAAGCTCATTTAACTCCTTTTGATAAGCCAAAGTCAGTGCACACTGTTTCCAGCGCCAACACAATCCCCGTTATTCGCAAAACGCGATTTTTCGTCGTTTCTTGACCAAAAATGACTGAGATATCCTTCCCGTTGGTGATATTTCGACGTTTAAATACTCCTTTCACTCAGTTTTACACGACGAATGTGGTGCACGTCGCGTCTAGCGGAAAAACCAGGCGCAATCGTCTTCAAAATGCGATCTTTCGTTGCTTTTGACGAAAAATGACAGTAATTTCTTTCCCGCTGGAGATATTTGTATGTTTAAGCGTTCCTTTCACTCAGTTTTACACGCCGAATGCAGTGCACGTCGCGTATGGCCGCAAAACCACGCGCAATCATCTTCAAGATGCGATCTTTTGTTGATTTTGACGAAAAATGACTGTAATTCCTTTCCCGCTGGAGATATTTGTACGTTCAAGCGATCCGTTCACTCAGTTTTACACGCCGAATGTGGTGCACCTCGCGTCTATACTGCAAAACCACGCGTAATAGCTCGCAAAACGCGCTCTTTCGTCGATTTTGACGAACAAATGACTGTAATTTCTTCCCGCTGTTGATATTCCACGTTTAAACGCACCTTTCACTCAGTTTTACACGCCGAATGCAGTGCACGTCGTGTCAAGCTGCAAAAACACGCGCAATCGTCCTCAAAACGCGGTCTTTCGTCAATTTTGACGAAAAATGTCTGTAATTTCCTTCCTGTTGGTGGTATTTTGACGTATAGACGCTCCGCTCACTCAGTTTTAAACGCCGAATGTGGTGCACGTCGCGTCTAGCTGTGAAACCACTCGCAATCGTCTACAAAATGCCATCTTTCGTTGATTTTGACGAAAAATGACTGTAATTTCCTTCCCGTTGGAGATATTCGGCGTTTACACGCACCTTTCAGTCAGTTTCACAAGCCGAATGTGGTACACTTCGCGTCTAACTGCAAAACCACGCGCAATAGCTCGCAAAACGCCATCTTTCGACGATTTTAACGATAAACGTCTGTAATTTCCTACCGTTGAAGGTATTTCGACGTTTAAGCGTTCCTTTCACTCAGTTCTACACGCCGAATGTGGTGCACGTCGTGTTAAGCTGCAAAACCACGCGCAATCGTCTACAAAATGCCATCTTTCGTTGATTTTGACGAGAAATGACTGGAATTTCCTTCCCGTTGGAGATATTTTCAAGTCTAAGCGCTGCTTTCACACAATATTACACGCCGATTGTGGTGCTCGTCGCATTTAGCAGAAAAACCAGGCGCAATCGTCTTCAAAATGCGATCTTCCGCTGATTTTGACGAAAACTGACTGTGATTTCTATCCCGCAGGAAATATTTGTACGTTTAAGCGTTTCTTGCACTCAGTTTTACACGCCGAATGCAGTGCACGTCGCGTCTAGCTGCAAAACCACGCGCAATCGTCCTCAGAACGCGATCTTTCGTCGATTTTCACGAAAAATATCTGTAATTTCCTTCCCGTTGGAGATATTTTGAAGTCTAAGCGCTGCTTTCACACAATTTTACACGCCGAATGCAGTGCACGTCGCGTCTAGCTGTAAAACCAGGCGCAATCGTCTTCAAAATGCTATCATCCGTTGATTTTGACGAAAAATGACTGTAATTTCTCTCCCGCTGGAGATATTTGTATGTTTAAGTGTTTTTCTCATTCATTTTTACACGCCGAACGTAGTGCACGTCGCGTCTAGCTGCAAAACCACGCGCAGTCCTTCTCAAAACGCGATCTTTCGTCGATTTTCGCGAAAAATATCTGTAATTTCCTTCCCGTTGGAGATATTTTGAAGTCTAAGCGCTGCTTTCACACAATTTTACACGCCGATTGTGGTGCACATCGCGTCTAGCTGAAAAACGAGGCGCAATCGTCTTCAAAATGCGATCTTCCGTTGATTTTGTCGAAAAATGTCTGCAATTTCCTTCCCGTTGGAGATATTTCGACGTTTAAAAGCTCATTTAACTCCTTTTGATAAGCCAAAGTTAGTGCACGCTGTTTCCAGCGCCAAAACAATCCCCGTTTCTCGCAAAACGCGATCTTTCGTCGTTTCTTGACCAATAATGACTGAAATATCCTTCCCGTTGGTGATACTTCGACGTTTAAACACTCCTTTCACTCAGTTTTACACGCCGAATGTGGTACACGTCGCGTCTAACTGCAAAACCACGCGCAATAGCTCGCAAAATGCGATCTTTCGTCGGTTTTGACGAACAAATGACTGTAATTTCTTCCCGTTGATGATATTCCACGTTTAAACGCTCCTTTCACTCAGTTTTACACGTCGAATGCAGTGCACGTCGTGCCTAGCCGCAAAGCCACGCGCAATCGTCCTCAAAACGCCATCTTTCGTCGATTTTGACGAACAAATGTCTGTAATTTCTTCCCGTTAGTGATATTCCTCGTTTAAACGCTCCGTTCACTCGGTTTTACACGCCGAATGCAGTGCACGTCGCGTTCAGCTGCACAACCACGCGCAATCGTCTTCAAAATGCGATCTTTCGTCGATTTTCTCGAAAAATGTCTATAATTTCCATCCCGTTGGAGATATTTTGAAGTCTAAGCGCTGCTTTCACACAGTTTTACACGCCGATTGTGGTGCACGTAGCGTGTAGCTGCAAAACCATGTGCAATCGTCTTCAAAATGCGATCTTTCATCGATTTTGACGAAAAATAACTGTAATTCCTTTCCCGCTGGAGATATTTGTACGTTTAAGCCTTCCTTTCACTCAGTTTTACACGCCGAATGCAGTGCACGTCGTGTCCAGCTGCAAAACTACGCACAATCGTCCTCAAAACGCGATCTTTCGTCGATTTTCTCGAAAAATGTCTATAATTTCCTTCCCGTTGGAGATATTTTGAAGTCTAAGCGCTGTTTTCACACAAATTTACACGCCGATCGTGGTGCACGTCGCGTCTAGCAGGAAAACCAGGTGCAATCTTCTTCAATATGCGATCTTCCGTTGATTTTGAGGAAAAATAACTGTAATTTCTTTCCCGCTGGAGATATTTGTATGTTTAAGCGTTTCTTTCACTCAGTTTTACACGCCGAATGTGGCGCACGTCTCGTCTATACTGCAAAACCACGCGCAATATCTCGCAAAACGCGGTCTCTCGTCGATTTTGACGAGAAATGTCTGTAATTCCTTTTCCCGTTGGAGATATTCTGACGTTTAAGCGTTGCTTTCACTCAGTTTTACACGCCGAATGCAGTGCACGTCGTGTCAAGCTGCAAAACTACGCACAATCGTCCTCAAAACGCGATTGTTCGTCGATTTTCTCGAAAAATGTCTGTAATTTCCATCGCGTTGGAGGTATTTCGACATGAAAACGCTCGTTTCATTCAATTTTGCACGCCGAATGTAGTGCACGTAGCGTGTAGCTGCAACACCACGCGCAATATCTCGCAGAACACGATCTTTCGTCGATTTTGACGAAAAAATTTCTGTAATATCTTTTCCCGTTGGAGATATTCGGCGTTTAAACGCTCCTTTCACTCAGTTTTACACGCCGAATGTTGTGCACGTGGCGTTTACCTGCAATAACACGCGCAATAGCTCGCAAAACGCAATCTTTCGTCGTATCTTTAAGAAAAATGACTGTAATGTCCTACCTGTTGGTGATATTTCGAAGTTTTAACGCTCTTTTAACTCCATCTGACAAGCCAAATGCAGTGCATGCTGTTCCCAGCATCGAAACAAGACCAGTTGCACGCAAAACGCGATCTATCGTCGTATCTTAACGAGAAATGACTGTAATTTCCTTCCCGTTGGAGGTGTTTCGACGTTTAAACGCTCCATTCACTCAGTTTTACACGCCGAATGCAGTGTACGTCGCGTCTAGCTGCAGAACCACGCGCAATCGTTCTTAAAACGCGATCTTTCGTCGATTTTGACGAAAAATGACTGGAATTTCCATCCCGTTGGAGGTATTTCGACATGAAAACGCTCGTTTCATTCAATTTTGCACGCCGAATGTAGTGCACGTAGCGTGTAGCTGCAACACCACGCGCAATATCTCGCAGAACACGATCTTTCGTCGATTTTGACGAAAAAATTTCTGTAATATCTTTTCCCGTTGGAGATATTCGGCGTTTAAACGCTCCTTTCACTCAGTTTTACACGCCGAATGCAGTGCACGTCGCGTCTAGCGGAAAAACCAGGCGCAATCGTCTTCAAAATGCGATCTTTCGTTGATTTTGACGAAAAATGACAGTAATTTCTTTCCCGCTGGAGATATTTGTATGTTTAAGCGTTTCTTTCTCTCAGTTTTAGACGCCGAATGTAGTGCACGTGGCGTTTACCTGCAATACCACGCGCAATAGCTCGCAAAACGCGATCTTTCGTCGATTTTCTCGAAAAATGTCTATAATTTCCTTCCCGTTGGAGATATTTTGAAGTCGAAGCGCTGTTTTCACACAAGTTTACACGCCGATCGTGGTGCACGTCGCGTCTAGCAGGAAAACCAGGTGCAATCTTCTTCAATATGCGATCTTCCGTTGATTTTGAGGAAAAATAACTGTAATTTCTTTCCCGCTGGAGATATTTGTATGTTTAAGCGTTTCTTTCACTCAGTTTTACACGCCGAATGTGGCGCACGTCTCGTCTATACTGCAACACCACGCGCAATATCTCGCAGAACACGATCTTTCGTCGATTTTGACGAAAAAATTTCTGTAATATCTTTTCCCGTTGGAGATATTCGGCGTTTAAACGCTCCTTTCACTCAGTTTTACACGCCGAATGTTGTGCACGTGGCGTTTACCTGCAATAACACGCGCAATAGCTCGCAAAACGCAATCTTTCGTCGTATCTTTAAGAAAAATGACTGTAATGTCCTACCTGTTGGTGATATTTCGAAGTTTTAACGCTCTTTTAACTCCATCTGACAAGCCAAATGCAGTGCATGCTGTTCCCAGCATCGAAACAAGACCAGTTGCACGCAAAACGCGATCTATCGTCGTATCTTAACGAGAAATGACTGTAATTTCCTTCCCGTTGGAGGTGTTTCGACGTTTAAACGCTCCATTCACTCAGTTTTACACGCCGAATGCAGTGTACGTCGCGTCTAGCTGCAGAACCACGCGCAATCGTTCTTAAAACGCGATCTTTCGTCGATTTTGACGAAAAATGACTGGAATTTCCATCCCGTTGGAGGTATTTCGACATGAAAACGCTCGTTTCATTCAATTTTGCACGCCGAATGTAGTGCACGTAGCGTGTAGCTGCAACACCACGCGCAATATCTCGCAGAACACGATCTTTCGTCGATTTTGACGAAAAAATTTCTGTAATATCTTTTCCCGTTGGAGATATTCGGCGTTTAAACGCTCCTTTCACTCAGTTTTACACGCCGAATGCAGTGCACGTCGCGTCTAGCGGAAAAACCAGGCGCAATCGTCTTCAAAATGCGATCTTTCGTTGATTTTGACGAAAAATGACAGTAATTTCTTTCCCGCTGGAGATATTTGTATGTTTAAGCGTTTCTTTCTCTCAGTTTTAGACGCCGAATGTAGTGCACGTGGCGTTTACCTGCAATACCACGCGCAATAGCTCGCAAAACGTGAATCTTTCGTCGATTTTGACGAAAAATGAATGTAATTTCCTTCCAGTTGGAGGTATATCGACATCAAAACGATCGTATCATTCAATTTTGCACGCCAAATGTAGTGCACGTCGCGTTCAGCTGCAAAACCACGCGCAATATCTCGCAAATCGCGTTCTTTCGTCGGTTATAACGAAAAATGTCTGCAATTTCCTTCCCGTTTGAGATATTTCGACGTTTAAAAGCTCATTTAACTCCTTTTGATAAGCCAAAGTCAGTGCACACTGTTTCCAGCGCCAACACAATCCCCGTTATTCGCAAAACGCGATTTTTCGTCGTTTCTTGACCAAAAATGACTGAAATATCCTTCCCGTTGGTGATATTTCGACGTTTAAATACTCCCTTCACTCAGTTTTACACGACGAATGTGGTGCACGTCGCGTCTAGCGGAAAAACCAGGCGCAATCGTCTTCAAAATGCGATCTTTCGTTGCTTTTGACGAAAAATGACAGTAATTTCTTTCCCGCTGGAGATATTCGTATGTTTAAGAGTTCCTTTCACTCAGTTTTACACGCCGAATGCAGTGCACGTCGCGTATGGCCGCAAAACCACGCGCAATCATCTTCAAGATGCGATCTTTTGTTGATTTTGACGAAAAATGACTGTAATTCCTTTCCCGCTGGAGATATTTGTACGTTCAAGCGATCCGTTCACTCAGTTTTACACGCCGAATGTGGTGCACCTCGCGTCTATACTGCAAAACCACGCGTAATAGCTCGCAAAACGCGCTCTTTCGTCGATTTTGACGAACAAATGACTGTAATTTCTTCCCGCTGATGATATTCCACGTTTAAACGCACCTTTCACTCAGTTTTACACGCCGAATGCAGTGCACGTCGTGTCAAGCTGCAAAAACACGCGCAATCGTCCTCAAAACGCGGTCTTTCGTCAATTTTGACGAAAAATGTCTGTAATTTCCTTCCTGTTGGTGGTATTTTGACGTATATACGCTCCGCTCACTCAATTTTAAACGCCGAATGTGGTGCACGTCGCGTCTAGCTGTGAAACCACTCGCAATCGTCTACAAAATGCCATCTTTCGTTGATTTTGACGAAAAATGACTGTAATTTCCTTCCCGTTGGAGATATTCGGCGTTTACACGCACCTTTCAGTCAGTTTCACAGGCCGAATGTGGTACACTTCGCGTCTAACTGCAAAACCACGCGCAATAGCTCGCAAAACGCCATCTTTCGACGATTTTAACGATAAACGTCTGTAATTTCCTACCGTTGAAGGTATTTCGACGTTTAAGCGTTCCTTTCACTCAGTTCTACACGCCGAATGTGGTGCACGTCGTGTTAAGCTGCAAAACCACGCGCAATCGTCTACAAAATGCCATCTTTCGTTGATTTTGACGAGAAATGACGAATTTCCTTCCCGTTGGAGATATTTTCAAGTCTAAGCGCTGCTTTCACACAATATTACACGCCGATTGTGGTGCACGTCGCATTTAGCTGAAAAACCAGGCGCAATCGTCTTCAAAATGCGATCTTCCGCTGATTTTGACGAAAACTGACTGTAGTTTCTATCCTGCAGGAAATATTTGTACGTTTAAGCGTTTCTTTCTCTCAGTTTTACACGCCGAATGCAGTGCACGTCGCGTCTAGCTGTAAAACCAGGCGCAATCGTCTTCAAAATGCTATCATCCGTTGATTTTGACGAAAAATGACTGTAATTTCTCTCCCGCTGGAGATATTTGTATGTTTAAGTGTTTTTCTCATTCATTTTTACACGCCGAACGTAGTGCACGTCGCGTCTAGCTGCAAAACCACGCGCAATCGTTCTCAAAACTCGATCTTTCGTCGATTTTCTCGAAAAATGACTGTAATTTCCTAACCGTTCGATGTATTTCGACGTTCAAGCGTTCTTTTCACTCAGTTCTGCACGCCGAATGTAGTGCACGTATCGTGTAGCTGCAAAACCACGCGCAGTCCTTCTCAAAACGCGATCTTTCGTCGATTTTCGCGAAAAATATCTGTAATTTCCTTCCCGTTGGAGATATTTTGAAGTCTAAGCGCTGCTTTCACACAATTTTACACGCCGATTGTGGTGCACATCGCGTCTAGCTGAAAAACCAGGCGCAATCGTCTTCAAAATGCGATCTTCCGTTGATTTTGTCGAAAAATGTCTGCAATTTCCTTCCCGTTGGAGATATTTCGACGTTTAAAAGCTCATTTAACTCCTTTTGATAAGCCAAAGTTAGTGCACGCTGTTTCCAGCGCCAAAACAATCCCCGTTTCTCGCAAAACGCGATCTTTCGTCGTTTCTTGACCAAAAATGACTGAAATATCCTTCCCGTTGGTGATACTTCGACGTTTAAACACTCCTTTCACTCAGTTTTACACGCCGAATGTGGTACACGTCGCGTCTAACTGCACAACCACGCGCAATAGCTCGCAAAATGCGATCTTTCGTCGGTTTTGACGAACAAATGACTGTAATTTCTTCCCGTTGATGATATTCCACGTTTAAACGCTCCTTTCACTCAGTTTTACACGTCGAATGCAGTGCACGTCGTGCCTAGCCGCAAAGCCACGCGCAATCGTCCTCAAAACGCCATCTTTCGTCGATTTTGACGAACAAATGTCTGTAATTTCTTCCCGTTAGTGATATTCCTCGTTTAAACGCTCCGTTCACTCGGTTTTACACGCCGAATGCAGTGCACGTCGCGTTCAGCTGCACAACCACGCGCAATCGTCTTCAAAATGCGATCTTTCGTCGATTTTCTCGAAAAATGTCTATAATTTCCATCCCGTTGGAGATATTTTGAAGTCTAAGCGCTGCTTTCACACAGTTTTACACGCCGATTGTGGTGCACGTAGCGTGTAGCTGCAAAACCATGTGCAATCGTCTTCAAAATGCGATCTTTCGTTGATTTTGACGAAAAATGACTGTAATTCCTTTCCCGCTGGAGATATTTGTACGTACAAGCGATCCCTTCACTCAGTTTTGCACGCCGTATGTAGTGCACGTATCGTGCAGCTGCAAAACCACGCGCAATCGTTCTCAAAATGCGATCTTTCGTCGTTTTGGACGAAAAATGACTGTAATTTCCTTCACGTTAGAGATATTTCGACATGAAAACGCTCGTTTCATTCACTTTTGCACGCCGAATGTAGTGCACGTAGCGTGTAGCTGCAACACCACGCGCAATATCTTGCAGAACACGATCTTTCGTCGATTTTGACGAAAAAATGACAGTAATATCTTTTCCCGTTGGAGATATTCGGCGTTCAAACGCTCCTTTCACTCAGTTTTACACGCCCAATATGGTGCACGTCGCGTTCAGCTGCACAACCACGCGCAATCGTCTTCATAATGCGATCTTTCGTCGATTTTCTCGAAAAATGTCTATAATTTCCATCCCGTTGGAGATATTTTGAAGTCTAAGCGCTGCTTTCACACAGTTTTACACGCCGAATGCAGTGCACGTCGCGTATGGCCGCAAAACCACGCGCAATCATCTTCAAGATGCGATCTTTTGTTGATTTTGACGAAAAATGACTGTAATTCCTTTCCCGCTGGAGATATTTGTACGTTCAAGCGATCCGTTCACTCAGTTTTACACGCCGAATGTGGTGCACCTCGCGTCTATACTGCAAAACCACGCGTAATAGCTCGCAAAACGCGCTCTTTCGTCGATTTTGACGAACAAATGACTGTAATTTCTTCCCGCTGATGATATTCCACGTTTAAACGCACCTTTCACTCAGTTTTACACGCCGAATGCAGTGCACGTCGTGTCAAGCTGCAAAAACACGCGCAATCGTCCTCAAAACGCGGTCTTTCGTCAATTTTTACGAAAAATGTCTGTAATTTCCTTCCTGTTGGTGGTATTTTGACGTATAGACGCTCCGCTCACTCAGTTTTAAACGCCGAATGTGGTGCACGTCGCGTCTAGCTGTGAAACCACTCGCAATCGTCTACAAAATGCCATCTTTCGTTGATTTTGACGAAAAATGACTGTAATTTCCTTCCCGTTGGAGATATTCGGCGTTTACACGCACCTTTCAGTCAGTTTCACAAGCCGAATGTGGTACACTTCGCGTCTAACTGCAAAACCACGCGCAATAGCTCGCAAAACGCCATCTTTCGACGATTTTAACGATAAACGTCTGTAATTTCCTACCGTTGAAGGTATTTCGACGTTTAAGCGTTCCTTTCACTCAGTTCTACACGCCGAATGTGGTGCACGTCGTGTTAAGCTGCAAAACCACGCGCAATCGTCTACAAAATGCCATCTTTCGTTGATTTTGACGAGAAATGACTGGAATTTCCTTCCCGTTGGAGATATTTTCAAGTCTAAGCGCTGCTTTCACACAATATTACACGCCGATTGTTGTGCTCGTCGCATTTAGCAGAAAAACCAGGCGCAATCGTCTTCAAAATGCGATCTTCCGCTGATTTTGACGAAAACTGACTGTAATTTCTATCCCGCAGGAAATATTTGTACGTTTAAGCGTTTCTTGCACTCAGTTTTACACGCCGAATGCAGTGCACGTCGCGTCTAGCTGTAAAACCAGGCGCAATCGTCTTCAAAATGCTATCATCCGTTGATTTTGACGAAAAATGACTGTAATTTCTCTCCCGCTGGAGATATTTGTATGTTTAAGTGTTTTTCTCATTCATTTTTACACGCCGAACGTAGTGCACGTCGCGTCTAGCTGCAAAACCACGCGCAATCGTTCTCAAAACTCGATCTTTCGTCGATTTTCTCGAAAAATGACTGTAATTTCCTAACCGTTCGATGTATTTCGACGTTCAAGCGTTCTTTTCACTCAGTTCTACACGCCGAATGTAGTGCACGTATCGTGTAGCTGCAAAACCACGCGCAGTCCTTCTCAAAACGCGATCTTTCGTCGATTTTCGCGAAAAATATCTGTAATTTCCTTCCCGTTAGAGATATTTTGAAGTCTAAGCGCTGCTTTCACACAATTTTACACGCCGATTGTGGTGCACATCGCGTCTAGCTGAAAAACCAGGCGCAATCGTCTTCAAAATGCGATCTTCCGTTGATTTTGTCGAAAAATGTCTGCAATTTCCTTCCCGTTGGAGATATTTCGACGTTTAAAAGCTCATTTAACTCCTTTTGATAAGCCAAAGTTAGTGCACGCTGTTTCCAGCGCCAAAACAATCCCCGTTTCTCGCAAAACGCGATCTTTCGTCGTTTCTTGACCAAAAATGACTGAAATATCCTTCCCGTTGGTGATACTTCGACGTTTAAACACTCCTTTCACTCAGTTTTACACGCCGAATGTGGTACACGTCGCGTCTAACTGCAAAACCACGCGCAATAGCTCGCAAAATGCGATCTTTCGTCGGTTTTGACGAACAAATGACTGTAATTTCTTCCCGTTGATGATATTCCACGTTTAAACGCTCCTTTCACTCAGTTTTACACGTCGAATGCAGTGCACGTCGTGCCTAGCCGCAAAGCCACGCGCAATCGTCCTCAAAACGCCATCTTTCGTCGATTTTGACGAACAAATGTCTGTAATTTCTTCCCGTTAGTGATATTCCTCGTTTAAACGCTCCGTTCACTCGGTTTTACACGCCGAATGCAGTGCACGTCGCGTCTAGCTGTAAAACCAGGCGCAATCGTCTTCAAAATGCTATCATCCGTTGATTTTGACGAAAAATGACTGTAATTTCTCTCCCGCTGGAGATATTTTGAAGTCTAAGCGCTGCTTTCACACAATTTTACACGCCGAATGCAGTGCACGTCGCGTCTAGCTGTAAAACCAGGCGCAATCGTCTTCAAAATGCTATCATCCGTTGATTTTGACGAAAAATGACTGTAATTTCTCTCCCGCTGGAGATATTTGTATGTTTAAGTGTTTTTCTCATTCATTTTTACACGCCGAACGTAGTGCACGTCGCGTCTAGCTGCAAAACCACGCGCAGTCCTTCTCAAAACGCGATCTTTCGTCGATTTTCGCGAAAAATATCTGTAATTTCCTTCCCGTTGGAGATATTTTGAAGTCTAAGCGCTGCTTTCACACAATTTTACACGCCGATTGTGGTGCACATCGCGTCTAGCTGAAAAACCAGGCGCAATCGTCTTCAAAATGCGATCTTCCGTTGATTTTGTCGAAAAATGTCTGCAATTTCCTTCCCGTTGGAGATATTTCGACGTTTAAAAGCTCATTTAACTCCTTTTGATAAGCCAAAGTTAGTGCACGCTGTTTCCAGCGCCAAAACAATCCCCGTTTCTCGCAAAACGCGATCTTTCGTCGTTTCTTGACCAAAAATGACTGAAATATCCTTCCCGTTGGTGATACTTCGACGTTTAAACACTCCTTTCACTCAGTTTTACACGCCGAATGTGGTACACGTCGCGTCTAACTGCAAAACCACGCGCAATAGCTCGCAAAATGCGATCTTCCGTTGATTTTGAGGAAAAATAACTGTAATTTCTTTCCCGCTGGAGATATTTGTATGTTTAAGCGTTTCTTTCACTCAGTTTTACACGCCGAATGTGGCGCACGTCTCGTCTATACTGCAAAACCACGCGCAATATCTCGCAAAACGCGGTCTCTCGTCGATTTTGTCGAGAAATGTCTGTAATTCCTTTTCCCGTTGGAGATATTCTGACGTTTAAGCGTTGCTTTCACTCAGTTTTACACGCCGAATGCAGTGCACGTCGTGTCAAGCTGCAAAACTACGCACAATCGTCCTCAAAACGCGATTGTTCGTCGATTTTCTCGAAAAATGTCTGTAATTTCCATCGCGTTGGAGGTATTTCGACATGAAAACGCTCGTTTCATTCAATTTTGCACGCCGAATGTAGTGCACGTAGCGTGTAGCTGCAACACCACGCGCAATATCTCGCAGAACACGATCTTTCGTCGATTTTGACGAAAAAATTTCTGTAATATCTTTTCCCGTTGGAGATATTCGGCGTTTAAACGCTCCTTTCACTCAGTTTTACACGCCGAATGTTGTGCACGTGGCGTTTACCTGCAATAACACGCGCAATAGCTCGCAAAACGCAATCTTTCGTCGTATCTTTAAGAAAAATGACTGTAATGTCCTACCTGTTGGTGATATTTCGAAGTTTTAACGCTCTTTTAACTCCATCTGACAAGCCAAATGCAGTGCATGCTGTTCCCAGCATCGAAACAAGACCAGTTGCACGCAAAACGCGATCTATCGTCGTATCTTAACGAGAAATGACTGTAATTTCCTTCCCGTTGGAGGTGTTTCGACGTTTAAACGCTCCATTCACTCAGTTTTACACGCCGAATGCAGTGTACGTCGCGTCTAGCTGCAGAACCACGCGCAATCGTTCTTAAAATGCGATCTTTCGTTGATTTTGACGAAAAATGACAGTAATTTCTTTCCCGCTGGAGATATTTGTATGTTTAAGCGTTTCTTTCTCTCAGTTTTAGACGCCGAATGTAGTGCACGTGGCGTTTACCTGCAATACCACGCGCAATAGCTCGCAAAACGTGAATCTTTCGTCGATTTTGACGAAAAATGAATGTAATTTCCTTCCAGTTGGAGGTATATCGACATCAAAACGATCGTATCATTCAATTTTGCACGCCAAATGTAGTGCACGTCGCGTTCAGCTGCAAAACCACGCGCAATATCTCGCAAATCGCGTTCTTTCGTCGGTTATAACGAAAAATGTCTGCAATTTCCTTCCCGTTTGAGATATTTCGACGTTTAAAAGCTCATTTAACTCCTTTTGATAAGCCAAAGTCAGTGCACACTGTTTCCAGCGCCAACACAATCCCCGTTATTCGCAAAACGCGATTTTTCGTCGTTTCTTGACCAAAAATGACTGAAATATCCTTCCGTTGGTGATATTTCGACATTTAAATACTCCCTTCACTCAGTTTTACACGACGAATGTGGTGCACGTCGCGTCTAGCGGAAAAACCAGGCGCAATCGTCTTCAAAATGCGATCTTTCGTTGCTTTTGACGAAAAATGACAGTAATTTCTTTCCCGCTGGAGATATTCGTATGTTTAAGCGTTCCTTTCACTCAGTTTTACACGCCGAATGCAGTGCACGTCGCGTATGGCCGCAAAACCACGCGCAATCATCTTCAAGATGCGATCTTTTGTTGATTTTGACGAAAAATGACTGTAATTCCTTTCCCGCTGGAGATATTTGTACGTTCAAGCGATCCGTTCACTCAGTTTTACACGCCGAATGTGGTGCACCTCGCGTCTATACTGCAACACCACGCGTAATAGCTCGCAAAACGCGCTCTTTCGTCGATTTTGACGAACAAATGACTGTAATTTCTTCCCGCTGATGATATTCCACGTTTAAACGCACCTTTCACTCAGTTTTACACGCCGAATGCAGTGCACGTCGTGTCAAGCTGCAAAAACACGCGCAATCGTCCTCAAAACGCGGTCTTTCGTCAATTTTGACGAAAAATGTCTGTAATTTCCTTCCTGTTGGTGGTATTTTGACGTATAGACGCTTCGCTCACTCAGTTTTAAACGCCGAATGTGGTGCACGTCGCGTCTAGCTGTGAAACCACTCGCAATCGTCTACAAAATGCCATCTTTCGTTGATTTTGACGAAAAATGACTGTAATTTCCTTCCCGTTGGAGATATTCGGCGTTTACACGCACCTTTCAGTCAGTTTCACAGGCCGAATGTGGTACACTTCGCGTCTAACTGCAAAACCACGCGCAATAGCTCGCAAAACGCCATCTTTCGACGATTTTAACGATAAACGTCTGTAATTTCCTACCGTTGAAGGTATTTCGACGTTTAAGCGTTCCTTTCACTCAGTTCTACACGCCGAATGTGGTGCACGTCATGTTAAGCTGCAAAACCACGCGCAATCGTCTACAAAATGCCATCTTTCGTTGATTTTGACGAGAAATGACTGGAATTTCCTTCCCGTTGGAGATATTTTCAAGTCTAAGCGCTGCTTTCACACAATATTACACGCCGATTGTGGTGCACGTCGCATTTAGCTGAAAAACCAGGCGCAATCGTCTTCAAAATGCGATCTTCCGCTGATTTTGACGAAAACTGACTGTAGTTTCTATCCCGCAGGAAATATTTGTACGTTTAAGCGTTTCTTTCTCTCAGTTTTACACGCCGAATGCAGTGCACGTCGCGTCTAGCTGTAAAACCAGGCGCAATCGTCTTCAAAATGCTATCATCCGTTGATTTTGACGAAAAATGACTGTAATTTCTCTCCCGCTGGAGATATTTTGAAGTCTAAGCGCTGCTTTCACACAATTTTACACGCCGAATGCAGTGCACGTCGCGTCTAGCTGTAAAACCAGGCGCAATCGTCTTCAAAATGCTATCATCCGTTGATTTTGACGAAAAATGACTGTAATTTCTCTCCCGCTGGAGATATTTGTATGTTTAAGTGTTTTTCTCATTCATTTTTACACGCCGAACGTAGTGCACGTCGCGTCTAGCTGCAAAACCACGCGCAGTCCTTCTCAAAACGCGATCTTTCGTCGATTTTCGCGAAAAATATCTGTAATTTCCTTCCCGTTGGAGATATTTTGAAGTCTAAGCGCTGCTTTCACACAATTTTACACGCCGATTGTGGTGCACATCGCGTCTAGCTGAAAAACCAGGCGCAATCGTCTTCAAAATGCGATCTTCCGTTGATTTTGTCGAAAAATGTCTGCAATTTCCTTCCCGTTGGAGATATTTCGACGTTTAAAAGCTCATTTAACTCCTTTTGATAAGCCAAAGTTAGTGCACGCTGTTTCCAGCGCCAAAACAATCCCCGTTTCTCGCAAAACGCGATCTTTCGTCGTTTCTTGACCAAAAATGACTGAAATATCCTTCCCGTTGGTGATACTTCGACGTTTAAACACTCCTTTCACTCAGTTTTACACGCCGAATGTGGTACACGTCGCGTCTAACTGCAAAACCACGCGCAATAGCTCGCAAAATGCGATCTTCCGTTGATTTTGAGGAAAAATAACTGTAATTTCTTTCCCGCTGGAGATATTTGTATGTTTAAGCGTTTCTTTCACTCAGTTTTACACGCCGAATGTGGCGCACGTCTCGTCTATACTGCAAAACCACGCGCAATATCTCGCAAAACGCGGTCTCTCGTCGATTTTGACGAGAAATGTCTGTAATTCCTTTTCCCGTTGGAGATATTCTGACGTTTAAGCGTTGCTTTCACTCAGTTTTACACGCCGAATGCAGTGCACGTCGTGTCAAGCTGCAAAACTACGCACAATCGTCCTCAAAACGCGATTGTTCGTCGATTTTCTCGAAAAATGTCTGTAATTTCCATCGCGTTGGAGGTATTTCGACATGAAAACGCTCGTTTCATTCAATTTTGCACGCCGAATGTAGTGCACGTAGCGTGTAGCTGCAACACCACGCGCAATATCTCGCAGAACACGATCTTTCGTCGATTTTGACGAAAAAATTTCTGTAATATCTTTTCCCGTTGGAGATATTCGGCGTTTAAACGCTCCTTTCACTCAGTTTTACACGCCGAATGTTGTGCACGTGGCGTTTACCTGCAATAACACGCGCAATAGCTCGCAAAACGCAATCTTTCGTCGTATCTTTAAGAAAAATGACTGTAATGTCCTACCTGTTGGTGATATTTCGAAGTTTTAACGCTCTTTTAACTCCATCTGACAAGCCAAATGCAGTGCATGCTGTTCCCAGCATCGAAACAAGACCAGTTGCACGCAAAACGCGATCTATCGTCGTATCTTAACGAGAAATGACTGTAATTTCCTTCCCGTTGGAGGTGTTTCGACGTTTAAACGCTCCATTCACTCAGTTTTACACGCCGAATGCAGTGTACGTCGCGTCTAGCTGCAGAACCACGCGCAATCGTTCTTAAAACGCGATCTTTCGTCGATTTTGACGAAAAATGACTGGAATTTCCATCCCGTTGGAGGTATTTCGACATGAAAACGCTCGTTTCATTCAATTTTGCACGCCGAATGTAGTGCACGTAGCGTGTAGCTGCAACACCACGCGCAATATCTCGCAGAACACGATCTTTCGTCGATTTTGACGAAAAAATTTCTGTAATATCTTTTCCCGTTGGAGATATTCGGCGTTTAAACGCTCCTTTCACTCAGTTTTACACGCCGAATGCAGTGCACGTCGCGTCTAGCGGAAAAACCAGGCGCAATCGTCTTCAAAATGCGATCTTTCGTTGATTTTGACGAAAAATGACAGTAATTTCTTTCCCGCTGGAGATATTTGTATGTTTAAGCGTTTCTTTCTCTCAGTTTTAGACGCCGAATGTAGTGCACGTGGCGTTTACCTGCAATACCACGCGCAATAGCTCGCAAAACGTGAATCTTTCGTCGATTTTGACGAAAAATGAATGTAATTTCCTTCCAGTTGGAGGTATATCGACATCAAAACGATCGTATCATTCAATTTTGCACGCCAAATGTAGTGCACGTCGCGTTCAGCTGCAAAACCACGCGCAATATCTCGCAAATCGCGTTCTTTCGTCGGTTATAACGAAAAATGTCTGCAATTTCCTTCCCGTTTGAGATATTTCGACGTTTAAAAGCTCATTTAACTCCTTTTGATAAGCCAAAGTCAGTGCACACTGTTTCCAGCGCCAACACAATCCCCGTTATTCGCAAAACGCGATTTTTCGTCGTTTCTTGACCAAAAATGACTGAAATATCCTTCCCGTTGGTGATATTTCGACGTTTAAATACTCCCTTCACTCAGTTTTACACGACGAATGTGGTGCACGTCGCGTCTAGCGGAAAAACCAGGCGCAATCGTCTTCAAAATGCGATCTTTCGTTGCTTTTGACGAAAAATGACAGTAATTTCTTTCCCGCTGGAGATATTCGTATGTTTAAGCGTTCCTTTCACTCAGTTTTACACGCCGAATGCAGTGCACGTCGCGTATGGCCGCAAAACCACGCGCAATCATCTTCAAGATGCGATCTTTTGTTGATTTTGACGAAAAATGACTGTAATTCCTTTCCCGCTGGAGATATTTGTACGTTCAAGCGATCCGTTCACTCAGTTTTACACGCCGAATGTGGTGCACCTCGCGTCTATACTGCAAAACCACGCGTAATAGCTCGCAAAACGCGCTCTTTCGTCGATTTTGACGAACAAATGACTGTAATTTCTTCCCGCTGATGATATTCCACGTTTAAACGCACCTTTCACTCAGTTTTACACGCCGAATGCAGTGCACGTCGTGTCAAGCTGCAAAAACACGCGCAATCGTCCTCAAAACGCGGTCTTTCGTCAATTTTGACGAAAAATGTCTGTAATTTCCTTCCTGTTGGTGGTATTTTGACGTATAGACGCTCCGCTCACTCAATTTTAAACGCCGAATGTGGTGCACGTCGCGTCTAGCTGTGAAACCACTCGCAATCGTCTACAAAATGCCATCTTTCGTTGATTTTGACGAAAAATGACTGTAATTTCCTTCCCGTTGGAGATATTCGGCGTTTACACGCACCTTTCAGTCAGTTTCACAGGCCGAATGTGGTACACTTCGCGTCTAACTGCAAAACCACGCGCAATAGCTCGCAAAACGCCATCTTTCGACGATTTTAACGATAAACGTCTGTAATTTCCTACCGTTGAAGGTATTTCGACGTTTAAGCGTTCCTTTCACTCAGTTCTACACGCCGAATGTGGTGCACGTCGTGTTAAGCTGCAAACCCACGCGCAATCGTCTACAAAATGCCATCTTTCGTTGATTTTGACGAGAAATGACTGGAATTTCCTTCCCGTTGGAGATATTTTCAAGTCTAAGCGCTGCTTTCACACAATATTACACGCCGATTGTGGTGCACGTCGCATTTAGCTGAAAAACCAGGCGCAATCGTCTTCAAAATGCGATCTTCCGCTGATTTTGACGAAAACTGACTGTAGTTTCTATCCCGCAGGAAATATTTGTACGTTTAAGCGTTTCTTTCTCTCAGTTTTACACGCCGAATGCAGTGCACGTCGCGTCTAGCTGTAAAACCAGGCGCAATCGTCTTCAAAATGCTATCATCCGTTGATTTTGACGAAAAATGACTGTAATTTCTCTCCCGCTGGAGATATTTGTATGTTTAAGTGTTTTTCTCATTCATTTTTGCACGCCGAACGTAGTGCACGTCGCGTCTAGCTGCAAAACCACGCGCAATCGTTCTCAAAACTCGATCTTTCGTCGATTTTCTCGAAAAATGACTGTAATTTCCTAACCGTTCGATGTATTTCGACGTTCAAGCGTTCTTTTCACTCAGTTCTGCACGCCGAATGTAGTGCACGTATCGTGTAGCTGCAAAACCACGCGCAGTCCTTCTCAAAACGCGATCTTTCGTCGATTTTCGCGAAAAATATCTGTAATTTCCTTCCCGTTGGAGATATTTTGAAGTCTAAGCGCTGCTTTCACACAATTTTACACGCCGATTGTGGTGCACATCGCGTCTAGCTGAAAAACCAGGCGCAATCGTCTTCAAAATGCGATCTTCCGTTGATTTTGTCGAAAAATGTCTGCAATTTCCTTCCCGTTGGAGATATTTCGACGTTTAAAAGCTCATTTAACTCCTTTTGATAAGCCAAAGTTAGTGCACGCTGTTTCCAGCGCCAAAACAATCCCCGTTTCTCGCAAAACGCGATCTTTCGTCGTTTCTTGACCAAAAATGACTGAAATATCCTTCCCGTTGGTGATACTTCGACGTTTAAACACTCCTTTCACTCAGTTTTACACGCCGAATGTGGTACACGTCGCGTCTAACTGCAAAACCACGCGCAATAGCTCGCAAAATGCGATCTTTCGTCGGTTTTGACGAACAAATGACTGTAATTTCTTCCCGTTGATGATATTCCACGTTTAAACGCTCCTTTCACTCAGTTTTACACGTCGAATGCAGTGCACGTCGTGCCTAGCCGCAAAGCCACGCGCAATCGTCCTCAAAACGCCATCTTTCGTCGATTTTGACGAACAAATGTCTGTAATTTCTTCCCGTTAGTGATATTCCTCGTTTAAACGCTCCGTTCACTCGGTTTTACACGCCGAATGCAGTGCACGTCGCGTTCAGCTGCACAACCACGCGCAATCGTCTTCAAAATGCGATCTTTCGTCGATTTTCTCGAAAAATGTCTATAATTTCCATCCCGTTGGAGATATTTTGAAGTCTAAGCGCTGCTTTCACACAGTTTTCCACGCCGATTGTGGTGCACGTAGCGTGTAGCTGCAAAACCATGTGCAATCGTCTTCAAAATGCGATCTTTCGTTGATTTTGACGAAAAATGACTGTAATTCCTTTCCCGCTGGAGATATTTGTACGTACAAGCGATCCCTTCACTCAGTTTTGCACGCCGTATGTAGTGCACGTATCGTGCAGCTGCAAAACCACGCGCAATCGTTCTCAAAATGCGATCTTTCGTCGTTTTGGACGAAAAATGACTGTAATTTCCTTCACGTTAGAGATATTTCGACATGAAAACGCTCGTTTCATTCACTTTTGCACGCCGAATGTAGTGCACGTAGCGTGTAGCTGCAACACCACGCGCAATATCTTGCAGAACACGATCTTTCGTCGATTTTGACGAAAAAATGACAGTAATATCTTTTCCCGTTGGAGATATTCGGCGTTCAAACGCTCCTTTCACTCAGTTTTACACGCCCAATATGGTGCACGTCGCGTTCAGCTGCAAAACCACGCGCAATCGTCTTCATAATGCGATCTTTCGTCGATTTTCTCGAAAAATGTCTATAATTTCCATCCCGTTGGAGATATTTTGAAGTCTAAGCGCTGCTTTCACACAGTTTTACACGCCGAATTCAGTGCACGTCGCGTATGGCCGCAAAACCACGCGCAATCATCTTCAAGATGCGATCTTTTGTTGATTTTGACGAAAAATGACTGTAATTCCTTTCCCGCTGCAGATATTTGTACGTTCAAGCGATCCGTTCACTCAGTTTTACACGCCGAATGTGGTGCACCTCGCGTCTATACTGCAAAACCACGCGTAATAGCTCGCAAAACGCGCTCTTTCGTCGATTTTGACGAACAAATGACTGTAATTTCTTCCCGCTGATGATATTCCACGTTTAAACGCACCTTTCACTCAGTTTTACACGCCGAATGCAGTGCACGTCGTGTCAAGCTGCAAAAACACGCGCAATCGTCCTCAAAACGCGGTCTTTCGTCAATTTTGACGAAAAATGTCTGTAATTTCCTTCCTGTTGGTGGTATTTTGACGTATAGACGCTCCGCTCACTCAGTTTTAAACGCCGAATGTGGTGCACGTCGCGTCTAGCTGTGAAACCACTCGCAATCGTCTACAAAATGCCATCTTTCGTTGATTTTGACGAAAAATGACTGTAATTTCCTTCCCGTTGGAGATATTCGGCGTTTACACGCACCTTTCAGTCAGTTTCACAAGCCGAATGTGGTACACTTCGCGTCTAACTGCAAAACCACGCGCAATAGCTCGCAAAACGCCATCTTTCGACGATTTTAACGATAAACGTCTGTAATTTCCTACCGTTGAAGGTATTTCGACGTTTAAGCGTTCCTTTCACTCAGTTCTACACGCCGAATGTGGTGCACGTCGTGTTAAGCTGCAAAACCACGCGCAATCGTCTACAAAATGCCATCTTTCGTTGATTTTGACGAGAAATGACTGGAATTTCCTTCCCGTTGGAGATATTTTCAAGTCTAAGCGCTGCTTTCACACAATATTACACGCCGATTGTTGTGCTCGTCGCATTTAGCAGAAAAACCAGGCGCAATCGTCTTCAAAATGCGATCTTCCGCTGATTTTGACGAAAACTGACTGTAATTTCTATCCCGCAGGAAATATTTGTACGTTTAAGCGTTTCTTGCACTCAGTTTTACACGCCGAATGCAGTGCACGTCGCGTCTAGCTGTAAAACCAGGCGCAATCGTCTTCAAAATGCTATCATCCGTTGATTTTGACGAAAAATGACTGTAATTTCTCTCCCGCTGGAGATATTTGTATGTTTAAGTGTTTTTCTCATTCATTTTTACACGCCGAACGTAGTGCACGTCGCGTCTAGCTGCAAAACCACGCGCAATCGTTCTCAAAACTCGATCTTTCGTCGATTTTCTCGAAAAATGACTGTAATTTCCTAACCGTTCGATGTATTTCGACGTTCAAGCGTTCTTTTCACTCAGTTCTGCACGCCGAATGTAGTGCACGTATCGTGTAGCTGCAAAACCACGCGCAGTCCTTCTCAAAACGCGATCTTTCGTCGATTTTCGCGAAAAATATCTGTAATTTCCTTCCCGTTAGAGATATTTTGAAGTCTAAGCGCTGCTTTCACACAATTTTACACGCCGATTGTGGTGCACATCGCGTCTAGCTGAAAAACCAGGCGCAATCGTCTTCAAAATGCGATCTTCCGTTGATTTTGTCGAAAAATGTCTGCAATTTCCTTCCCGTTGGAGATATTTCGACGTTTAAAAGCTCATTTAACTCCTTTTGATAAGCCAAAGTTAGTGCACGCTGTTTCCAGCGCCAAAACAATCCCCGTTTCTCGCAAAACGCGATCTTTCGTCGTTTCTTGACCAAAAATGACTGAAATATCCTTCCCGTTGGTGATACTTCGACGTTTAAACACTCCTTTCACTCAGTTTTACACGCCGAATGTGGTACACGTCGCGTCTAACTGCAAAACCACGCGCAATAGCTCGCAAAATGCGATCTTTCGTCGGTTTTGACGAACAAATGACTGTAATTTCTTCCCGTTGATGATATTCCACGTTTAAACGCTCCTTTCACTCAGTTTTACACGTCGAATGCAGTGCACGTCGTGCCTAGCCGCAAAGCCACGCGCAATCGTCCTCAAAACGCCATCTTTCGTCGATTTTGACGAACAAATGTCTGTAATTTCTTCCCGTTAGTGATATTCCTCGTTTAAACGCTCCGTTCACTCGGTTTTACACGCCGAATGCAGTGCACGTCGCGTTCAGCTGCACAACCACGCGCAATCGTCTTCAAAATGCGATCTTTCGTCGATTTTCTCGAAAAATGTCTATAATTTCCATCCCGTTGGAGATATTTTGAAGTCTAAGCGCTGCTTTCACACAGTTTTACACGCCGATTGTGGTGCACGTAGCGTGTAGCTGCAAAACCATGTGCAATCGTCTTCAAAATGCGATCTTTCATCGATTTTGACGAAAAATGACTGTAATTCCTTTCCCGCTGGAGATATTTGTACGTTTAAGCCTTCCTTTCACTCAGTTTTACACGCCGAATGCAGTGCACGTCGTGTCCAGCTGCAAAACTACGCACAATCGTCCTCAAAACGCGATCTTTCGTCGATTTTCTCGAAAAATGTCTATAATTTCCTTCCCGTTGGAGATATTTTGAAGTCGAAGCGCTGTTTTCACACAAGTTTACACGCCGATCGTGGTGCACGTCGCGTCTAGCAGGAAAACCAGGTGCAATCTTCTTCAATATGCGATCTTCCGTTGATTTTGAGGAAAAATAACTGTAATTTCTTTCCCGCTGGAGATATTTGTATGTTTAAGCGTTTCTTTCACTCAGTTTTACACGCCGAATGTGGCGCACGTCTCGTCTATACTGCAACACCACGCGCAATATCTCGCAGAACACGATCTTTCGTCGATTTTGACGAAAAAATTTCTGTAATATCTTTTCCCGTTGGAGATATTCGGCGTTTAAACGCTCCTTTCACTCAGTTTTACACGCCGAATGTTGTGCACGTGGCGTTTACCTGCAATAACACGCGCAATAGCTCGCAAAACGCAATCTTTCGTCGTATCTTTAAGAAAAATGACTGTAATGTCCTACCTGTTGGTGATATTTCGAAGTTTTAACGCTCTTTTAACTCCATCTGACAAGCCAAATGCAGTGCATGCTGTTCCCAGCATCGAAACAAGACCAGTTGCACGCAAAACGCGATCTATCGTCGTATCTTAACGAGAAATGACTGTAATTTCCTTCCCGTTGGAGGTGTTTCGACGTTTAAACGCTCCATTCACTCAGTTTTACACGCCGAATGCAGTGTACGTCGCGTCTAGCTGCAGAACCACGCGCAATCGTTCTTAAAACGCGATCTTTCGTCGATTTTGACGAAAAATGACTAGAATTTCCATCCCGTTGGAGGTATTTCGACATGAAAACGCTCGTTTCATTCAATTTTGCACGCCGAATGTAGTGCACGTAGCGTGTAGCTGCAACACCACGCGCAATATCTCGCAGAACACGATCTTTCGTCGATTTTGACGAAAAAATTTCTGTAATATCTTTTCCCGTTGGAGATATTCGGCGTTTAAACGCTCCTTTCACTCAGTTTTACACGCCGAATGCAGTGCACGTCGCGTCTAGCGGAAAAACCAGGCGCAATCGTCTTCAAAATGCGATCTTTCGTTGATTTTGACGAAAAATGACAGTAATTTCTTTCCCGCTGGAGATATTTGTATGTTTAAGCGTTTCTTTCTCTCAGTTTTAGACGCCGAATGTAGTGCACGTGGCGTTTACCTGCAATACCACGCGCAATAGCTCGCAAAACATGAATCTTTCGTCGATTTTGACGAAAAATGAATGTAATTTCCTTCCAGTTGGAGGTATATCGACATCAAAACGATCGTATCATTCAATTTTGCACGCCAAATGTAGTGCACGTCGCGTTCAGCTGCAAAACCACGCGCAATATCTCGCAAATCGCGTTCTTTCGTCGGTTATAACGAAAAATGTCTGCAATTTCCTTCCCGTTTGAGATATTTCGACGTTTAAAAGCTCATTTAACTCCTTTTGATAAGCCAAAGTCAGTGCACACTGTTTCCAGCGCCAACACAATCCCCGTTATTCGCAAAACGCGATTTTTCGTCGTTTCTTGACCAAAAATGACTGAAATATCCTTCCCGTTGGTGATATTTCGACATTTAAATACTCCCTTCACTCAGTTTTACACGACGAATGTGGTGCACGTCGCGTCTAGCGGAAAAACCAGGCGCAATCGTCTTCAAAATGCGATCTTTCGTTGCTTTTGACGAAAAATGACAGTAATTTCTTTCCCGCTGGAGATATTCGTATGTTTAAGCGTTCCTTTCACTCAGTTTTACACGCCGAATGCAGTGCACGTCGCGTATGGCCGCAAAACCACGCGCAATCATCTTCAAGATGCGATCTTTTGTTGATTTTGACGAACAAATGCTGTAATTTCTTCCCGCTGATGATATTCCACGTTTAAACGCACCTTTCACTCAGTTTTACACGCCGAATGCAGTGCACGTCGTGTCAAGCTGCAAAAACACGCGCAATCGTCCTCAAAACGCGGTCTTTCGTCAATTTTGACGAAAAATGTCTGTAATTTCCTTCCTGTTGGTGGTATTTTGACGTATAGACGCTCCGCTCACTCAGTTTTAAACGCCGAATGTGGTGCACGTCGCGTCTAGCTGTGAAACCACTCGCAATCGTCTACAAAATGCCATCTTTCGTTGATTTTGACGAAAAATGACTGTAATTTCCTTCCCGTTGGAGATATTCGGCGTTTACACGCACCTTTCAGTCAGTTTCACAGGCCGAATGTGGTACACTTCGCGTCTAACTGCAAAACCACGCGCAATAGCTCGCAAAACGCCATCTTTCGACGATTTTAACGATAAACGTCTGTAATTTCCTACCGTTGAAGGTATTTCGACGTTTAAGCGTTCCTTTCACTCAGTTCTACACGCCGAATGTGGTGCACGTCGTGTTAAGCTGCAAAACCACGCGCAATCGTCTACAAAATGCCATCTTTCGTTGATTTTGACGAGAAATGACTGGAATTTCCTTCCCGTTGGAGATATTTTCAAGTCTAAGCGCTGCTTTCACACAATATTACACGCCGATTGTGGTGCACGTCGCATTTAGCTGAAAAACCAGGCGCAATCGTCTTCAAAATGCGATCTTCCGCTGATTTTGACGAAAACTGACTGTAGTTTCTATCCCGCAGGAAATATTTGTACGTTTAAGCGTTTCTTTCTCTCAGTTTTACACGCCGAATGCAGTGCACGTCGCGTCTAGCTGTAAAACCAGGCGCAATCGTCTTCAAAATGCTATCATCCGTTGATTTTGACGAAAAATGACTGTAATTTCTCTCCCGCTGGAGATATTTGTATGTTTAAGTGTTTTTCTCATTCATTTTTACACGCCGAACGTAGTGCACGTCGCGTCTAGCTGCAAAACCACGCGCAATCGTTCTCAAAACTCGATCTTTCGTCGATTTTCTCGAAAAATGACTGTAATTTCCTAACCGTTCGATGTATTTCGACGTTCAAGCGTTCTTTTCACTCAGTTCTGCACGCCGAATGTAGTGCACGTATCGTGTAGCTGCAAAACCACGCGCAGTCCTTCTCAAAACGCGATCTTTCGTCGATTTTCGCGAAAAATATCTGTAATTTCCTTCCCGTTGGAGATATTTTGAAGTCTAAGCGCTGCTTTCACACAATTTTACACGCCGATTGTGGTGCACATCGCGTCTAGCTGAAAAACCAGGCGCAATCGTCTTCAAAATGCGATCTTCCGTTGATTTTGTCGAAAAATGTCTGCAATTTCCTTCCCGTTGGAGATATTTCGACGTTTAAAAGCTCATTTAACTCCTTTTGATAAGCCAAAGTTAGTGCACGCTGTTTCCAGCGCCAAAACAATCCCCGTTTCTCGCAAAACGCGATCTTTCGTCGTTTCTTGACCAAAAATGACTGAAATATCCTTCCCGTTGGTGATACTTCGACGTTTAAACACTCCTTTCACTCAGTTTTACACGCCGAATGTGGTACACGTCGCGTCTAACTGCACAACCACGCGCAATAGCTCGCAAAATGCGATCTTTCGTCGGTTTTGACGAACAAATGACTGTAATTTCTTCCCGTTGATGATATTCCACGTTTAAACGCTCCTTTCACTCAGTTTTACACGTCGAATGCAGTGCACGTCGTGCCTAGCCGCAAAGCCACGCGCAATCGTCCTCAAAACGCCATCTTTCGTCGATTTTGACGAACAAATGTCTGTAATTTCTTCCCGTTAGTGATATTCCTCGTTTAAACGCTCCGTTCACTCGGTTTTACACGCCGAATGCAGTGCACGTCGCGTTCAGCTGCACAACCACGCGCAATCGTCTTCAAAATGCGATCTTTCGTCGATTTTCTCGAAAAATGTCTATAATTTCCATCCCGTTGGAGATATTTTGAAGTCTAAGCGCTGCTTTCACACAGTTTTACACGCCGATTGTGGTGCACGTAGCGTGTAGCTGCAAAACCATGTGCAATCGTCTTCAAAATGCGATCTTTCGTTGATTTTGACGAAAAATGACTGTAATTCCTTTCCCGCTGGAGATATTTGTACGTACAAGCGATCCCTTCACTCAGTTTTGCACGCCGTATGTAGTGCACGTATCGTGCAGCTGCAAAACCACGCGCAATCGTTCTCAAAATGCGATCTTTCGTCGTTTTGGACGAAAAATGACTGTAATTTCCTTCACGTTAGAGATATTTCGACATGAAAACGCTCGTTTCATTCACTTTTGCACGCCGAATGTAGTGCACGTAGCGTGTAGCTGCAACACCACGCGCAATATCTTGCAGAACACGATCTTTCGTCGATTTTGACGAAAAAATGACAGTAATATCTTTTCCCGTTGGAGATATTCGGCGTTCAAACGCTCCTTTCACTCAGTTTTACACGCCCAATATGGTGCACGTCGCGTTCAGCTGCACAACCACGCGCAATCGTCTTCAAAATGCGATCTTTCGTCGATTTTCTCGAAAAATGTCTATAATTTCCATCCCGTTGGAGATATTTTGAAGTCTAAGCGCTGCTTTCACACAGTTTTACACGCCGAATGCAGTGCACGTCGCGTATGGCCGCAAAACCACGCGCAATCATCTTCAAGATGCGATCTTTTGTTAATTTTGACGAAAAATGACTGTAATTCCTTTCCCGCTGGAGATATTTGTATGTATAAGTGTTTGTTTCACTCAGTTTTACACGCCGAACGTAGTGCACGTGGCGTTTACTGCAATACCACGCGCAATAGCTCGCAAAACGTGAATCTTTCGTCGATTTTGACGAAAAATGTCTATAATGTCCTTCCCGTTGGAGGTATTTCGACATCAAAACGCTCGTTTCATTCAATTTCGCACGCCGAATGTAGTGCACGTCGTGTCTAGCCGCAAAGCCACGCGCAATCGTCCTCAAAACGCGATCTTTCGTCGATTTTCTCGATAAATGTCTGTAATTTCCATCCCATTGTAGATATTTTGAAGTCGGAGCGCTCCTTTCACTCAGTTTTACACGCCGAATGTGGTGCACGTCGGGTCTAGCTGCAAAACCACGCGCAATCGTCTTCAAAATGCGATCATTCGTTGATTTTGACGAAAAATGACTGTAACTCCTTTCCCGCTGGAGATATTTGTATGTTTAAGCGTTTCTTTCACTCAGTTTTAGACGCCGAATGTAGTGCACGTGGCGTTTACCTGCAAAACCACGCGCAATCGTTCTCAAAACGCGATCTTTCGTCGATTTTCTCGATAAATATCTGTAATTTCCTTTCCGTTGGAGATATTTTGAAGTCTAAGCGCTGCTTCCACACAATATTACACGCCGATTGTGGTGCACGTCGCGTCTGTACTGCAAAACCACGCGCAATATCTCGCAATACGCGGTCTATCGTCGATTTTGACGAGAAATATCTGTAATTTCTTTTCCCGTTGGAGATATTCAGCGTTTAAACGCTCCTTGCACCCAGATTTACACGCCGAATCTAGTGCACGTCGCGTCTAATTGCAAAACAACGCGCAATCGTCCTCAAAACGCGATCTTCGTCGATTTTCTCGAAAAATGTCTGTAATTTCCTTCCCATTGTAGATATTTTCAAGTGTAAGCGCTCCTTTCACTCAGTTTTACTCGACGAATATGGTACACGTAGCGTCTAGCTGCAAAACCACGCGCAATCGTTCTCAAAATGCGATCTTTCGTTGATTTTGACGAAAAGTGACTGTACTATCTTCTCCCGTTGGAGATATTCGGCGTTTAAACGCATCTTTCGCTCAGTTTTACACGCGGAATGTGGTGCACGTCGCGTCTAGCTGTAGAACCACGCGCAAACGTCTTCAAAACGTGAATCTTTCGTTGATTTTGACGAGAAATGACTGGAATTTCCTTCCCGTTGGAGATATTTTCAAGTCTAAGCGCTGCTTTCACACAATATTACACGCCGATTGTTGTGCTCGTCGCATTTAGCAGAAAAACCAGGCGCAATCGTCTTCAAAATGCGATCTTCCGCTGATTTTGACGAAAACTGACTGTAATTTCTATCCCGCAGGAAATATTTGTACGTTTAAGCGTTTCTTGCACTCAGTTTTACACGCCGAATGCAGTGCACGTCGCGTCTAGCTGTAAAACCAGGCGCAATCGTCTTCAAAATGCTATCATCCGTTGATTTTGACGAAAAATGACTGTAATTTCTCTCCCGCTGGAGATATTTGTATGTTTAAGTGTTTTTCTCATTCATTTTTACACGCCGAACGTAGTGCACGTCGCGTCTAGCTGCAAAACCACGCGCAATCGTTCTCAAAACTCGATCTTTCGTCGATTTTCTCGAAAAATGACTGTAATTTCCTAACCGTTCGATGTATTTCGACGTTCAAGCGTTCTTTTCACTCAGTTCTGCACGCCGAATGTAGTGCACGTATCGTGTAGCTGCAAAACCACGCGCAGTCCTTCTCAAAACGCGATCTTTCGTCGATTTTCGCGAAAAATATCTGTAATTTCCTTCCCGTTGGAGATATTTTGAAGTCTAAGCGCTGCTTTCACACAATTTTACACGCCGATTGTGGTGCACATCGCGTCGCTGAAAAACCAGGCGCAATCGTCTTCAAAATGCGATCTTCCGTTGATTTTGTCGAAAAATGTCTGCAATTTCCTTCCCGTTGGAGATATTTCGACGTTTAAAAGCTCATTTAACTCCTTTTGATAAGCCAAAGTTAGTGCACGCTGTTTCCAGCGCCAAAACAATCCCCGTTTCTCGCAAAACGCGATCTTTCGTCGTTTCTTGACCAAAAATGACTGAAATATCCTTCCCGTTGGTGATACTTCGACGTTTAAACACTCCTTTCACTCAGTTTTACACGCCGAATGTGGTACACGTCGCGTCTAACTGCACAACCACGCGCAATAGCTCGCAAAATGCGATCTTTCGTCGGTTTTGACGAACAAATGACTGTAATTTCTTCCCGTTGATGATATTCCACGTTTAAACGCTCCTTTCACTCAGTTTTACACGTCGAATGCAGTGCACGTCGTGCCTAGCCGCAAAGCCACGCGCAATCGTCCTCAAAACGCCATCTTTCGTCGATTTTGACGAACAAATGTCTGTAATTTCTTCCCGTTAGTGATATTCCTCGTTTAAACGCTCCGTTCACTCGGGTTTTACACGCCGAATGCAGTGCACGTCGCGTTCAGCTGCACTAACCACGCGCAATCGTCTTCAAAATGCGATCTTTCGTCGATTTTCTCGAAAAATGTCTATAATTTCCATCCCGTTGGAGATATTTTGAAGTCTAAGCGCTGCTTTCACACAGTTTTACACGCCGATTGTGGTGCACGTAGCGTGTAGCTGCAAAACCATGTGCAATCGTCTTCAAAATGCGATCTTTCGTTGATTTTGACGAAAAATGACTGTAATTCCTTTCCCGCTGGAGATATTTGTACGTACAAGCGATCCCTTCACTCAGTTTTGCACGCCGTATGTAGTGCACGTATCGTGCAGCTGCAAAACCACGCGCAATCGTTCTCAAAATGCGATCTTTCGTCGTTTTGGACGAAAAATGACTGTAATTTCCTTCACGTTAGAGATATTTCGACATGAAAACGCTCGTTTCATTCACTTTTGCACGCCGAATGTAGTGCACGTAGCGTGTAGCTGCAACACCACGCGCAATATCTTGCAGAACACGATCTTTCGTCGATTTTGACGAAAAAATGACAGTAATATCTTTTCCCGTTGGAGATATTCGGCGTTCAAACGCTCCTTTCACTCAGTTTTACACGCCCAATATGGTGCACGTCGCGTTCAGCTGCACAACCACGCGCAATCGTCTTCAAAATGCGATCTTTCGTCGATTTTCTCGAAAAATGTCTATAATTTCCATCCCGTTGGAGATATTTTGAAGTCTAAGCGCTGCTTTCACACAGTTTTACACGCCGAATGCAGTGCACGTCGCGTATGGCCGCAAAACCACGCGCAATCATCTTCAAGATGCGATCTTTTGTTAATTTTGACGAAAAATGACTGTAATTCCTTTCCCGCTGGAGATATTTGTATGTATAAGTGTTTGTTTCACTCAGTTTTACACGCCGAACGTAGTGCACGTGGCGTTTACTGCAATACCACGCGCAATAGCTCGCAAAACGTGAATCTTTCGTCGATTTTGACGAAAAATGTCTATAATGTCCTTCCCGTTGGAGGTATTTCGACATCAAAACGCTCGTTTCATTCAATTTCGCACGCCGAATGTAGTGCACGTCGTGTCTAGCCGCAAAGCCACGCGCAATCGTCCTCAAAACGCGATCTTTCGTCGATTTTCTCGATAAATGTCTGTAATTTCCATCCCATTGTAGATATTTTGAAGTCGGAGCGCTCCTTTCACTCAGTTTTACACGCCGAATGTGGTGCACGTCGGGTCTAGCTGCAAAACCACGCGCAATCGTCTTCAAAATGCGATCATTCGTTGATTTTGACGAAAAATGACTGTAACTCCTTTCCCGCTGGAGATATTTGTATGTTTAAGCGTTTCTTTCACTCAGTTTTAGACGCCGAATGTAGTGCACGTGGCGTTTACCTGCAAAACCACGCGCAATCGTTCTCAAAACGCGATCTTTCGTCGATTTTCTCGATAAATATCTGTAATTTCCTTTCCGTTGGAGATATTTTGAAGTCTAAGCGCTGCTTCCACACAATATTACACGCCGATTGTGGTGCACGTCGCGTCTGTACTGCAAAACCACGCGCAATATCTCGCAATACGCGGTCTATCGTCGATTTTGACGAGAAATATCTGTAATTTCTTTTCCCGTTGGAGATATTCAGCGTTTAAACGCTCCTTGCACCCAGATTTACACGCCGAATCTAGTGCACGTCGCGTCTAATTGCAAAACAACGCGCAATCGTCCTCAAAACGCGATCTTCGTCGATTTTCTCGAAAAATGTCTGTAATTTCCTTCCCATTGTAGATATTTTCAAGTGTAAGCGCTCCTTTCACTCAGTTTTACTCGACGAATATGGTACACGTAGCGTCTAGCTGCAAAACCACGCGCAATCGTTCTCAAAATGCGATCTTTCGTTGATTTTGACGAAAAGTGACTGTACTCTCTTCTCCCGTTGGAGATATTCGGCGTTTAAACGCATCTTTCGCTCAGTTTTACACGCGGAATGTGGTGCACGTCGCGTCTAGCTGTAGAACCACGCGCAAACGTCTTCAAAACGTGAATCTTTCGTTGATTTTGACGAGAAATGACTGGAATTTCCTTCCCGTTGGAGATATTTTCAAGTCTAAGCGCTGCTTTCACACAATATTACACGCCGATTGTTGTGCTCGTCGCATTTAGCAGAAAAACCAGGCGCAATCGTCTTCAAAATGCGATCTTCCGCTGATTTTGACGAAAACTGACTGTAATTTCTATCCCGCAGGAAATATTTGTACGTTTAAGCGTTTCTTGCACTCAGTTTTACACGCCGAATGCAGTGCACGTCGCGTCTAGCTGTAAAACCAGGCGCAATCGTCTTCAAAATGCTATCATCCGTTGATTTTGACGAAAAATGACTGTAATTTCTCTCCCGCTGGAGATATTTGTATGTTTAAGTGTTTTTCTCATTCATTTTTACACGCCGAACGTAGTGCACGTCGCGTCTAGCTGCAAAACCACGCGCAATCGTTCTCAAAACTCGATCTTTCGTCGATTTTCTCGAAAAATGACTGTAATTTCCTAACCGTTCGATGTATTTCGACGTTCAAGCGTTCTTTTCACTCAGTTCTGCACGCCGAATGTAGTGCACGTATCGTGTAGCTGCAAAACCACGCGCAGTCCTTCTCAAAACGCGATCTTTCGTCGATTTTCGCGAAAAATATCTGTAATTTCCTTCCCGTTGGAGATATTTTGAAGTCTAAGCGCTGCTTTCACACAATTTTACACGCCGATTGTGGTGCACATCGCGTCTAGCTGAAAAACCAGGCGCAATCGTCTTCAAAATGCGATTTTCCGTTGATTTTGTCGAAAAATGTCTGCAATTTCCTTCCCGTTGGAGATATTTCGACGTTTAAAAGCTCATTTAACTCCTTTTGATAAGCCAAAGTTAGTGCACGCTGTTTCCAGCGCCAAAACAATCCCCGTTTCTCGCAAAACGCGATCTTTCGTCGTTTCTTGACCAAAAATGACTGAAATATCCTTCCCGTTGGTGATACTTCGACGTTTAAACACTCCTTTCACTCAGTTTTACACGCCGAATGTGGTACACGTCGCGTCTAACTGCACAACCACGCGCAATAGCTCGCAAAATGCGATCTTTCGTCGGTTTTGACGAACAAATGACTGTAATTTCTTCCCGTTGATGATATTCCACGTTTAAACGCTCCTTTCACTCAGTTTTACACGTCGAATGCAGTGCACGTCGTGCCTAGCCGCAAAGCCACGCGCAATCGTCCTCAAAACGCCATCTTTCGTCGATTTTGACGAACAAATGTCTGTAATTTCTTCCCGTTAGTGATATTCCTCGTTTAAACGCTCCGTTCACTCGGTTTTACACGCCGAATGCAGTGCACGTCGCGTTCAGCTGCACAACCACGCGCAATCGTCTTCAAAATGCGATCTTTCGTCGATTTTCTCGAAAAATGTCTATAATTTCCATCCCGTTGGAGATATTTTGAAGTCTAAGCGCTGCTTTCACACAGTTTTACACGCCGATTGTGGTGCACGTAGCGTGTAGCTGCAAAACCATGTGCAATCGTCTTCAAAATGCGATCTTTCGTTGATTTTGACGAAAAATGACTGTAATTCCTTTCCCGCTGGAGATATTTGTACGTACAAGCGATCCCTTCACTCAGTTTTGCACGCCGTATGTAGTGCACGTATCGTGCAGCTGCAAAACCACGCGCAATCGTTCTCAAAATGCGATCTTTCGTCGTTTTGGACGAAAAATGACTGTAATTTCCTTCACGTTAGAGATATTTCGACATGAAAACGCTCGTTTCATTCACTTTTGCACGCCGAATGTAGTGCACGTAGCGTGTAGCTGCAACACCACGCGCAATATCTTGCAGAACACGATCTTTCGTCGATTTTGACGAAAAAATGACAGTAATATCTTTTCCCGTTGGAGATATTCGGCGTTCAAACGCTCCTTTCACTCAGTTTTACACGCCCAATATGGTGCACGTCGCGTTCAGCTGCACAACCACGCGCAATCGTCTTCAAAATGCGATCTTTCGTCGATTTTCTCGAAAAATGTCTATAATTTCCATCCCGTTGGAGATATTTTGAAGTCTAAGCGCTGCTTTCACACAGTTTTACACGCCGAATGCAGTGCACGTCGCGTATGGCCGCAAAACCACGCGCAATCATCTTCAAGATGCGATCTTTTGTTGATTTTGACGAAAAATGACTGTAATTCCTTTCCCGCTGGAGATATTTGTATGTATAAGTGTTTCTTTCACTCAGTTTTACACGCCGAACGTAGTGCACGTGGCGTTTACTGCAATACCACGCGCAATAGCTCGCAAAACGTGAATCTTTCGTCGATTTTGACGAAAAATGTCTATAATGTCCTTCCCGTTGGAGGTATTTCGACATCAAAACGCTCGTTTCATTCAATTTCGCACGCCGAATGTAGTGCACGTCGTGTCTAGCCGCAAAGCCACGCGCAATCGTCCTCAAAACGCGATCTTTCGTCGATTTTCTCGATAAATGTCTGTAATTTCCATCCCATTGTAGATATTTTGAAGTCGGAGCGCTCCTTTCACTCAGTTTTACACGCCGAATGTGGTGCACGTCGGGTCTAGCTGCAAAACCACGCGCAATCGTCTTCAAAATGCGATCATTCGTTGATTTTGACGAAAAATGACTGTAACTCCTTTCCCGCTGGAGATATTTGTATGTTTAAGCGTTTCTTTCACTCAGTTTTAGACGCCGAATGTAGTGCACGTGGCGTTTACCTGCAAAACCACGCGCAATCGTTCTCAAAACGCGATCTTTCGTCGATTTTCTCGATAAATATCTGTAATTTCCTTTCCGTTGGAGATATTTTGAAGTCTAAGCGCTGCTTCCACACAATATTACACGCCGATTGTGGTGCACGTCGCGTCTGTACTGCAAAACCACGCGCAATATCTCGCAATACGCGGTCTATCGTCGATTTTGACGAGAAATATCTGTAATTTCTTTTCCCGTTGGAGATATTCAGCGTTTAAACGCTCCTTGCACCCAGATTTACACGCCGAATCTAGTGCACGTCGCGTCTAATTGCAAAACAACGCGCAATCGTCCTCAAAACGCGATCTTCGTCGATTTTCTCGAAAAATGTCTGTAATTTCCTTCCCATTGTAGATATTTTCAAGTGTAAGCGCTCCTTTCACTCAGTTTTACTCGACGAATATGGTACACGTAGCGTCTAGCTGCAAAACCACGCGCAATCGTTCTCAAAATGCGATCTTTCGTTGATTTTGACGAAAAGTGACTGTACTATCTTCTCCCGTTGGAGATATTCGGCGTTTAAACGCATCTTTCGCTCAGTTTTACACGCGGAATGTGGTGCACGTCGCGTCTAGCTGTAGAACCACGCGCAAACGTCTTCAAAACGTGAATCTTTCGTTGATTTTGACGAGAAATGACTGGAATTTCCTTCCCGTTGGAGATATTTTCAAGTCTAAGCGCTGCTTTCACACAATATTACACGCCGATTGTGGTGCACGTCGCATTTAGCTGAAAAACCAGGCGCAATCGTCTTCAAAATGCGATCTTCCGCTGATTTTGACGAAAACTGACTGTAGTTTCTATCCCGCAGGAAATATTTGTACGTTTAAGCGTTTCTTTCTCTCAGTTTTACACGCCGAATGCAGTGCACGTCGCGTCTAGCTGTAAAACCAGGCGCAATCGTCTTCAAAATGCTATCATCCGTTGATTTTGACGAAAAATGACTGTAATTTCTCTCCCGCTGGAGATATTTGTATGTTTAAGTGTTTTTCTCATTCATTTTTACACGCCGAACGTAGTGCACGTCGCGTCTAGCTGCAAAACCACGCGCAATCGTTCTCAAAACTCGATCTTTCGTCGATTTTCTCGAAAAATGACTGTAATTTCCTAACCGTTCGATGTATTTCGACGTTCAAGCGTTCTTTTCACTCAGTTCTGCACGCCGAATGTAGTGCACGTATCGTGTAGCTGCAAAACCACGCGCAGTCCTTCTCAAAACGCGATCTTTCGTCGATTTTCGCGAAAAATATCTGTAATTTCCTTCCCGTTGGAGATATTTTGAAGTCTAAGCGCTGCTTTCACACAATTTTACACGCCGATTGTGGTGCACATCGCGTCTAGCTGAAAAACCAGGCGCAATCGTCTTCAAAATGCGATCTTCCGTTGATTTTGTCGAAAAATGTCTGCAATTTCCTTCCCGTTGGAGATATTTCGACGTTTAAAAGCTCATTTAACTCCTTTTGATAAGCCAAAGTTAGTGCACGCTGTTTCCAGCGCCAAAACAATCCCCGTTTCTCGCAAAACGCGATCTTTCGTCGTTTCTTGACCAAAAATGACTGAAATATCCTTCCCGTTGGTGATACTTCGACGTTTAAACACTCCTTTCACTCAGTTTTACACGCCGAATGTGGTACACGTCGCGTCTAACTGCACAACCACGCGCAATAGCTCGCAAAATGCGATCTTTCGTCGGTTTTGACGAACAAATGACTGTAATTTCTTCCCGTTGATGATATTCCACGTTTAAACGCTCCTTTCACTCAGTTTTACACGTCGAATGCAGTGCACGTCGTGCCTAGCCGCAAAGCCACGCGCAATCGTCCTCAAAACGCCATCTTTCGTCGATTTTGACGAACAAATGTCTGTAATTTCTTCCCGTTAGTGATATTCCTCGTTTAAACGCTCCGTTCACTCGGTTTTACACGCCGAATGCAGTGCACGTCGCGTTCAGCTGCACAACCACGCGCAATCGTCTTCAAAATGCGATCTTTCGTCGATTTTCTCGAAAAATGTCTATAATTTCCATCCCGTTGGAGATATTTTGAAGTCTAAGCGCTGCTTTCACACAGTTTTACACGCCGATTGTGGTGCACGTAGCGTGTAGCTGCAAAACCATGTGCAATCGTCTTCAGAATGCGATCTTTCATCGATTTTGACGAAAAATGACTGTAATTCCTTTCCCGCTGGAGATATTTGTACGTTTAAGCCTTCCTTTCACTCAGTTTTACACGCCGAATGCAGTGCACGTCGTGTCCAGCTGCAAAACTACGCACAATCGTCCTCAAAACGCGATCTTTCGTCGTTTTGGACGAAAAATGACTGTAATTTCCTTCACGTTAGAGATATTTCGACATGAAAACGCTCGTTTCATTCACTTTTGCACGCCGAATGTAGTGCACGTAGCGTGTAGCTGCAACACCACGCGCAATATCTTGCAGAACACGATCTTTCGTCGATTTTGACGAAAAAATGACAGTAATATCTTTTCCCGTTGGAGATATTCGGCGTTCAAACGCTCCTTTCACTCAGTTTTACACGCCCAATATGGTGCACGTCGCGTTCAGCTGCACAACCACGCGCAATCGTCTTCAAAATGCGATCTTTCGTCGATTTTCTCGAAAAATGTCTATAATTTCCATCCCGTTGGAGATATTTTGAAGTCTAAGCGCTGCTTTCACACAGTTTTACACGCCGAATGCAGTGCACGTCGCGTATGGCCGCAAAACCACGCGCAATCATCTGCAAGATGCGATCTTTTGTTGATTTTGACGAAAAATGACTGTAATTCCTTTCCCGCTGGAGATATTTGTATGTATAAGTGTTTCTTTCACTCAGTTTTACACGCCGAACGTAGTGCACGTGGCGTTTACTGCAATACCACGCGCAATAGCTCGCAAAACGTGAATCTTTCGTCGATTTTGACGAAAAATGTCTATAATGTCCTTCCCGTTGGAGGTATTTCGACATCAAAACGCTCGTTTCATTCAATTTCGCACGCCGAATGTAGTGCACGTCGTGTCTAGCCGCAAAGCCACGCGCAATCGTCCTCAAAACGCGATCTTTCGTCGATTTTCTCGATAAATGTCTGTAATTTCCATCCCATTGTAGATATTTTGAAGTCGGAGCGCTCCTTTCACTCAGTTTTACACGCCGAATGTGGTGCACGTCGGGTCTAGCTGCAAAACCACGCGCAATCGTCTTCAAAATGCGATCATTCGTTGATTTTGACGAAAAATGACTGTAACTCCTTTCCCGCTGGAGATATTTGTATGTTTAAGCGTTTCTTTCACTCAGTTTTAGACGCCGAATGTAGTGCACGTGGCGTTTACCTGCAAAACCACGCGCAATCGTTCTCAAAACGCGATCTTTCGTCGATTTTCTCGATAAATATCTGTAATTTCCTTTCCGTTGGAGATATTTTGAAGTCTAAGCGCTGCTTCCACACAATATTACACGCCGATTGTGGTGCACGTCGCGTCTGTACTGCAAAACCACGCGCAATATCTCGCAATACGCGGTCTATCGTCGATTTTGACGAGAAATATCTGTAATTTCTTTTCCCGTTGGAGATATTCAGCGTTTAAACGCTCCTTGCACCCAGATTTACACGCCGAATCTAGTGCACGTCGCGTCTAATTGCAAAACAACGCGCAATCGTCCTCAAAACGCGATCTTCGTCGATTTTCTCGAAAAATGTCTGTAATTTCCTTCCCATTGTAGATATTTTCAAGTGTAAGCGCTCCTTTCACTCAGTTTTACTCGACGAATATGGTACACGTAGCGTCTAGCTGCAAAACCACGCGCAATCGTTCTCAAAATGCGATCTTTCGTTGATTTTGACGAAAAGTGACTGTACTATCTTCTCCCGTTGGAGATATTCGGCGTTTAAACGCATCTTTCGCTCAGTTTTACACGCGGAATGTGGTGCACGTCGCGTCTAGCTGTAGAACCACGCGCAAACGTCTTCAAAACGTGAATCTTTCGTCGATTTTAACGATAAATGTCTGTAATTTCCTTCCCGTTGGAGGTATTTCTACGATTAAGCGTTCCATTCACTCAGTTCTACACGCCGAATGTAGTAAACGTAGCGTCTAGCTGCAAAAGTATGCGCAATCGTACTCAAAATGCGATCATTCGTCGGTTTTCTCGAGAAATATCAGTAATTTCCTTCACGTTGGAGATATTTTCAAGTCTAAGCGCTCCTTTCACTCAGTTTTACACGCCGAATGTGATGCACGTCGCGTCTAGCTGCAAAATCTCGCGCAATCGTTCTCAAAATGCGATCTTTCATTGATTTTGACGAAAAATCCCTGTAATTTCTATCCCGTTGGAGATATTCGGCGTTTAAACGCTCCTTTCAATCAATTTTGCACGCCGAGTGTAGTGCACGTCGCGTGTAGCTGCAACACCTCGCGCAATATCTCGCAGAACACGATCATCCGTCGATTTTGACGAAAAATGTCTATAATGTCCTTCCCGTTGGAGTTATTTCGACATCAAAACGCTCGTTTCATACAATTTTGCACGCCGAATGTAGTGCACGTCGTGTCTAGCCGCAAAGCCACGCGCAATCGTCCTCAAAACGCGATCTTTCGTCGATTTTCTCGAAAAATGTCTGTAATTTCCTTCCTGTTGGAGATATTTTGAAGTCGAAGCGCTCCTTTCACTCAGTTTTACACGCCGAATGTTATGCACGTCGCGTCTAGCTGCAAAATCACGCGTAATCGTCTTCAAAATGCGATCTTCCGTTGATTATGACGAAAAATGACTGTAATTTCTTTCCCGCTGGAGATATTTCTATGTTTAAGCGTTTCTTTCACTCAGTTTTAGACGCCGAATGTAGTGCACGTGGCGTGTAGCTGCAAATCCACGCGCAATCGTTCTCAAAACGCGATGTTTCGTCGATTTTCTCGATAAATGTCTGTAATTTCCTTACCTTTGGAGATATTTTGAAGACTAAGCGTTGCTTTCATTCAGTTTTACACGCCGAATGTGGTGCACGTCGCGTCTAACTGCAAAACCACGCGCAATAGCTCGCAAAACGCAGTCTTTCGTCAATTTTGACGAAAAATGTCTGTAATTTCCTCCCCGTTGGAGGTATTTTGACGTTTAAACGCTCCTTTCACCCAGATTTACACGCCGAATCTAGTGCACGTCGTGTCCAGCTGCAAAACTACGCACAATCGTCCTCAAAACGCGATCTTTCGTCGATTTTCTCGAAAAATGTCTATAATTTCCTTCCCGTTGGAGATATTTTGAAGTCTAAGCGCTGTTTTCACACAAATTTACACGCCGATCGTGGTGCACGTCGCGTCTAGCAGGAAAACCAGGTGCAATCTTCTTCAATATGCGACCTTCCGTTGATTATGAGGAAAAATACCTGTAATTTCTTTCCCGCTGGAGATATTTGTATGTTTAAGCGTTTCTTTCACTCAGCTTTACACGCCGAATGTGGCGCACGTCTCGTCTATACTGCAAAACCACGCGCAATATCTCGCAAAACGCGGTCTCTCGTCGATTTTGACGAGAAATGTCTGTAATTCCTTTTCCCGTTGGAGATATTCTGACGTTTAAGCGTTGCTTTCACTCAGTTTTACACGCCGAATGCAGTGCACGTCGTGTCAAGCTGCAAAACTACGCACAATCGTCCTCAAAACGCGATCTTTCGTCGATTTTCTCGAAAAATGTCTGTAATTTCCATCCCGTTGGAGGTATTTCGACATGAAAACGCTCGTTTCATTCAATTTTGCACGCCGAATGTAGTGCACGTGGCGT
The DNA here is from genome assembly GCA_037178635.1 of Bombus dahlbomii. NCBI lineage: Eukaryota > Metazoa > Arthropoda > Insecta > Hymenoptera > Apidae > Bombus > Bombus dahlbomii. The sequence goes on from CM074111.1 coordinate 407,674, forward strand.
TTACCTGCAATACCACGCGCAATAGCTCGCAAAACGTGAATCTTTCGTCGATTTTGACGAACAAATGACTGTAATTTCTTCCCGCTGATGATATTCCACGTTTAAACGCACCTTTCACTCAGTTTTACACGCCGAATGCAGTGCACGTCGTGTCAAGCTGCAAAAACACGCGCAATCGTCCTCAAAACGCGGTCTTTCGTCAATTTTGACGAAAAATGTCTGTAATTTCCTTCCTGTTGGTGGTATTTTGACGTATAGACGCTCCGCTCACTCAGTTTTAAACGCCGAATGTGGTGCACGTCGCGTCTAGCTGTGAAACCACTCGCAATCGTCTACAAAATGCCATCTTTCGTTGATTTTGACGAAAAATGACTGTAATTTCTTTCCCGTTGGAGATATTCGGCGTTTACACGCACCTTTCAGTCAGTTTCACACGCCGAATGTGGTACACTTCGCGTCTAACTGCAAAACCACGCGCAATAGCTCGCAAAACGCCATCTTTCGACGATTTTAACGATAAATGTCTGTAATTTCCTACCGTTGAAGGTATTTCGACGTTTAAGCGTTCCTTTCACTCAGTTCTACACGCCGAATGTGGTGCACGTCGTGTTAAGCTGCAAAACCACGCGCAATCGTCCTCAAAACGCGATCTTTCGTCGATTTTCACGAAAAATGTCTGTAATTTCCTTCCCGTTGGAGATATTTTCAAGTCTAAGCGCTGCTTTCACACAACATTACACGCCGATTGTGGTGCACGTCGCGTCTAGCTGAAAAACCAGGCGCAATCGTTCTCAAAATGCGATCTTTCTTTGATTTTGACGAAAAATGACTGTAATTCCTTTCCCGCTGGAGATATTTGTACGTACAAGCGATCCCTTCACTCAGTCTTGCACGCCGTATGTAGTGCACGTCGCGTCTAGCTGCAAAATCTCGCGCAATCGTTCTCAAAATGCGATCTTTCGTCGTTTTGGACGAAAAATGACTGCAATTTCCATCCCGTTGCAGATATTTTGACGTCTAAGCGATATTTTCACACAGTTTTGCACGCCGAATGTAGTGCACGTGGCGTGTAGCTGCAAAACCACGCGGAATCGTTCTCAACACGTGATCTTTCGTCGATTTTCTCAATAAATGTCTGTAATTTCCTTACCGTTGGAGATATTTTGAAGTTTAAGAGCTGCATCCACACAATATTACAAGCCGATTGTGGTGCACGTCGCGTCTATACTGCAAAACCACGCGCAATAACTCGCAAAACGCGATCTTTCGTCGATTTTCTCGATAAATGTCTGTAATTTCCTTCCCATTCTAGATATTTTGAAGTCGAAGCGCTCCTTTCACTCAGTTTAAACGCCGAATGTGGTGCACGTCGGGTCTAGCTGCAAAACCACGCGCAATCGTCTTCAAAATGCGATCTTTCGTTGCTTTTGACGAAAAATGACAGTAATTTCTTTCCCGCTGGAGATATTTGTATGTTTAAGCGTTCCTTTCACTCAGTTTTACACGCCGAATGCAGTGCACGTCGCGTATGGCCGCAAAACCACGCGCAATCATCTTCAAAATGCGATCTTTCGTTGATTTTGACGAAAAATGACTGTAATTCCTTTCCCGCTGGAGATATTTGTACGTTCAAGCGATCCGTTCACTCAGTTTTACACGCCGAATGTGGTGCACCTCGCGTCTAGCTGCAAAACCACGCGCAATAGCTCGCAAAACGCGATCTTTCATCGATTTTGACGAAAAATGAATGTAATTTCCTTCCAGTTGGAGGTATATCGACATCAAAACGATCGTATCATTCAATTTTGCACGCCGAATGTAGTGCACTTCGCGTTCAGCTGCAAAACCACGCGCAATATCTCGCAAAACGCACTCTTTCGTCGTTTATAACGAAAAATGTCTGCAATTTCCTTCCCGTTGGTGATATTTCGACGTTTAAACACTCCTTTCACTCAGTTTTACACGCCGAATGTGATGCACGTCGCGTCTAGCTGCAAAACCACGCGCAATAGCTCGCAAAACGCGATCTTTCATCGATTTTGACGAAAAATGACTGTAATTTCTATCCCGCTGGAAATATTTGTACGTTTAAGCCTTCCTTTCACTCAGTTTTACACGCCGAATGCAGTGCACGTCGTGTCCAGCTGCAAAACTACGCACAATCGTCCTCAAAACGCGATCTTTCGTCGATTTTCTCGAAAAATGTCTATAATTTCCTTCCCGTTGGAGATATTTTGAAGTCTAAGCGCTGTTTTCACACAAATTTACACGCCGATCGTGGTGCACGTCGCGTCTAGCAGGAAAACCAGGTGCAATCTTCTTCAATATGCGATCTTCCGTTGACTTTGAGGGAAAATAACTGTAATTTCTTTCCCGCTGGAGATATTTGTATGTTTAAGCGTTTCTTTCACTCAGCTTTACACGCCGAATGCAGTGCACGTCGCGTATGGCCGCAAAACCACGCGCAATCATCTTCAAAATGCGATCTTTCGTTGATTTTGACGAAAAATGACTGTAATTCCTTTCCCGCTGGAGATATTTGTACGTTCAAGCGATCCGTTCACTCAGTTTTACACGCCGAATGTGGTGCACCTCGCGTCTATACTGCAAAACCACGCGTAATAGCTCGCAAAACGCGCTCTTTCGTCGATTTTGACGAACAAATGACTGTAATTTCTTCCCGCTGATGATATTCCACGTTTAAACGCACCTTTCACTCAGTTTTACACGCCGAATGCAGTGCACGTCGTGTCAAGCTGCAAAAACACGCGCAATCGTCCTCAAAACGCGGTCTTTCGTCAATTTTGACGAAAAATGTCTGTAATTTCCTTCCTGTTGGTGGTATTTTGACGTATAGACGCTCCGCTCACTCAGTTTTAAACGCCGAATGTGGTGCACGTCGCGTCTAGCTGTGAAACCACTCGCAATCGTCTACAAAATGCCATCTTTCGTTGATTTTGACGAAAAATGACTGTAATTTCTTTCCCGTTGGAGATATTCGGCGTTTACACGCACCTTTCAGTCAGTTTCACACGCCGAATGTGGTACACTTCGCGTCTAACAGCAAAACCACGCGCAATAGCTCGCAAAACGCCATCTTTCGACGATTTTAACGATAAATGTCTGTAATTTCCTACCGTTGAAGGTATTTCGACGTTTAAGCGTTCCTTTCACTCAGTTCTACACGCTGAATGTGGTGCACGTCGTGTTAAGCTGCAAAACCACGCGCAATCGTCCTCAAAACGCGATCTTTCGTCGATTTTCACGAAAAATGTCTGTAATTTCCTTCCCGTTGGAGATATTTTCAAGTCTAAGCGCTGCTTTCACACAACATTACACGCCGATTGTGGTGCACGTCGCGTCTAGCTGAAAAACCAGGCGCAATCGTCTTCAAAATGCGATCTTCCGCTGATTTTGACGAAAACTGACTGTAATTTCTATCCCGCTGGAGATATTTCTACGTTTAAGCGTTCCTTTCACTCAGTTTTACACGCCGAATGCAGTGCACGTCGCGTATGGCCGCAAAACCACGCGCAATCATCTTCAAGATGCGATCTTTTGTTGATTTTGACGAAAAATGACTGTAATTCCTTTCCCGCTGGAGATATTTGTACGTTCAAGCGATCCGTTCACTCAGTTTTACACGCCGAATATGGTGCACCTCGCGTCTATATTGCAAAACCACGCGTAATAGCTCGCAAAACGCGCTCTTTCGTCGATTTTGACGAACAAATGACTGTAATTTCTTCCCGCTGATGATATTCCACGTTTAAACGCACCTTTCACACAGTTTTACACGCCGAATGCAGTGCACGTCGTGTCAAGCTGCAAAAACACGCGCAATCGTCCTCAAAACGCGGTCTTTCGTCAATTTTGACGAAAAATGTCTGTAATTTCCTTCCCGTTGGTGGTATTTTGACGTATAGACGCTCCGCTCACTCAGTTTTATTCGCCGAATGTGGTGCACGTCGCGTCTAGCTGTGAAACCACGCGCAATCGTTCTCAAAATGCGATCTTTCTTTGATTTTGACGAAAAATGACTGTAATTCCTTTCCCGCTGGAGATATTTGTACGTACAAGCGATCCCTTCACTCAGTCTTGCACGCCGTATGTAGTGCACGTCGCGTCTAGCTGCAAAATCTCGCGCAATCGTTCTCAAAATGCGATCTTTCGTCGTTTTGGACGAAAAATGACTGCAATTTCCATCCCGTTGCAGATATTTTGACGTCTAAGCGATATTTTCACACAGTTTTGCACGCCGAATGTAGTGCACGTGGCGTGTAGCTGCAAAACCACGCGGAATCGTTCTCAACACGTGATCTTTCGTCGATTTTCTCAATAAATGTCTGTAATTTCCTTACCGTTGGAGATATTTTGAAGTCTAAGAGCTGCATCCACACAATATTACAAGCCGATTGTGGTGCACGTCGCGTCTATACTGCAAAACCACGCGCAATAACTCGCAAAACGCGATCTTTCGTCGATTTTCTCGATAAATGTCTGTAATTTCCTTCCCATTCTAGATATTTTGAAGTCGAAGCGCTCCTTTCACTCAGTTTTACACGCCGAATGTGGTGCACGTCGGGTCTAGCTGCAAAACCACGCGCAATCGTCTTCAAAATGCGATCTTTCGTTGCTTTTGACGAAAAATGACAGTAATTTCTTTCCCGTTGGAGGTATTTCGACATGAAAACGCTCGTTTCATTCAATTTTGCACGCCGAATGTAGTGCACGTAGCGTGTATCTGCAACACCACGCGCAATATCTCGCAGAACACGATCTTTCGTCGATTTTGACGAAAAAATTTCTGTAATATCTTTTCCCGTTGGAGATATTCGGCGTTTAAACGCTCCTTTCACTCAGTTTTACACGCCGAATGCAGTGCACGTCGCGTCTAGCGGAAAAACCAGGCGCAATCGTCTTCAAAATGCGATCTTTCGTTGTTTTTGACGAAAAATGACAGTAATTTCTTTCCCGCTGGAGATATTTGTATGTTTAAGCGTTTCTTTCTCTCAGTTTTAGACGCCGAATGTAGTGCACGTGGCGTTTACCTGCAATACCACGCGCAATAGCTCGCAAAACGTGAATCTTTCGTCGATTTTGACGAAAAATGAATGTAATTTCCTTCCACTTGGAGGTATATCGACATCAAAACGATCGTATCATTCAATTTTGCACGCCAAATGTAGTGCACGTCGCGTTCAGCTGCAAAACCACGCGCAATATCTCGCAAATCGCGTTCTTTCGTCGGTTATAACGAAAAATGTCTGCAATTTCCTTCCCGTTTGAGATATTTCGACGTTTAAAAGCTCATTTAACTCCTTTTGATAAGCCAAAGTCAGTGCACACTGTTTCCAGCGCCAACACAATCCCCGTTATTCGCAAAACGCGATTTTTCGTCGTTTCTTGACCAAAAATGACTGAAATATCCTTCCCGTTGGTGATATTTCGACGTTTAAATACTCCTTTCACTCAGTTTTACACGACGAATGTGGTGCACGTCGCGTCTAGCGGAAAAACCAGGCGCAATCGTCTTCAAAATGCGATCTTTCGTTGCTTTTGACGAAAAATGACAGTAATTTCTTTCCCGCTGGAGATATTTGTATGTTTAAGCGTTCCTTTCACTCAGTTTTACACGCCGAATGCAGTGCACGTCGCGTATGGCCGCAAAGCCACGCGCAATCATCTTCAAGATGCGATCTTTTGTTGATTTTGACGAAAAATGACTGTAATTCCTTTCCCGCTGGAGATATTTGTACGTTCAAGCGATCCGTTCACTCAGTTTTACACGCCGAATGTGGTGCACCTCACGTCTATACTGCAAAACCACGCGTAATAGCTCGCAAAACGCGCTCTTTCGTCGATTTTGACGAACAAATGACTGTAATTTCTTCCCGCTGATGATATTCCACGTTTAAACGCACCTTTCACTCAGTTTTACACGCCGAATGCAGTGCACGTCGTGTCAAGCTGCAAAAACACGCGCAATCGTCCTCAAAACGCGGTCTTTCGTCAATTTTGACGAAAAATGTCTGTAATTTCCTTCCTGTTGGTGGTATTTTGACGTATAGACGCTCCGCTCACTCAGTTTTAAACGCCGAATGTGGTGCACGTCGCGTCTAGCTGTGAAACCACTCGCAATCGTCTACAAAATGCCATCTTTCGTTGATTTTGACGAAAAATGACTGTAATTTCTTTCCCGTTGGAGATATTCGGCGTTTACACGCACCTTTCAGTCAGTTTCACACGCCGAATGTGGTACACTTCGCGTCTAACAGCAAAACCACGCGCAATAGCTCGCAAAACGCCATCTTTCGACGATTTTAACGATAAATGTCTGTAATTTCCTACCGTTGAAGGTATTTCGACGTTTAAGCGTTCCTTTCACTCAGTTCTACACGCTGAATGTGGTGCACGTCGTGTTAAGCTGCAAAACCACGCGCAATCGTCCTCAAAACGCGATCTTTCGTCGATTTTCACGAAAAATGTCTGTAATTTCCTTCCCGTTGGAGATATTTTCAAGTCTAAGCGCTGCTTTCACACAACATTACACGCCGATTGTGGTGCACGTCGCGTCTAGCTGAAAAACCAGGCGCAATCGTCTTCAAAATGCGATCTTCCGCTGATTTTGACGAAAACTGACTGTAATTTCTATCCCGCTGGAGATATTTCTACGTTTAAGCGTTCCTTTCACTCAGTTTTACACGCCGAATGCAGTGCACGTCGCGTATGGCCGCAAAACCACGCGCAATCATCTTCAAGATGCGATCTTTTGTTGATTTTGACGAAAAATGACTGTAATTCCTTTCCCGCTGGAGATATTTGTACGTTCAAGCGATCCGTTCACTCAGTTTTACACGCCGAATATGGTGCACCTCGCGTCTATATTGCAAAACCACGCGTAATAGCTCGCAAAACGCACTCTTTCGTCGATTTTGACGAACAAATGACTGTAATTTCTTCCCGCTGATGATATTCCACGTTTAAACGCACCTTTCACACAGTTTTACACGCCGAATGCAGTGCACGTCGTGTCAAGCTGCAAAAACACGCGCAATCGTCCTCAAAACGCGGTCTTTCGTCAATTTTGACGAAAAATGTCTGTAATTTCCTTCCCGTTGGTGGTATTTTGACGTATAGACGCTCCGCTCACTCAGTTTTATTCGCCGAATGTGGTGCACGTCGCGTCTAGCTGTGAAACCACGCGCAATCGTTCTCAAAATGCGATCTTTCTTTGATTTTGACGAAAAATGACTGTAATTCCTTTCCCGCTGGAGATATTTGTACGTACAAGCGATCCCTTCACTCAGTCTTGCACGCCGTATGTAGTGCACGTCGCGTCTAGCTGCAAAATCTCGCGCAATCGTTCTCAAAATGCGATCTTTCGTCGTTTTGGACGAAAAATGACTGCAATTTCCATCCCGTTGCAGATATTTTGACGTCTAAGCGATATTTTCACACAGTTTTGCACGCCGAATGTAGTGCACGTGGCGTGTAGCTGCAAAACCACGCGGAATCGTTCTCAACACGTGATCTTTCGTCGATTTTCTCAATAAATGTCTGTAATTTCCTTACCGTTGGAGATATTTTGAAGTCTAAGAGCTGCATCCACACAATATTACAAGCCGATTGTGGTGCACGTCGCGTCTATACTGCAAAACCACGCGCAATAACTCGCAAAACGCGATCTTTCGTCGATTTTCTCGATAAATGTCTGTAATTTCCTTCCCATTCTAGATATTTTGAAGTCGAAGCGCTCCTTTCACTCAGTTTTACACGCCGAATGTGGTGCACGTCGGGTCTAGCTGCAAAACCACGCGCAATAGTCTTCAAAATGCGATCTTTCGTTGCTTTTGACGAAAAATGACAGTAATTTCTTTCCCGTTGGAGGTATTTCGACATGAAAACGCTCGTTTCATTCAATTTTGCACGCCGAATGTAGTGCACGTAGCGTGTAGCTGCAACACCACGCGCAATATCTCGCAGAACACGATCTTTCGTCGATTTTGACGAAAAAATTTCTGTAATATCTTTTCCCGTTGGAGATATTCGGCGTTTAAACGCTCCTTTCACTCAGTTTTACACGCCGAATGTTGTGCACGTGGCGTTTACCTGCAATAACACGCGCAATAGCTCGCAAAACGCAATCTTTCGTCGTATCTTTAAGAAAAATGACTGTAATGTCCTACCTGTTGGTGATATTTCGAAGTTTTAACGCCCTTTTAACTCCATCTGACAAGCCAAATGCAGTGCATGCTGTTCCCAGCATCGAAACAAGACCAGTTGCACGCAAAACGCGATCTATCGTCGTATCTTGACGAGAAATGACTGTAATTTCCTTCCCGTTGGAGGTGTTTCGACGTTTAAACGCTCCATTCACTCAGTTTTACACGCCGAATGCAGTGTACGTCGCGTCTAGCTGCAGAACCACGCGCAATCGTTCTTAAAACGCGATCTTTCGTCGATTTTGACGAAAAATGACTGGAATTTCCATCCCGTTGGAGGTATTTCGACATGAAAACGCTCGTTTCATTCAATTTTGCACGCCGAATGTAGTGCACGTAGCGTGTAGCTGCAACACCACGCGCAATATCTCGCAGAACACGATCTTTCGTCGATTTTGACGAAAAAATTTCTGTAATATCTTTTCCCGTTGGAGATATTCGGCGTTTAAACGCTCCTTTCACTCAGTTTTACACGCCGAATGCAGTGCACGTCGCGTCTAGCGGAAAAACCAGGCGCAATCGTCTTCAAAATGCGATCTTTCGTTGATTTTGACGAAAAATGACAGTAATTTCTTTCCCGCTGGAGATATTTGTATGTTTAAGCGTTTCTTTCTCTCAGTTTTAGACGCCGAATGTAGTGCACGTGGCGTTTACCTGCAATACCACGCGCAATAGCTCGCAAAACGTGAATCTTTCGTCGATTTTGACGAAAAATGAATGTAATTTCCTTCCACTTGGAGGTATATCGACATCAAAACGATCGTATCATTCAATTTTGCACGCCAAATGTAGTGCACGTCGCGTTCAGCTGCAAAACCACGCGCAATATCTCGCAAATCGCGTTCTTTCGTCGGTTATAACGAAAAATGTCTGCAATTTCCTTCCCGTTTGAGATATTTCGACGTTTAAAAGCTCATTTAACTCCTTTTGATAAGCCAAAGTCAGTGCACACTGTTTCCAGCGCCAACACAATCCCCGTTATTCGCAAAACGCGAATTTTCGTCGTTTCTTGACCAAAAATGACTGAAATATCCTTCCCGTTGGTGATATTTCGACGTTTAAATACTCCTTTCACTCAGTTTTACACGACGAATGTGGTGCACGTCGCGTCTAGCGGAAAAACCAGGCGCAATCGTCTTCAAAATGCGATCTTTCGTTGCTTTTGACGAAAAATGACAGTAATTTCTTTCCCGCTGCAGATATTTGTATGTTTAAGCGTTCCTTTCACTCAGTTTTACACGCCGAATGCAGTGCACGTCGCGTATGGCCGCAAAACCACGCGCAATCATCTTCAAGATGCGATCTGTTGTTGATTTTGACGAAAAATGACTGTAATTCCTTTCCCGCTGGAGATATTTGTACGTTCAAGCGATCCGTTCACTCAGTTTTACACGCCGAATGTGGTGCACCTCGCGTCTATACTGCAAAACCACGCGTAATAGCTCGCAAAACGCGCTCTTTCGTCGATTTTGACGAACAAATGACTGTAATTTCTTCCCGCTGATGATATTCCACGTTTAAACGCACCTTTCACTCAGTTTTACACGCCGAATGCAGTGCACGTCGTGTCAAGCTGCAAAAACACGCGCAATCGTCCTCAAAACGCGGTCTTTCGTCAATTTTGACGAAAAATGTCTGTAATTTCCTTCCTGTTGGTGGTATTTTGACGTATAGACGCTCCGCTCACTCAGTTTTAAACGCCGAATGTGGTGCACGTCGCGTCTAGCTGTGAAACCACTCGCAATCGTCTACAAAATGCCATCTTTCGTTGATTTTGACGAAAAATGACTGTAATTTCTTTCCCGTTGGAGATATTCGGCGTTTACACGCACCTTTCAGTCAGTTTCACACGCCGAATGTGGTACACTTCGCGTCTAACTGCAAAACCACGCGCAATAGCTCGCAAAACGCCATCTTTCGACGATTTTAACGATAAATGTCTGTAATTTCCTACCGTTGAAGGTATTTCGACGTTTAAGCGTTCCTTTCACTCAGTTCTACACGCCCACTGTGGTGCACGTCGTGTTAAGCTGCAAAACCACGCGCAATCGTCCTCAAAACGCGATCTTTCGTCGATTTTCACGAAAAATGTCTGTAATTTCCTTCCCGTTGGAGATATTTTCAAGTCTAAGCGCTGCTTTCACACAACATTACACGCCGATTGTGGTGCACGTCGCGTCTAGCTGAAAAACCAGGCGCAATCGTCTTCAAAATGCGATCTTCCGCTGATTTTGACGAAAACTGACTGTAATTTCTATCCCGCTGGAGATATTTGTATGTTTAAGCGTTTCGTTCACTCAGTTTTGCATGCCGAATGTAGTGCACGTGGCGTTTACCTGCAATATCACGCGCAATAGCTCGCAAAACGCAGTCTTTCGTCGATTTTGACGACAAATGACGGTAATTTCCTTCCCATTGGAGGTATTTCGACCTGAAAACGCTCCTTTCACTCAGTTCTACATGCCGAATGTGATGCACGTCGCATCTAGCTGCAAAACCAAGCGCAATCGTACTCAAAATGGGATCCTTCGTCGATTTTGACAAAAATGACAGGAATTTCCATCCCGTTGCAGATATTTTGACGTCTAAGCGATCCTTTCACTCAGTTTCGCACGCCGAATGTAGTGCACGTAGCGTGTAGCTGCAAAACCACGCGCAATCGTCTTCAAAATGCGATCTTTTGTTGATTTTGACGAAAAATGACTGTAATTTCTATCCCACTGGAAATATTTGTACGTTTAAGCGTTGCTTTCACTCAGTTTTACACGCCGAATGCAGTGCACGTCGCGTATGGCCGCAAAACCACGCGCAATCATCTTCAAAATGCGATCTTTCGTTGATTTTGACGAAAAATGACTGTAATTCCTTTCCCGCTGGAGATATTTGTACGTTCAAGCGATCCGTTCACTTAGTTTTACACGCCGAATGTGGTGCACCTCGCGTCTAGCTGCAAAACCACGCGCAATAGCTCGCAAAACGCGATCTTTCATCGATTTTGACGAAAAATGAATGTAATTTCCTTCCAGTTGGAGGTATATCGACATCAAAACGATCGTATCATTCAATTTTGCACGCCGAATGTAGTGCACTTCGCGTTCAGCTGCAAAACCACGCGCAATATCTCGCAAAACGCACTCTTTCGTCGTTTATAACGAAAAATGTCTGCAATTTCCTTCCCGTTGGTGATATTTCGACGTTTAAACACTCCTTTCACTCAGTTTTACACGCCGAATGTGATGCACGTCGCGTCTAGCTGCAAAACCACGCGCAATAGCTCGCAAAACGCGATCTTTCATCGATTTTGACGAAAAATGACTGTAATTTCTATCCCGCTGGAAATATTTGTACGTTTAAGCCTTCCTTTCACTCAGTTTTACACGCCGAATGCAGTGCACGTCGTGTCAAGCTGCAAAACTACGCACAATCGTCCTCAAAACGCGATCTTTCGTCGATTTTCTCGAAAAATGTCTATAATTTCCTTCCCGTTGGAGATATTCGGCGTTTAAACGCTCCTTTCACTCAGTTTTACACGCCGAATGTTGTGCACGTGGCGTTTACCTGCAATAACACGCGCAATAGCTCGCAAAACGCAATCTTTCGTCGTATCTTTAAGAAAAATGACTGTAATGTCCTACCTGTTGGTGATATTTCGAAGTTTTAACGCTCTTTTAACTCCATCTGACAAGCCAAATGCAGTGCATGCTGTTCCCAGCATCGAAACAAGACCAGTTGCACGCAAAACGCGATCTATCGTCGTATCTTGACGAGAAATGACTGTAATTTCCTTCCCGTTGGAGGTGTTTCGACGTTTAAACGCTCCATTCACTCAGTTTTACACGCCGAATGCAGTGTACGTCGCGTCTAGCTGCAGAACCACGCGCAATCGTTCTTAAAACGCGATCTTTCGTCGATTTTGACGAAAAATGACTGGAATTTCCATCCCGTTGGAGGTATTTCGACATGAAAACGCTCGTTTCATTCAATTTTGCACGCCGAATGTAGTGCACGTCGCGTGTAGCTGCAACACCTCGCGCAATATCTCGCAGAACACGATCATCCGTCGATTTTGACGAAAAATGTCTATAATGTCCTTCCCGTTGGAGTTATTTCGACATCAAAACGCTCGTTTCATACAATTTTACACGCCGAATGCAGTGCACGTCCCGTCTAGCTGCGAATCCACGCGCAATCGTCCTCAAAACGCGATCTTTCGTCGATTTTCTCGAAAAATGTCTGTAATTTCCTTCCCGTTGGAGATATTTTGAAGTCGAAGCGCTCCTTTCACCCAGTTTTACACGCCGAATGTTATGCACGTCGCGTCTAGCAGCAAAATCACGCGTAATCGTCTTCAAAATGCGATCTTCCGTTTATTTTGACGAAAAATGACTGTAATTTCTTTCCCGCTGGAGATATTTGTATGTTTAAGCGTTTCTTTCACTCAGTTTTAGACGCCGAATGCAGTGCACGTCGTGTCAAGCTGCAAAACTACGCACAATCGTCCTCAAAACGCGATCTTTCGTCGATTTTCTCGAAAAATGCCTGTAATTTCTTTCCCGTTGGAGATATTCGGCGTTTACACGCACCTTTCAGTCAGTTTCACACGCAGAATGTGGTACACTTCGCGTCTAATTGCAAAACCACGCGCAATAGCTCGCAAAACGCCATCTTTCGACGATTTTAACGATAAATATCTGTAATTTCCTACCGTTGAAGGTATTTCGACGTTTAAGCGTTCCTTTCACTCAGTTCTACACGCCGAATGTGGTGCACGTCGTGTCAAGCTGAAAAACCAGGCGCAATCGTCTTCAAATTGCGATCTTCCGCTGATTTTGACGAAAACTGACTGTAATTTCTATCCCGCTGGAAATATTTGTACGTTTACGCGTTTCTTTCACTCAGTTTTACACGCCGAATGTAGTGCACGCGGCGCTTACCTGCAATACCACGCGCAATATCTCGCAGAGCACGATCTTCCGTCGATTTTGACGAAAAATGTCTATAATGTCTTTCCCGTTGGAGATATTTCGAAGTTTTAAAGTTCTTTTAACTCCACCTGACAAGCCAAATGCAGTGCACGCTGTTCGCAGCGTCAAAACAAGACCAGTTGCACGGAAAACGCGATCTATCGTCGTATCTTTACGAAAAATGAATGTAATTTCCCACCTGTAGGAGATATTTCGAAGTTTTAACGCTCTTTTAACACCATCTGTCAAGCCAAATGGAGTGCACGCTGTTTCCAGCGTCAAAACAAGGCCAGTTGCACGCACGACGCGATCTTTCGTCGTATCTTTACAAAAAATTACTGAAATTTCCTTCCCGTTGGAGATATTTTTACGCTTAAGCGCTCTTTTACCTGCTGCTCATTACATGCCGAATGTATCGCTCGCTAGGTTCATAGTCGAAACAAGCCGAGCCGGTTTTATATCGCAATCATTCATTGTTTTTGACGAAAAATGACAGAAATTTCTTTCCCGTTGATGATATTTTTACGTTTAAACGCCCTTTTACCTCCTTTTGACAATACAGACGCAGTGCACTCTGTTTCCAGCGTCAAAATAGCCCAGTTGCTCGCAAAACGCGATCTTTCCTCGTTTTTTGACGAAAAATGACTGTAATTTCCCACCTGTAAGAGATATTTCGAAGTTTTAACGCTCTTTTAACTCCATCTGACAAGTCAAATGCAGTGCACGCTGTTTCCAGTATTAAAAGAAGACCAGTTGCACGCAAAACGCAATCTTTCGTCGTATCTTTACGAAAAATGACTGTAATTTCCCACCTGTAGGTGATATTGAGAAGTTCTAACGCTCTTTTAACTCCATCTGACAAGTCAAATGCAGTGCACGCTGTTCCCAGCATCGAAACAAGACCAGTTGCACGCAAAACGCGATTTATCGTCGTATCTTTACGAAAGAAGACTGTAATTTCTCTCCCGCTTTAGGTATTTGTATGTTGAAGTGTTTCTTTCTCTCAGTTTTTGACGCCGAATGTAGTGCACGTGGCGTTTACCTGCAATACCACGCGCAATAGCTCGCAAAACGTGAATCTTTCGTCGATTTTGACGAAAAATGAATGTAATTTCCTTCCAGTTGGAGGTATATCGACATCAAAACGATCGTATTATTCAATTTTGCACGCCGAATGTAGTGCACGTCGCGTTCAGCTGCAAAACCACGCGCAATATCTCGCAAAACGCACTCTTTCGTCGTTTATAACGAAAAATGTCTGCAATTTCCTTCCCGTTGGTGATATTTCGACGTTTAAACACTCCTTTCACTCAGTTTTACACGCCGCATGTGGCGCACGTCTCGTCTATACTGCAAAACCACGCGCAATAGCTCGCAAAACGCGGTCTCTCGTCGATTTTGACGAGAAATGTCTGTAATTCCTTTTCCCGTTGGAGATATTCTGACGTTTAAGCGTTGCTTTCACTCAGTTTTACACGCCGAATGCAGTGCACGTCGTGTCAAGCTGCAAAACTACGCACAATCGTCCTCAAAACGCGATCTTTCGTCGATTTTCTCGAAAAATGTCTGTAATTTCCATCCCGTTGGAGGTATTTCGACATGAAAACGCTCGTTTCATTCAATTTTGCACGCCGAATGTAGTGCACGTAGCGTGTAGCTGCAACACCACGCGCAATATCTCGCAGAACACGATCTTTCGTCGATTTTGACGAAAAAATTTCTGTAATATCTTTTCCCGTTGGAGATATTCGGCGTTTAAACGCTCCTTTCACTCAGTTTTACACGCCGAATGCAGTGCACGTCGCGTCTAGCGGAAAAACCAGGCGCAATCGTCTTCAAAATGCGATCTTTCGTTGATTTTGACGAAAAATGACAGTAATTTCTTTCCCGCTGGAGATATTTGTATGTTTAAGCGTTTCTTTCTCTCAGTTTTAGACGCCGAATGTAGTGCACGTGGCGTTTACCTGCAATACCACGCGCAATAGCTCGCAAAACGTGAATCTTTCGTCGATTTTGACGAAAAATGAATGTAATTTCCTTCCACTTGGAGGTATATCGACATCAAAACGATCGTATCATTCAATTTTGCACGCCAAATGTAGTGCACGTCGCGTTCAGCTGCAAAACCACGCGCAATATCTCGCAAATCGCGTTCTTTCGTCGGTTATAACGAAAAATGTCTGCAATTTCCTTCCCGTTTGAGATATTTCGACGTTTAAAAGCTCATTTAACTCCTTTTGATAAGCCAAAGTCAGTGCACACTGTTTCCAGCGCCAACACAATCCCCGTTATTCGCAAAACGCGAATTTTCGTCGTTTCTTGACCAAAAATGACTGAAATATCCTTCCCGTTGGTGATATTTCGACGTTTAAATACTCCTTTCACTCAGTTTTACACGACGAATGTGGTGCACGTCGCGTCTAGCGGAAAAACCAGGCGCAATCGTCTTCAAAATGCGATCTTTCGTTGCTTTTGACGAAAAATGACAGTAATTTCTTTCCCGCTGGAGATATTTGTATGTTTAAGCGTTCCTTTCACTCAGTTTTACACGCCGAATGCAGTGCACGTCGCGTATGGCCGCAAAACCACGCGCAATCATCTTCAAGATGCGATCTTTTGTTGATTTTGACGAAAAATGACTGTAATTCCTTTCCCGCTGGAGATATTTGTACGTTCAAGCGATCCGTTCACTCAGTTTTACACGCCGAATGTGGTGCACCTCGCGTCTATACTGCAAAACCACGCGTAATAGCTCGCAAAACGCGCTCTTTCGTCGATTTTGACGAACAAATGACTGTAATTTCTTCCCGCTGATGATATTCCACGTTTAAACGCACCTTTCACTCAGTTTTACACGCCGAATGCAGTGCACGTCGTGTCAAGCTGCAAAAACACGCGCAATCGTCCTCAAAACGCGGTCTTTCGTCAATTTTGACGAAAAATGTCTGTAATTTCCTTCCTGTTGGTGGTATTTTGACGTATAGACGCTCCGCTCACTCAGTTTTAAACGCCGAATGTGGTGCACGTCGCGTCTAGCTGTGAAACCACTCGCAATCGTCTACAAAATGCCATCTTTCGTTGATTTTGACGAAAAATGACTGTAATTTCTTTCCCGTTGGAGATATTCGGCGTTTACACGCACCTTTCAGTCAGTTTCACACGCCGAATGTGGTACACTTCGCGTCTAACTGCAAAACCACGCGCAATAGCTCGCAAAACGCCATCTTTCGACGATTTTAACGATAAATGTCTGTAATTTCCTACCGTTGAAGGTATTTCGACGTTTAAGCGTTCCTTACACTCAGTTCTACACGCCCACTGTGGTGCACGTCGTGTTAAGCTGCAAAACCACGCGCAATCGTCCTCAAAACGCGATCTTTCGTCGATTTTCACGAAAAATGTCTGTAATTTCCTTCCCGTTGGAGATATTTTCAAGTCTAAGCGCTGCTTTCACACAACATTACACGCCGATTGTGGTGCACGTCGCGTCTAGCTGAAAAACCAGGCGCAATCGTCTTCAAAATGCGATCTTCCGCTGATTTTGACGAAAACTGACTGTAATTTCTATCCCGCTGGAGATATTTCTACGTTTAAGCGTTCCTTTCACTCAGTTTTACACGCCGAATGCAGTGCACGTCGCGTATGGCCGCAAAACCACGCGCAATCATCTTCAAGATGCGATCTTTTGTTGATTTTGACGAAAAATGACTGTAATTCCTTTCCCGCTGGAGATATTTGTACGTTCAAGCGATCCGTTCATTCAGTTTTACACGCCGAATGTGGTGCACCTCGCGTCTATATTGCAAAACCACGCGTAATAGCTCGCAAAACGCGCTCTTTCGTCGATTTTGACGAACAAATGACTGTAATTTCTTCCCGCTGATGATATTCCACGTTTAAACGCACCTTTCACACAGTTTTACACGCCGAATGCAGTGCACGTCGTGTCAAGCTGCAAAAACACGCGCAATCGTCCTCAAAACGCGGTCTTTCGTCAATTTTGACGAAAAATGTCTGTAATTTCCTTCCCGTTGGTGGTATTTTGACGTATAGACGCTCCGCTCACTCAGTTTTATTCGCCGAATGTGGTGCACGTCGCGTCTAGCTGTGAAACCACGCGCAATCGTTCTCAAAATGCGATCTTTCTTTGATTTTGACGAACAATGACTGTAATTCCTTTCCCGCTGGAGATATTTGTACGTACAAGCGATCCCTTCACTCAGTCTTGCACGCCGTATGTAGTGCACGTCGCGTCTAGCTGCAAAATCTCGCGCAATCGTTCTCAAAATGCGATCTTTCGTCGTTTTGGACGAAAAATGACTGCAATTTCCATCCCGTTGCAGATATTTTGACGTCTAAGCGATATTTTCACACAGTTTTGCACGCCGAATGTAGTGCACGTGGCGTGTAGCTGCAAAACCACGCGGAATCGTTCTCAACACGTGATCTTTCGTCGATTTTCTCAATAAATGTCTGTAATTTCCTTACCGTTGGAGATATTTTGAAGTTTAAGAGCTGCATCCACACAATATTACAAGCCGATTGTGGTGCACGTCGCGTCTATACTGCAAAACCACGCGCAATAACTCGCAAAACGCGATCTTTCGTCGATTTTCTCGATAAATGTCTGTAATTTCCTTCCCATTCTAGATATTTTGAAGTCGAAGCGCTCCTTTCACTCAGTTTAAACGCCGAATGTGGTGCACGTCGGGTCTAGCTGCAAAACCACGCGCAATCGTCTTCAAAATGCGATCTTTCGTTGCTTTTGACGAAAAATGACAGTAATTTCTTTCCCGCTGGAGATATTTGTATGTTTAAGCGTTCCTTTCACTCAGTTTTACACGCCGAATGCAGTGCACGTCGCGTATGGCCGCAAAACCACGCGCAATCATCTTCAAAATGCGATCTTTCGTTGATTTTGACGAAAAATGACTGTAATTCCTTTCCCGCTGGAGATATTTGTACGTTCAAGCGATCCGTTCACTCAGTTTTACACGCCGAATGTGGTGCACCTCGCGTCTAGCTGCAAAACCACGCGCAATAGCTCGCAAAACGCGATCTTTCATCGATTTTGACGAAAAATGAATGTAATTTCCTTCCAGTTGGAGGTATATCGACATCAAAACGATCGTATCATTCAATTTTGCACGCCGAATGTAGTGCACTTCGCGTTCAGCTGCAAAACCACGCGCAATATCTCGCAAAACGCACTCTTTCGTCGTTTATAACGAAAAATGTCTGCAATTTCCTTCCCGTTGGTGATATTTCGACGTTTAAACACTCCTTTCACTCAGTTTTACACGCCGAATGTGATGCACGTCGCGTCTAGCTGCAAAACCACGCGCAATAGCTCGCAAAACGCGATCTTTCATCGATTTTGACGAAAAATGACTGTAATTTCTATCCCGCTGGAAATATTTGTACGTTTAAGCCTTCCTTTCACTCAGTTTTACACGCCGAATGCAGTGCACGTCGTGTCAAGCTGCAAAACTACGCACAATCGTCCTCAAAACGCGATCTTTCGTCGATTTTCTCGAAAAATGTCTATAATTTCCTTCCCGTTGGAGATATTCGGCGTTTAAACGCTCCTTTCACTCAGTTTTATACGCCGAATGTTGTGCACGTGGCGTTTACCTGCAATAACACGCGCAATAGCTCGCAAAACGCAATCTTTCGTCGTATCTTTAAGAAAAATGACTGTAATGTCCTACCTGTTGGTGATATTTCGAAGTTTTAACGCTCTTTTAACTCCATCTGACAAGCCAAATGCAGTGCATGCTGTTCCCAGCATCGAAACAAGACCAGTTGCACGCAAAACGCGATCTATCGTCGTATCTTGACGAGAAATGACTGTAATTTCCTTCCCGTTGGAGGTGTTTCGACGTTTAAACGCTCCATTCACTCAGTTTTACACGCCGAATGCAGTGTACGTCGCGTCTAGCTGCAGAACCACGCGCAATCGTTCTTAAAACGCGATCTTTCGTCGATTTTGACGAAAAATGACTGGAATTTCCATCCCGTTGGAGGTATTTCGACATGAAAACGCTCGTTTCATTCAATTTTGCACGCCGAATGTAGTGCACGTCGCGTGTAGCTGCAACACCTCGCGCAATATCTCGCAGAACACGATCATCCGTCGATTTTGACGAAAAATGTCTATAATGTCCTTCCCGTTGGAGTTATTTCGACATCAAAACGCTCGTTTCATACAATTTTACACGCCGAATGCAGTGCACGTCCCGTCTAGCTGCGAATCCACGCGCAATCGTCCTCAAAACGCGATCTTTCGTCGATTTTCTCGAAAAATGTCTGTAATTTCCTTCCCGTTGGAGATATTTTGAAGTCGAAGCGCTCCTTTCACCCAGTTTTACACGCCGAATGTTATGCACGTCGCGTCTAGCAGCAAAATCACGCGTAATCGTCTTCAAAATGCGATCTTCCGTTTATTTTGACGAAAAATGACTGTAATTTCTTTCCCGCTGGAGATATTTGTATGTTTAAGCGTTTCTTTCACTCAGTTTTAGACGCCGAATGCAGTGCACGTCGTGTCAAGCTGCAAAACTACGCACAATCGTCCTCAAAACGCGATCTTTCGTCGATTTTCTCGAAAAATGCCTGTAATTTCTTTCCCGTTGGAGATATTCGGCGTTTACACGCACCTTTCAGTCAGTTTCACACGCAGAATGTGGTACACTTCGCGTCTAATTGCAAAACCACGCGCAATAGCTCGCAAAACGCCATCTTTCGACGATTTTAACGATAAATATCTGTAATTTCCTACCGTTGAAGGTATTTCGACGTTTAAGCGTTCCTTTCACTCAGTTCTACACGCCGAATGTGGTGCACGTCGTGTCAAGCTGAAAAACCAGGCGCAATCGTCTTCAAATTGCGATCTTCCGCTGATTTTGACGAAAACTGACTGTAATTTCTATCCCGCTGGAAATATTTGTACGTTTACGCGTTTCTTTCACTCAGTTTTACACGCCGAATGTAGTGCACGCGGCGCTTACCTGCAATACCACGCGCAATATCTCGCAGAGCACGATCTTCCGTCGATTTTGACGAAAAATGTCTATAATGTCTTTCCCGTTGGAGATATTTCGAAGTTTTAAAGTTCTTTTATCTCCACCTGACAAGCCAAATGCAGTGCACGCTGTTCGCAGCGTCAAAACAAGACCAGTTGCACGGAAAACGCGATCTATCGTCGTATCTTTACGAAAAATGAATGTAATTTCCCACCTGTAGGAGATATTTCGAAGTTTTAACGCTCTTTTAACACCATCTGTCAAGCCAAATGGAGTGCACGCTGTTTCCAGCGTCAAAACAAGGCCAGTTGCACGCACGACGCGATCTTTCGTCGTATCTTTACAAAAAATTACTGAAATTTCCTTCCCGTTGGAGATATTTTTACGCTTAAGCGCTCTTTTACCTGCTGCTCATTACATGCCGAATGTATCGCTCGCTAGGTTCATAGTCGAAACAAGCCGAGCCGGTTTTATAACGCAATCATTCATTGTTTTTGACGAAAAATGACAGAAATTTCTTTCCCGTTGATGATATTTTTACGTTTAAACGCCCTTTTACCTCCTTTTGACAATACAGACGCAGTGCACTCTGTTTCCAGCGTCAAAATAGCCCAGTTGCTCGCAAAACGCGATCTTTCCTCGTTTTTTGACGAAAAATGACTGTAATTTCCCACCTGTAAGAGATATTTCGAAGTTTTAACGCTCTTTTAACTCCATCTGACAAGTCAAATGCAGTGCACGCTGTTTCCAGTATTAAAAGAAGACCAGTTGCACGCAAAACGCAATCTTTCGTCGTATCTTTACGAAAAATGACTGTAATTTCCCACCTGTAGGTGATATTGAGAAGTTCTAACGCTCTTTTAACTCCATCTGACAAGTCAAATGCAGTGCACGCTGTTCCCAGCATCGAAACAAGACCAGTTGCACGCAAAACGCGATTTATCGTCGTATCTTTACGAAAGAAGACTGTAATTTCTCTCCCGCTTTAGGTATTTGTATGTTGAAGTGTTTCTTTCTCTCAGTTTTTGACGCCGAATGTAGTGCACGTGGCGTTTACCTGCAATACCACGCGCAATAGCTCGCAAAACGTGAATCTTTCGTCGATTTTGACGAAAAATGAATGTAATTTCCTTCCAGTTGGAGGTATATCGACATCAAAACGATCGTATTATTCAATTTTGCACGCCGAATGTAGTGCACGTCGCGTTCAGCTGCAAAACCACGCGCAATATCTCGCAAAACGCACTCTTTCGTCGTTTATAACGAAAAATGTCTGCAATTTCCTTCCCGTTGGTGATATTTCGACGTTTAAACACTCCTTTCACTCAGTTTTACACGCCGCATGTGGCGCACGTCTCGTCTATACTGCAAAACCACGCGCAATAGCTCGCAAAACGCGGTCTCTCGTCGATTTTGACGAGAAATGTCTGTAATTCCTTTTCCCGTTGGAGATATTCTGACGTTTAAGCGTTGCTTTCACTCAGTTGTACACGCCGAATGCAGTGCACGTCGTGTCAAGCTGCAAAACTACGCACAATCGTCCTCAAAACGCGATCTTTCGTCGATTTTCTCGAAAAATGTCTGTAATTTCCATCCCGTTGGAGGTATTTCGACATGAAAACGCTCGTTTCATTCAATTTTGCACGCCGAATGTAGTGCACGTAGCGTGTAGCTGCAACACCACGCGCAATATCTCGCAGAACACGATCTTTCGTCGATTTTGACGAAAAAATTTCTGTAATATCTTTTCCCGTTGGAGATATTCGGCGTTTAAACGCTCCTTTCACTCAGTTTTACACGCCGAATGCAGTGCACGTCGCGTCTAGCGGAAAAACCAGGCGCAATCGTCTTCAAAATGCGATCTTTCGTTGATTTTGACGAAAAATGACAGTAATTTCTTTCCCGCTGGAGATATTTGTATGTTTAAGCGTTTCTTTCTCTCAGTTTTAGACGCCGAATGTAGTGCACGTGGCGTTTACCTGCAATACCACGCGCAATAGCTCGCAAAACGTGAATCTTTCGTCGATTTTGACGAAAAATGAATGTAATTTCCTTCCACTTGGAGGTATATCGACATCAAAACGATCGTATCATTCAATTTTGCACGCCAAATGTAGTGCACGTCGCGTTCAGCTGCAAAACCACGCGCAATATCTCGCAAATCGCGTTCTTTCGTCGGTTATAACGAAAAATGTCTGCAATTTCCTTCCCGTTTGAGATATTTCGACGTTTAAAAGCTCATTTAACTCCTTTTGATAAGCCAAAGTCAGTGCACACTGTTTCCAGCGCCAACACAATCCCCGTTATTCGCAAAACGCGAATTTTCGTCGTTTCTTGACCAAAAATGACTGAAATATCCTTCCCGTTGGTGATATTTCGACGTTTAAATACTCCTTTCACTCAGTTTTACACGACGAATGTGGTGCACGTCGCGTCTAGCGGAAAAACCAGGCGCAATCGTCTTCAAAATGCGATCTTTCGTTGCTTTTGACGAAAAATGACAGTAATTTCTTTCCCGCTGCAGATATTTGTATGTTTAAGCGTTCCTTTCACTCAGTTTTACACGCCGAATGCAGTGCACGTCGCGTATGGCCGCAAAACCACGCGCAATCATCTTCAAGATGCGATCTGTTGTTGATTTTGACGAAAAATGACTGTAATTCCTTTCCCGCTGGAGATATTTGTACGTTCAAGCGATCCGTTCACTCAGTTTTACACGCCGAATGTGGTGCACCTCGCGTCTATACTGCAAAACCACGCGTAATAGCTCGCAAAACGCGCTCTTTCGTCGATTTTGACGAACAAATGACTGTAATTTCTTCCCGCTGATGATATTCCACGTTTAAACGCACCTTTCACACAGTTTTAAACGCCGAATGCAGTGCATGTCGTGTCAAGCTGCAAAAACACGCGCAATCGTCCTCAAAACGCGGTCTTTCGTCAATTTTGACGAAAAATGTCTGTAATTTCCTTCCCGTTGGTGGTATTTTGACGTATAGACGCTCCGCTCACTCAGTTTTAAACGCCGAATGTGGTGCACGTCGCGTCTAGCTGTGAAACCACTCGCAAACGTCTACAAAGTGCCATCTTTCGTTGATTTTGACGAGAAATGACTGGAATTTCCTTCCCGTTGGAGATATTTTCAAGTCTAAGCGCTGCTTTCACACAATATTACACGCCGATTGTGGTGCACGTCGCATTTAGCTGAAAAACCAGGCGCAATCGTCTTCAAAATGCGATCTTCCGCTGATTTTGACGAAAACTGACTGTAGTTTCTATCCCGCAGGAAATATTTGTACGTTTAAGCGTTTCTTTCTCTCAGTTTTACACGCCGAATGCAGTGCACGTCGCGTCTAGCTGTAAAACCAGGCGCAATCGTCTTCAAAATGCTATCATCCGTTGATTTTGACGAAAAATGACTGTAATTTCTCTCCCGCTGGAGATATTTGTATGTTTAAGTGTTTTTCTCATTCATTTTTACACGCCGAACGTAGTGCACGTCGCGTCTAGCTGCAAAACCACGCGCAATCGTTCTCAAAACTCGATCTTTCGTCGATTTTCTCGAAAAATGACTGTAATTTCCTAACCGTTCGATGTATTTCGACGTTCAAGCGTTCTTTTCACTCAGTTCTGCACGCCGAATGTAGTGCACGTATCGTGTAGCTGCAAAACCACGCGCAGTCCTTCTCAAAACGCGCTCTTTCATCGATTTTCATCGATAAATGTCAGTAATTTCCTTCCCGTTGGAGATATTTTGAAGTCTAAGCGCTGCTTTCACACAATATTATACGCCGATTGTGGTGCACGTCGCGTCTAGCTGAAAAACCAGGCGCAATCGTCTTCAAAATGCGATCTTCCGTTGATTTTGACGAAAAATGACTGTAATTTCTTTGCCGCTGGAGATATTTGTATGTTTAAGTGTTTCTTTCATTCAATTTTACATGCCAAATGTGGTGCACGTCGCGTTCAGCTGCACAAGCAGGCGCAATCGTCTTGATAATGCGATCTTTCGTCGATTTTCTCGAAACATATCTGTAATTTCCATCCCGTTGGAGATATTTTGAAGTCTAAGCGCTGCTTTCACACAGTTTTACACGCCGATTGTGGTGCACGTAGCGTGTAGCTGCAAAACCACACGCAATCGTTTTCAAAACGCGATCTTTCGTCGGGTTTCGCGATAAATGTCTGTAATTTCCACACGTTGAAGGTATTTCGACGTTTAAGCGTTCCTTTCACTCAGTTCTACACGCTGAATGTGGTGCACGTCGTGTCAAGCTGCAAAACCACGCGCAATCGTCCTCAAAACGCGATCTTTCGTCGATTTTCACGAAAAATATCTGTAATTTCCTTCCCGTTGGAGATATTTTGAAGTCTAAGCGCTGCTTTCACACAATTTTACACGCCGAATGCAGTGCACGTCGCGTCTAGCTGTAAAACCAGGCGCAATCGTCTTCAAAATGCTATCATCCGTTGATTTTGACGAAAAATGACTGTAATTTCTCTCCCGCTGGAGATATTTGTATGTTTAAGTGTTTTTCTCATTCATTTTTACACGCCGAACGTAGTGCACGTCGCGTCTAGCTGCAAAACCACGCGCAATCGTTCTCAAAACTCGATCTTTCGTCGATTTTCTCGAAAAATGACTGTAATTTCCTAACCGTTCGATGTATTTCGACGTTCAAGCGTTCTTTTCACTCAGTTCTGCACGCCGAATGTAGTGCACGTATCGTGTAGCTGCAAAACCACGCGCAGTCCTTCTCAAAACGCGCTCTTTCATCGATTTTCGCGATAAATGTCAGTAATTTCCTTCCCGTTGGAGATATTTTGAAGTCTAAGCGCTGCTTTCACACAATATTACACGCCGATTGTGGTGCACGTCGCGTCTAGCTGAAAAACCAGGCGCAATCGTCTTCAAAATGCGATCTTCCGTTGATTTTGACGAAAAATGACTGTAATTTCTTTGCCGCTGGAGATATTTGTATGTTTAAGTGTTTCTTTCATTCAATTTTACATGCCAAATGTGGTGCACGTCGCGTTCAGCTGCACAAGCAGGCGCAATCGTCTTGATAATGCGATCTTTCGTCGATTTTCTCGAAACATATCTGTAATTTCCATCCCGTTGGAGATATTTTGAAGTCTAAGCGCTGCTTTCACACAGTTTTACACGCCGATTGTGGTGCACGTAGCGTGTAGCTGCAAAACCACGCGCAATCGTTTTCAAAACGCGATCTTTCGTCGGGTTTCGCGATAAATGTCTGTAATTTCCACACGTTGAAGGTATTTCGACGTTTAAGCGTTCCTTTCACTCAGTTCTACACGCTGAATGTGGTGCACGTCGTGTCAAGCTGCAAAACCACGCGCAATCGTCCTCAAAACGCGATCTTTCGTCGATTTTCACGAAAAATATCTGTAATTTCCTTCCCGTTGGAGATATTTTGAAGTCTAAGCGCTGCTTTCACACAATTTTACACGCCGATTGTGGTGCACATCGCGTCTAGCTGAAAAACCAGGCGCAATCGTCTTCAAAATGCGATCTTCCGTTGATTTTGAGGAAAAATGACTGTAATTTCTTTCCCGCTGGAGATATTTGTATGTTTAAGCGTTTCTTTTACTCAGTTTTACACGCCGAATGTTGTGCACGTGGCGTTTACCTGCAATAACACGCGCAATAGCTCGCAAAACGCAATCTTTCGTCGTATCATTACGAAAAATGACAGTAATGTCCTACCTGATGGTGATATTTCCAAGTTTTAACGCTCTTTTAACTCCATCTTACAAGCCAAATGCAGTGCACGCTGTTTCCATCATGGAAAAAAGACCAGTTGCACGCAAAACGCAATCTTTCGTCGTCTCTTGACGGGAAATGACTGTAATTTCCTTCCCGTTGGATGTATTTCGACGTTTAATCGCTCCTTTGACTCAGTTTTACACGCCGAATCTAGTGCACGTCGCGTCTAACTGCAAAACAACGCGCAATAGAAAGCAAAACGCGATATATCGTCGATTATATAGAAAAAGTACTGTAATTTCCTTCCCGTTGGAGATATTTGTACGTTTAAGCGTTCCTGTCACTCAGTTTTACACGACGAATATGGTACACGTCGTGTCAAGCTGCAAAACCACGCGCAATCGTCTTCAACATGCGATCTTTCGTTGATTTTGTCGAAAAATGACTGTAATTTCTTTCCCGCTGGAGATATTTGTACGTTTAAGCGTTCCTGTCACTCAGTTTTACACGAAGAATATGGTACACGTCGTGTCAAGCTGCAAAACCACGCTCAATCATTCTCAAAACTTGATCTTTCGTCGATTTTCTCGAAAAATGTCTGTAATTTCTTTCCCGTTGGAAATATTTGTACGTTTAAGCGTTCCTGTCACTCAGTTTTACACGACGAATATGGTACACGTAGCATCTAGCTGCAAAACTACGCGCAATCGTACTCAAAATGCAAATTTCGTCGATTTTGACGAACAAATGACTCTAATTTCTTCCCGTTGGTGATATTCCACGTTGAAACGCTACTTTCACTCAGTTTTACACGCCGAATGCAGTGCACGTCGCTTCTAGCTGCGAAACCATGCGCAATCGTCTTCAAAATGCGATCTTTCATTGATTTTGACGAAAAATCACTGTAGTTTCTATCCAGTTGGAGATATTCGGCGTTTAAACGCTCCTTTCATTCAATTACGCACGCCGAATGTAGTGCACGTCGTGTCTAGCCGCGAAGCCACGCGCAATCGTCCTTAAAACGCGATCTTTCGTCAATTTTCTCGAAAAATTTCCTTCCCATTGTAGAAATTTTGAAGTCGAAGCGCTCATTTCACTCAGTTTTACACGCCGAATGTGGTGCACGTAGGGTCTAGCTGCAAAACCACGCGCAATCGTCTTCAAAATGCGATCATTCGTTGATTTTGACGAAAAATGACTGTAATTTCCTTACCGTTGGAGATATTTTGAAGTCTAAGCGCTGCTTCCACACAATATTACACGCCGATTGTGGTGCACGTCGCGTCTACACTGCAAAACCACGGGCAATAACTCGCAAAACGCGGTCTCTCGTCGATTTTAACGAGAAATGCCTGTAATTTCTTTACCCGTTGGAGATATTCAGCGTTTAAACGCTCCTTTCACTCAGTTTTACACGCCGAATATGGTGCACGTCACGTCTAGCTTCGAAACCACGCGCAATCGTTTTCAAAATGCGATCTTTCATTGATTTTGACGAAAAATCCCTGTAATTTCTATCCCGTTGGAGATATTCTGCGTTTAAACGCTCCTTTCAATCAATTTTGCACGCCGAGTGTAGTGCACGTCGCGTGTAGCTGCAACACCTCGCGCAATATCTCGCAGAACACGATCATCCGTCGATTTTGACGAAAAATGTCTATAATGTCCTTCCCGTTGGAGTTATTTCGACATCAAAACGCTCGTTTCATACAATTTTGCACGCCGAATGTAGTGCACGTCGTGTCTAGCCGCAAAGCCACGCGCAATCGTCCTCAAAACGCGATCTTTCGTCGATTTTCTCGAAAAATGTCTGTAATTTCCTTCCCATTGTAGATATTTTCAAGTCCAAGCGCTCCTTTCACTCAGTTTTACACGAGGAATATGGTACACGTAGCGTCTAGCTGCAAAACCACGCGCAATCGTTCTCAAAATGCGATCTTTCGTTGATTTTGACGAAAAGTGACTGTACTATCTTCTCCCGTTGGAGATATTCGGCGTTTAAACGCATCTTTCGCTCAGTTTTACACGCGGAATGTGGTGCACGTCGCGTCTAGCTGCAGAACCACGCGCAAACGTCTTCAAAACGTGAATCTTTCGTCGATTTTAACGATAAATGTCTGTAATTTCCTTCCCGTTGGAGGTATTTCTACGATTAAGCGTTCCATTCACTCAGTTCAACACGCCGAATGTAGTAAACGTAGCGTCTAGCTGCAAAAGTATGCGCAATCGTACTCAAAATGCGATCATTCGTCGGTTTTCTCGAGAAATATCAGTAATTTCCTTCACGTTGGAGATATTTTCAAGTCTAAGCGCTCCTTTCACTCAGTTTTACACGCCGAGTGTAGTGCACGTCGCGTCTAGCTGCAAAATCTCGCGCAATCGTTCTCAAAATGCGATCTTTCGTCGTTTTGGACGATAAATGTCTGTTACTTCCATCCCGTTGGAGGTATTTCTACGATTAAGTGTTCCATTCACTCAGTTCTACACGCCGAATGCAGTGCACGTCGCGTCTAGATGCGAAACCACGCGCACTCGTCTTCAAAATGCGATCTTTCATTGATTTTGACGAAAAATCACTGTAATTTCTATCCCGTTGGAGATATTCGGCGTTTAAACGCTCCTTTCATTCAATTTTGCACGCCGAGTGTAGTGCACGTCGCGTCTAGCTGCAAAATCTCGCGCAATCGTTCTCAAAATGCGATCTTTCGTCGTTTTGGACGATAAATGTCTGTTACTTCCTTCCCGTTGGAGGTATTTCTACGATTAAGTGTTCCATTCACTCAGTTCTACACGCCGAATGCAGTGCACGTCGCGTCTAGCTGCGAAACCACGCACAATCGTTCTCAAAATGCGATCTTTCGTTGATTTTGACGAAAAGTGACTGTACTATCTTCTCCCGTTGGAGATATTCGGCGTTTAAACACATTTTTCGCTCAGTTTTACACAGGGAATGTGGTGCACGTCGCGTCTAGCTGCAAAACCACGCGGAATCATCTTCAACATGCGATCTTTCGTTGATTTTGTCGAAAAATGACTGTAATTTCTTTCCCGCTGAAGATATTTGTACGTTTAAGCGTTCCTGTCACTCAGTTTTACACGCGGAATGTGGTGCACGTCGCGTCTAGCTGCAAAACCACGCGCAATCGTCTTCAACATGCGATCTTTCGTTGATTTTGTCGAAATATGACTGTAATTTCCTTCCCGTTGGAGATATTTTGAAGTCTAAGCGCTGCTTTCACACAAATTTACACGCCGATTGTGGTGCACGTCGCGTCTAGCTGCAGAACCACGCGCAATCGTTCTTAAAACGCGATCTTTCGTCGATTTTGACGAAGAATGACTGGAATTTCCATCACGTTGGAGGTATTTCGACATGAAAACTCTCGTTTCATTCAATTTTGAACGCCGAATGCAGTGCACGTCGCGTCTAGCTGCAAAACCACACGCTGACTTCTTCAAAACGTGAATCTTTCGTCGATTTTAACGATAAATGTCTGTAATTTCCTTCCCGTTGGAGGTATTTCTACGATTAAGCGTTCCATTCACTCAGTTCTACACGCCGAATGTAGTAAACGTAGCACCTAGCTGCAAAACTACGCGCAATCGTACTCAAAATGCGATCTTTCGTCGATTTTGACGAACAAATGACTGTAATCTCTTCCCGTTGGTGATATTCCACGTTTAAACGCTCCTTTCATTCAATTTTGAACGCCGAATGCAGTGCACGTCGCGTCTAGCCGCAAAACCACGCGCAATCGTCCTCAAAACGCGATCTTTCATCGATTTTCTCGAAAAATGTCTGTAATTTCCTTCCCGTTGGAGATATTTTGAAGTCTAAGCGCTGCTTTCACACAAATTTACACGCCGATTGTGGTGCACGTCGCGTCCAACTGAAAAACCAGGCGCAATCATCTTCAAAATGCGATCTTCCGTTGATTTTGAGGAAAAATGAATGTAATTTCTTTCCCGCTGGAGATATTTGTATGTTTAAGCGTTTCTTTTACTCAGTTTTACACGCCGAATGTTGTGCACGTGGCGTTTACCTGCAATAACACGCGCAATAGCTCGCAAAACGCAATCTTTCGTCGTATCATTACGAAAAATGACTGTAATGTCCTACCTGATGGTGATATTTCCAAGTTTTAACGCTCTTTTAACTCCATCTTACAAGCCAAACGCAGTGCACGCTGTTTCCATCGTGGAAAAAAGACCAGTTGCACGCAAAACGCAATTTTTCGTCGTCTCTTGACGGGAAATGACTGTAATTTCCTTCCCGTTGGATGTATATCGAAGTTTAATCGCTCCTTTGACTCAGTTTTACACGCCGAATCTAGTGCACGTCGCGTCTAACTGCAAAACAACGCGCAATAGAAAGCAAAACGCGATATATCGTCGATTATATAGAAAAAGTACTGTAATTTCCTTCCCGTTGGAGATATTTGTACGTTTGAGCGTTCCTGTCACTCAGTTTTACACGACGAATATGGTACACGTCGTGTCAAGCTGCAAAACCACGCGCAATCGTCTTCAACATGCGATCTTTCGTTGATTTTGTCGAAAAATGACTGTAATTTCTTTCCCGCTGGAGATATTTGTACGTTTAAGCATTCCTGTCACTCAGTTTTACACGACGAATATGGTACACGTCGTGTCAAGCTGCAAAACCACGCTCAATCGTTCTCAAAACTCGATCTTTCGTCGATTTTCTCGAAAAATGTCTGTAATTTCTTTCCCGTTGGAAATATTTGTACGTTTAAGCGTTCCTGTCACTCAGTTTTACACGACGAATATGGTACACGTAGCATCTAGCTGCAAAACTACGCGCAATCGTACTCAAAATGCAAATTTCGTCGATTTTGACGAACAAAAGACTCTAATTTCTTCCCGTTGGTGATATTCCACGCTGAAACGCTACTTTCACTCAGTTTTACACGCCGAATGCAGTGCACGTCGCTTCTAGCTGCGAAACCACGCGCAATCGTCTTCAAAATGCGATCTTTCATTGATTTTGACGAAAAATCACTGTAGTTTCTATCCCGTTGGAGATATTCGGCGTTTAAACGCTCCTTTCAATCAATTACGCACGCCGAATGTAGTGCACGTCGTGTCTAGCCGCGAAGCCACGCGCAATCGTCCTCAAAACGCGATCTTTCGTCAATTTTCTCGAAAAATTTCCTTCCCATTGTAGAAATTTTGAAGTCGAAGCAATCATTTCACTCAGTTTTACACGCCGAATGTGGTGCACGTAGGGTCTAGCTGCAAAACCACGCGCAATCGTCTTCAAAATGCGATCATTCGTTGATTTTGACGAAAAATGACTGTAATTTCTCTCCCGCTGGAGATATTTTCAAGTCTAAGCGCTCCTTTCACTCAGTTTTACACGACGAATATGGTACACGTAGCGTCTAGCTGCAAAACCACGCGCAATCGTTCTCAAAATGCGATCTTTCGTTGATTTTGACGAAAAGTGACTGTAATATCTTCTCCCGTTGGAGATATTCGGCGTTTAAACGCTCCTTTCACTCAGTTTTACACGCCGAATGTGGTGCACGTCGCGTCTAGCTGCGAAACCACGTGCAATCGTCTTCAAAATACGGTCTTTCGTTGATTTTGAGGAAAAATGACTGTAATTTCTTTCCCGCTGGAGATATTTGTATGTTTAAGCGTTTCTTTTACTCAGTTTTACACGCCGAATCTAGTGCACGTCGCGTCTAACTGCAAAACAACGCGCAATAGAAAGCAAAACGCGATATATCGTCGATTATATAGAAAAAGTACTGTAATTTCCTTCCCGTTGGAGATATTTGTACGTTTAAGCATTCCTGTCACTCAGTTTTACACGACGAATATGGTACACGTCGTGTCAAGCTGCAAAACCACGCTCAATCGTTCTCAAAACTCGATCTTTCGTCGATTTTCTCGAAAAATGTCTGTAATTTCTTTCCCGTTGGAAATATTTGTACGTTTAAGCGTTCCTGTCACTCAGTTTTACACGACGAATATGGTACACGTAGCATCTAGCTGCAAAACTACGCGCAATCGTACTCAAAATGCAAATTTCGTCGATTTTGACGAACAAAAGACTCTAATTTCTTCCCGTTGGTGATATTCCACGTTGAAACGCTACTTTCACTCAGTTTTACACGCCGAATGCAGTGCACGTCACTTCTAGCTGCGAAACCACGTGCAATCGTCCTCAAAATGCGATCTTTCGTCGGTTCTCACGAGAAATATCAGTTATGTCCTTCACGTTGGAGATATTTTCAAGTCTAAGCGCTCCTTTCACTCAGTTTTACACGCCGAATGTGGTGCACGTCGCGTCTAGCTGCAAAATCTCGCGCAATCGTTCTCAAAATGCGATCTTTCGTTGTTTTGGACGAAAAATGACTGCAATTTCTATCCCGTTGCAGATATTTTGACGTCTAAGCGATATTTTCACACAGTTTTGCACGCCGAATGTAGTGCACGTGGCGTGTAGCTGCAAAACCACGCGGTATAGTTCTCAAAACGTGATCTCTCGTCGATTTTCTCGATAAATGTCTGTAATTTCCTTACCGTTGGAGATATTTTGAAGTCTAAGCGCTGCATCCACACAATATTACATGCCGATTGTGGTGCACGTCGCCTCTATACTGCAAAACCACGCGCAATAACTCGCAAAACGCGGTCTCTCGTCGATTTTAACGAGAAATGTCTGTAATTTCTTTACCCGTTGGAGGTATTTCTACGATTAAGCGTTCCATTCACTCAGTTCTACACGCCGAATGTAGTAAACGTAGCGTCTAGCTGCAAATGTACGCGCAATCGTACTCAAAATGCGATCATTCGTCGGTTTTCTCGAAAAATGTCTGTAATTTCCTTCACGTTGGAGATATTTTCAAGTCTAAGCGCT
Source organism: Bombus dahlbomii (assembly GCA_037178635.1). Lineage (NCBI taxonomy): Eukaryota > Metazoa > Arthropoda > Insecta > Hymenoptera > Apidae > Bombus > Bombus dahlbomii. The sequence goes on from CM074111.1 coordinate 440,508, forward strand.
CCTTTCACTCAGTTTTACACGCCGAATGTGATGCACGTCGCGTCTAGCTGCAAAACCACGCGGAATCGTTCTCAAAACGCGATCTTTCGTCGATTTTCTCGATAAATGTCTGTAATTTCCTTACCGTTGGAGATATTTTGAAGTCTAAGCGCTGCTTCCACACAATATTACACGCCGATTGTGGTGCACGTCGCGTCTACACTGCAAAACCACGGGCAATAACTCGCAAAACGCGGTCTCTCGTCGATTTTAACGAGAAATGCCTGTAATTTCTTTACCCGTTGGAGATATTCAGCGTTTAAACGCTCCTTTCACTCCGTTTTACACGCCGAGTGTAGTGCACGTCGCGTGTAGCTGCAACACCTCGCGCAATATCTCGCAGAACACGATCATCCGTCGATTTTGACGAAAAATGTCTATAATGTCCTTCCCGTTGGAGTTATTTCGACATCAAAACGCTCGTTTCATACAATTTTGCACGCCGAATGTAGTGCACGTCGTGCCTAGCCGCAAAGCCACGCGCAATCGTCTTCAACATGCGATCTTTCGTCAATTTTCTCGAAAAATGTCTGTAATTTCCTTCCCATTCTAGATATTTTCAAGTCTAAGCGCTCCTTTCACTCAGTTTTACACGACGAATATGGTACACGTAGCGTCTAGCTGCAAAACCACGCGCAATCGTTCTCAAAATGCGATCTTTCGTTGATTTTGACGAAAAGTGGCTGTACTATCTTCTCCCGTTGGAGATATTCGGCGTTTAAACGCATCTTTCGCTCAGTTTTACACGCGGAATGTGGTGCACGTCGCGTCTAGCTGCAGAACCACGCGCAAACGTCTTCAAAACGTGAATCTTTCGTCGATTTTAACGATAAATGTCTGTAATTTCCTTCCCGTTGGAGGTATTTCTACGATTAAGCGTTCCATTCACTCAGTTCTACACGCCGAATGTAGTAAACGTAGCGTCTAGCTGCAAATGTACGCGCAATCGTACTCAAAATGCGATCATTCGTCGGTTTTCTCGAAAAATGTCTGTAATTTCCTTCACGTTGGAGATATTTTCAAGTCTAAGCGCTCCTTTCACTCAGTTTTACACGCCGAATGTGATGCACGTCGCGTCTAGCTGCAAAACCACGCGGAATCGTTCTCAAAACGCGATCTTTCGTCGATTTTCTCGATAAATGTCTGTAATTTCCTTACCGTTGGAGATATTTTGAAGTCTAAGCGCTGCTTCCACACAATATTACACGCCGATTGTGGTGCACGTCGCGTCTACACTGCAAAACCACGGGCAATAACTCGCAAAACGCGGTCTCTCGTCGATTTTAACGAGAAATGCCTGTAATTTCTTTACCCGTTGGAGATATTCAGCGTTTAAACGCTCCTTTCACTCCGTTTTACACGCCGAGTGTAGTGCACGTCGCGTGTAGCTGCAACACCTCGCGCAATATCTCGCAGAACACGATCATCCGTCGATTTTGACGAAAAATGTCTATAATGTCCTTCCCGTTGGAGGTATTTCGACATCAAAACGCTCGTTTCATTCAATTTCGCATGCCGAATGTAGTGCACGTCGTGTCTAGCCGCAAAGCCACGCGCAATCGTCCTCAAAACGCGATCTTCGTCGATTTTCTCGAAAAATGTCTGTAATATCCTTCCCATTGTAGATATTTTCAAGTCCAAGCGCTCCTTTCACTCAGTTTTACACTACGAATATGGTACACGTAGCGTCTAGCTGCAAAACCACGCGCAATCGTTCTCAAAATGCGATCTTTCGTTGATTTTGACGAAAAGTGACTGTACTATCTTCTCCCGTTGGAGATATTCGGCGTTTAAACGCATCTTTCGCTCAGTTTTACACGCGGAATGTGGTGCACGTCGCGTCTAGCTGCAGAACCACGCGCAATCGTCTTCAACATGCGATCTTTCGTTGATTTTGTCGAAATATGACTGTAATTTCCTTCCCGTTGGAGATATTTTGAAGTCTAAGCGCTGCTTTCACACAAATTTACACGCCGATTGTGGTGCACGTCGCGTCTAGCTGCAGAACCACGCGCAATCGTTCTTAAAACGCGATCTTTCGTCGATTTTGACGAAGAATGACTGGAATTTCCATCACGTTGGAGGTATTTCGACATGAAAACTCTCGTTTCATTCAATTTTGAACGCCGAATGCAGTGCACGTCGCGTCTAGCTGCAAAACAACGCGCTGACTTCTTCAAAACGTGAATCTTTCGTCGATTTTAACGATAAATGTCTGTAATTTCCTTCCCGTTGGAGGTATTTCTACGATTAAGCGTTCCATTCACTCAGTTCTACACGCCGAATGTAGTAAACGTAGCGTCTAGCTACAAAAGTACGCGCAATCGTACTCAAAATGCGATCTTTCGTCGATTTTGACGAACAAATGACTGTAATTTCTTCCCGTTGGTGATATTCCACGTTTAAACGCTCCTTTCATTCAATTTTGAACGCCGAATGCAGTGCACGTCGCGTCTAGCCGCAAAGCCACGCGCAATCGTCCTCAAAACGCGATCTTTCGTCGATTTTCTCGAAAAATGTCTGTAATTTCTTTCCCGCTGGAGATATTTGTATGTTTAAGCGTTTCTGTCACTCAGTTTTACACGCCGAATGCTGTGCACGTGGCGTTTACCTGCAATAACATGCGCAATAGCTCGCAAAACGCAATCGTTCGTCGTATCTTTACGAAAAATGACTGTAATTTCTATCCCGCTGTAGATATTTTGAAGTCTACGCGTTCCTTTCACTCAGTTTTACACGCCGAATGTGGTGCACGTCGCGTCTAGCTTCAAAACCACGCGCAATCGTTCACAAAATGCGATCTTTCGTCGATTTTGACGAAAAAATGACTGTCATATCTTTTCCCGTTGGAGATATTCGGCGTTCAAACGCTCATTTCACTCAGTTTTACACGCCGAATGTGGTGCACGTAGGGTCTAGCTGCAAAACCACGCGCAATCGTCTTCAAAATCCGATCATTCGTTGATTTTGACGAAAAATGTCTGTAATTTCTCTCCCGCTGGAGATATTGTCAAGTCTAAGCGCTCCTTTCACTCAGTTTTACACGACGAATATGGTGCACGTAGCGTGTAGCTGCAAAACCACGCGCAATCGTTCTCAAAACGCGATCTTTCTTCGATTTTCTCGATAAATGTCTGTAATTTCCTTACCGTTAGGTGTATTTCGACGTTTAAACGCTCCGTTCACTCAGTTTTACACGCCGAATGTGGTGCTCGTCGCGTCTATACTGCAAAACCACGCGCGATCGTCCTCATAACGCGATCTTTCGTCGATTTTCTCGAAAAATGTCTGCAATGTCCTTCCCGTTGGAGATATTTTGAAGTCTAAGCGCTGCTTTCACACAATGTTACACGCCGATTGTGGTGCAAGTCGCGTCTAGCTGCAAAATCACGCGCAGTCGTCTTCAAAATGCGTTCTTTCGTCGGTTTTCTCGAGAAATGTCAGTAATTTCCTTCCCGTTGGAGATATTTTCAAGTCTAAGCGCTCCTTTCTCTCAGTTTTACACGCCGAATGCAGTGCACGTCGTGTCAAGCTGCAAAACCACGCGCGATCGTCCTCAAAACGCGATCTTTCATTGATTTTGACGAAAAATCCCTGTAATTTCTATCCCGTTGGAGATATTCGGCGTTTAAACGCTCCTTTCATTCAATTATGCACGCCGAATGTAGTGCACGTAGCGTGTAGCTGCAACAACACGCGCAATATCTCGCAGAACACGATCTTTCGTCGATTATGACGAAAAAATGACTGTAGTATCTTCCCCGTTGGAGATATTCGGCGTTTAAACGCACCTTTCACTCAGTTTTACACGCCGAATGCAGTGCACGTCGCGCCTAGTCGCACAACCACGCGCAATCGTCCTCAAAACGCGATCTTTCGTCGATATTCTCGAAAAATGTGTGTAATTTCTTTCCCGTTGGAGATATTTTGAAGTCTAAGCGCTGCTTTTGCACAATATTACACGCCAATTGTGGTGCACGTCGCGTCTAGCTGAAAGACCAGGCGCAATCGTCTTCAGAATGCGATCTTCCATTGATTTTGACGAAAAATGACTGTAATTTCTATCCCGCTGGAGATATTTTGAAGTCTACGCGTTCCTTTCACTCAGTTTTACACGCCGAATGTGGTGCACGTCGCGTCTAGCTTCAAAACCACGCGCAATCGTTCACAAAATTCGATCTTTCGTCGATTTTGACGAAAAAATGACGGTAATATCTTTTCCCGTTGGAGATATTCGGCGTTCAAACGCTCCTTTCACTCAGTTTTACACGCCGAATATGGTGCACGTCCCGTCTAGCTGCGAATCCACGCGCAATCGTCTTCAAAACGCTGTCATTCGTTGATTTTGACGAAATATGACTGTAATTTCTTTCCCGCTGGAGATATTTTGACGTCTAAGCGATCCTTTCACTCAGTTTCGCACGCCGAATGTAGTACACGTAGCGTGTAGCTGCAAAACCACGCGCAATCGTTCTCAAATCGCGATCTTTCTTCGATTTTCTCGATAAATGTCTGTAATTAACTTACCGTTAGATGTATTTCGACGTTAAAAACGCTCCGTTCACTCAGTTTTACACGCCGAATGTGGTGCACGTCGCGTCTAACTGCAAACCAACGCGCAATAGCTCGCAAAACGCGATCTTTCGTCGGTTTTGACGCTAAATGTCTGTCATTACCTTCCCGTTGGAGATATTTTCAAGTCTAAGCGCTGCTTTCACACAATATTACACGCCGATTGTGGTGCAAGTCGCGTCTAGCTGCAAAATCACGCGCAGTCGTCTTGAAAATGCGATCTTTCGTCGGTTTTCTCGAGAAATGTCAGTAATTTCCTTCCCGTTGGAGATATTTTCAAGTCTAAGCGCTCCTTTCTCTCAGTTTTACACGCCGCATGCAGTGCACGTCGTGTCAAGCTGCAAAACCACGCGCAATAGCTCGCAAAACGCGATCATTCATCGATTTTTACGAAATATGACTGTAATTTCTTTCCCGCTGGAGATATTTGTATGTTTAAGCGTTTCGTTCACTCAGTTTTGCACGCCGAATGTAGTGCACGTGGCGTTTACCTGCAATATCACGCGCAATAGCTCGCAAAACGCAGTCTTTCGTCGATTTTGACGACAAATGACTGTAATTTCCTTCCCGTTGGAGGTATTTCGACCTGAAAACGCTCCTTTCACTCAGTTCTACATGCCGAATGTGATGCACGTCGCATCTAGCTGCAAAACCAAGCGCAATCGTACTCAAAATGGGATCCTTCGTCGATTTTGACAAAAATGACTGGAATTTCCATCCCGTTGCAGATATTTTGACGTCTAAGCGATTCTTTCACTCAGTTTCGCACGCCGAATGTAGTGCGCGTAGCGTGTAGCTGCAAAACCACGCGCATTAGATGGCAAAACGCGATATGTCGTCGACTATACAGAAAAATGACTGTAATTTCCTTCCCGTTGTACATATTCTGACGTTTAAGCGTTGCTTTCATTCAGTTTTACACGCCGAATGTGGTGCACGTCGCGTCTAACTGCAAAACCACGCGCAATAGCTCGCAAAACGCAGTCTTTCGTCGATTTTGACGACAAATGACTGTAATTTCCTTCCCATTGCAGGTATTTCGACCTGAAAACGCTCCTTTCACTCAGTTCTACATGCCGAATGTGATGCACGTCGCATCTAGCTGCAAAACCAAGCGCAATCGTACTCAAAATGGGATCCTACGTCGATTTTGACAAAAATGACAGGAATTTCCATCCCGTTGCAGATATTTTGACGTCTAAGCGATCCTTTCACTCAGTTTCGCACGCCGAATGTTGTGCACGTAGCGTGTAGCTGCAAAACCACACGCAATCGTTCTCAAAACGCGACCTTTCTTCGATTTTCTCGATAAATGTCTGTAATTAACTTACCGTTAGATATATTTCGACGTTAAAAACGCTCCGTTCACTCAGTTTTACACGCCGAATGTGGTGCACGTCGCGTCTAACTGCAAACTAACGCGCAATAGCTCGCAAAACGCGATCTTTTATCGATTTTAACGAAAAATGTCTGTAATTTCCCCAGTTGAAGGTATTTCGACGTTTAAGCGTTCCTTTCACTCAGTTCTACACGCCGAATATGGTGCACGTCGCGTCTAGCTGCAAAACCACGCGCAATCGTCTTCAAAATGCGATCTTTTGTTGATTTTGACGAAAAATGACTGTAATTTCTATCCCGCTGGAAATATGTGTACGTTTAAGCGTTGCTTTCACTCAGTTTTACACGCCGAATGCAGTGCACGTCGCGTATAGCCGCAAAACCACGCGCAATCGTCCTCAAAACGCGATCTTTCGTCGGTTTTGACGCTAAGTGTCTGTCATTACCTTCCCGTTGGAGATATTCGACGTATAAACGCTCCTTTCATTCAACTTTGCACGCCGAGTGTAGTGCACGTATCGTGCAGCTGCAAAACCACGCGCAATCGTTCTCAAAATGCGATCTTTCGTCGTTGTGGACGAAAAATGACTGTAATTTCCTTCACGTTGGAGATATTTCGACATGAAAACGCTCGTTTCATTCACTTTTGCACGCCGAATGTAGTGCACGTAGCGTGTAGGTGCAACACCACGCGCGATTTCTCGCAGAACACGATCTTTCGTCGATTTTGACGAAAAATGTCTATAATGTCTTTCCCGTTGGAGATATTTCGAAGTTTTAACGTTCTTTTAACTCCATCTGACATGCCAAATGAAGTGCACGCTGTTTCCAGCGTCAAAACAAGACCAGTTGCACGCAAATCGCGACCTATCGTCGTATCTTTACGAAAAATGACTGTAATTTCCCACCTGTAGGAGATATTTCGAAGTTTTAACGCTCTTTTAACACCATCTGACAAGCCAAATGCAGTACACGCTGTTTCCAGCGTTAAAACAAGGCCAGTTGCACACACGACGCGATCTTTCGTCGTATCTTTACGAAAAATGACTGAAATTTCCTTCCCGTTGCAGATATTTTTACGCTTAAGCGCTCTTTTACATGCCCATTACCTGCCGAATGTAGCGCTCGATAGGTTCAGAGTCAAAACAGGCCCAGCAGGTGTTACAACGCAATCTTTCATTGATTTTGACGAAAAATGACAGAAATTTCCGTCCCGTTGATGATATTTTTACGTTTAAACGCCCTTTTACCTCCTTTTGACAATACAAATGCAGTGCACTCTGTTTCCAGCGTAAAAAAAGCCCAGTTGCTCGCTAAACGCGATCGTTCGTCGTCTCTTGACGACAAATCGTTGAAATATCCATCCCGTTGGAGATATTTCGAAGTTTTAACGCTCTTTTAACTCCATCTGACAAGCCATATTCAGTGCACGCTGTTTCCAGCATCGGAACAAGACCAGTTGCACGCAAAACACGACCTATCGTCGTATCTTTACGAAAAATGACTGTAATTTCCCACCTGTAGGAGATATTTCGAAGTTTTAACGCTCTTTTAACACCATCTGACAAGCCCAATGCAGTGCACGCTGTTTCCAGCATCAAAATAAGACTAGTTGCACGCAAAACGCAATCTTTCGTCGTCTCTTGACGAGAAATGACTGTAATTTCCTTCTCGTTGGAGGTTTTTCGACGTTTGAACGCTCCTTTTACTCAGTTTTACACGCCGAATGTGGTACACTTCGCGTCTAACTGCAAAACCACGCGCAATATCTCGCAAAACGCCCTCTTTCGTCGATTTTGACGAACAAATGTCTGTAATTTCTTCCCGTTAGTGATATTCCACGTTTAAACGCTCCGTTCACTCGGTTTTACACGCCGAATGCAGTGCACGTCGCGTTCAGCTGCACAACCACGCGCAATCGTCTTCAAAATGCGATCTTTCGTCGATTTTCTCGAAAAATGTCTATAATTTCCATCCCGTTGGAGATATTTTGAAGTCTAAGCGCTGCTTTCACACAGTTTTACACGGCGATTGTGGTGCACGTAGCGTGTAGCTGCAAAACCACGTGCAATCGTCTTCAAAATGCGATCTTTCGTTGATTTTGACGAAAAATGACTGTAATTCCTTTCCCGCTGGAGATACTTGTACGTACAAGCGATCCCTTCACTCAGTTTCGCACGCTGAATGTAGTGCACGTAGCGTGTAGCTGCAAAACCACGCGCATTAGATGGCAAAACGCGATATGTCATCGATTATATAGAAAAATGACTGTAATTTCCTTCCCGTTGTACATATTCTGACGTTTAAGCGTTGCTTTCATTCAGTTTTACACGCCGATTGTGGTGCACGTCGCGTCTAACTGCAAAACCACGCGCAATAGCTCGCAAAACGCAGTCTTTCGTCGATTTTGACGACAAATGACTGTAATTTCCTTCCCATTGGAAGTATTTCGACCTGAAAACGCTCCTTTCACTCAGTTCTACATGCCGAATGTGATGCACGTCGCATCTAGCTGCAAAACCAAGCGCAATCGTACTCAAAATGGGATCCTACGTCGATTTTGACAAAAATGACAGGAATTTCCATCCCGTTGCAGATATTTTGACGTCTAAGCGATCCTTTCACTCAGTTTCGCACGCCGAATGTTGTGCACGTAGCGTGTAGCTGCAAAACCACACGCAATCGTTCTCAAAACGCGACCTTTCTTCGATTTTCTCGATAAATGTCTGTAATTAACTTACCGTTAGATATATTTCGACGTTAAAAACGCTCCGTTCACTCAGTTTTACACGCCGAATGTGGTGCACGTCGCGTCTAACTGCAAACTAACGCGCAATAGCTCGCAAAACGCGATCTTTTATCGATTTTAACGAAAAATGTCTGTAATTTCCCCAGTTGAAGGTATTTCGACGTTTAAGCGTTCCTTTCACTCAGTTCTACACGCCGAATATGGTGCACGTCGCGTCTAGCTGCAAAACCACGCGCAATCGTCTTCAAAATGCGATCTTTTGTTGATTTTGACGAAAAATGACTGTAATTTCTATCCCGCTGGAAATATGTGTACGTTTAAGCGTTGCTTTCACTCAGTTTTACACGCCGAATGCAGTGCACGTCGCGTATAGCCGCAAAACCACGCGCAATCGTCCTCAAAACGCGATCTTTCGTCGGTTTTGACGCTAAGTGTCTGTCATTACCTTCCCGTTGGAGATATTCGACGTATAAACGCTCCTTTCATTCAACTTTGCACGCCGAGTGTAGTGCACGTATCGTGCAGCTGCAAAACCACGCGCAATCGTTCTCAAAATGCGATCTTTCGTCGTTGTGGACGAAAAATGACTGTAATTTCCTTCACGTTGGAGATATTTCGACATGAAAACGCTCGTTTCATTCACTTTTGCACGCCGAATGTAGTGCACGTAGCGTGTAGGTGCAACACCACGCGCGATTTCTCGCAGAACACGATCTTTCGTCGATTTTGACGAAAAATGTCTATAATGTCTTTCCCGTTGGAGATATTTCGAAGTTTTAACGTTCTTTTAACTCCATCTGACATGCCAAATGAAGTGCACGCTGTTTCCAGCGTCAAAACAAGACCAGTTGCACGCAAATCGCGACCTATCGTCGTATCTTTACGAAAAATGACTGTAATTTCCCACCTGTAGGAGATATTTCGAAGTTTTAACGCTCTTTTAACACCATCTGACAAGCCAAATGCAGTACACGCTGTTTCCAGCGTTAAAACAAGGCCAGTTGCACACACGACGCGATCTTTCGTCGTATCTTTACGAAAAATGACTGAAATTTCCTTCCCGTTGCAGATATTTTTACGCTTAAGCGCTCTTTTACATGCCCATTACCTGCCGAATGTAGCGCTCGATAGGTTCAGAGTCAAAACAGGCCCAGCAGGTGTTACAACGCAATCTTTCATTGATTTTGACGAAAAATGACAGAAATTTCCGTCCCGTTGATGATATTTTTACGTTTAAACGCCCTTTTACCTCCTTTTGACAATACAAATGCAGTGCACTCTGTTTCCAGCGTAAAAAAAGCCCAGTTGCTCGCTAAACGCGATCGTTCGTCGTCTCTTGACGACAAATCGTTGAAATATCCATCCCGTTGGAGATATTTCGAAGTTTTAACGCTCTTTTAACTCCATCTGACAAGCCATATTCAGTGCACGCTGTTTCCAGCATCGGAACAAGACCAGTTGCACGCAAAACACGACCTATCGTCGTATCTTTACGAAAAATGACTGTAATTTCCCACCTGTAGGAGATATTTCGAAGTTTTAACGCTCTTTTAACACCATCTGACAAGCCCAATGCAGTGCACGCTGTTTCCAGCATCAAAATAAGACTAGTTGCACGCAAAACGCAATCTTTCGTCGTCTCTTGACGAGAAATGACTGTAATTTCCTTCTCGTTGGAGGTTTTTCGACGTTTGAACGCTCCTTTTACTCAGTTTTACACGCCGAATGTGGTACACTTCGCGTCTAACTGCAAAACCACGCGCAATATCTCGCAAAACGCCCTCTTTCGTCGATTTTGACGAACAAATGTCTGTAATTTCTTCCCGTTAGTGATATTCCACGTTTAAACGCTCCGTTCACTCGGTTTTACACGCCGAATGCAGTGCACGTCGCGTTCAGCTGCACAACCACGCGCAATCGTCTTCAAAATGCGATCTTTCGTCGATTTTCTCGAAAAATGTCTATAATTTCCATCCCGTTGGAGATATTTTGAAGTCTAAGCGCTGCTTTCACACAGTTTTACACGGCGATTGTGGTGCACGTAGCGTGTAGCTGCAAAACCACGTGCAATCGTCTTCAAAATGCGATCTTTCGTTGATTTTGACGAAAAATGACTGTAATTCCTTTCCCGCTGGAGATACTTGTACGTACAAGCGATCCCTTCACTCAGTTTCGCACGCTGAATGTAGTGCACGTAGCGTGTAGCTGCAAAACCACGCGCATTAGATGGCAAAACGCGATATGTCATCGATTATATAGAAAAATGACTGTAATTTCCTTCCCGTTGTACATATTCTGACGTTTAAGCGTTGCTTTCATTCAGTTTTACACGCCGATTGTGGTGCACGTCGCGTCTAACTGCAAAACCACGCGCAATAGCTCGCAAAACGCAGTCTTTCGTCGATTTTGACGACAAATGACTGTAATTTCCTTCCCATTGGAAGTATTTCGACCTGAAAACGCTCCTTTCACTCAGTTCTACATGCCGAATGTGATGCACGTCGCATCTAGCTGCAAAACCAAGCGCAATCGTACTCAAAATGGGATCCTACGTCGATTTTGACAAAAATGACAGGAATTTCCATCCCGTTGCAGATATTTTGACGTCTAAGCGATCCTTTCACTCAGTTTCGCACGCCGAATGTTGTGCACGTAGCGTGTAGCTGCAAAACCACACGCAATCGTTCTCAAAACGCGACCTTTCTTCGATTTTCTCGATAAATGTCTGTAATTAACTTACCGTTAGATATATTTCGACGTTAAAAACGCTCCGTTCACTCAGTTTTACACGCCGAATGTGGTGCACGTCGCGTCTAACTGCAAACTAACGCGCAATAGCTCGCAAAACGCGATCTTTTATCGATTTTAACGAAAAATGTCTGTAATTTCCCCAGTTGAAGGTATTTCGACGTTTAAGCGTTCCTTTCACTCAGTTCTACACGCCGAATGTGGTGCACGTCGCGTCTAGCTGCAAAACCACGCGCAATCGTCTTCAAAATGCGATCTTTTGTTGATTTTGACGAAAAATGACTGTAATTTCTATCCCGCTGGAAATATTTGTACGTTTAAGCGTTGCTTTCACTCAGTTTTACACGCCGAATGCAGTGCACGTCGCGTATAGCCGCAAAACCACGCGCAATCGTCCTCAAAACGCGATCTTTCGTCGGTTTTGACGCTAAGTGTCTGTCATTACCTTCCCGTTGGAGATATTCGACGTATAAACGCTCCTTTCATTCAACTTTGCACGCCGAGTGTAGTGCACGTATCGTGCAGCTGCAAAACCACGCGTAATCGTTCTCAAAATGCGATCTTTCGTCGTTGTGGACGAAAAATGACTGTAATTTCCTTCACGTTGGAGATATTTCGACATGAAAACGCTCGTTTCATTCACTTTTGCACGCCGAATGTAGTGCACGTAGCGTGTAGGTGCAACACCACGCGCGATTTCTCGCAGAACACGATCTTTCGTCGATTTTGAGGAAAAAATGACTGTAGTATCTTCCCCGTTGGAGATATTCGGCGTCTATACGCTCCTTTCACTCAGTTTTACACGCCGAATATGGTGCACGTCGCGTCTAGCTGCGAAACCACGCGCAATCGTCTTCAAAATGCGATCTTTCGTCGATTTTGACGAAAAAATGACTGTAATATCTTTTCCCGTTGGAGATATTCGGCGTTCAAACGCTCCCTTCACTCAGTTTTACACGCCGAATATGGTGCACGTCGCGTCTAGCTGCGAAACCACGCGCAATCGTCTTCAAAATGCGGTCTTTCGTTGATTTTGACGAAAAATGACTGTAATTTCTGTCCCGCTGGAGATATTTGTATGTTTAAGCGTTTCTTTCACTCAGTTTTGCACGCCGAATGTAGTGCACGTGGCATTTACCTGCAATATCACGCGCAATAGCTCGCAAAACGTGAATCTTTCGTCGATTTTGACGACAAATGACTGTAATTTCCTTCCCGTTGGAGGTATTTCGACCTGAAAACGCTCCTTTCACATAGTTCTACATGCCGAATGTGATGCACGTCGGATCTAGCTGCAAAACCAAGCGCAATCGTACTCAAAATGGGATCCTTCTTCGATTTTGACAAAAATGACTGGAATTTCCATCCCGTTGCAGATATTTTGACGTCTAAGCGATCCTTTCACTCAGTTTCGCACGCCGATTGTGGTGCACGTAGCGTGTAGCTGCAAAACCACACGCAATCGTTCTCAAAACGCGACCTTTCTTCGATTTTCTCGATAAATGTCTGTAATTAACTTACCGTTAGATATATTTCGACGTTAAAAACGCTCCGTTCACTCAGTTTTGCACGCCGTATGTAGTCCACGTATCGTGCAGCTGCAAAACCACGCGCAATCGTTCTCAAAATGCGATCTTTCGTCGTTTTGGACGAAAAATGACTGTACTTTCCTTCACGTTGGAGATATTTCGACATGAAAACGCTCGTTTCATTCACTTTTGCACGCCGAATGTAGTGCACGTAGCGTGTAGCTGCAACACCACGCGCAATATCTCGCAGAACACGATCTTTCGTCGATTTTGACGAAAAAATAACTGTAGTATCTTCCCCGTTGGAGATATTCGGCGTTTAAACGCTCCTTTCACTCAGTTTTACACGCCGAATGCAGTGCACGTCGCGCCTAGTCGCACAACCATGCGCAATCGTCCTCAAAACGCGATCTTTCGTCGATTTTCTCGAAAAATGTGTGTAATTCCCTTCCCGTTGGAGATATTTTGAAGTCTAAGCGCTGCTTTCACACAAAATAATCACGCCAATTGTGGTGCACGTCGCGTCTAGCTGAAAGACCAGGCGCAATCGTCTTCAGAATGCGATCTTCCGTCGATTTTGACGAAAAAATGACTGTAATATCTTTTCCCGTTGGAGATATTCGGCGTTCAAACGCTCCTTTCACTCAGTTTTACACGCCGAATGTAGTGCACGTAGCGTGTAGCTGCAAAACCACGCGCAATAGATGGCAAAACGCGATATGTCGTCGATTATATAGAAAAATGACTGTAATTTCCCTCCCGTTGTAGATATTCTGACGTTTAAGCGTTGCTTTCATTCAGTTTTACCCGCCGAATGTGGTGCACGTCGCGTCTAACTGCAAAACCACGCGCAATAGCTCGCAAAACGCAGTCTTTCGTCAATTTTGACGAAAAACGTCTGTAATTTCCTTCCCGTTGGAGGAATTTTGACGTATAAACGCTCCGTTCACTCAGTTTTACACGCCGAATGTGGTGCACGTCGCGTCTAACTGCAAACCAACGCGCAATAGCTCGCAAAACGCGATCTTTTATCGATTTTAACGAAAAATGTCTGTAATTTCCCCAGTTGAAGGTATTTCGACCTGAAAACGCTCCTTTCACTCAGTTCTACATGCCGAATGTGATGCACGTCGCATCTAGCTGCAAAACCAAGCGCAATCGTACTCAAAATGGGATCCTACGTCGATTTTGACAAAAATGACTGTAATTTCTATCCCGCTGGAAATATTTGTACGTTTAAGCGTTGCTTTCACTCAGTTTTACACGCCGAATGCAGTGCACGTCGCGTATAGCCGCAAAACCACGCGCAATCGTCCTCAAAACGCGATCTTTCGTCGGTTTTGACGCTAAGTGTCTGTCATTACCTTCCCGTTGGAGATATTCGACGTATAAACGCTCCTTTCATTCAACTTTGCACGCCGAGTGTAGTGCACGTATCGTGCAGCTGCAAAACCACGCGTAATCGTTCTCAAAATGCGATCTTTCGTCGTTGTGGACGAAAAATGACTGTAATTTCCTTCACGTTGGAGATATTTCGACATGAAAACGCTCGTTTCATTCACTTTTGCACGCCGAATGTAGTGCACGTAGCGTGTAGGTGCAACACCACGCGCGATTTCTCGCAGAACACGATCTTTCGTCGATTTTGAGGAAAAAATGACTGTAGTATCTTCCCCGTTGGAGATATTCGGCGTCTATACGCTCCTTTCACTCAGTTTTACACGCCGAATATGGTGCACGTCGCGTCTAGCTGCGAAACCACGCGCAATCGTCTTCAAAATGCGATCTTTCGTCGATTTTGACGAAAAAATGACTGTAATATCTTTTCCCGTTGGAGATATTCGGCGTTCAAACGCTCCCTTCACTCAGTTTTACACGCCGAATATGGTGCACGTCGCGTCTAGCTGCGAAACCACGCGCAATCGTCTTCAAAATGCGGTCTTTCGTTGATTTTGACGAAAAATGACTGTAATTTCTGTCCCGCTGGAGATATTTGTATGTTTAAGCGTTTCTTTCACTCAGTTTTGCACGCCGAATGTAGTGCACGTGGCATTTACCTGCAATATCACGCGCAATAGCTCGCAAAACGTGAATCTTTCGTCGATTTTGACGACAAATGACTGTAATTTCCTTCCCGTTGGAGGTATTTCGACCTGAAAACGCTCCTTTCACATAGTTCTACATGCCGAATGTGATGCACGTCGGATCTAGCTGCAAAACCAAGCGCAATCGTACTCAAAATGGGATCCTTCTTCGATTTTGACAAAAATGACTGGAATTTCCATCCCGTTGCAGATATTTTGACGTCTAAGCGATCCTTTCACTCAGTTTCGCACGCCGATTGTGGTGCACGTAGCGTGTAGCTGCAAAACCACACGCAATCGTTCTCAAAACGCGACCTTTCTTCGATTTTCTCGATAAATGTCTGTAATTAACTTACCGTTAGATATATTTCGACGTTAAAAACGCTCCGTTCACTCAGTTTTGCACGCCGTATGTAGTCCACGTATCGTGCAGCTGCAAAACCACGCGCAATCGTTCTCAAAATGCGATCTTTCGTCGTTTTGGACGAAAAATGACTGTACTTTCCTTCACGTTGGAGATATTTCGACATGAAAACGCTCGTTTCATTCACTTTTGCACGCCGAATGTAGTGCACGTAGCGTGTAGCTGCAACACCACGCGCAATATCTCGCAGAACACGATCTTTCGTCGATTTTGACGAAAAAATAACTGTAGTATCTTCCCCGTTGGAGATATTCGGCGTTTAAACGCTCCTTTCACTCAGTTTTACACGCCGAATGCAGTGCACGTCGCGCCTAGTCGCACAACCATGCGCAATCGTCCTCAAAACGCGATCTTTCGTCGATTTTCTCGAAAAATGTGTGTAATTCCCTTCCCGTTGGAGATATTTTGAAGTCTAAGCGCTGCTTTCACACAAAATAATCACGCCAATTGTGGTGCACGTCGCGTCTAGCTGAAAGACCAGGCGCAATCGTCTTCAGAATGCGATCTTCCGTCGATTTTGACGAAAAAATGACTGTAATATCTTTTCCCGTTGGAGATATTCGGCGTTCAAACGCTCCTTTCACTCAGTTTTACACGCCGAATGTAGTGCACGTAGCGTGTAGCTGCAAAACCACGCGCAATAGATGGCAAAACGCGATATGTCGTCGATTATATAGAAAAATGACTGTAATTTCCCTCCCGTTGTAGATATTCTGACGTTTAAGCGTTGCTTTCATTCAGTTTTACCCGCCGAATGTGGTGCACGTCGCGTCTAACTGCAAAACCACGCGCAATAGCTCGCAAAACGCAGTCTTTCGTCAATTTTGACGAAAAACGTCTGTAATTTCCTTCCCGTTGGAGGAATTTTGACGTATAAACGCTCCGTTCACTCAGTTTTACACGCCGAATGTGGTGCACGTCGCGTCTAACTGCAAACCAACGCGCAATAGCTCGCAAAACGCGATCTTTTATCGATTTTAACGAAAAATGTCTGTAATTTCCCCAGTTGAAGGTATTTCGACGTTTAAGCGTTCCTTTCACTCAGTTCTACACGCCGAATGTGGTGCACGTCGCGTCTAGCTGCAAAACCACGCGCAATCGTCTTCAAAATGCGATCTTTTGTTGATTTTGACGAAAAATGACTGTAATTTCTATCCCGCTGGAAATATTTGTACGTTTAAGCGTTGCTTTCACTCAGTTTTACACGCCGAATGCAGTGCAGGTCGCGTATAGCCGCAAAACCACGCGCAATCGTCCTCAAAACGCGATCTTTCGTCGGTTTTGACGCTAAGTGTCTGTCATTACCTTCCCGTTGGAGATATTCGACGTATAAACGCTCCTTTCATTCAACTTTGCACGCCGAGTGTAGTGCACGTATCGTGCAGCTGCAAAACCACGCGCAATCGTTCTCAAAATGCGATCTTTCGTCGTTTTGGACGAAAAATATCTGTAATTTCCTTCACGTTGGAGATATTTCGACATGAAAGCGCTCGTTTCATTCACTTTTGCACGCCGAATGTAGTGCACGTAGCGTGTAGCTGCAACACCACGCGCGATTTCTCGCAGAACACGATCTTTCGTCGATTTTGAGGAAAAAATGACTGTAGTATCTTCCCCGTTGGAGATATTCGGCGTTTAAACGCTCCTTTCACTCAGTTTTACACGCCGAATATGGTGCACGTCGCGTCTAGCTGCGAAACCACGCGCAATCGTCTTCAAAATGCGATCTTTCGTCGATTTTGACGAAAAAATGACTGTAATATCTTTTCCCGTTGGAGATATTCGGCGTTCAAACGCTCCTTTCACTCAGTTTTACACGCCGAATATGGTGCACGTCGCGTCTAGCTGCGAAACCACGCGCAATCGTCTTCAAAATGCGGTCTTTCGTTGATTTTGACGAAAAATGACTGTAATTTCTTTCCCGCTGGAGATATTTGTATGTTTAAGCGTTTCTTTCACTCAGTTTTGCACGCCGAATGTAGTGCACGTGGCATTTACCTGCAATATCACGCGCAATAGCTCGCAAAACGTGAATCTTTCGTCGATTTTGACGACAAATGACTGTAATGTCTTTCCCGTTGGAGATATTTCGAAGTTTTAAAGTTCTTTTAACTCCATCTGACAAGCCAAATGCAGTGCACGCTGTTTCCAGCGTAAAAAAAGCCCAGTTGCTCGCTAAACGCGATCGTTCGTCGTCTCTTGACGACAAATCGTTGAAATATCCATCCCGTTGGAGATATTTCGAAGTTTTAACGCTCTTTTAACTCCGTCTGACAAGCCATATTCAGTGCACGCTGTTTCCAGCATCGGAACAAGACCAGTTGCACGCAAAACGCGACCTATCGTCGTATCTTTACGAAAAATGACTGTAATTTCCCACCTGTAGGAGATATTTCGAAGTTTTAACGCTCTTTTAACACAATCTGACAAGCCAAATGCAGTGCACGCTGTTTCCAGCATCAAAATAAGACTAGTTGCACGCAAAACGCAATCTTTCGTCGTCTCTTGACGAGAAATGACTGTAATTTCCTTCTCGTTGGAGGTTTTTCGACGTTTGAACGCTCCTTTTACTCAGTTTTACACGCCGAATGCAGTGCACGTCGCGTCTAACTGCAAAACCACGCGCAATAGCTCGCAAAACGCAGTCTTTCGTCGATTTTGACGACAAATGACTGTAATTTCCTTCCCATTGGAGGTATTTCGACCTGAAAACGCTCCTTTCACTCAGTTCTACATGCCGAATGTGATGCACGTCGCATCTAGCTGCAAAACCAAGCGCAATCGTACTCAAAATGGGATCCTACGTCGATTTTGACAAAAATGACAGGAATTTCCATCCCGTTGCAGATATTTTGACGTCTAAGCGATCCTTTCACTCAGTTTCGCACGCCGAATGTAGTGCACGTAGCGTGTAGCTGCAAAACCACGCGCAATCGTTCTCAAAACGCGACCTTTCTTCGATTTTCTCGATAAATGTCTGTAATTAACTTACCGTTAGATATATTTCGACGTTAAAAACGCTCCGTTCACTCAGTTTTACACGCCGAATGTGGTGCACGTCGCGTCTAACTGCAAACTAACGCGCAATAGCTCG
The DNA here is from genome assembly GCA_037178635.1 of Bombus dahlbomii. NCBI lineage: Eukaryota > Metazoa > Arthropoda > Insecta > Hymenoptera > Apidae > Bombus > Bombus dahlbomii. Next base: position 459,085 of record CM074111.1, read on the forward strand.
CAAAACGCGATCTTTTATCGATTTTAACGAAAAATGTCTGTAATTTCCCCAGTTGAAGGTATTTCGACGTTTAAGCGTTCCTTTCACTCAGTTCTACACGCCGAATGTGGTGCACGTCGCGTCTAGCTGCAAAACCACGCGCAATCGTCCTCAAAACGCGATCTTTCGTCGGTTTTGACGCTAAGTGTCTGTCATTACCTTCCCGTTGGAGATATTCGACGTATAAACGCTCCTTTCATTCAACTTTGCACGCCGAGTGTAGTGCACGTATCGTGCAGCTGCAAAACCACGCGCAATCGTTCTCAAAATGCGATCTTTCGTCGTTGTGGACGAAAAATGATTGTAATTTCCTTCACGTTGGAGATATTTCGACATGAAAACGCTCGTTTCATTCACTTTTGCACGCCGAATGTAGAGCACGTAGCGTGTAGCTGCAACACCACGCGCGATTTCTCGCAGAACACGATCTTTCGTCGATTTTGAGGAAAAAATGACTGTAGTATCTTCCCCGTTGGAGATATTCGGCGTTTAAACGCCCCTTTCACTCAGTTTTACACGCCGAATATGGTGCACGTCGCGTCTAGCTGCGAAACCACGCGCAATCGTCTTCAAAATGCGATCTTTCGTCGATTTTGACGAAAAAATGACTGTAATATCTTTTCCCGTTGGAGATATTCGGCGTTCAAACGCTCCTTTCACTCAGTTTTACACGCCGAATATGGTGCACGTCGCGTCTAGCTGCAAAACCACGCGCAATCGTCTTCAAAATGCGGTCTTTCGTTGATTTTGACGAAAAATGACTGTAATTTCTTTCCCGCTAGAGATATTTGTATGTTTAAGCGTTTCTTTCACTCAGTTTTACACGCCGAATATGGTGCACGTCGCGTCTAGCTGCAAAACCACGCGCAATCGTCTTCAAAATGCGGTCTTTCGTTGATTTTGACGAAAAATGACTGTAATTTCTTTCCCGCTAGAGATATTTGTATGTTTAAGCGTTTCTTTCACTCAGTTTTGCACGCCGAATGTAGTGCACGTGGCATTTACCTGCAATATCACGCGCAATAGCTCGCAAAACGCGATCTTTCAACGATTTTGACGAAAAATGACTGTAACTTCTATCCCGCTGGAAATATTTGTACGTTTAAGCGTTCCTTTCACTCAGTTTTACACGCCGAATGTGATGCACGTCGCGTCTAGCTGCAAAACCAAGCGCAATCGTACTCAAAATGGGATACTTCGTCGATTTTGACAAAAATGACTGGAATTTCCATCCCGTTGCAGATAGTTTGACGTCTAAGCGTTCCTTTCACTCAGTTTCGCACGCTGAATGTAGTGCACGTAGCGTGTAGCTGCAAAACCACGCGCATTAGATGGCAAAACGCGATATGTCGTCGATTATATAGAAAAATGACTGTAATTTCCTTCCCGTTGTACATATTCTGACGTTTAAGCGTTGCTTTCATTCAGTTTTACACGCCGAATGTGGTGCACGTCGCGTCTAACTGCAAAACCACGCGCAATAGCTCGCAAAACGCAGTCTTTCGTCAATTTTGACGAAAAATGTCTGTAATTTCCTCCCCGTTGGAGGTATTTTGACGTATAAACGCTCCGTTCACTCAGTTTTACACGCCGAATGCAGTGCACGTCGTGTCAAGCTGCAAAACCACGCGCAATAGCTCGCAAAACGCAGTCTTTCGTCGATTTTGACGACAAATGACTGTAATTTCCTTCCCATTGGAAGTATTTCGACCTGAAAACGCTCCTTTCACTCAGTTCTACATGCCGAATGTGATGCACGTCGCATCTAGCTGCAAAACCAAGCGCAATCGTACTCAAAATGGGATCCTACGTCGATTTTGACAAAAATGACAGGAATTTCCATCCCGTTGCAGATATTTTGACGTCTAAGCGATCCTTTCACTCAGTTTCGCACGCCGAATGTTGTGCACGTAGCGTGTAGCTGCAAAACCACACGCAATCGTTCTCAAAACGCGACCTTTCTTCGATTTTCTCGATAAATGTCTGTAATTAACTTACCGTTAGATATATTTCGACGTTAAAAACGCTCCGTTCACTCAGTTTTACACGCCGAATGTGGTGCACGTCGCGTCTAACTGCAAACTAACGCGCAATAGCTCGCAAAACGCGATCTTTTATCGATTTTAACGAAAAATGTCTGTAATTTCCCCAGTTGAAGGTATTTCGACGTTTAAGCGTTCCTTTCACTCAGTTCTACACGCCGAATGTGGTGCACGTCGCGTCTAGCTGCAAAACCACGCGCAATCGTCTTCAAAATGCGATCTTTTGTTGATTTTGACGAAAAATGACTGTAATTTCTATCCCGCTGGAAATATTTGTACGTTTAAGCGTTGCTTTCACTCAGTTTTACACGCCGAATGCAGTGCACGTCGCGTATAGCCGCAAAACCACGAGCAATCGTCCTCAAAACGCGATCTTTCGTCGGTTTTGACGCTAAGTGTCTGTCATTACCTTCCCGTTGGAGATATTCGACGTATAAACGCTCCTTTCATTCAACTTTGCACGCCGAGTGTAGTGCACGTATCGTGCAGCTGCAAAACCACGCGTAATCGTTCTCAAAATGCGATCTTTCGTCGTTGTGGACGAAAAATGACTGTAATTTCCTTCACGTTGGAGATATTTCGACATGAAAACGCTCGTTTCATTCACTTTTGCACGCCGAATGTAGTGCACGTAGCGTGTAGGTGCAACACCACGCGCGATTTCTCGCAGAACACGATCTTTCGTCGATTTTGAGGAAAAAATGACTGTAGTATCTTCCCCGTTGGAGATATTCGGCGTCTATACGCTCCTTTCACTCAGTTTTACACGCCGAATATGGTGCACGTCGCGTCTAGCTGCGAAACCACGCGCAATCGTCTTCAAAATGCGATCTTTCGTCGATTTTGACGAAAAAATAACTGTAATATCTTTTCCCGTTGGAGATATTCGGCGTTCAAACGCTCCCTTCACTCAGTTTTACACGCCGAATATGGTGCACGTCGCGTCTAGCTGCGAAACCACGCGCAATCGTCTTCAAAATGCGGTCTTTCGTTGATTTTGACGAAAAATGACTGTAATTTCTGTCCCGCTGGAGATATTTGTATGTTTAAGCGTTTCTTTCACTCAGTTTTGCACGCCGAATGTAGTGCACGTGGCATTTACCTGCAATATCACGCGCAATAGCTCGCAAAACGTGAATCTTTCGTCGATTTTGACGACAAATGACTGTAATTTCCTTCCCGTTGGAGGTATTTCGACCTGAAAACGCTCCTTTCACATAGTTCTACATGCCGAATGTGATGCACGTCGGATCTAGCTGCAAAACCAAGCGCAATCGTACTCAAAATGGGATCCTTCTTCGATTTTGACAAAAATGACTGGAATTTCCATCCCGTTGCAGATATTTTGACGTCTAAGCGATCCTTTCACTCAGTTTCGCACGCCGATTGTGGTGCACGTAGCGTGTAGCTGCAAAACCACACGCAATCGTTCTCAAAACGCGACCTTTCTTCGATTTTCTCGATAAATGTCTGTAATTAACTTACCGTTAGATATATTTCGACGTTAAAAACGCTCCGTTCACTCAGTTTTGCACGCCGTATGTAGTCCACGTATCGTGCAGCTGCAAAACCACGCGCAATCGTTCTCAAAATGCGATCTTTCGTCGTTTTGGACGAAAAATGACTGTACTTTCCTTCACGTTGGAGATATTTCGACATGAAAACGCTCGTTTCATTCACTTTTGCACGCCGAATGTAGTGCACGTAGCGTGTAGCTGCAACACCACGCGCAATATCTCGCAGAACACGATCTTTCGTCGATTTTGACGAAAAAATAACTGTAGTATCTTCCCCGTTGGAGATATTCGGCGTTTAAACGCTCCTTTCACTCAGTTTTACACGCCGAATGCAGTGCACGTCGCGCCTAGTCGCACAACCATGCGCAATCGTCCTCAAAACGCGATCTTTCGTCGATTTTCTCGAAAAATGTGTGTAATTCCCTTCCCGTTGGAGATATTTTGAAGTCTAAGCGCTGCTTTCACACAAAATAATCACGCCAATTGTGGTGCACGTCGCGTCTAGCTGAAAGACCAGGCGCAATCGTCTTCAGAATGCGATCTTCCGTCGATTTTGACGAAAAAATGACTGTAATATCTTTTCCCGTTGGAGATATTCGGCGTTCAAACGCTCCTTTCACTCAGTTTTACACGCCGAATGTAGTGCACGTAGCGTGTAGCTGCAAAACCACGCGCAATAGATGGCAAAACGCGATATGTCGTCGATTATATAGAAAAATGACTGTAATTTCCCTCCCGTTGTAGATATTCTGACGTTTAAGCGTTGCTTTCATTCAGTTTTACCCGCCGAATGTGGTGCACGTCGCGTCTAACTGCAAAACCACGCGCAATAGCTCGCAAAACGCAGTCTTTCGTCAATTTTGACGAAAAACGTCTGTAATTTCCTTCCCGTTGGAGGAATTTTGACGTATAAACGCTCCGTTCACTCAGTTTTACACGCCGAATGTGGTGCACGTCGCGTCTAACTGCAAACCAACGCGCAATAGCTCGCAAAACGCGATCTTTTATCGATTTTAACGAAAAATGTCTGTAATTTCCCCAGTTGAAGGTATTTCGACGTTTAAGCGTTCCTTTCACTCAGTTCTACACGCCGAATGTGGTGCACGTCGCGTCTAGCTGCAAAACCACGCGCAATCGTCTTCAAAATGCGATCTTTTGTTGATTTTGACGAAAAATGACTGTAATTTCTATCCCGCTGGAAATATTTGTACGTTTAAGCGTTGCTTTCACTCAGTTTTACACGCCGAATGCAGTGCAGGTCGCGTATAGCCGCAAAACCACGCGCAATCGTCCTCAAAACGCGATCTTTCGTCGGTTTTGACGCTAAGTGTCTGTCATTACCTTCCCGTTGGAGATATTCGACGTATAAACGCTCCTTTCATTCAACTTTGCACGCCGAGTGTAGTGCACGTATCGTGCAGCTGCAAAACCACGCGCAATCGTTCTCAAAATGCGATCTTTCGTCGTTTTGGACGAAAAATATCTGTAATTTCCTTCACGTTGGAGATATTTCGACATGAAAGCGCTCGTTTCATTCACTTTTGCACGCCGAATGTAGTGCACGTAGCGTGTAGCTGCAACACCACGCGCGATTTCTCGCAGAACACGATCTTTCGTCGATTTTGAGGAAAAAATGACTGTAGTATCTTCCCCGTTGGAGATATTCGGCGTTTAAACGCTCCTTTCACTCAGTTTTACACGCCGAATATGGTGCACGTCGCGTCTAGCTGCGAAACCACGCGCAATCGTCTTCAAAATGCGATCTTTCGTCGATTTTGACGAAAAAATGACTGTAATATCTTTTCCCGTTGGAGATATTCGGCGTTCAAACGCTCCTTTCACTCAGTTTTACACGCCGAATATGGTGCACGTCGCGTCTAGCTGCGAAACCACGCGCAATCGTCTTCAAAATGCGGTCTTTCGTTGATTTTGACGAAAAATGACTGTAATTTCTTTCCCGCTGGAGATATTTGTATGTTTAAGCGTTTCTTTCACTCAGTTTTGCACGCCGAATGTAGTGCACGTGGCATTTACCTGCAATATCACGCGCAATAGCTCGCAAAACGTGAATCTTTCGTCGATTTTGACGACAAATGACTGTAATGTCTTTCCCGTTGGAGATATTTCGAAGTTTTAAAGTTCTTTTAACTCCATCTGACAAGCCAAATGCAGTGCACGCTGTTTCCAGCGTAAAAAAAGCCCAGTTGCTCGCTAAACGCGATCGTTCGTCGTCTCTTGACGACAAATCGTTGAAATATCCATCCCGTTGGAGATATTTCGAAGTTTTAACGCTCTTTTAACTCCGTCTGACAAGCCATATTCAGTGCACGCTGTTTCCAGCATCGGAACAAGACCAGTTGCACGCAAAACGCGACCTATCGTCGTATCTTTACGAAAAATGACTGTAATTTCCCACCTGTAGGAGATATTTCGAAGTTTTAACGCTCTTTTAACACAATCTGACAAGCCAAATGCAGTGCACGCTGTTTCCAGCATCAAAATAAGACTAGTTGCACGCAAAACGCAATCTTTCGTCGTCTCTTGACGAGAAATGACTGTAATTTCCTTCTCGTTGGAGGTTTTTCGACGTTTGAACGCTCCTTTTACTCAGTTTTACACGCCGAATGTGGTACACTTCGCGTCTAACTGCAAAACCACGCGCAATAGCTCGCAAAACGCCCTCTTTCGTCGATTTTGACGAACAAATGTCTGTAATTTCTTCCCGTTAGTGATATTCCACGTTTAAACGCTCCGTTCACTCGGTTTTACACGCCGAATGCAGTGCACGTCGCGTTCAGCTGCACAACCACGCGCTGACGTCTTCAAAATGCGATCTTTCGTCGATTTTCTCGAAAAATGTCTATAATTTCCATCCCGTTGGAGATATTTTGAAGTCTAAGCGCTACTTTCACACAGTTTTACACGGCGATTGTGGTGCACGTAGCGTGTAGCTGCAAAACCACGTGCAATCGTCTTCAAAATGCGATCTTTCGTTGATTTTGACGAAAAATGACTGTAATTCCTTTCCCGCTGGGGATATTTGTACGTACAAGCGATCCCTTCACTCAGTTTTGCACGCCGTATGTAGTCCACGTATCGTGCAGCTGCAAAACCACGCGCAATCGTTCTCAAAATGCGATCTTTCGTCGTTTTGGACGAAAAATGACTGTAATTTCCCCAGTTGAAGGTATTTCGACGTTTAAGCGTTCCTTTTACTCAGTTCTACACGCCGAATGTGGTGCACGTCGCGTCTAGCTGCAAAACCACGCGCAATAGCTCGCAAAACGCAGTCTTTCGTCAATTTTAACGAAAAACGTCTGTAATTTCCCCAGTTGAAGGTATTTCGACGTTTAAGCGTTCCTTTCACTCAGTTCTACACGCCGAATGTGGTGCACGTCGCGTCTAGCTGCAAAACCACGCGCAATATCTCGCAAAACGCAGTCTTTCGTCAATTTTAACGAAAAACGTCTGTAATTTCCTTCCCGTTGGAGGAATTTTGACGTATAAACGCTCCGTTCACTCAGTTCTACACGCCGAATGTGGTGCACGTCGCGTCTAGCTGCAAAACCACGCGCAATCGTCTTCAAAATGCGATCTTTTGTTGATTTTGACGAAAAATGACTGTAATTTCTATCCCGCTGGAAATATTTGTACGTTTAAGCGTTGCTTTCACTCAGTTTTACACGCCGAATGCAGTGCACGTCGCGTATAGCCGCAAAACCACGCGCAATCGTCCTCAAAACGCGATCTTTCGTCGGTTATGACGCTAAATGTCTGTCATTACCTTCCCGTTGGAGATATTCGACGTTATAAACGCTCCTTTCATTCACCTTTGCACGCCGAGTGTAGTGCACGTCGCGTGTAGCTGCAACACCACGCGAAATATCTCGCAGAACACGATCTTCCGTCGATTTTGACGAAAAATGTCTATAATGTCTTTCCCGTTGGAGATATTTCGAAGTGTTAAAGTTCTTTTAAGTCCATCTGACAAGGCAAATGCAGTGCACTCTGTTTCCAGCGTCAAAACAAGACAAGTTGCACGCAAAACGCGATCTATCGTCGTATCTTTACGAAAAATGACTGTAATTTCCCACCTGTAGGAGATATTTCGAAGTTTTAACGCTCTTTTAACACCATCTGACAAGCCAAATGCAGTACATGCTGTTTCCAGCGTCAAAACAAGGCCAGTTGCACGCACGACGCGATCTTTCGTCGTATCTTTACGAAAAATGACTGAAATTTCTTTCCCGTTGGAGATATTTTTACGCTTAAGCGCTCTTTTACATGCCCATTACCTGCCGAATGTAGCGCTCAATAGGTTCAGAGTCGAAACAGGCCGAGCAGGTGTTAAAACGCAATCTTTCATTGATTTTGACGAAAAATGACAGAAATTTCCTTCCCGTTGATGATATTTTTACGTTTAAACGCCCTTTTACCTCCTTTTGACAATACAAATGCAGTGCACTCTGTTTCCAGCATCAAAATAAGACTAGTTGCACGCAAAACGCAATCTTTCGTCATCTCTCGACGAGAAATGACTGTAATTTCCTTCACGTTGGAGATATTTCGACATGAAAACGCTCGTTTCATTCACTTTTGCACGCCGAGTGTAGTGCACGTCGCGTGTAGCTGCAACACCACGCGAAATATCTCGCAGAACACGATCTTCCGTCGATTTTGACGAAAAATGTCTATAATGTCTTTCCCGTTGGAGATATTTCGAAGTTTTAAAGTTCTTTTAACTCCATCTGACAAGCCAAATGCAGTGCACGCTGTTTCCAGCGTAAAAAAAGCCCAGTTGCTCGCTAAACGCGATCGTTCGTCGTCTCTTGACGACAAATCGTTGAAATATCCATCCCGTTGGAGATATTTCGAAGTTTTAACGCTCTTTTAACTCCATCTGACAAGCCATATTCAGTGCACGCTGTTTCCAGCATCGAAACAAGACCAGTTGCACGCAATACGCGACCTATCGTCGTATCTTTACGAAAAATGACTGTAATTTCCCACCTGTAGGAGATATTTCGAAGTTTTAACGCTCTTTTAACTCCATCTGACAAGCCAAATGCAGTGCACGCTCTTTCCAGCATCAAAATAAGACTAGTTGCACGCAAAACGCAATCTTTCGCCGTCTCTTGACGAGAAATGACTGTAATTTCCTTCTCGTTGGAGGTTTTTCGACGTTTAAACGCTCCTTTTATTCAGTTTTACACGCCGAATGTGGTACACTTCGCGTCTAACAGCAAAACCACGCGCAATAGCTCGCAAAACGCCCTCTTTCGTCGATTTTGACGAACAAATGTCTGTAATTTGTTCCCGTTAGTGATATTCCACGTTTAAACGCTCCGTTCACTCGGTTTTACACGCCGAATGCAGTGCACGTCGCGTTCAGCTGCACAACCACGCGCAATCGTCTTCAAAATGCGATCTTTCGTTGATTTTCTCGAAAAATGTCTATAATTTCCATCCCGTTGGAGATATTTTGAAGTCTAAGGGCTGCTTTCACAGAGTTTTACACGCCGATTGTGGTGCATGTAGCGTGTAGCTGCAAAACCACGTGCAATCGTCTTCAAAATGCGATCTTTCGTTGATTTTGACGAAAAATGACTGTAATTCCTTTCCCGCTGGAGATATTTGTACGTACAAGCGATCCCTTCACTCAGTTTTGCACGCCGTATGTAGTCCACGTATCGTGCAGCTGCAAAACCACGCGCAATCGTTCTCAAAATGCGATCTTTCGTCGTTTTGGATGAAAAATGACTGTACTTTCCTTCACGTTGGAGATATTTCGACATGAAAACGCTCGTTTCATTCACTTTTGCACGCCGAATGTAGTGCACGTAGCGTGTAGCTGCAACACCACGCGCAATAGCTCGCAAAACGCCCTCTTTCGTCGATTTTGACGAAAAAATGACTGTAGTATCTTCCCCGTTGGCGATATTCGGCGTTTAAACGCTCCTTTCACTCAGTTTTACACGCCGAATGCAGTGCACGTCGCGCCTAGTCGCACAACCACGCGCAATCGTCTTCAAAACGCGATCTTTCGTCGATTTTCTCGAAAAATGTGTGTAATTCCCTTTCCGTTGGAGATATTTTGAAGTCTAAGCGCTGCTTTCACACAAGATTACACGCCAATTGTGGTGCACGTCGCGTCTAGCTGAAAGACCAGGCGCAATCGTCTTCAGAATGCGATCTTCCGTCGATTTTGACGAAAAAATGACTGTAATATCTTTTCCCGTTGGAGATATTCGGCGTTCAAACGCTCGTTTCACTCAGTTTTACACGCCGAATGTAGTGCACGTAGCGTGTAGCTGCAAAACCACGCGCAATAGATGGCAAAACGCGATATTTTATCGATTTTAACGAAAAATGTCTGTAATTTCACCAGTTGAAGGTATTTCGACGTTTAAGCGTTCCTTTCACTCAGTTCTACACGCCGAATGCGGTGCACGTCGCGTCTAGCTGCAAAACCACGCGCAATAGCTCGCAAAACGCAGTCTTTCGTCAATTTTAACGAAAAACGTATGTAATTTCCTTCCCGTTGGAGGAATTTTGACGTATAAACGCTCCGTTCACTCAGTTTTACACGCCGAATGTGGTGCACGTCGCGTCTAACTGCAAACCAACGCGCAATAGCTCGCAAAACGCGATCTTTTATCGATTTTAACGAAAAATGTCTGTAATTTCCCCAGTTGAAGGTATTTCGACGTTTAAGCGTTCCTTTCACTCAGTTCTACACGCCGAATGTGGTGCACGTCGCGTCTAGCTGCAAAACCACGCGCAATCGTCTTCAAAATGCGATCTTTTGTTGATTTTGACGAAAAATGACTGTAATTTCTATCCCGCTGGAAATATTTGTACGTTTAAGCGTTGCTTTCACTCAGTTTTACAGGCCGAATGCAGTGCACGTCGCGCCTAGTCGCACAACCACGCGCAATCGTCCTCAAAACGCGATCTTTCGACGATATTCTCGAAAAGTGTGTGTAATTTCTTTCCCGTTGGAGATATTTTGAAGTCTAAGCGCTGCTTTCGCACAATATTACACGCCAATTGTGGTGCACGTCGCGTCTAGCTGAAAGACCAGTAGCAATCGTCTTCCGAACGCGATCTTCCGTTGATTTTGACGAAAAATGACTGTAATTTCTATCCCGCTGGAGATATTTTGAAGTCTACGCGTTCCTTTCACTCAGTTTTACACGCCGAATGTGGTGCACGTCGCGTCTAGTTGCAAAACCACGCGCAATCGTTCACAAAATGCGATCTTTCCTCGATTTTGACGAAAAAATGACTGTAATATCTTTTCCCGTTGGAGATATTCGGCGTTCAAATGCTCCTTTCACTCAGTTTTACACGCCGAATATGGTGCACGTCCCGTCTAGCTGCGAATCCACGCGCAATCGTCTTCAAAATGCGGCCTTTCGTTGATTTTGACGAAATATGACTGTAATTTCTTTCCCGCTGGAGATATTTGTATGTTTAAGCGTTTCTTTCACTCAGTTTTACACGCCGAATGTGATGCACGTCGCGTTCAGCTGCAAAAAAACGTGCAATAGCTCGCAAAACGCGATCTTTCAACGATTTTGACGAAAAATGACTGTAACTTCTATCCCGCTGGAAATATTTGTACGTTTAAGCGTTCCTTTCACTCAGTTTTACACGCCGAATGTGATGCACGTCGCGTCTAGCTGCAAAACCAAGCGCAATCGTACTCAAAATGGGATACTTCGTCGATTTTGACAAAAATGACTGGAATTTCCATCCCGTTGCAGATAGTTTGACGTCTAAGCGTTCCTTTCACTCAGGTTCGCACGCTGAATGTAGTGCACGTAGCGTGTAGCTGCAAAACCACGCGCATTAGATGGCAAAACGCGATATGTCGTCGATTATATAGAAAAATGACTGTAATTTCCTTCCCGTTGTACATATTCTGACGTTTAAGCGTTGCTTTCATTCAGTTTTACACGCCGAATGTGGTGCACGTCATGTCAAGCTGCAAAACCACGCGCAATAGCTCGCAAAACGCGATCTTTCAACGATTTTGACGAAAAATGACTGTAACTTCTATCCCGCTGGAAATATTTGTACGTTTAAGCGTTCCTTTCACTCAGTTTTACACGCCGAATGTGATGCACGTCATGTCAAGCTGCAAAACCACGCGCAATAGCTCGCAAAACGCGATCATTCATCGATTTTGACGAAATATGACTGTAATTTCTTTCCCGCTGGAGATATTTGTATGTTTAAGCGTTTCGTTCACTCAGTTTTGCACGCCGAATGTAGTGCACGTGGCGTTTACCTGCAATATCACGCGCAATAGCTCGCAAAACGCAGTCTTTCGTCGATTTTGACGACAAATGACGGTAATTTCCTTCCCATTGGAGGTATTTCGACCTGAAAACGCTCCTTTCACTCAGTTCTACATGCCGAATGTGATGCACGTCGCATCCAGCTGCAAAACCAAGCGCAATCGTACTCAAAATGGGATCCTTCGTCGATTTTGACAAAAATGACAGGAATTTCCATCCCGTTGCAGATATTTTGACGTCTAAGCGATCCTTTCACTCAGTTTCGCACGCCGAATGTAGTGCACGTAGCGTGTAGCTGCAAAACCACGCGCAATCGTCTTCAAAATGCGATCTTTTGTTGATTTTGACGAAAAATGACTGTAATTTCTATCCCGCTGGAAATATTTGTACGTTTAAGCGTTGCTTTCACTCAGTTTTACACGCCGAATGCAGTGCTCGTCGCGTATAGCCGCAAAACCACGCGCAATCGTCCTCAAAACGCGATCTTTCGTCGGTTTTGACGCTAAGTGTCTGTCATTACCTTCCCGTTGGAGATATTCGACGTATAAACGCTCCTTTCATTCAACTTTGCACGCCGAGTGTAGTGCACGTATCGTGCAGCTGCAAAACCACGCGCAATCGTTCTCAAAATGCGATCTTTCGTCGTTTTGGACGAAAAATGACTGTACTTTCCTTCACGTTGGAGATATTTCGACATGAAAACGCTCGTTTCATTCACTTTTGCACGCCGAATGTAGTGCACGTAGCGTGTAGCTGCAACACCACGCGCAATATCTCGCAGAACACGATCTTTCGTCGATTTTGACGAAAAAATGACTGTAGTATCTTCCCCGTTGGAGATATTCGGCGTTTAAACGCTCCTTTCACTCAGTTTTACACGCCGAATGCAGTGCACGTCGCGCCTAGTCGCACAACCACGCGCAATCGTCCTCAAAACGCGATCTTTCGTCGATTTTCTCGAAAAATGTGTGTAATTCCCTTCCCGTTGGAGATATTTTGAAGTCTAAGCGCTGCTTTCACACAAAATTACACGCCAATTGTGGTGCACGTCGCGTCTAGCTGAAAGACCAGGCGCAATCGTCTTCAGAATGCGATCTTCCGTCGATTTTGACGAAAAAATGACTGTAATATCTTTTCCCGTTGGAGATATTCGGCGTTCAAACGCTCGTTTCACTCAGTTTTACACGCCGAATGTAGTGCACGTAGCGTGTAGCTGCAAAACCACGCGCAATAGATGGCAAAACGCGATCTTTTATCGATTTTAACGAAAAACGTCTGTAATTTCCTTCCCGTTGGAGGAATTTTGACGTATAAACGCTCCGTTCACTCAGTTTTACACGCCGAATGTGGTGCACGTCGCGTCTAACTGCAAACCAACGCGCAATAGCTCGCAAAACGCGATCTTTTATCGATTTTAACGAAAAATGTCTGTAATTTCCCCAGTTGAAGGTATTTCGACGTTTAAGCGTTCTTTTCACTCAGTTCTACACGCCGAATGTGGTGCACGTCGCGTCTAGCTGCAAAACCACGCGCAATCGTCTTCAAAATGCGATCTTTTGTTGATTTTGACGAAAAATGACTGTAATTTCTATCCCGCTGGAAATATTTGTACGTTTAAGCGTTGCTTTCACTCAGTTTTACACGCCGAATGCAGTGCACGTCGCGTATAGCCGCAAAACCACGCGCAATCGTCCTCAAAACGCGATCATTCGTCGGTTATGACGCTAAATGTCTGTCATTACCTTCCCGTTGGAGATATTCGACGTTATAAACGCTCCTTTCATTCAACTTTGCACGCCGAGTGTAGTGCACGTCGCGTGTAGCTGCAACACCACGCGAAATATCTCGCAGAACACGATCTTCCGTCGATTTTGACGAAAAATGTCTATAATGTCTTTCCCGTTGGAGATATTTCGAAGTGTTAAAGTTCTTTTAAGTCCATCTGACAAGGCAAATGCAGTGCACTCTGTTTCCAGCGTCAAAACAAGACAAGTTGCACGCAAAACGCGATCTATCGTCGTATATTTACGAAAAATGACTGTAATTTCCCACCTGTAGGAGATATTTCGAAGTTTTAACGCTCTTTTAACACCATCTGACAAGCCAAATGCAGTACATGCTGTTTCCAGCGTCAAAACAAGGCCAGTTGCACGCACGACGCGATCTTTCGTCGTATCTTTACGAAAAATGACTGTAATTTCCTTCCCGTTGGAGATATTTTTACGCTTAAGCGCTCTTTTACATGCCCATTACCTGCCGAATGTAGCGCTCAATAGGTTCAGAGTCGAAACAGGCCGAGCAGGTGTTAAAACTCAATCTTTCATTGATTTTGACGAAAAATGACAGAAATTTCCTTCCCGTTGATGATATTTTTACGTTTAAACGCCCTTTTACCTCCTTTTGACAATACAAATGCAGTGCACTCTGTTTCCAGCATCAAAATAAGACTAGTTGCACGCAAAACGCAATCTTTCGTCGTCTCTTGACGAGAAATGACTGTAATTTCCTTCTCGTTGGAGGTTTCTCGACGTTTAAACGCTACTTTTACTCAGTTTTACACGCCGAATGTGGTACACTTCGCGTCTAACTGCAAAACCACGCGCAATAGCTCGCAAAACGCCCTCTTTCGTCGATTTTGACGAACAAATGTCTGTAATTTGTTCCCGTTAGTGATATTCCACGTTTAAACGCTCCGTTCACTCGGTTTTACACGCCGAATGCAGTGCACGTCGCGTTCAGCTGCACAACCACGCGCAATCGTCTTCAAAATGCGGTCTTTCGTCGATTTTCTCGAAAAATGTCTATAATTTCCATCCCGTTGGAGATATTTTGAAGTCTAAGCGCTGCTTTCACAGAGTTTTACACGCCGATTGTGGTGCACGTAGCGTGTAGCTGCAAAACCACGCGCAATCGTCTTCAAAATGCGATCTTTCGTTGATTTTTACGAAAAATGACTGTAATTCCTTTCCCGCTGGAGATATTTGTACGTACAAGCGATCCCTTCACTCAGTTTTGCACGCCGTATGTAGTGCACGTACCGTGCAGCTGCAAAACCACGCGCAATCGTCCTCAAAACGCGATCTTTCGTCGGTTTTGACGCTAAATGTCTGTCATTACCTTCCCGTTGTAGATATTCGACGTATAAACGCTCCTTTCATTCAACTTTGCACGCCGAGTGTAGTGCACGTAGCGTGTAGCTGCGAAACCACGCGCAATCGTCTTCAAAATGCGGTCTTTCGTTGATTTTGACGAAAAATGACTGTAATTTCTTTCCCGCTGGAGATATTTGTATGTTTAAGCGTTTCTTTCACTCAGTTTTGCACGCCGAATGTAGTGCACGTGGCGTTTACCTGCAATATCACGCGCAATAGCTCGCAAAACGTGAATCTTTCGTCGATTTTGACGACAAATGACTGTAATTTCCTTCCCGTTGGAGGTATTTCGACCTGAAAGCGCTCCTTTCACATAGTTCTACATGCCGAATGTGATGCACGTCGCATCTAGCTGCAAAACCAAGCGCTATCGTACTCAAAATGGGAATCTTCGTCGATTTTGACAAAAATGACTGGAATTTCCATCCCGTTGCAGATAGTTTGACGTCTAAGCGTTCCTTTCACTCAGTTTCGCACGCCGAATGTAGTGCACGTAGCGTGTAGCTGCAAAACCACGCGCATTAGATGGCAAAACGCGATATGTCGTCTATTATATAGAAAAATGACTGTAATTTCCTTCCCGTTGTACATATTCTGACGTTTAAGCGTTGCTTTCATTCAGTTTTACACGCCGAATGTGGTGCACGTCGCGTCTAGCTGCAAAACCAAGCGCAATCGTACTCAAAATGGGATCCTTCGTCGATTTTGACAAAAATGACTGTAAATTCCTTCCCGTTGCAGGTATTTCGACCTGAAAACGCTCCTTTCACTCAGTTTTACATGCCGAATGTGATGCACGTCGCATCTAGCTGCAAAACCAAGCGCATTCGTACTCAAAATGGGATCCTTCGTCGATTTTGACAAAAATGACTGGAATTTCCATCCCGTTGCAGATATTTTGACGTCTAAGCGATCCTTTCACTCAGTTTCGCACGCCGAATGTAGTGCACGTAGCGTGTAGCTGCAAAACCACGCGCAATCGTTCTCAAAACGCGATCTTTCTTCGATTTTCTCGATAAATGTCTGTAATTAACTTACCGTTAGATGTATTTCGACGTTAAAAACGCTCCGTTCCCTCAGTTTTACACGCCGAATTTGGTGCACGTCGCGTCTAGCTGCAAAACCACGCGCAATCGTCTTCAAAATGCGAACTTTTGTTGATTTTGACGAAAAATGACTGTAATTTCTATCCCGCTGGAAATATTTGTACGTTTAAGCGTTGCTTTCACTCAGTTTTACACGCCGAATGCAGTGCACGTCGCGTATAGCCGCAAAACCACGCGCAATCGTCCTCAAAACGCGATCTTTCGTCGGTTTTGACGCTAAATGTCTGTCATTACCTTCCCGTTGGAGATATTCGACGTATAAACGCTCCCTTCATTCAACTTTGCACGCCGAGTGTAGTGCACGTCGCGTGTAGCTGCAACAACACGCGAAATATCTCGCAGAACACGATCTTCCGTCGATTTTGACGAAAAATGTCTATAATGTCTTTCCCGTTGGAGATATTTCGAAGTTTTAAAGTTCTTTTAACTCCATCTGACAAGCCAAATGCAGTACACGCTGTTTCCTGCGTCAAAACAAGGCCAGTTGCACGCACGACGCGATCTTTCGTCGTATCTTTACGAAAAATGACTGAAATTTCCTTCCCGTTGGAGATATTTTTACGCTTAAGCGCTCTTTTACATGCCCATTACCTGCCGAATGTAGCGCTCGATAGGTTCAGAGTCGAAACAGGCCGAGCAGGTGTTAAAACGCAATCTTTCATTGATTTTGACGAAAAATGGCAGAAATTTCCTTCCCGTTGATGATATTTTTACGTTTAAACGCCCTTTTACCTCCTTTTGACAATACAAATGCAGTGCACTCTGTTTCCAGCATCAAAATAAGACTAGTTGCACGCAAAACGCGACCTATCGTCGTATCTTTACGAAAAATGACTGTAATTTCCCACCTGTAGGAGATATTTCGAAGTTTTAACGCTCTTTTAACACCATCTGACAAGCCAAATGCAGTGCACGCTGTTTCCAGCGTAAAAAATGCCCAGTTGCTCGCTAAACGCGATCGTTCGTCGTCTCTTGACGACAAATCGTTGAAATATCCATGCCGTTGGAGATATTTCGAAGTTTTAACGCTCTTTTAACTCCATCTGACAAGCCATATTCAGTGCACGCTGTTTCCAGCATCGAAACAAGACCATTTGCACGCAATACGCGACCTATCGTCGTATCTTTACGAAAAATGACTGTAATTTCCCACCTGTAGGAGATATTTCGAAGTTTTAACGCTCTTTTAACTCCATCTGACAAGCCAAATGCAGTGCACACTCTTTCCAGCATCAAAATAAGACTAGTTGCACGCAAAACGCAATCTTTCGTCGTCTCTTGACGAGAAATGACTGTAATTTCCTTCTCGTTGGAGGTTTTTCGACGTTTAAACGCTCCTTTTACTCAGTTTTACACGCCTAATGTGGTACACTTCGCGTCTAACTGCAAACCAATGCGCAATAGCTCGCAAAACTCGATCTTTTATCGATTTTAACGAAAAATGTCTGTAATTTCCCCAGTTGAAGGTATTTCGACGTTTAAGCGTTGCTTTCACTCAGTTCTACACGCCGAATATGGTGCACGTCGCGTCTAGCTTCGAAACCACGCGCAATCGTCTTCAAAATGCGATCTTTCATTGATTTTGACGAAAAATCCCTGTAATTTCTATCCCGTTGGAGATATTCGGCGTTTAAACGCTCCTTTCAATCAATTTTGCACGCCGAGTGTAGTGCACGTCGCGTGTAGCTGCAACACCTCGCGCAATATCTCGCAGAACACGATCATCCGTCGATTTTGACGAAAAATGTCTATAATGTCCTTCCCGTTGGAGGTATTTCGACATCAAAACGCTCGTTTCATTCAATTTCGCACGCCGAATGTAGTGCACGTCGTGTCTAGCCGCAAAGCCACGCGCAATCGTCCTCAAAACGCGATCTTTCGCCGATTTTCTCCAAAAATGTCTGTAATTTCCTTCCCGTTGGAGATATTTTGAAGTCGAAGCGCTGCTTTCACACAATATTACACGCCAATTGTGGTGCACGTCGCGTCTAGCTGCAAAACCACGCGCAATCGTCTTCAACATGCGATCTTTCGTTGATTTTGTCGAAAAATGACTGTAATTTCTTTCCCGCTGGAGATATTTGTACGTTTAAGCGTTCCTGTCACTCAGTTTTACACGCGGAATGTGGTGCACGTCGCGTCTAGCTGCAAAACCACGCGCAATCGTCTTCAACATGCGATCTTTCGTTGATTTTGTCGAAAAATGACTGTAATTTCCTTCCCATTGGAGATATTTTGAAGTCTAAGCGCTGCTTTCACACAAATTTACACGCCGATTGTGGTGCACGTCGCGTCTAGCTGCAGAACCACGCGCAATCGTTCTTAAAACGCGATCTTTTGTCGATTTTGACGAAGAATGACTGGAATTTCCATCACGTTGGAGGTATTTCGACATGAAAACACTCGTTTCATTCAATTTTGAACGCCGAATGCAGTGCACGTCGCGTCTAGCTGCAAAACCACGCGCTGACGTCTTCAAAACGTGAATCTTTCGTCGATTTTAACGATAAATGTCTGTAATTTCCTTCCCGTTGGAGGTATTTCTATGATTAAGCGTTCCATTCACTCAGTTCTACACGCCGAATGTAGTAAACGTAGCGTCTAGCTGCAAAAGTACGCGCAATCGTACTCAAAATGCGATCTTTCGTCGATTTTGACGAACAAATGACTGTAATTTCTTCCCGTTGGTGATATTCCACGTTTAAACGCTCCTTTCATTCAATTTTGCACGCCGAGTGTAGTGCACGTCGCGTGTAGCTGCAACACCTCGCGCAATATCTCGCAGAACACGATCATCCGTCGATTTTGACGAAAAATGTCTATAATGTCCTTCCCGTTGGAGGTATTTCGACATCAAAACGCTCGTTTCATTCAATTTCGCACGCCGAATGTAGTGCACGTCGTGTCTAGCCGCAAAGCCACGCGCAATCGTCCTCAAAATGCGATCTTTCGTCGATTTTGACGAACAAATGACTGTAATTTCTTCCCGTTGGTGATATTCCACGTTTAAACGCTCCTTTCATTCAATTTTGAACGCCGAATGCAGTGCACGTCGCGTCTAGCCGCAAAACCACGCGCAATCGTCCTCAAAACGCGATCTTTCGTCGATTTTCTCGAAAAATGTCTGTAATTTCTTTCCCGCTGGAGATATTTGTATGTTTAAGCGTTTCTGTCACTCAGTTTTACACGCCGAATGCTGTGCACGTGGCGTTTACCTGCAATAACATGCGCAATAGCTCGCAAAACGCAATCGTTCGTCGTATCTTTACGAAAAATGACTGTAATTTCCCACCTGATGGTGATATTTCGAAGTTTTAACGCTCTTTTAACTCCATCTTACAAGCCAAATGCAGAGCACGCTGTTTACAGCGTCAAAACAAGGCCAGTTGCACGCACGACGCGATCTTTCGTCGTATCTTTACGAAAAATGACTGAATTTCCTTCCCGTTGGAGATATTTTTACGCTTAAGCGCTCTTTTACATGCCCATTACCTGCCGAATGTAGCGCTCTATAGGTTCAGAGTCGAAACAGGCCGAGCAGGTGTTAAAACGCAATCTTTCATTGATTTTGACGAAAAATGACAGAAATTTCCTTCCCGTTGATGATATTTTTACGTTTAAACGCCCTTTTACCTCCTTTTGACAATGCAAATGCAGTGCACTCTGTTTCCAGCATCAAAATAAGACTAGTTGCACGCAAAACGCGACCTATCGTCGTATCTTTACGAAAAATGACTGTAATTTCCCACCTGTAGGAGATATTTCGAAGTTTTAACGCTCTTTTAACTCCATCTGACAAGCCAAATGCAGTGCACGCTCTTTCCAGCATCAAAATAAGACTAGTTGCACGCAAAACGCAATCTTTCGTCGTCTCTTGACGAGAAATGACTGTAATTTCCTTACCGTTAGATGTATTTCGACGTTTAAACGCTCCTTTTACTCAGTTTTACACGCCGAATGTGGTACACTTCGCGTCTAACTGCAAAACCACGCGCAATAGCTCGCAAAACGCCCTCTTTCGTCGATTTTGACGAACAAATGTCTGTAATTTGTTCCCGTTAGTGATATTCCACGTTTAAACGCTCCGTTCACTCGGTTTTACACGCCGAATGCAGTGCGCGTCGCGTTCAGCTGCACAACCACGCGCAATCGTCTTCAAAATGCGATCTTTCGTTGATTTTTACGAAAAATGACTGTAATTCCTTTCCCGCTGGAGATATTTGTACGTACAAGCGATCCCTTCACTAAGTTTTGCACGCCGTATGTAGTGCACGTATCGTGCAGCTGCAAAACCACGCGCAATCGTCCTCAAAACGCGATCTTTCGTCGGTTTTGACGCTAAATGTCTGTCATTATCTTCCCGTTGTAGATATTCGACGTATAAACGCTCCTTTCATTCAACTTTGCACGCCGAGTGTAGTGCACGTAGCGTGTAGCTGCGAAACCACGCGCAATCGTCTTCAAAATGCGGTCTTTCGTTGATTTTGACGAAAAATGACTGTAATTTCTTTCCCGCTGGAGATATTTGTATGTTTATGCGTTTCTTTCACTCAGTTTTGCACGCCGAATGTAGTGCACGTGGCGTTTACCTGCAATATCACGCGCAATAGCTCGCAAAACGTGAATCTTTCGTCGATTTTGACGACAAATGACTGTAATTTCCTTCCCGTTGCAGGTATTTCGACCTGAAAACGCTTCTTTCACTCAGTTCTACATGCCGAATGTGATGCACGTCGCATCTAGCTGCAAAACCAAGCGCAATCGTACTCAAAATGGGATCCTTCGTCGATTTTGACAAAAATGACTGGAATTTCCATCCCGTTGCAGATATTTTGACGTCTAAGCGATCCTTTCACTCAGTTTCGCACGCCGAATGTAGTGCACGTAGCGTGTAGCTGCAAAACCACGCGCAATCGTTCTCAAAACGCGATCTTTCTTCGATTTTCTCGATAAATGTCTGTAATTAACTTACCGTTAGATGTATTTCGACGTTAAAAACGCTCCGTTCACTCAGTTTTACACGCCGAATGTGGTGCACGTCGCGTCTAACTGCAAACCAACGCGCAATAGCTCGCAAAACTCGATCTTTTATCGATTTTAACGAAAAATGTCTGTAATTTCCCCAGTTGAAGGTATTTCGACGTTTAAGCGTTGCTTTCACTCAGTTCTACACGCAGAATGTGGTGCACGTCGCGTCTAGCTGCAAAACCACGCGCAATCGTCTTCAAAATGCGAACTTTTGTTGATTTTGATGCTAAATATCTGTCATTACCTTCCCGTTGGAGATATTCGACGTATAAACGCTCCTTTCATTCAACTTTGCACGCCGAGTGTAGTGCACGTCGCGTGTAGCTGCAACACCACGCGAAATATCTCGCAGAACACGATCTTCCGTCGATTTTGACGAAAAATGACTGTAAATCCTTTCCCGCTGGAGATATTTGTACGTACAAGCGATCCCTTCACTCAGTTTTGCACGCCGTATGTAGTGCACGTATCGTGTAGCTGCAAAACCACGCGCCATCGTTCTCAAAACGCGATCTTTCGTCGATTTTCGCGATAAATGTCTGTAATTTCCTTACCGTTAGATGTATTTCGACATTTAAGCGTTCCTTTCACACAGTTCTACACGCCGAATGTGGTGCACGTCGCGTCTAGCTGCAAAACCACGCGCAATCGTTCTCAAAATGCGATCATTCGTCGGTTTTCTCGAGAAATATCAGTAATTTCCTTCACGTTGGAGATATTTTCAAGTCTAAGCGCTCCTTTCATTCAGTTGTACACGCCGAATGTGCTGCACGTCGCGTCTAGCTGCAAAATCTCGCGCAATCGTTCTCAAAATGCGATCTTTCGTCGTTTTGGACGAAAAATGACTGTAATTTCCTTACCGTTAGATGTATTTCAACGTTTAAGCGTTCCTTTCACTCAGTTTTACACGCCGAATGTGGTGCACGTCGCGTCTAGCTGCAAAATCTCGCGCAATCGTTCTCAAAATGCGATCTTTCGTTGTTTTGGACGAAAAATGACTGCAATTTCTATCCCGTTGCAGATATTTTGACGTCTTAGCGATATTTTCACACAGTTTTGCACGCCGTATGTAGTGCACGTGGCGTGTAGCTGCAAAACCACGCGGAATCGTTCTCAAAACGTGATCTTTCGTCGATTTTCTCGATAAATGTCTGTAATTTCTTTACCCGTTGGAGATATTCAGCGTTTAAACGCTCCTTTCACTCAGTTTTACATGCCGAGTGTAGTGCACGTCGCGTGTAGCTGCAACACCTCGCGCAATATCTCGCATAACACGATCATCCGTCGATTTTGACGAAAAATGTCTATAATGTCCTTCCCGTTGGAGTTATTTCGACATCAAAACGCTCGTTTCATACAATTTTGCACGCCGAATGTAGTGCAGGTCGTGTCTAGCCGCAAAGCCACGCGCAATCGTCCTCAAAACGCGATCTTTCGTCGATTTTCTCGAAAAATGTCTATAATTTCCTTCCCGTTGGAGATATTTTGAAGTCGAAGCGCTCCTTTCACTCAGTTTTACACGCCGAATGTTTTGCACGTCGCGTCTAGCAGCAAAATCACGCGTAATCATCTTCAAAATGCGATCTTCCGTTGATTTTGACGAAAAATGACTGTAATTTCTTTCCCGCTGGAAATATTTGTACGTTTAAGCGTTGCTTTCACTCAGTTTTGCACGCCGAATGCAGTGCACGTCGCGTCTAGCTGCAAAATCTCGCGCAATCGTTCTCAAAATGCGATCTTTCGTTGTTTTGGACGAAAAATGACTGCAATTTCTATCCCGTTGCAGATATTTTGACGTCTAAGCGATATTTTCACACAGTTTTGCACGCCGTATGTAGTGCACGTGGCGTGTAGCTGCAAAACCACGCGGAATCGTTCTCAAAACGTGATCTTTCGTCGATTTTCTCGATAAATGTCTGTAATTTCTTTACCCGTTGGAGATATTCAGCGTTTAAACGCTCCTTTCACTCAGTTTTACACGCCGAATGTTGTGCACGTGGCGTTTACCTGCAATAACATGCGCAATAGCTCGCAAAACGCAATCGTTCGTCGTATCTTTACGAAAAATGACTGTAATTTCCCACCTGATGGTGATATTTCGAAGTTTTAACGCTCTTTTAACTCCATCTTACAAGCCAAATGCAGTGCACGCTGTTTACAGCGTCAAAACAAGGCCAGTTGCACGCACGACGCGATCTTTCGTCGTATCTTTACGAAAAATGACTGAAGTTCCTTCCCGTTGGAGATATTTTTACGCTTAAGCGCTCTTTTACCTGCCCATTACATGCCGAATGTAGCGCTCGCTACGTTCAGAGTCGCAACAAGCCGAGCAGGTGTTAAAACGCAATCTTTCATTGATTTTGACGAAAAATGACAGATATTTCCATCCCGTTGATGATATTTTTACGTTTAAGCGCTCTCTTAACAGCACTTTACACGCCGAATACAGCGCTCCCTACTTTCAGAGGCGAAACAAGCCGAGCAGCTCTTAAAACTCGATCTTTCGTCGATCTTTACGAAAAATGACAGAAATATCCATACCGCTGCAGATATTTCGTCGTTTAAACGCCCTTTTACCTCCTTTTGACAATACAAATGCAGTGCACCCTGTTTCCAGCGTAAAAATAGCCCAGTTGCTCGCTAAACGCGATCGTTCGTCGTCTCGTGACGACAAATCGTTGAAATATCCATCCCGTTGGAGATATTTCAAAGTTTTAACGCTGTTTTAACTCCATCTGACAAGCCATATTCAGTGCACGCTCTTTCCAGCATCAAAATAAGACTAGTTGCCCGCAAAACGCAATCTTTCGTCGTCTCTTGACGACAAATGACTGTAATTTCCTTCCCGTTGGAGGTATTTCGACCTGAAAACGCTCCTTTCACACAGTTCTACATGCCGAATGTGATGCACGTCGCATCTAGCTGCAAAACCACGCGCAATCGTACTCAAAATGGGATCCTTCGTCGATTTTGACAAAAATGACTGGAATTTCCATCCCGTTGCAATTATTTTGACGTCTAAGCGATCCTTTCACTCAGTTTCGCACGCCAAATGTAGTGCACGTAGCGTGTAGCTGCAAAACCACGCGCAATCGTTCTCAAAACGCGATCTTTCGTCGATTTTCTCGAAAAATGTCTGCAATGTCCTTCCCGTTGGAGATATTTTGAAGTCTAAGCGCTGCTTTCACACAATGTTACACGCCGATTGTGGTGCAAGTCGCGTCTAGCTGCAAAATCACGCGCAGTCGTCTTCAAAACGCGATCTTTCATTGATTTTGACGAAAAATCCCTGTAATTTCTATCCCGTTGGAGATATTCGGCGTTTAAACGCTCCTTTCATTCAATTTTGCACGCCGAATGTAGTGCACGTAGCGTGTAGCTGCAACAACACGCGCAATATCTCGCAGAAAACGATCTTTCGTCGATTTTGACGAAAAAATGACTGTAGTATCTTCCCCGTTGGAGATATTCGGCGTTTAAACGCACCTTTCACTCAGTTTTACACGCCGAATGCAGTGCACGTCGCGCCTAGTCGCACAACCACGCGCAATCGTCCTCAAAACGCGATCTTTCGCCGATTTTCTCCAAAAATGTCTGTAATTTCCTTCCCGTTGGAGATATTTTGAAGTCGAAGCGCTGCTTTCACACAATATTACACGCCAATTGTGGTGCACGTCGCGTCTAGCTGCAAAACCACGCGCAATCGTTCTCAAAATGCGATCTTTCGTTGATTTTGACGAAAAGTGACTGTACTATCTTCTCCCGTTGGAGATATTCGGCGTTTAAACGCATCTTTCGCTCAGTTTTACACGCGGAATGTGGTGCACGTCGCGTCTAGCTGCAAAACCACGCGCAATCGTCTTCAACATGCGATCTTTCGTTGATTTTGTCGAAAAATGACTGTAATTTCTTTCCCGCTGGAGATATTTGTACGTTTAAGCGTTCCTGTCACTCAGTTTTACACGCGGAATGTGGTGCACGTCGCGTCTAGCTGCAAAACCACGCGCAATCGTCTTCAACATGCGATCTTTCGTTGATTTTGTCGAAAAATGACTGTAATTTCCTTCCCATTGGAGATATTTTGAAGTCTAAGCGCTGCTTTCACACAAATTTACACGCCGATTGTGGTGCACGTCGCGTCTAGCTGCAGAACCACGCGCAATCGTTCTTAAAACGCGATCTTTTGTCGATTTTGACGAAGAATGACTGGAATTTCCATCACGTTGGAGGTATTTCGACATGAAAACACTCGTTTCATTCAATTTTGAACGCCGAATGCAGTGCACGTCGCGTCTAGCTGCAAAACCACGCGCTGACGTCTTCAAAACGTGAATCTTTCGTCGATTTTAACGATAAATGTCTGTAATTTCCTTCCCGTTGGAGGTATTTCTATGATTAAGCGTTCCATTCACTCAGTTCTACACGCCGAATGTAGTAAACGTAGCGTCTAGCTGCAAAAGTACGCGCAATCGTACTCAAAATGCGATCTTTCGTCGATTTTGACGAACAAATGACTGTAATTTCTTCCCGTTGGTGATATTCCACGTTTAAACGCTCCTTTCATTCAATTTTGCACGCCGAGTGTAGTGCACGTCGCGTGTAGCTGCAACACCTCGCGCAATATCTCGCAGAACACGATCATCCGTCGATTTTGACGAAAAATGTCTATAATGTCCTTCCCGTTGGAGGTATTTCGACATCAAAACGCTCGTTTCATTCAATTTCGCACGCCGAATGTAGTGCACGTCGTGTCTAGCCGCAAAGCCACGCGCAATCGTCCTCAAAACGCGATCTTTCGCCGATTTTCTCCAAAAATGTCTGTAATTTCCTTCCCGTTGGAGATATTTTGAAGTCGAAGCGCTGCTTTCACACAATATTACACGCCAATTGTGGTGCACGTCGCGTCTAGCTGCAAAACCACGCGCAATCGTTCTCAAAATGCGATCTTTCGTTGATTTTGACGAAAAGTGACTGTACTATCTTCTCCCGTTGGAGATATTCGGCGTTTAAACGCATCTTTCGCTCAGTTTTACACGCGGAATGTGGTGCACGTCGCGTCTAGCTGCAAAACCACGCGCAATCGTCTTCAACATGCGATCTTTCGTTGATTTTGTCGAAAAATGACTGTAATTTCCTTCCCATTGGAGATATTTTGAAGTCTAAGCGCTGCTTTCACACAAATTTACACGCCGATTGTGGTGCACGTCGCGTCTAGCTGCAGAACCACGCGCAATCGTTCTTAAAACGCGATCTTTTGTCGATTTTGACGAAGAATGTCTGGAATTTCCATCACGTTGGAGGTATTTCGACATGAAAACACTCGTTTCATTCAATTTTGAACGCCGAATGCAGTGCACGTCGCGTCTAGCTGCAAAACCACGCGCTGACGTCTTCAAAACGTGAATCTTTCGTCGATTTTAACGATAAATGTCTGTAATTTCCTTCCCGTTGGAGGTATTTCTATGATTAAGCGTTCCATTCACTCAGTTCTACACGCCGAATGTAGTAAACGTAGCGTCTAGCTGCAAAAGTACGCGCAATCGTACTCAAAATGCGATCTTTCGTCGATTTTGACGAACAAATGACTGTAATTTCTTCCCGTTGGTGATATTCCACGTTTAAACGCTCCTTTCATTCAATTTTGCACGCCGAGTGTAGTGCACGTCGCGTGTAGCTGCAACACCTCGCGCAATATCTCGCAGAACACGATCATCCGTCGATTTTGACGAAAAATGTCTATAATGTCCTTCCCGTTGGAGATATTTTGAAGTCGAAGCGCTGCTTTCACACAATATTACACGCCAATTGTGGTGCACGTCGCGTCTAGCTGCAAAACCACGCGCAATCGTTCTCAAAATGCGATCTTTCGTTGATTTTGACGAAAAGTGACTGTACTATCTTCTCCCGTTGGAGATATTCGGCGTTTAAACGCATCTTTCGCTCAGTTTTACACGCGGAATGTGGTGCACGTCGCGTCTAGCTGCAAAACCACGCGCAATCGTCTTCAACATGCGATCTTTCGTTGATTTTGTCGAAAAATGACTGTAATTTCTTTCCCGCTGGAGATATCTGTACGTTTAAGCGTTCCTGTCACTCAGTTTTACACGCGGAATGTGGTGCACGTCGCGTCTAGCTGCAAAACCACGCGCAATCGTCTTCAACATGCGATCTTTCGTTGATTTTGTCGAAAAATGACTGTAATTTCCTTCCCATTGGAGATATTTTGAAGTCTAAGCGCTGCTTTCACACAAATTTACACGCCGATTGTGGTGCACGTCGCGTCTAGCTGCAGAACCACGCGCAATCGTTCTTAAAACGCGATCTTTTGTCGATTTTGACGAAGAATGACTGGAATTTCCATCACGTTGGAGGTATTTCGACATGAAAACACTCGTTTCATTCAATTTTGAACGCCGAATGCAGTGCACGTCGCGTCTAGCTGCAAAACCACGCGCTGACGTCTTCAAAACGTGAATCTTTCGTCGATTTTAACGTTAAATGTCTGTAATTTCCTTCCCGTTGGAGGTATTTCTATGATTAAGCGTTCCATTCACTCAGTTCTACACGCCGAATGTAGTAAACGTAGCGTCTAGCTGCAAAAGTACGCGCAATCGTACTCAAAATGCGATCTTTCGTCGATTTTGACGAACAAATGACTGTAATTTCTTCCCGTTGGTGATATTCCACGTTTAAACGCTCCTTTCATTCAATTTTGAACGCCGAATGCAGTGCACGTCGCGTCTAGCCGCAAAACCACGCGCAATCGTCCTCAAAACGCGATCTTTCGTCGATTTTCTCGAAAAATGTCTGTAATTTCTTTCCCGCTGGAGATATTTGTATGTTTAAGCGTTTCTGTCACTCAGTTTTACACGCCGAATGCTGTGCACGTGGCGTTTACCTGCAATAACATGCGCAATAGCTCGCAAAACGCAATCGTTCGTCGTATCTTTACGAAAAATGACTGTAATTTCCCACCTGATGGTGATATTTCGAAGTTTTAACGCTCTTTTAACTCCATCTTACAAGCCAAATGCAGTGCACGCTGTTTACAGCGTCAAAACAAGGCCAGTTGCACGCACGACGCGATCTTTCGTCGTATCTTTACGAAAAATGACTGAATTTCCTTCCCGTTGGAGATATTTTTACGCTTAAGCGCTCTTTTACATGCCCATTACCTGCCGAATGTAGCGCTCGATAGGTTCAGAGTCGAAACAGGCCGAGCAGGTGTTAAAACGCAATCTTTCATTGATTTTGACGAAAAATGACAGAAATTTCCTTCCCGTTGATGATATTTTTACGTTTAAACGCCCTTTTACCTCCTTTTGACAATACAAATGCAGTGCACTCTGTTTCCAGCATCAAAATAAGACTAGTTGCACGCTAAACGCGACCTATCGTCGTATCTTTACGAAAAATGACTGTAATTTCCCACCTGTAGGAGATATTTCGAAGTTTTAACGCTCTTTTAACACCATCTGACAAGCCAAATGCAGTGCACGCTGTTTCCAGCGTAAAAAATGCCCAGTTGCTCGCTAAACGCGATCGTTCGTCGTCTCTTGACGACAAATCGTTGAAATATCCATGCCGTTGGAGATATTTCGAAGTTTTAACGCTCTTTTAACTCCATCTGACAAGCCATATTCAGTGCACACTCTTTCCAGCATCAAAATAAGACTAGTTGCACGCAAAACGCAATCTTTCGTCGTCTCTTGACGAGAAATGACTGTAATTTCCTTACCGTTAGATGTATTTCGACGTTTAAACGCTCCTTTTACTCAGTTTTACACGCCGAATGTGGTACACTTCGCGTCTAACTGCAAAACCACGCGCAATAGCTCGCAAAACGCCCTCTTTCGTCGATTTTGACGAACAAATGTCTGTAATTTGTTCCCGTTAGTGATATTCCACGTTTAAACGCTCCGTTCACTCGGTTTTACACGCCGAATGCAGTGCACGTCGCGTTCAGCTGCACAACCACGCGCAATCGTCTTCAAAATGCGATCTTTCGTTGATTTTTACGAAAAATGACTGTAATTCCTTTCCCGCTGGAGATATTTGTACGTACAAGCGATCCCTTCACTAAGTTTTGCACGCCGTATGTAGTGCACGTATCGTGCAGCTGCAAAACCACGCGCAATCGTCCTCAAAACGCGATCTTTCGTCGGTTTTGACGCTAAATGTCTGTCATTATCTTCCCGTTGTAGATATTCGACGTATAAACGCTCCTTTCATTCAACTTTGCACGCCGAGTGTAGTGCACGTAGCGTGTAGCTGCGAAACCACGCGCAATCGTCTTCAAAATGCGGTCTTTCGTTGATTTTGACGAAAAATGACTGTAATTTCTTTCCCGCTGGAGATATTTGTATGTTTATGCGTTTCTTTCACTCAGTTTTGCACGCCGAATGTAGTGCACGTGGCGTTTACCTGCAATATCACGCGCAATAGCTCGCAAAACGTGAATCTTTCGTCGATTTTGACGACAAATGACTGTAATTTCCTTCCCGTTGCAGGTATTTCGACCTGAAAACGCTTCTTTCACTCAGTTCTACATGCCGAATGTGATGCACGTCGCATCTAGCTGCAAAACCAAGCGCAATCGTTCTCAAAACGCGATCTTTCTTCGATTTTCTCGATAAATGTCTGTAATTAACTTACCGTTAGATGTATTTCGACGTTAAAAACGCTCCGTTCACTCAGTTTTACACGCCGAATGTGGTGCACGTCGCGTCTAACTGCAAACCAACGCGCAATAGCTCGCAAAACTCGATCTTTTATCGATTTTAACGAAAAATGTCTGTAATTTCCCCAGTTGAAGGTATTTCGACGTTTAAGCGTTGCTTTCACTCAGTTCTACACGCAGAATGTGGTGCACGTCGCGTCTAGCTGCAAAACCACGCGCAATCGTCTTCAAAATGCGAACTTTTGTTGATTTTGATGCTAAATATCTGTCATTACCTTCCCGTTGGAGATATTCGACGTATAAACGCTCCTTTCATTCAACTTTGCACGCCGAGTGTAGTGCACGTCGCGTGTAGCTGCAACACCACGCGAAATATCTCGCAGAACACGATCTTCCGTCGATTTTGTCGAAAAATGACTGTAAATCCTTTCCCGCTGGAGATATTTGTACGTACAAGCGATCCCTTCACTCAGTTTTGCACGCCGTATGTAGTGCACGTATCGTGTAGCTGCAAAACCACGCGCCATCGTTCTCAAAACGCGATCTTTCGTCGATTTTCGCGATAAATGTCTGTAATTTCCTTACCGTTAGATGTATTTCGACATTTAAGCGTTCCTTTCACACAGTTCTACACGCCGAATGTGGTGCACGTCGCGTCTAGCTGCAAAACCACGCGCAATCGTTCTCAAAATGCGATCATTCGTCGGTTTTCTCGAGAAATATCAGTAATTTCCTTCACGTTGGAGATATTTTCAAGTCTAAGCGCTCCTTTCATTCAGTTGTACACGCCGAATGTGCTGCACGTCGCGTCTAGCTGCAAAATCTCGCGCAATCGTTCTCAAAATGCGATCTTTCGTCGTTTTGGACGAAAAATGACTGTAATTTCCTTACCGTTAGATGTATTTCAACGTTTAAGCGTTCCTTTCACTCAGTTTTACACGCCGAATGTGGTGCACGTCGCGTCTAGCTGCAAAATCTCGCGCAATCGTTCTCAAAATGCGATCTTTCGTTGTTTTGGACGAAAAATGACTGCAATTTCTATCCCGTTGCAGATATTTTGACGTCTAAGCGATATTTTCACACAGTTTTGCACGCCGTATGTAGTGCACGTGGCGTGTAGCTGCAAAACCACGCGGAATCGTTCTCAAAACGTGATCTTTCGTCGATTTTCTCGATAAATGTCTGTAATTTCTTTACCCGTTGGAGATATTCAGCGTTTAAACGCTCCTTTCACTCAGTTTTGCACGCCGAGTGTAGTGCACGTCGCGTGTAGCTGCAACACCTCGCGCAATATCTCGCATAACACGATCATCCGTCGATTTTGACGAAAAATGTCTATAATGTCCTTCCCGTTGGAGTTATTTCGACATCAAAACGCTCGTTTCATACAATTTTGCACGCCGAATGTAGTGCAGGTCGTGTCTAGCCGCAAAGCCACGCGCAATCGTCCTCAAAACGCGATCTTTCGTCGATTTTCTCGAAAAATGTCTGTAATTTCCTTCCCGTTGGAGATATTTTGAAGTCGAAGCGCTCCTTTCACTCAGTTTTACACGCCGAATGTTATGCACGTCGCGTCTAGCAGCAAAATCACGCGTAATCATCTTCAAAATGCGATCTTCCGTTGATTTTGACGAAAAATGACTGTAATTTCTTTCCCGCTGGAAATATTTGTACGTTTAAGCGTTGCTTTCACTCAGTTTTGCACGCCGAATGCAGTGCACGTCGCGTCTAGCTGCAAAATCTCGCGCAATCGTTCTCAAAATGCGATCTTTCGTTGTTTTGGACGAAAAATGACTGCAATTTCTATCCCGTTGCAGATATTTTGACGTCTAAGCGATATTTTCACACAGTTTTGCACGCCGTATGTAGTGCACGTGGCGTGTAGCTGCAAAACCACGCGGAATCGTTCTCAAAACGTGATCTTTCGTCGATTTTCTCGATAAATGTCTGTAATTTCTTTACCCGTTGGAGATATTCAGCGTTTAAACGCTCCTTTCACTCAGTTTTACACGCCGAATGTTGTGCACGTGGCGTTTACCTGCAATAACATGCGCAATAGCTCGCAAAACGCAATCGTTCGTCGTATCTTTACGAAAAATGACTGTAATTTCCCACCTGTAGGAGATATTTCGAAGTTTTAACGCTCTTTTAACACCATCTGACAAGCCAAATGCAGTACATGCTGTTTCCAGCGTCAAAACAAGGCCAGTTGCACGCACGACGCGATCTTTCGTCGTATCTTTACGAAAAATGACTGAAGTTCCTTCCCGTTGGAGATATTTTTACGCTTAAGCGCTCTTTTACCTGCCCATTACATGCCGAATGTAGCGCTCGCTACGTTCAGAGTCGCAACAAGCCGAGCAGGTGTTAAAACGCAATCTTTCATTGATTTTGACGAAAAATGACAGATATTTCCATCCCGTTGATGATATTTTTACGTTTAAGCGCTCTCTTAACAGCACTTTACACGCCGAATACAGCGCTCCCTACTTTCAGAGGCGAAACAAGCCGAGCAGCTCTTAAAACTCGATCTTTCGTCGATCTTTACGAAAAATGACAGAAATATCCATACCGCTGCAGATATTTCGTCGTTTAAACGCCCTTTTACCTCCTTTTGACAATACAAATGCAGTGCACCCTGTTTCCAGCGTAAAAATAGCCCAGTTGCTCGCTAAACGCGATCGTTCGTCGTCTCGTGACGACAAATCGTTGAAATATCCATCCCGTTGGAGATATTTCAAAGTTTTAACGCTGTTTTAACTCCATCTGACAAGCCATATTCAGTGCACGCTCTTTCCAGCATCAAAATAAGACTAGTTGCCCGCAAAACGCAATCTTTCGTCGTCTCTTGACGACAAATGACTGTAATTTCCTTCCCGTTGGAGGTATTTCGACCTGAAAACGCTCCTTTCACACAGTTCTACATGCCGAATGTGATGCACGTCGCATCTAGCTGCAAAACCACGCGCAATCGTACTCAAAATGGGATCCTTCGTCGATTTTGACAAAAATGACTGGAATTTCCATCCCGTTGCAATTATTTTGACGTCTAAGCGATCCTTTCACTCAGTTTCGCACGCCAAATGTAGTGCACGTAGCGTGTAGCTGCAAAACCACGCGCAATCGTTCTCAAAACGCGATCTTTCTTCGATTTTCTCGATAAATGTCTGTAATTTCCTTACCGTTAGGTGTATTTCGACGTTTAAACGCTCCGTTCACTCAGTTTTACACGCCGCATGTGGTGCTCGTCGCGTCTATACTGCAAAACCACGCGCGATCGTCCTCATAACGCGATCTTTCGTCGATTTTCTCGAAAAATGTCTGCAATGTCCTTCCCGTTGGAGATATTTTGAAGTCTAAGCGCTGCTTTCACACAATGTTACACGCCGATTGTGGTGCAAGTCGCGTCTAGCTGCAAAATCACGCGCAGTCGTCTTCAAAATGCGTTCTTTCGTCGGTTTTCTCGAGAAATGTCAGTAATTACCTTCCCGTTGGAGATATTTTCAAGTCTAAGCGCTCCTTTCTCTCAGTTTTACACGCCGAATGCAGTGCACGTCGTGTCAAGCTGCAAAACCACGCGCGATCGTCCTCAAAACGCGATCTTTCATTGATTTTGACGAAAAATCCCTGTAATTTCTATCCCGTTGGAGATATTCGGCGTTTAAACGCTCCTTTCATTCAATTTTGCACGCCGAATGTAGTGCACGTAGCGTGTAGCTGCAACAACACGCGCAATATCTCGCAGAACACGATCTTTCGTCGATTTTGACGAAAAAATGACTGTAGTATCTTCCCCGTTGGAGATATTCGGCGTTTAAACGCACCTTTCACTCAGTTTTACACGCCGAATGCAGTGCACGTCGCGCCTAGTCGCACAACCACGCGCAATCGTCCTCAAAACGCGATCTTTCGTCGATTTTCTCGAAAAATGTGTGTAATTCCCTTCCCGTTGGAGATATTTTGAAGTCTAAGCGCTGCTTTCACACAAAATTACACGCCAATTGTGGTGCACGTCGCGTCTAGCTGAAAGACCAGGCGCAATCGTCTTCAGAATGCGATCTTCCGTCGATTTTGACGAAAAAATGACTGTAATATCTTTTCCCGTTGGAGATATTCGGCGTTCAAACGCTCGTTTCACTCAGTTTTACACGCCGAATGTAGTGCACGTAGCGTGTAGCTGCAAAACCACGCGCAATAGATGGCAAAACGCGATCTTTTATCGATTTTAACGAAAAATGTCTGTAATTTCCCCAGTTGAAGGTATTTCGACGTTTAAGCGTTCCTTTCACTCAGTTCTACACGCCGAATGTGGTGCACGTCGCGTCTAGCTGTAAAACCACGCGCAATAGCTCGCAAAACGCAGTCTTTCGTCAATTTTAACGAAAAACATCTGTAATTTCCTTCCCGTTGGAGAAATTTTGACGTATAAACGCTCCGTTCACTCAGTTTTACACGCCGAATGTGGTGCACGTCGCGTCTAACTGCAAACCAACACGCAATAGCTCGCAAAACGCGATCTTTTATCGATTTTAACGAAAAATGTCTGTAATTTCCCCTGTTGAAGGTATTTCGACGTTTAAGCGTTCCTTTCACTCAGTTCTACACGCCGAATGTGGTGCACGTCGCGTCTAGCTGCAAAACCACGCGCAATCGTCTTCAAAATGCGATCTTTTGTTGATTTTGACGAAAAATGACTGTAATTTCTATCCCGCTGGAAATATTTGTACGTTTAAGCGTTGCTTTCACTCAGTTTTACACGCCGAATGCAGTGCTCGTCGCGTATAGCCGCAAAACCACGCGCAATCGTCCTCAAAACGCGATCTTTCGTCGGTTTTGACGCTAAGTGTCTGTCATTACCTTCCCGTTGGAGATATTCGACGTATAAACGCTCCTTTCATTCAACTTTGCACGCCGAGTGTAGTGCACGTCGCGTGTAGCTGCAACACCACGCGAAATATCTCGCAGAACACGATCTTCCGTCGATTTTGACGAAAAATGTCTATAATGTCTTTCCCGTTGGAGATATTTCGAAGTGTTAAA
The DNA here is from genome assembly GCA_037178635.1 of Bombus dahlbomii. Taxonomy (NCBI): domain Eukaryota; kingdom Metazoa; phylum Arthropoda; class Insecta; order Hymenoptera; family Apidae; genus Bombus; species Bombus dahlbomii. The sequence continues at coordinate 493,995 of CM074111.1, forward strand.
GTTCTTTTAAGTCCATCTGACAAGGCAAATGCAGTGCACTCTGTTTCCAGCGTCAAAACAAGACAAGTTGCACGCAAAACACGATCTATCGTCGTATCTTTACGAAAAATAACTGTAATTTCCCACCTGTAGGAGATATTTCGAAGTTTTAACGCTCTTTTAACACCATCTGACAAGCCAAATGCAGTACATGCTGTTTCCAGCGTCAAAACAAGGCCAGTTGCACGCACGACGCGATCTTTCGTCGTATCTTTTCGAAAAATGACTGACATTACCTTCCCGTTGGAGATATTTTTACGCTTAAGCGCTCTTTTACATGCCCATTACCTGCCGAATGTAGCGCTCAATAGGTTCAGAGTCGAAACAGGCCGAGCAGGTGTTAAAACGCAATCTTTCATTGATTTTGACGAAAAATGACAGAAATTTCCTTCCCGTTGATGATATTTTTACGTTTAAACGCCCTTTTACCTCCTTTTGACAATACAAATGCAGTGCACTCTGTTTCCAGCATCAAAATAAGACTAGTTGCACGCAAAACGCAATCTTTCGTCATCTCTTGACGAGAAATGACTGTAATTTCCTTCTCGTTGGAGGTATTTCGACGTTTAAACGCTCCTTTTACTCAGTTTTACACGCCGAATGTGGTACACTTCGCGTCTAACTGCAAAACCACGCGCAATAGCTCGCAAAACGCCCTCTTTCGTCGATTTTTACGAACAAATGTCTGTAATTTCTTCCCGTTAGTGATATTCCACGTTTAAACGCTCCGTTCACTCGGTTTTACACGCCGAATGCAGTGCACGTCGCGTTCAGCTGCACAACCACGCGCAATCGTCTTCAAAATGCGATCTTTCGTCGATTTTCTCGAAATATGTCTATAATTTCCATCCCGTTGGAGATATTTTGAAGTCTAAGCGCTGCTTTCACACAGTTTTACACGCCGATTGTGGTGCACGTAGCGTGCAGCTGCAAAACCACGCGCAATCGTTCTCAAAATGCGATCTTTCGTCGTTTTGGACGAAAAATGACTGTAATTTCCTTCACGTTGGAGATATTTCGACATGAAAACGCTCGTTTCATTCACTTTTGCACGCCGAGTGTAGTGCACGTCGCGTGTAGCTGCAACACCACGCGAAATATCTCGCAGAACACGATCTTCCGTCGATTTTGACGAAAAATGTCTATAATGTCTTTCCCGTTGGAGATATTTCGAAGTTTTAAAGTTCTTTTAACTCCATCTGACAAGCCAAATGCAGTGCACGCTGTTTCCAGCGTAAAAAAGCCCAGTTGCTCGCTAAACGCGATCGTTCGTCGTCTCTTGACGACAAATCGTTGAAATATCCATCCCGTTGGAGATATTTCGAAGTTTTAACGCTCTTTTAACTCCATCTGACAAGCCATATTCAGTGCACGCTGTTTCCAGCATCGAAACAAGACCAGTTGCACGCAATACGCGACCTATCGTCGTATCTGTACGAAAAATGACTGTAATTTCCCACCTGTAGGAGATATTTCGAAGTTTTAACGCTCTTTTAACTCCATCTGACAAGCCAAATGCAGTGCACGCTCTTTCCAGCATCAAAATAAGCATAGTTGCACGCAAAACTCAATCTTTCGTCGTCTCTTGACGAGAAATGACTGTAATTTCCTTCTCGTTGGAGGTTTTTCGACGTTTAAACGCTCCTTTTACTCAGTTTTACACGCCGAATGTGGTACACTTCGCGTCTAACTGCAAAACCACGCGCAATAGCTCGCAAAACGCCCTCTTTCGTCGATTTTGACGAACAAATGTCTGTAATTTCTTCCCGTTAGTGATATTCCACGTTTAAACGCTCCGTTCACTCGGTTTTACACGCCGAATGCAGTGCACGTCGCGTTCAGCTGCACAACCACGCGCAATCGTCTTCAAAATGCGATCTTTCGTCGATTTTCTCGAAAAATGTCTATAATTTCCATCCCGTTGGAGATATTTTGAAGTCTAAGGGCTGCTTTCACAGAGTTTTACACGCCGATTGTGGTGCACGTAGCGTGTAGCTGCAAAACCACGCGTAATCGTCTTCAAAATGCGATCTTTCGTCGTTTTGGACGAAAAATGACTGTAATTTCCTTCACATTGGAGATATTTCGACATGAAAACGCTCGTTTCATTCACTTTTGCACGCCGAGTGTAGTGCACGTCGCGTGTAGCTGCAACAACACGCGAAATATCTCGCAGAACACGATCTTCCGTCGATTTTGACGAAAAATGTCTATAATGTCTTTCCCGTTGGAGATATTTCGAAGTTTTAAAGTTTTTTAACTCCATCTGACAAGCCAAATGCAGTGCACGCTGTTTCCAGCGTAAAAAAAGCCCAGTTGCTCGCTAAACGCGATCGTTCGTCGTCTCTTGACGACAAATCGTTGAAATATCCATCCCGTTGGAGATATTTCGAAGTTTTAACGCTCTTTTAACTCCATCTGACAAGCCATATTCAGTGCACGCTGTTTCCAGCATCGAAACAAGACCAGGTGCACGCAATACGCGACCTATCGTCATATCTTTAAGAAAAATGACTGTAATTTCCCACCTGTAGGAGATATTTCGAAGTTTTAACGCTCTTTTAACTCCATCTGACAAGCCAAATGCAGTGCACGCTCTTTCCAGCATCAAAATAAGACTAGTTGCACGCAAAACGCAATCTTTCGCCGTCTCTTGACGAGAAATGACTGTAATTTCCTTCTCGTTGGAGGTTTTTCGACGTTTAAACGCTCCTTTTATTCAGTTTTACACGCCGAATGTGGTACACTTCGCGTCTAACTGCAAAACCACGCGCAATAGCTCGCAAAACGCCCTCTTTCGTCGATTTTGACGAACAAATGTCTGTAATTTGTTCCCGTTAGTGATATTCCACGTTTAAACGCTCCGTTCACTCGGTTTTACACGCCGAATGCAGTGCACGTCGCGTTCAGCTGCACAACCACGCGCAATCTTCTTCAAAATGCGATCTTTCGTCGATTTTCTCGAAAAATTTCTATAATTTCCATCCCGTTGGAGATATTTTCAAGTCTAAGGGCTGCTTTCACAGAGTTTTACACGCCGATTGTGGTGCACGTAGCGTGTAGCTGCAAAACCACGTGCAATCGTCTTCAAAATGCGATCTTTCGTTGATTTTGACGAAATATGACTGTAATTCCTTTCCCGCTGGAGATATTTGTACGTACAAGCGATCCCTTCACTCAGTTTTGCACGCCGTATGTAGTCCACGTATCGTGCAGCTGCAAAACCACGCGCAATCGTTCTCAAAATGCGATCTTTCGTCGTTTTGGATGAAAAATGACTGTACTTTCCTTCACGTTGGAGATATTTCGACATGAAAACGCTCGTTTCATTCACTTTTGCACGCCGAATGTAGTGCACGTAGCGTGTAGCTGCAACACCACGCGCAATAGCTCGCAAAACGCCCTCTTTCGTCGATTTTGACGAAAAAATGACTGTAGTATCTTCCCCGTTGGAGATATTCGGCGTTTAAACGCTCCTTTCACTCAGTTTTACACGCCGAATGCAGTGCACGTCGCGCCTAGTCGCACAACCACGCGCAATCGTCTTCAAAACGCGATCTTTCGTCGATTTTCTCGAAAAATGTGTGTAATTCCCTTCCCGTTGGAGATATTTTGAAGTCTAAGCGCTGCTTTCACACAAGATTACACGCCAATTGTGGTGCACGTCGCGTCTAGCTGAAAGACCAGGCGCAATCGTCTTCAGAATGCGATCTTCCGTCGATTTTGACGAAAAAATGACTGTAATATCTTTTCCCGTTGGAGATATTCGGCGTTCAAACGCTCCTTTCACTCAGTTTTACACGCCGAATGTAGTGCACGTAGCGTGTAGCTGCAAAACCACGCGCAATAGATGGCAAAACGCGATATGTCGTCGATTATATAGAAAAATGACTGTAATTTCCCTCCCGTTGTAGATATTCTGACGTTTAAGCGTTGCTTTCATTCAGTTTTACACGCCGAATGTGGTGCACGTCGCGTCTAACTGCAAAACCACGCGCAATAGCTCGCAAAACGCAGTCTTTCGTCAATTTTGACGAAAAATGTCTGTAATTTCCTTCCCGTTGGAGGAATTTTGACGTATAAACGCTCCGTTCACTCAGTTTTACACGCCGAATGTGGTGCACGTCGCGTCTAACTGCAAACTAACGCGCAATAGCTCGCAAAACGCGATCTTTTATCGATTTTAACGAAAAATGTCTGTAATTTCCCCAGTTGAAGGTATTTCGACGTTTAAGCGTTCCTTTCACTCAGTTCTACACGCCGAATGTGGTGCACGTCGCGTCCAGCTGCAAAACCACGCGCAATCGTCTTCAAAATGCGATCTTTTGTTGATTTTGACGAAAAATGACTGTAATTTCTATCCCGCTGTAAATATTTGTACGTTTAAGCGTTGCTTTCACTCAGTTTTACACGCCGAATGCAGTGCTCGTCGCGTATAGCCGCAAAACCACGCGCAATCGTCCTCAAAACGCGATCTTTCGTCGGTTTTGACGCTAAGTGTCTGTCATTACCTTCCCGTTGGAGATATTCGACGTATAAACGCTCCTTTCATTCAACTTTGCACGCCGAGTGTAGTGCACGTATCGTGCAGCTGCAAAACCACGCGCAATCGTTCTCAAAATGCGATCTTTCGTCGTTTTGGACGAAAAATGACTGTACTTTCCTTCACGTTGGAGATATTTCGACATGAAAACGCTCGTTTCATTCACTTTTGCACGCCGAATGTAGTGCACGTAGCGTGTAGCTGCAACACCACGCGCAATATCTCGCAGAACACGATCTTTCGTCGATTTTGACGAAAAAATGACTGTAGTATCTACCCCGTTGGAGATATTCGGCGTTTAAACGCTCCTTTCACTCAGTTTTACACGCCGAATGCAGTGCACGTCGCGCCTAGTCGCACAACCACGCGCAATCGTCCTCAAAACGCGATCTTTCATCGATTTTCTCGAAAAATGTGTGTAATTCCCTTCCCGTTGGAGATATTTTGAAGTCTAAGCGCTGCTTTCACACAAAATTACACGCCAATTGTGGTGCACGTCGCGTCTAGCTGAAAGACCAGGCGCAATCGTCTTCAGAATGCGATCTTCCGTCGATTTTGACGAAAAAATGACTGTAATATCTTTTCCCGTTGGAGATATTCGGCGTTCAAACGCTCGTTTCACTCAGTTTTACACGCCGAATGTAGTGCACGTAGCGTGTAGCTGCAAAACCACGCGCAATAGATGACAAAACGCGATCTTTTATCGATTTTAACGAAAAATGTCTGTAATTTCCCCAGTTGAAGGTATTTCGACGTTTAAGCGTTCCTTTCACTCAGTTCTACACGCCGAATGTGGTGCACGTCGCGTCTAGCTGCAAAACCACGCGCAATAGCTCGCAAAACGCAGTCTTTCGTCAATTTTAACGAAAAACGTCTGTAATTTCCTTCCCGTTCGAGGAATTTTGACGTATAAACGCTCCGTTCACTCAGTTTTACACGCCGAATGTGGTGCACGTCGCGTCTAACTGCAAACCAACGCGCAATAGCTCGCAAAACGCGATCTTTTATCGATTTTAACGAAAAATGTCTGTAATTTCCCCAGTTGAAGGTATTTCGACGTTTAAGCGTTCCTTTCACTCAGTTCTACACGCCGAATGTGGTGCACGTCGCGTCTAGCTGCAAAACCACGCGCAATCGTCTTCAAAATGCGATCTTTTGTTGATTTTGACGAAAAATGACTGTAATTTCTATCCCGCTGGAAATATTTGTACGTTTAAGCGTTGCTTTCACTCAGTTTTACACGCCGAATGCAGTGCACGTCGCGTATAGCCGCAAAACCACGCGCAATCGTCCTCGAAACGCGATCTTTCGTCGGTTATGACGCTAAATGTCTGTCATTACCTTCCCGTTGGAGATATTCGACGTTATAAACGCTCCTTTCATTCAACTTTGCACGCCGAGTGTAGTGCACGTCGCGTGTAGCTGCAACACCACGCGAAATATCTCGCAGAACACGATCTTCCGTCGATTTTGACGAAAAATGTCTATAATGTCTTTCCCGTTGGAGATATTTCGAAGTGTTAAAGTTCTATTAAGTCCATCTGACAAGGCAAATGCAGTGCACTCTGTTTCCAGCGTCAAAACAAGACAAGTTGCACGCAAAACGCGATCTATCGTCGTATCTTTACGAAAAATGACTGTAATTTCCCACCTGTAGGAGATATTTCGAAGTTTTAACGCTCTTTTAACACCATCTGACAAGCCAAATGCAGTACATGCTGTTTCCAGCGTCAAAACAAGGCCAGTTGCACGCACGACGCGATCTTTCGTCGTATCTTTACGAAAAATGACTGACATTTCTTTCCCGTTGGAGATATTTTTACGCTTAAGCGCTCTTTTACATGCCCATTACCTGCCGAATGTAGCGCTCAATAGGTTCAGAGTCGAAACAGGCCGAGCAGGTGTTAAAACGCAATCTTTCATTGATTTTGACGAAAAATGACAGAAATTTCCTTCCCGTTGATGATATTTTTACGTTTAAACGCCCTTTTACCTCCTTTTGACAATACAAATGCAGTGCACTCTGTTTCCAGCATCAAAATAAGACTAGTTGCAGGCAAAACGCAATCTTTCGTCATCTCTTGACGAGAAATGACTGTAATTTCCTTCTCGTTGGAGGTATTTCGACGTTTAAACGCTCCTTTTACTCAGTTTTACACGCCGAATGTGGTACACTTCGCGTCTAACTGCAAAACCACGCGCAATAGCTCGCAAAACGCCCTCTTTCGTCGATTTTGACGAACAAATGTCTGTAATTTCTTCCCGTTAGTGATATTCCACGTTTAAACGCTCCGTTCACTCGGTTTTACACGCCGAATGCAGTGCACGTCGCGTTCAGCTGCACAACCACGCGCAATCGTCTTCAAAATGCGATCTTTCGTCGATTTTCTCGAAAAATGTCTATAATTTCCATCCCGTTGGAGATATTTTGAAGTCTAAGCGCTGCTTTCACACAGTTTTACACGCCGATTGTGGTGCACGTAGCGTGCAGCTGCAAAACCACGCGCAATCGTTCTCAAAATGCGATCTTTCGTCGTTTTGGACGAAAAATGACTGTAATTTCCTTCACGTTGGAGATATTTCGACATGAAAACGCTCGTTTCATTCACTTTTGCACGCCGAGTGTAGTGCACGTCGCGTGTAGCTGCAACACCACGCGAAATATCTCGCAGAACACGATCTTCCGTCGATTTTGACGAAAAATGTCTATAATGTCTTTCCCGTTGGAGATGTTTCGAAGTTTTAAAGTTCTTTTAACTCCATCTGACAAGCCAAATGCAGTGCACGCTGTTTCCAGCGTAAAAAAGCCCAGTTGCTCGCTAAACGCGATCGTTCGTCGTCTCTTGACGACAAATCGTTGAAATATCCATCCCGTTGGAGATATTTCGAAGTTTTAACGCTCTTTTAACTCCATCTGACAAGCCATATTCAGTGCACGCTGTTTCCAGCATCGAAACAAGACCAGGTGCACGCAATACGCGACCTATCGTCATATCTTTAAGAAAAATGACTGTAATTTCCCACCTGTAGGAGATATTTCGAAGTTTTAACGCTCTTTTAACTCCATCTGACAAGCCAAATGCAGTGCACGCTCTTTCCAGCATCAAAATAAGACTAGTTGCACGCAAAACGCAATCTTTCGCCGTCTCTTGACGAGAAATGACTGTAATTTCCTTCTCGTTGGAGGTTTTTCGACGTTTAAACGCTCCTTTTATTCAGTTTTACACGCCGAATGTGGTACACTTCGCGTCTAACTGCAAAACCACGCGCAATAGCTCGCAAAACGCCCTCTTTCGTCGATTTTGACGAACAAATGTCTGTAATTTGTTCCCGTTAGTGATATTCCACGTTTAAACGCTCCGTTCACTCGGTTTTACACGCCGAATGCACTGCACGTCGCGTTCAGCTGCACAACCACGCGCAATCGTCTTCAAAATGCGATCTTTCGTCGATTTTCTCGAAAAATTTCTATAATTTCCATCCCGTTGGAGATATTTTGAAGTCTAAGGGCTGCTTTCACAGAGTTTTACACGCCGATTGTGGTGCACGTAGCGTGTAGCTGCAAAACCACGTGCAATCGTCTTCAAAATGCGATCTTTCGTTGATTTTGACGAAAAAATGACTGTAGTATCTTCCCCGTTGGAGATATTCGGCGTTTAAACGCTCCTTTCACTCAGTTTTACACGCCGAATGCAGTGCACGTCGCGCCTAGTCGCACAACCACGCGCAATCGTCTTCAAAACGCGATCTTTCGTCGATTTTCTCGAAAAATGTGTGTAATTCCCTTCCCGTTGGAGATATTTTGAAGTCTAAGCGCTGCTTTCACACAAGATTACACGCCAATTGTGGTGCACGTCGCGTCTAGCTGAAAGACCAGGCGCAATCGTCTTCAGAATGCGATCTTCCGTCGATTTTGACGAAAAAATGACTGTAATATCTTTTCCCGTTGGAGATATTCGGCGTTCAAACGCTCCTTTCACTCAGTTTTACACGCCGAATGTAGTGCACGTAGCGTGTAGCTGCAAAACCACGCGCAATAGATGGCAAAACGCGATATGTCGTCGATTATATAGAAAAATGACTGTAATTTCCCTCCCGTTGTAGATATTCTGACGTTTAAGCGTTGCTTTCATTCAGTTTTACACGCCGAATGTGGTGCACGTCGCGTCTAACTGCAAAACCACGCGCAATAGCTCGCAACACGCAGTCTTTCGTCAATTTTGACGAAAAATGTCTGTAATTTCCTTCCCGTTGGAGAAATTTTGACGTATAAACGCTCCGTTCACTCAGTTTTACACGCCGAATGTGGTGCACGTCGCGTCTAACTGCAAACCAACGCGCAATATCTCGCAAAACGCGATCTTTTATCGATTTTAACGAAAAATGTCTGTAATTTCCCCAGTTGAAGGTATTTCGACGTTTAAGCGTTCCTTTCACTCAGTTCTACACGCCGAATGTGGTGCACGTCGCGTCTAGCTGCAAAACCACGCGCAATCGTCTTCAAAATGCGATCTTTTGTTGATTTTGACGAAAAATGACTGTAATTTCTATCCCGCTGGAAATATTTGTACGTTTAAGCGTTGCTTTCACTCAGTTTTACAGGCCGAATGCAGTGCACGTCGCGCCTAGTCGCACAACCACGCGCAATCGTCCTCAAAACGCGATCTTTCGACGATATTCTCGAAAAATGTGTGTAATTCCCTTCCCGTTGGAGATATTTTGAAGTCTAAGCGCTGCTTTCACACAAAATTACACGCCAATTGTGGTGCACGTCGCGTCTAGCTGAAAGACCAGGCGCAATCGTCTTCAGAATGCGATCTTCCGTCGATTTTGACGAAAAAATGACTATATTATCTTTTCCCGTTGGAGATATTCGGCGTTCAAACGCTCGTTTCACTCAGTTTTACACGCCGAATGTAGTGCACGTAGCGTGTAGCTGCAAAACCACGCGCAATAGATGGCAAAACGCGATCTTTTATCGATTTTAACGAAAAATGTCTGTAATTTCCCCAGTTGAAGGTATTTCGACGTTTAAGCGTTCCTTTCACTCAGTTCTACACGCCGAATGTGGTGCACGTCGCATCTAGCTGCAAAACCACGCGCAATAGCTCGCAAAACGCAGTCTTTCGTCAATTTTAACGAAAAACGTCTGTAATTTCCTTCCCGTTGGAGGAATTTTGACGTATAAACGCTCCGTTCACTCAGTTTTACACGCCGAATGTGGTGCACGTCGCGTCTAACTGCAAACCAACGCGCAATAGCTCGCAAAACGCGATCTTTTATCGATTTTAACGAAAAATGTCTGTAATTTCCCCAGTTGAAGGTATTTCGACGTTTAAGCGTTCCTTTCACTCAGTTCTACACGCCGAATGTGGTGCACGTCGCGTCTAGCTGCAAAACCACGCGCAATCGTCTTCAAAATGCGATCTTTTGTTGATTTTGACGAAAAATGACTGTAATTTCTATCCCGCTGGAAATATTTGTACGTTTAAGCGTTGCTTTCACTCAGTTTTACACGCCGAATGCAGTGCACGTCGCGTATAGCCGCAAAACCACGCGCAATCGTCCTCAAAACGCGATCTTTCGTCGGTTATGACGCTAAATGTCTGTCATTACCTTCCCGTTGGAGATATTCGACGTTATAAACGCTCCTTTCATTCAACTTTGCACGCCGAGTGTAGTGCACGTCGCGTGTAGCTGCAACACCACGCGAAATATCTCGCAGAACACGATCTTCCGTCGATTTTGACGAAAAATGTCTATAATGTCTTTCCCGTTGGAGATATTTCGAAGTGTTAAAGTTCTTTTAAGTCCATCTGACAAGGCAAATGCAGTGCACTCTGTTTCCAGCGTCAAAACAAGACAAGTTGCACGCAAAACGCGATCTATCGTCGTATCTTTACGAAAAATGACTGTAATTTCCCACCTGTAGGAGATATTTCGAAGTTTTAACGCTCTTTTAACACCATCTGACAAGCCAAATGCAGTACATGCTGTTTCCAGCGTCAAAACAAGGCCAGTTGCACGCACGACGCGATCTTTCGTCGTATCTTTACGAAAAATGACTGACATTTCCTTCCCGTTGGAGATATTTTTACGCTTAAGCGCTCTTTTACATGCCCATTACCTGCCGAATGTAGCGCTCAATAGGTTCAGAGTCGAAACAGGCCGAGCAGGTGTTAAAACGCAATCTTTCATTGATTTTGACGAAAAACGACAGAAATTTCCTTCCCGTTGATGATATTTTTACGTTTGAACGCCCTTTTACCTCCTTTTGACAATACAAATGCAGTGCACTCTGTTTCCAGCATCAAAATAAGCATAGTTGCACGCAAAACGCAATCTTTCGTCGTCTCTTGACGAGAAATGACTGTAATTTCTTCCCGTTAGTGATATTCCACGTTTAAACGCTCCGTTCACTCAGTTTTACACGCCGAATGCAGTGCACGTCGCGCCTAGTCGCACAACCACGCGCAATCGTCTTCAAAACGCGATCTTTCGTCGATTTTCTCGAAAAATGTGTGTAATTCCCTTCCCGTTGGAGATATTTTGAAGTCTAAGCGCTGCTTTCACACAAGATTACACGCCAATTGTGGTGCACGTCGCGTCTAGCTGAAAGACCAGGCGCAATCGTCTTCAGAATGCGATCTTCCGTCGATTTTGACGAAAAAATGACTGTAATATCTTTTCCCGTTGGAGATATTCGGCGTTCAAACGCTCCTTTCACTCAGTTTTACACGCCGAATGTAGTGCACGTAGCGTGTAGCTGCAAAAAAAACGCGCAATAGATGGCAAAACGCGATATGTCGTCGATTATATAGAAAAATGACTGTAATTTCCCTCCCGTTGTAGATATTCTGACGTTTAAGCGTTGCTTTCATTCAGTTTTACACGCCGAATGTGGTGCACGTCGCGTCTAACTGCAAAACCACGCGCAATAGCTCGCAAAACGCAGTCTTTCGTCAATTTTGACGAAAAATGTCTGTAATTTCCTTCCCGTTGGAGGAATTTTGACGTATAAACGCTCCGTTCACTCAGTTTTACACGCCGAATGTGGTGCACGTCGCGTCTAACTGCAAACCAACGCGCAATATCTCGCAAAACGCGATCTTTTATCGATTTTAACGAAAAATGTCTGTAATTTCCCCAGTTGAAGGTATTTCGACGTTTAAGCGTTCCTTTCACTCAGTTCTACACGCCGAATGTGGTGCACGTCGCGTCTAGCTGCAAAACCACGCGCAATCGTCTTCAAAATGCGATCTTTTGTTGATTTTGACGAAAAATGACTGTAATTTCTATCCCGCTGGAAATATTTGTACGTTTAAGCGTTGCTTTCACTCAGTTTTACAGGCCGAATGCAGTGCACGTCGCGCCTAGTCGCACAACCACGCGCAATCGTCCTCAAAACGCGATCTTTCGACGATATTCTCGAAAAATGTGTGTAATTCCCTTCCCGTTGGAGATATTTTGAAGTCTAAGCGCTGCTTTCACACAAAATTACACGCCAATTGTGGTGCACGTCGCGTCTAGCTGAAAGACCAGGCGCAATCGTCTTCAGAATGCGATCTTCCGTCGATTTTGACGAAAAAATGACTATATTATCTTTTCCCGTTGGAGATATTCGGCGTTCAAACGCTCGTTTCACTCAGTTTTACACGCCGAATGTAGTGCACGTAGCGTGTAGCTGCAAAACCACGCGCAATAGATGGCAAAACGCGATCTTTTATCGATTTTAACGAAAAATGTCTGTAATTTCCCCAGTTGAAGGTATTTCGACGTTTAAGCGTTCCTTTCACTCAGTTCTACACGCCGAATGTGGTGCACGTCGCATCTAGCTGCAAAACCACGCGCAATAGCTCGCAAAACGCAGTCTTTCGTCAATTTTAACGAAAAACGTCTGTAATTTCCTTCCCGTTGGAGGAATTTTGACGTATAAACGCTCCGTTCACTCAGTTTTACACGCCGAATGTGGTGCACGTCGCGTCTAACTGCAAACCAACGCGCAATAGCTCGCAAAACGCGATCTTTTATCGATTTTAACGAAAAATGTCTGTAATTTCCCCAGTTGAAGGTATTTCGACGTTTAAGCGTTCCTTTCACTCAGTTCTACACGCCGAATGTGGTGCACGTCGCGTCTAGCTGCAAAACCACGCGCAATCGTCTTCAAAATGCGATCTTTTGTTGATTTTGACGAAAAATGACTGTAATTTCTATCCCGCTGGAAATATTTGTACGTTTAAGCGTTGCTTTTACTCAGTTTTACAGGCCGAATGCAGTGCACGTCGCGTATAGCCGCAAAACCACGCGCAATCGTCCTCAAAACGCGATCTTTCGTCGGTTATGACGCTAAATGTCTGTCATTACCTTCCCGTTGGAGATATTCGACGTATAAACGCTCCTTTCATTCAACTTTGCACGCCGAGTGTAGTGCACGTCGCGTGTAGCTGCAACACCACGCGAAATATCTCGCAGAACACGATCTTCCGTCGATTTTGACGAAAAATGTCTATAAAGTCTTTCCCGTTGGAGATATTTCGAAGTTTTAAAGTTCTCTTAACTCCATCTGACAAGCCAAATGCAGTGCACGCTGTTTCCAGCGTAAAAAAAGCCCAGTTGCTCGCTAAACGCGATCGTTCGTCGTCTCTTGACGACAAATCGTTGAAATATCCATCCCGTTGGAGATATTTCGAAGTTTTCACGCTCTTTTAACTCCATCTGACAAGCCATATTCAGTGCACGCTGTTTCCAGCATCGAAACAAGACCAGTTGCACGCAATACGCGACCTATCGTCGTATCTTTACGAAAAATGACTGTAATTTCCCACCTGTAGGAGATATTTCGAAGTTTTAACGCTCTTTTAACTCCATCTGACAAGCCAAATGCAGTGCACGCAGTTTCCAGCATCAAAATAAGACTAGTTGCACGCAAAACGCAATCTTTCGTTGTCTCTTGACGAGAAATGACTGTAATTTCCTTCTCGTTGGAGGTTTTTCGACGTTTGAACGCTCCTTTTACTCAGTTTTACACGCCGAATGTGGTACACTTCGCGTCTAACTGCAAAACCACGCGCAATAGCTCGCAAAACGCCCTCTTTCGTCGATTTTGACGAACAAATGTCTGTAATTTGTTCCCGTTAGTGATATTCCACGTTTAAACGCTCCGTTCACTCGGTTTTACACGCCGAATGCAGTGCACGTCGCGTTCAGCTGCACAACCACGCGCAATCGTCTTCAAAATGCGATCTTTCGTCGATTTTCTCGAAAAATGTCTATAATTTCCATCCCGTTGGAGATATTTTGAAGTCTAAGGGCTGCTTTCACAGAGTTTTACACGCCGATTGTGGTGCACGTAGCGTGTTGCTGCCAAACCACGCGCAATCGTTCACAAAACGCGAGCTTTCTTCGGTTTTCTCGATAAATGTCTGTAATTAACTTACCGTTAGATGTATTTCGACGTTAAAAACGCTCCGTTCACTCAGTTTTACACGCCGAATGTGGTGCACGTCGCGTCTAACTGCAAACCAACGCGCAATAGCTCGCACAACTCGATCTTTTATCGATTTTAACGAAAAATGTCTGTAATTTCCCCAGTTGAAGGTATTTCGACGTTTAAGCGTTGCTTTCACTCAGTTCTACACGCCGAATATGGTGCACGTCGCGTCTAGCTTCGAAACCACGCGCAATCGTCTTCAAAATGCGATCTTTCATTGATTTTGACGAAAAATCCCTGTAATTTCTATCCCGTTGGAGATATTCGGCGTTTAAACGATCCTTTCAATCAATTTTGCACGCCGAGTGTAGTGCACGTCGCGTGTAGCTGCAACACCTCGCGCAATATCTCGCAGAACACGATCATCCGTCGATTTTGACGAAAAATGTCTATAATGTCCTTCCCGTTGGAGGTATTTCGACATCAAAACGCTCGTTTCATTCAATTTCGCACGCCGAATGTAGTGCACGTCGTGTCTAGCCGCAAAGCCACGCGCAATCGTCCTCAAAACGCGATCTTTCGCCGATTTTCTCCAAAAATGTCTGTAATTTCCTTCCCGTTGGAGATATTTTGAAGTCGAAGCGCTGCTTTCACACAATATTACACGCCAATTGTGGTGCACGTCGCGTCTAGCTGCAAAACCACGCGCAATCGTTCTCAAAATGCGATCTTTCGTTGATTTTGACGAAAAGTGACTGTACTATCTTCTCCCGTTGGAGATATTCGGCGTTTAAACGCATCTTTCGCTCAGTTTTACACGCGGAATGTGGTGCACGTCGCGTCTAGCTGCAAAACCACGCGCAATCGTCTTCAACATGCGATCTTTCGTTGATTTTGTCGAAAAATGACTGTAATTTCTTTCCCGCTGGAGATATTTGTACGTTTAAGCGTTCCTGTCACTCAGTTTTACACGCGGAATGTGGTGCACGTCGCGTCTAGCTGCAAAACCACGCGCAATCGTCTTCAACATGCGATCTTTCGTTGATTTTGTCGAAAAATGACTGTAATTTCCTTCCCATTGGAGATATTTTGAAGTCTAAGCGCTGCTTTCACACAAATTTACACGCCGATTGTGGTGCACGTCGCGTCTAGCTGCAGAACCACGCGCAATCGTTCTTAAAACGCGATCTTTTGTCGATTTTGACGAAGAATGACTGGAATTTCCATCACGTTGGAGGTATTTCGACATGAAAACACTCGTTTCATTCAATTTTGAACGCCGAATGCAGTGCACGTCGCGTCTAGCTGCAAAACCACGCGCTGACGTCTTCAAAACGTGAATCTTTCGTCGATTTTAACGATAAATGTCTGTAATTTCCTTCCCGTTGGAGGTATTTCTATGATTAAGCGTTCCATTCACTCAGTTCTACACGCCGAATGTAGTAAACGTAGCGTCTAGCTGCAAAAGTACGCGCAATCGTACTCAAAATGCGATCTTTCGTCGATTTTGACGAACAAATGACTGTAATTTCTTCCCGTTGGTGATATTCCACGTTTAAACGCTCCTTTCATTCAATTTTACACGCCGAATGTTGTGCACGTGGTGTTTACCTGCAATAACACGCGCAATAGCTCGCAAAACGCAATCTTTCGTCGTATCTTTACGAAAAATGACTGTAATGTCCTACCTGATGGTGATATTTCGAAGTTTTAACGCTCTTTTAACTCCATCTTACAAGCCAAATGCAGTGCACGCTGTTTCCAGCATGGAAACAAGACGAGTTGCACGCAAAACGCAATCTTTCGTCGTCTCTTGACGGGAAATGACTGTAATTTCCTTCCCGTTGGAGGTATTTCGACGTTTAAACGCTCCTTTCACTCAGTTTTACACGCCGAATCTAGTGCACGTCGCGTCTAACTGCAAAACAACGCGCAATAGAGAGCAAAACGCGACATATCGTCGATTATATAGAAAAAGGACTGTAATTTCCTTCCCGTTGGAGATATTCTGCCGTTTAAGCGTTCCTTTCACTTAGTTTTACACGCCGAATGCAGTGCACGTCGTGTAAAGCCGCAAAACCACGCGCAATCGTCCTCAAAACTCGATCTTTCGTCGATTTTCTCGAGAAATGTCTGTAATTTCTTTCCCGCTGGAGATATTTGTACGTTTAAGCGTTCCTGTCACTCAGTTTTACACGACGAATATGTTACACGTAGCGTCTAGATGCAAAACCACGCGCAATCGTTCTCAAAATGCGATCTTTCGTTGATTTTGACGAAAAGTGACTGTACTATCTTCTCCCGTTGGAGATATTCGGCGTTTAAACGCATCTTTCGCTCAGTTTTACACGCGGAATGTGGTGCACGTCGCGTCTAGCTGCAAAACCACGCGCTATAGCTCGCAAAACGCCCTCTTTCGTCGATTTTGACGAACAAATGTCTGTAATTTGTTCCCGTTAGTGATATTCCACGTTTAAACGCTCCGTTCACTCGGTTTTACACGCCGAATGCAGTGCACGTCGCGTTCAGCTGCACAAACACGCGCAATCGTCTTCAAAATGCGATCTTTCGTCGATTTTCTCGAAAAATGTCTATAATTTCCATCCCGTTGGAGATATTTTGAAGTCTAAGCGCTGCTTTCACAGAGTTTTACACGCCGATTGTGGTGCACGTAGCGTGTAGCTGCAAAACCACGCGCAATCGTCTTCAAAATGCGATCTTTCGTTGATTTTTACGAAAAATGACTGTAATTCCTTTCCCGCTGGAGATATTTGTACGTACAAGCGATCCCTTCACTAAGTTTTGCACGCCGTATGTAGTGCACGTATCGTGCAGCTGCAAAACCACGCGCAATCGTCCTCAAAACGCGATCTTTCGTCGGTTTTGACGCTAAATGTCTGTCATTACCTTCCCGTTGGAGATATTCGACGTATAAACGCTCCTTTCATTCAACTTTGCACGCCGAGTGTAGTGCACGTAGCGTGTAGCTGCAAAACCACGCGCAATCGTCTTCAAAATGCGGTCTTTCGTTGATTTTGAAGAAAAATGACTGTAATTTCTTTCCCGCTGGAGATATTTGTATGTTTAAGCGTTTCTTTCACTCAGTTTTGCACGCCGAATGTAGTGCACGTGGCGTTTACCTGCAATATCACGCGCAATAGCACGCAAAACGTGAATCTTTCGTCGATTTTGACGACAAATGACTGTAATTTCCTTCCCGTTGGAGGTATTTCGACCTGAAAGCGCTCCTTTCACATAGTTCTACATGCCGAATGTGATGCACGTCGCATCTAGCTGCAAAACCACGCGCAATCGTTCTCAAAATGCGATCTTTCGTTGATTTTGACGAAAAGTGACTGTACTATCTTCTCCCGTTGGAGATATTCGGCGTTTAAACGCATCTTTCGCTCAGTTTTACACGCGGAATGTGGTGCACGTCGCGTCTAGCTGCAAAACCACGCGCTATAGCTCGCAAAACGCCCTCTTTCGTCGATTTTGACGAACAAATGTCTGTAATTTGTTCCCGTTAGTGATATTCCACGTTTAAACGCTCCGTTCACTCGGTTTTACACGCCGAATGCAGTGCACGTCGGGTTCAGCTGCACAAACACGCGCAATCGTCCTCAAAACGCGATCTTTCGTCGGTTTTGACGCTAAATGTCTGTCATTACCTTCCCGTTGGAGATATTCGACGTATAAACGCTCCCTTCATTCAACTTTGCACGCCGAGTGTAGTGCACGTCGCGTGTAGCTGCAACACCACGCGAAATATCTCGCAGAACACGATCTTCCGTCGATTTTGACGAAAAATGTCTATAATGTCTTTCCCGTTGGAGATATTTCGAAGTTTTAAAGTTCTTTTAACTCCATCTGACAAGCCAAATGCAGTACACGCTGTTTCCTGCGTCAAAACATGGCCAGTTGCACGCACGACGCGATCTTTCTTCGTATCTTTACGAAAAATGACTGAAATTTCCTTCCCGTTGGAGATATTTTTACGCTTAAGCGCTCTTTTACATGCCCATTACCTGCCGAATGTAGCGCTCGATAGGTTCAGAGTCGAAACAGGCTGAGCAGGTGTTAAAACGCAATCTTTCATTGATTTTGACGAAAAATGACAGAAATTTCCTTCCCGTTGATGATATTTTTACGTTTAAACGCCCTTTTACCTCCTTTTGACAATACAACTGCAGTGCACTCTGTTTCCAGCATCAAAATAAGACTAGTTGCACGCAAAACGTGACCTATCGTCGTATCTTTACGAAAAATGACTGTAATTTCCCACCTGTAGGAGATATTTCGAAGTTTTAACGCTCTTTTAACACCATCTGACAAGCCAAATGCAGTGCACGCTGTTTCCAGCGTAAAAAAATCCCAGTTGCTCGCTAAACGCGATCGTTCGTCGTCTCTTGACGACAAATCGTTGAAATATCCATGCCGTTGGAGATATTTCGAAGTTTTAACGCTCTTTTAACTCCATCTGACAAGCCATATTCAGTGCACGCTGTTTCCAGCATCGAAACAAGACCAGTTGCACGCAATACGCGACCTATCGTCGTATCTTTACGAAAAATGACTGTAATTTCCCACCTGTAGGAGATATTTCGAAGTTTTAACGCTCTTTTAACTCCATCTGACAAGCCAAATGCAGTGCACGCTTTTTCCAGCATCAAAATAAGACTAGTTGCACGCAAAACGCAATCTTTCGTCGTCTCTTGACGAGAAATGACTGTAATTTCCTTCTCGTTGGAGGTTTTTCGACGTTTAAACGCTCCTTTTACTCAGTTTTACACGCCGAATGTGGTACACTTCGCGTCTAACTGCAAAACCACGCGCAATAGCTCGCAAAACGCCCTCTTTCGTCGATTTTGACGAACAAATGTCTGTAATTTGTTCCCGTTAGTGATATTCCACGTTTAAACGCTCCGTTCACTCGGTTTTACACGCCGAATGCAGTGCACGTCGCGTTCAGCTGCACAACCACGCGCAATCGTCTTCAAAATGCGGTCTTTCGTCGATTTTCTCGAAAAATGTCTATAATTTCCATCCCGTTGGAGATATTTGTACGTACAAGCGATCCCTTCACTCAGTTTTGCACGCCGTATGTAGTGCACGTATCGTGCAGCTGCAAAACCACGCGCAATCGTCCTCAAAACGCGATCTTTCGTCGGATTTGACGGTAAATGTCTGTCATTACCTTCCCGTTGGAGATTTTCGACGTATAAACGCTCCATTCATTCAACTTTGCACGCCAAGTGTAGTGCACGTAGCGTGTAGCTGCAAAACCACGCGCAATCGTCTTCAAAATGCGGTCTTTCGTTGATCTTGACGAAAAATGACTGTAATTTCTTTCCCGCTGGAGATATTTGTATGTTTAAGCGTTTCTTTCACTCAGTTTTGCACGCCGAATGTAGTGCACGTGGCGTTTACCTGCAATATCACGCGCAATAGCTCGCAAAACGTGAATCTTTCGTCGATTTTGACGACAAATGACTGTAATTTCCTTCCCGTTGGAGGTATTTCGACCTGAAAGCGCTCCTTTCACATAGTTCTACATGCCGAATGTGATGCACGTCGCATCTAGCTGCAAAACCAAGCGCAATCGTACTCAAAATGGGATCCTTCGTCGATTTTGACAAAAATGACTGGAATTTCCATCCCGTTGCAGATAGTTTGACGTCTAAGCGTTCCTTTCACTCAGTTTCGCACGCCGAATGTAGTGCACGTAGCGTGTAGCTGCAAAACCACGCGCATTAGATGGCAAAACGCGATATGTCGTCTATTATATAGAAAAATGACTGTAATTTCCTTCCCGTTGTACATATTCTGACGTTTAAGCGTTGCTTTCATTCAGTTTTACACGCCGAATGTGGTGCACGTCGCGTCTAGCTGCTAAACCAAGCGCAATCGTACTCAAAATGGGATCCTTCGTCGAGTTTGACAAAAATGTCTGTAAATTCCTTCCCGTTGCAGGTATTTCGACCTGAAAACGCTCCTTTCACTCAGTTCTACATGCCGAATGTGATGCACGTCGCATCTAGCTGCAAAACCAAGCGCATTCGTACTCAAAATGGGATCCTTCGTCGATTTTGACAAAAATGACTGTAATTTCTATCCCGCTGGAAATATTTGTACGTTTAATTAAGCGTTGCTTTCACTCAGTTTTACACGCCGAATGCAGTGCACGTCGCGTATAGCCGCAAAACCACGCGCAATCGTCCTCAAAACGCGATCTTTCGTCGGTTTTGACGTTAAATGTCTGTCATTACCTTCCCGTTGGAGATATTCGACGTATAAACGCTCCTTTCATTCAACTTTGCACGCCGAGTGTAGTGCACGTCGCGTGTAGCTGCAACACCACGCGAAATATCTCGCAGAACACGATCTTCCGTCGATTTTGACGAAAAATGTCTATAATGTCTTTCCCGTTGGAGATATTTCGAAGTTTTAAAGTTCTTTTAACTCCATCTGACAAGCCAAATGCAGTACACGCTGTTTCCAGCGTCAAAACAAGGCCAGTTGCACGCACGACGCGATCTTTCGTCGCATCTTTACGAAAAATGACTGAAATTTCCTTCCCGTTGGAGATATTTTTACGCTTAAGCGCTCTTTTACATGCCCATTACCTGCCGAATGTAGCGCTCGATAGGTTCAGAGTCGAAATAGGCCGAGCAGGTGTTAAAACGCAATCTTTCATTGATTTTGACGAAAAATGACAGAAATTTCCTTCCCGTTGATGATATTTTTACGTTTAAACGCCGTTTTACCTCCTTTTGACAATACAAATGCAGTGCACTCTGTTTCCAGCATCAAAATAAGACTAGTTGCACGCAAAACGCGACCTATCGTCGTATCTTTACGAAAAATGACTGTAATTTCCCACCTGTAGGAGATATTTCGAAGTTTTAACGCTCTTTTAACACCATCTGACAAGCCAAATGCAGTGCACGCTGTTTCCAGCGTAAAAAAAGCCCAGTTGCTCGCTAAACGCGATCGTTCGTCGTCTCTTGACGACAAATCGTTGAAATATCCATGCCGTTGGAGATATTTCGAAGTTTTAACGCTCTTTTAACTCCATCTGACAAGCCATATTCAGTGCACGCTGTTTCCAGCATCGAAACAAGACCAGTTGCACGCAATACGCGACCTATCGTCCTATCTTTACGAAAAATGACTGTAATTTCCCACCTGTAGGAGATATTTCGAAGTTTTAACGCTCTTTTAACTCCATCTGACAAGCCAAATGCAGTGCACGCTCTTTCCAGCATCAAAATAAGACTAGTTGCACGCAAAACGCAATCTTTCGTCGTCTCTTGACGAGAAATGACTGTAATTTCCTTCTCGTTGGAGGTTTTTCGACGTTTAAACGCTCCTTTTACTCAGTTTTACACGCCTAATGTGGTACACTTCGCGTCTAACTGCAAAACCACGCGCAATAGCTCGCAAAACGCCCTCTTTCGTCGATTTTGACGAACAAATGTCTGTAATTTGTTCCCGTTACTGATATTCCACGTTTAAACGCTCCGTTCACTCGGTTTTACACGCCGAATGCAGTGCACGTCGCGTTCAGCTGCACAAACACGCGCAATCGTCTTCAAAATGCGATCTTTCGTCGATTTTCTCGAAAAATGTCTATAATTTCCATCCCGTTGGAGATATTTTGAAGTCTAAGCGCTGCTTTCACAGA
Source organism: Bombus dahlbomii (assembly GCA_037178635.1). Lineage (NCBI taxonomy): Eukaryota > Metazoa > Arthropoda > Insecta > Hymenoptera > Apidae > Bombus > Bombus dahlbomii. Next base: position 515,694 of record CM074111.1, read on the forward strand.
GTTTTACACGCCGATTGTGGTGCACGTAGCGTGTAGCTGCAAAACCACGCGCAATCGTCTTCAAAATGCGATCTTTCGTTGATTTTTACGAAAAATGACTGTAATTCCTTTCCCGCTGGAGATATTTGTACGTACAAGCGATCCCTTCACTAAGTTTTGCACGCCGTATGTAGTGCACGTATCGTGCAGCTGCAAAACCACGCGCAATCGTCCTCAAAACGCGATCTTTCGTCGGTTTTGACGCTAAATGTCTGTCATTACCTTCCCGTTGGAGATATTCGACGCATAAACACTCCTTTCATTCAACTTTGCACGCCGAGTGTAGTGCACGTAGCCTGTAGCTGCGAAACCACGCGCAATCGTCTTCAAAATGCGGTCTTTCGTTGATTTTGACGAAAAATGACTGTAATTTCTTTCCCGCTGGAGATATTTGTATGTTTAAGCGTTTCTTTCACTCAGTTTTGCACGCCGAATGTAGTGCACGTGGCGTTTACCTGCAATATCACGCGCAATAGCTCGCAAAACGTGAATCTTTCGTCGATTTTGACGACAAATGACTGTAATTTCCTTCCCGTTGGAGGTATTTCGACCTGAAAGCGCTCCTTTCACATAGTTCTACATGCCGAATGTGATGCACGTCGCATCTAGCTGCAAAACCAAGCGCAATCGTACTCAAAATGGGATCCTTCGTCTATTTTGACAAAAATGACTGGAATTTCCATCCCGTTGCAGATAGTTTGACGTCTAAGCGTTCCTTTCACTCAGTGTCGCACGCCGAATGTAGTGCACGTAGCGTGTAGCTGCAAAACCACGCGCATTAGATGGCAAAACGCGATATGTCGTCTATTATATAGAAAAATGACTGTAATTTCCTTCCCGTTGTACATATTCTGACGTTTAAGCGTTGCTTTCATTCAGTTTTACACGCCGAATGTGGTGCACGTCGCGTCTAGCTGCAAAACCACGCGCAATCGTCCTCAAAACGCGATCTTCGTCGATTTTCTCGAAAAATGTCTGTAATTTCCTTCCCATTGTAGATATTTTCAAGTCTAAGCGCTGCTTTCACACAAATTTACACGCCGATTGTGGTGCACGTCGCGTCTAGCTGCAGAACCACGCGCAATCGTTCTTAAAACGCGATCTTTCGTCGATTTTGACGAAGAATGACTGGAATTTCCATCACGTTGGAGGTATTTCGACATGAAAACACTCGTTTCATTCAATTTTGAACGCCGAATGCAGTGCACGTCGCGTCTAGCTGCAAAACCACGCGCTGACGTCTTCAAAACGTGAATCTTTCGTCGATTTTAACGATAAATGTCTGTAATTTCCTTCCCGTTGGAGGTATTTCTACGATTAAGCGTTCCATTCACTCAGTTCTACACGCCGAATGTAGTAAACGTAGCGTCTAGCTGCAAAAGTACGCGCAATCGTACTCAAAATGCGATCTTTCGTCGATTGTGACGAACAAATGACTGTAATTTCTTCCCGTTGGTGATATTCCACGTTTAAACGCTCCTTTCATTCAATTTTGAACGCCGAATGCAGTGCACGTCGCGTCTAGCCGCAAAACCACGCGCAATCGTCCTCAAAACGCGATCTTTCGTCGATTTTCTCGAAAAATGTCTGTAATTTCCTTCCCGTTGGAGATATTTTGAAGTCTAAGCGCTGCTATCACACAAATTTACACGCCGATTGTGGTGCACGTCGCGTCTAGCTGAAAAAACAGGCGCAATAGTCTTCAAAATGCGATCTTCCGTTGATTTTGAGGAAAAATGGCTGTAATTTCTTTCCCGCTGGAGATATTTGTATGTTTAAGCGTTTCTTTCACTCAGTTTTACACGCCGAATGTTGTGCACGTAGTGTTTACCTGCAATAACACGCGCAATAGCTCGCAAAACGCAATCTTTCGTCGTATCTTTACGAAAAATGACTGTAATGTCCTACCTGATGGTGATATTTCGAAGTTTTAACGCTCTTTTCACTCCATCTTACAAGCCAAATGCAGTGCACGCTGTTTCCAGCATGGAAACAAGACCAGTTGCACGCAAAACGCAATCTTTCGTCGTCTCTTGACGGGAAATGACTGTAATTTCCTTCCCGTTGGAGGTATTTCGACGTTTAAACGCTACTTTCACACAGTTTTACACGCCGAATCTAGTGCACGTCGCGTCTAGCTGCAAAACCACGCGCTGACGTCTTCAAAACGTGAATCTTTCGTCGATTTTAACGATAAATGTCTGTAATTTCCTTCCCGTTGGAGGTATTTCTACGATTAAGCGTTCCATTCACTCAGTTCTACACGCCGAATGCAGTGCACGTCGCGTCTAGCTGCGAAACCACGCGCAATCGTCCTCAAAACGCGATCTTCGTCGATTTTCTCGAAAAATGTCTGTAATTTCCTTCCCATTGTAGATATTTTCAAGTCTAAGCGCTCCTTTCACTCCGTTTTACACGACGAATATGGTGCACGTCGCGTCTAGCTGCAGAACCACGCGCAATCGTTCTTAAAACGCGATCTTTCGTCGATTTTGACGAAGAATGACTGGAAATTCCATCACGTTGGAGGTATTTCGACATGAAAACACTCGTTTCATTCAATTTTGAACGCCGAATGCAGTGCACGTCGCGTCTAGCTGCAAAACCACGCGCTGACGTCTTCAAAACGTGAATCTTTCGTCGATTTTAACGATAAATGTCTGTAATTTCCTTCCCGTTGGAGGTATTTCTACGATTAAGCGTTCCATTCACTCAGTTCTACACGCCGAATGTAGTAAACGTAGCGTCTAGCTGCAAAAGTACGCGCAATCGTCCTCAAAACTCGATCTTTCGTAGATTTTCTCGAGAAATGTCTGTAATTTCTCTCCCGCTGGAGATATTTGTACGTTTAAGCGTTCCTGTCACTCAGTTTTACACGACGAATATGTTACACGTAGCGTCTAGATGCAAAACCACGCGCAATCGTTCTTAAAACGCGATCGTTCGTCGATTTTGACGAAGAATGACTGGAATTTCCATAACGTTGGAGGTATTTCGACATCGAAACGCTCGTTTCATTCAATTTTGCACGCCGAATGTAGTGTACGTCGCGTTCAGCTGCAAAACCACGAGCAATAGCACGCAAATCGCGTTCTTTCGTCGGTTACAACGAAAAATGTCTGCAATTACCTTCCCGTTGGAGATATTTCGACGTTTAAACACTCCTTTCACTCAGTTTTACACGCCGAATGTGATGCACGTCTAGCTGCAAAACCACGCGCAATCGTTCTCAAAATGCGATCTTTCGTTGATTTTGACGAAAAGTGACTGTACTATCTTCTCCCGTTGGAGATATTCGGCGTTTAAACGCATCTTTCGCTCAGTTTTACACGCGGAATGTGGTGCATGTCGCGTCTAGCTGCAAAACCACGCGCAATAGCTCGCAAAACGCCCTCTTTCGTCGTTTTTGACGAACAAATGTCTGTAATTTGTTCCCGTTAGTGATATTCCACGTTTAAACGCTCCGTTCACTCGGTTTTACACGCCGAATGCAGTGCACGTCGCGTTCAGCTGCACAACCACGCGCAATCGTCTTCAAAATGCGATCTTTCGTCGATTTTCTCGAAAAATGTCTATAATTTCCATCCCGTTGGAGATATTTTGAAGTCTAAGCGCTGCTTTCACAGAGTTTTACACGCCGTTTGTGGTGCACGTAGCGTGTAGCTGCAAAACCACGCGCAATCGTCTTCAAAATGCGATCTTTCGTTGATTTTTACGAAAAATGACTGTAATTTCTTTCCCGCTGGTGATATTTGTATGTTTAAGCGTTTCTTTCACTCAGTTTTGCACGCCGAATGTAGTGCACGTGGCGTTTACCTGCAATATCACGCGCAATAGCTCGCAAAACGTGAATCTTTCGTCGATTTTGACGACAAATGACTGTAATTTCCTTCCCGTTGCAGGTATTTCGACCTGAAAACGCTCCTTTCACTCAGTTCTACATGCCGAATGTGATGCACGTCGCATCTAGCTGCAAAACCAAGCGCAATCGTACTCAAAATGGGATCCTTCGTCGATTTTGACAAAAATGACTGGAATTTCCATCCCGTTGGAGATATTTTGAAGTCTAAGCGCTGCTTTCACAGAGTTTTACACGCCGATTGTGGTGCACGTAGCGTGTAGCTGCAAAACCACACGCAATCGTCTTCAAAATGCGATCTTTCGTTGATTTTTACGAAAAATGACTGTAATTCCTTTCCCGCTGGAGATATTTGTACGTACAAGCGATCCCTTCACTAAGTTTTGCACGCCGTATGTAGTGCACGTATCGTGCAGCTGCAAAACCACGCGCAATCGTCCTCAAAACGCGATCTTTCGTCGGTTTTGTCGCTAAATGTCTGTCATTACCTTCCCGTTGGAGATATTCGACGTATAAACACTCCTTTCATTCAACTTTGCACGCCGAGTGTAGTGCACGTAGCGTGTAGCTGCGAAACCACGCGCAATCGTCTTCAAAATGCGGTCTTTCGTTGATTTTGACGAAAAATGACTGTAATTTCTCTCCCGCTGGAGATATTTGTATGTATAAGTGTTTCTTTCACTCAGTTTTACACGCAGAACGTAGTGCACGTGGCGTTTACCTGCAATACCACGCGCTATAGCTCGCAAAACGTGAATCTTTCGTCGATTTTAACGATAAATGTCTGTTACTTCCTTCCCGTTGGAGGTATTTCTACGATTAAGTGTTCCATTCACTCAGTTCTACACGCCGAATGCAGTGCACGTCGCGTCTAGCTGCGAAACCACGCGCAATCGTCCTCAAAACGCGATCTTCGTCGATTTTCTCGAAAAATGTCTGTAATTTCCTTCCCATTGTAGATATTTTCAAGTCTAAGCGCTCCTTTCACTCAGTTTTACACGACGAATATGGTACACGTAGCGTCTAGCTGCAGAACCACGCGCAATCGTTCTTAAAACGCGATCTTTCGTCGATTTTGACGAAGAATGACTGGAATTTCCATCACGTTGGAGGTATTTCGACATGAAAACACTCGTTTCATTCAATTTTGAACGCCGAATGCAGTGCACGTCGCGTCTAGCTGCAAAACCACGCGCTGACGTCTTCAAAACGTGAATCTTTCGTCGATTTTAACGATAAATGTCTGTAATTTCCTTCCCGTTGGAGGTATTTCTACGATTAAGCGTTCCATTCACTCAGTTCTACACGCCGAATGTAGTAAACGTAGCGTCTAGCTGCAAAAGTACGCGCAATCGTACTCAAAATGCGATCTTTCGTCGATTGTGACGAACAAATGACTGTAATTTCTTCCCGTTGGTGATATTCCACGTTTAAACGCTCCTTTCATTCAATTTTGAACGCCGAATGCAGTGCACGTCGCGTCTAGCTGCAGAACCACGCGCAATCGTTCTTAAAACGCGATCTTTCGTCGATTTTATCGAAAAATGTCTGTAATTTCCTTCCCGTTGGAGATATTTTGAAGTCTAAGCGCTGCTATCACACAAATTTACACGCCGATTGTGGTGCACGTCGCGTCTAGCTGAAAAAACAGGCGCAATAGTCTTCAAAATGCGACCTTCCGTTGATTTTGAGGAAAAATGACTGTAATTTATTTCCCGCTGGAGATATTTGTATGTTTAAGCGTTTCTTTCACTCAGTTTTACACGCCGAATGTTGTGCACGTGGCGTTTACCTGCAATAACACGCGCAATAGCTCGCAAAACGCAATCTTTCGTCGTATCATTACGAAAAATGACGGTAATGTCCTACCTGATGGTGATATTTCCAAGTTTTAACGCTCTTTTAACTCCATCTTACAAGCCAAATGCAGTGCACGCTGTTTCCAGCATGGAAACAAGAACAGTTGCACGCAAAACGCAATCTTTCGTCGTCTCTTGACGGGAAATGACTGCAATTTCCTTCCCGTTGGAGGTATTTCGACGTTTAAACGATCCTTTCACTCAGTTTTACACGCCGAATCTAGTGCACGTCGCGTCTAACTGCAAAACAAAGCGCAATAGAGAGCAAAACGCGACATATCGTCGATTATATAGAAAAAGGACTGTAATTTCCTTCCCGTTGGAGATATTCTGCCGTTTAAGCGTTCCTTTCACTTAGTTTTACACGCCGAATGCAGTGCACGTCGTGTCAAGCTGCAACACCACGCGCAATCGTCCTCAAAACTCGATCTTTCGTCGATTTTCTCGAGAAATGTCTGTAATTTCTTTCCCGCTGGAGATATTTGTACGTTTAATCGTTCCTGTCACTCAGTTTTACACGACGAATATGTTACACGTAGCGTCTAGATGCAAAACCACGCGCAATCGTTCTTAAAACGCGATCGTTCGTCGATTTTGACGAAGAATGACTGGAATTTCCATAACGTTGGAGGTATTTCGACATCGAAACGCTCGTTTCATTCAATTTTGCACGCCGAATGTAGTGTACGTCGCGTTCAGCTGCAAAACCACGAGCAATAGCTCGCAAATCGCGTTCTTTCGTCGGTTACAACGAAAAATGTCTGCAATTTCCTTCCCGTTGGAGATATTTTGACGTATAAACGCTCCTTTCATTCAACTTTGCACGCCGAGTGTAGTGCACGTCGCGTGTAGCTGCAACACCACGCGAAATATCTCGCAGAACACGATCTTCCGTCGATTTTGACGAAAAATGTCTATAATGTCTTTCCCGTTGGAGATATTTCGAAGTTTTAAAGTTCTTTTAACTCCATCTCACAAGCCAAATGCAGTACACGCTGTTTCCAGCGTCAAAACAAGGCCAGTTGCACGCACGACGCGATCTTTCGTCGTATCTTTACGAAAAATGACTGAAATTTCCTTCCCGTTGGAGATATTTTTACGCTTAAGCGCTCTTTTACATGCCCATTACCTGCCGAATGTAGCGCTCGATAGGTTCAGAGTCGAAACAGGCCGAGCAGGTGTTAAAACGCAATCTTTCATTGATTTTGACGAAAAATGACAGAAATTTCCTTCCCGTTGATGATATTTTTACGTTTAAACGCCCTTTTACCTCCTTTTGACAATACAAATGCAGTGCACTCTGTTTCCAGCATCAAAATAAGACTAGTTGCACGCAAAACGCGACCTATCGTCGTATCTTTACGAAAAATGACTGTAATTTCCCACCTGTAGGAGATATTTCGAAGTTTTAACGCTCTTTTAAATCCATCTGACAAGCCAAATGCAGTGCACGCTCTTTCCAGCATCAAAATAAGACTAGTTGCACGCAAAACGCGACCTATCGTCGTATCTTTACGAAAAATGACTGTAATGTCCTACCTGATGGTGATATTTCGATGTTTTAACGCTCTTTTAACTCCATCTTACAAGCCAAATGCAGTGCACGCTGTTTCCAGCATGGAAGCAAGACCAGTTGCACGCAAAACGCAATCTTTCGTCGTCTCTTGACGGGAAATGACTGTAATTTCCTTCCCGTTGGAGGTATTTCGACGTTTAAACGCTCCTTTCACTCAGTTTTACACGCCGAATATAGTGCACGTCGCGTCTAACTGCCAAACAACGCGCAATAGAGAGCAAAACGCGACATATCGTCGATTATATAGAAAAAGGACTGTAATTTCCTTCCCGTTGGAGATATTCTGCCGTTTAAGCGTTCCTTTCACTTAGTTTTACACGCCGAATGCAGTGCACGTCGTGTCAAGCTGCAACACCACGCGCAATCGTCCTCAAAACTCGATCTTTCGTCGATTTTCTCGAGAAATGTCTGTAATTTCTTTCCCGCTGGAGATATTTGTACGTTTAATCGTTCCTGTCACTCAGTTTTACACGACGAATATGTTACACGTAGCGTCTAGATGCAAAACCACGCGCAATCGTTCTTAAAACGCGATCGTTCGTCGATTTTGACGAAGAATGACTGGAATTTCCATAACGTTGGAGGTATTTCGACATCGAAACGCTCGTTTCATTCAATTTTGCACGCCGAATGTAGTGTACGTCGCGTTCAGCTGCAAAACCACGAGCAATAGCTCGCAAATCGCGTTCTTTCGTCGGTTACAACGAAAAATGTCTGCAATTTCCTTCCCGTTGGAGATATTTCGACGTATAAACGCTCCTTTCATTCAACTTTGCACGCCGAGTGTAGTGCACGTCGCGTGTAGCTGCAACACCACGCGAAATATCTCGCAGAACACGATCTTCCGTCGATTTTGACGAAAAATGTCTATAATGTCTTTCCCGTTGGAGATATTTCGAAGTTTTAAAGTTCTTTTAACTCCATCTGACAAGCCAAATGCAGTACACGCTGTTTCCAGCGTCAAAACAAGGCCAGTTGCACGCACGACGCGATCTTTCGTCGTATCTTTACGAAAAATGACTGAAATTTCCTTCCCGTTGGAGATATTTTTACGCTTAAGCGCTCTTTTACATGCCCATTACCTGCCGAATGTAGCGCTCGATAGGTTCAGAGTCGAAACAGGCCGAGCAGGTGTTAAAACGCAATCTTTCATTGATTTTGACGAAAAATGACAGAAATTTCCTTCCCGTTGATGATATTTTTACGTTTAAACGCCCTTTTACCTCCTTTTGACAATACAAATGCAGTGCACTCTGTTTCCAGCATCAAAATAAGACTAGTTGCACGCAAAACGCGACCTATCGTCGTATCTTTACGAAAAATGACTGTAATTTCCCACCTGTAGGAGATATTTCGAAGTTTTAACGCTCTTTTAAATCCATCTGACAAGCCAAATGCAGTGCACGCTCTTTCCAGCATCAAAATAAGACTAGTTGCACGCAAAACGCGACCTATCGTCGTATCTTTACGAAAAATGACTGTAATGTCCTACCTGATGGTGATATTTCGATGTTTTAACGCTCTTTTAACTCCATCTTACAAGCCAAATGCAGTGCACGCTGTTTCCAGCATGGAAGCAAGACCAGTTGCACGCAAAACGCAATCTTTCGTCGTCTCTTGACGGGAAATGACTGTAATTTCCTTCCCGTTGGAGGTATTTCGACGTTTAAACGCTCCTTTCACTCAGTTTTACACGCCGAATATAGTGCACGTCGCGTCTAACTGCCAAACAACGCGCAATAGAGAGCAAAACGCGACATATCGTCGGTTATATAGAAAAAGGACTGTAATTTCCTTCCCGTTGGAGATATTCTGCCGTTTAAGCGTTCCTTTCACTTAGTTTTACACGCCGAATGCAGTGCACGTCGTGTCAAGCTGCAACACCACGCGCAATCGTCCTCAAAACTCGATCTTTCGTCGATTTTCTCGAGAAATGTCTGTAATTGCTTGCCCGCTGGAGATATTTGTACGTTTAATCGTTCCTGTCACTCAGTTTTACACGACGAATATGTTACACGTAGCGTCTAGATGCAAAACCACGCGCAATCGTTCTTAAAACGCGATCGTTCGTCGATTTTGACGAAGAATGACTGGAATTTCCATAACGTTGGAGGTATTTCGACATCGAAACGCTCGTTTCATTCAATTTTGCACGCCGAATGTAGTGTACGTCGCGTTCAGCTGCAAAACCACGAGCAATAGCTCGCAAATCGCGTTCTTTCATCGGTTACAACGAAAAATGTCTGCAATTTCCTTCCCGTTGGAGATATTTCGACGTATAAACGCTCCTTTCATTCAACTTTGCACGCCGAGTGTAGTGCACGTCGCGTGTAGCTGCAACACCACGCGAAATATCTCGCAGAACACGATCTTCCGTCGATTTTGACGAAAAATGTCTATAATGTCTTTCCCGTTGGAGATATTTCGAAGTTTTAAAGTTCTTTTAACTCCATCTCACAAGCCAAATGCAGTACACGCTGTTTCCAGCGTCAAAACAAGGCCAGTTGCACGCACGACGCGATCTTTCGTCGTATCTTTACGAAAAATGACTGAAATTTCCTTCCCGTTGGAGATATTTTTACGCTTAAGCGCTTTTTTACATGCCCATTACCTGCCGAATGTAGCGCTCGATAGGTTCAGAGTCGAAACAGGCCGAGCAGGTGTTAAAACGCAATCTTTCATTGATTTTGACGAAAAATGACAGAAATTTCCTTCCCGCTGATGATATTTTTACGTTTAAACGCCCTTTTACCTCCTTTTGACAATACAAATGCAGTGCACTCTGTTTCCAGCATCAAAATAAGACTAGTTGCACGCAAAACGCGACCTATCGTCGTATCTTTACGAAAAATGACTGTAATTTCCCACCTGTAGGAGATATTTCGAAGTTTTAACGCTCTTTTAACACCATCTGACAAGCCAAATGCAGTGCACGCTGTTTCCAGCGTAAAAAAAGCCCAGTTGCTCGCTAAACGCGATCGTTCGTCGTCTCTTGACGACAAATCGTTGAAATATCCATCCCGTTGGAGATATTTCGAAGTTTTAACGCTCTTTTAACTCCACCTGACAAGCCATATTCAGTGCACGCTGTTTCCAGCATCGAAACAAGACCAGTTGCACGCAATACGCGACCTATCGTCGTATCTTTACGAAAAATGACTGTAATTTCCCACCTGTAGGAGATATTTCGAAGTTTTAACGCTCTTTTAAATCCATCTGACAAGCCAAATGCAGTGCACGCTCTTTCCAGCATCAAAATAAGACTAGTTGCACGCAAAACGCAATCTTTCGTCGTCTCTTGACGAGAAATGACTGTAATTTCCTTCTCGTTGGAGGTTTTTCGACGTTTATACGCTCCTTTTACTCAGTTTTACACGCCGAATGTGGTACACTTCGCGTCTAACTGCAAAACCACGCGCAATAGCTCGCAAAACGCCCTCTTTCATCGATTTTGACGAACAAATGTCTGTAATTTGTTCCCGTTAGTGATATTCCACGTTTAAACGCTCCGTTCACTCGGTTTTACACGCCGAATGCAGTGCACGTCGCGTTCAGCTGCACAACCACGCGCAATCGTCTTCAAAATGCGGTCTTTCGTCGATTTTCTCGAAAAATGTCTATAATTTCCATCCCGTTGGAGATATTTGTACGTACAAGCGATCCCTTCACTCAGTTTTGCACGCCGTATGTAGTGCACGTATCGTGCAGCTGCAAAACCACGCGCAATCGTCCTCAAAACGCGATCATCCGTTGATTTTGACGAAAAATGACTGTAATTTCTCTCCCGCTGAAGATATTTGTATGTTTAAGTGTTTCTTTCATTCAATTTTACATGCCAAATGTGGTGCACGTCGCGTTCAGCTGCACAAGCAGGCGCAATCGTCTTGATAATGCGATCTTTCGTCGATTTTCTCGAAACATGTCTGTAATTTCCATCCCGTTGGAGATATTTTGAAGTCTGAGCGCTGCTTTCACACAGTTTTACACGCCGATTGTGGTGCACGTAGCGTGTAGCTGCAAAACCACGCGCAATCGTTCTCAAAACGCGATCTTTCGTCGATTTTCGCGATAAATGTCTGTAATTTCCTCACGTTGAAGGTATTTCGCCGTTTAAGCGTTCCTTTCGCTCAGTTCTACACGCCGAATGTGGTGCACGTCGTGTCAAGCTGCAAAACCACGCGCAATCGTCCTCAAAACGCGATCTTTCGTCGATTTTCACGAAAAATGTCTGTAATTTCCTTCCCGTTGGAGATATTTTGAAGTCTAAGCGCTGCTTTCACACAATTTTACACGCCGATTGTGGTGCACGTCGCGTCTAGCTGAAAAACCAGGCGCAATCGTCTTCAAAATGCGATCTTCCGTTGATTTTGACGAAAAATGTCTATAATGTCCCTCCCGTTGGAGATATTTCGAAGTTTTAAAGCTCTTTTAACTCCATCAGACAAGCCAAATGCAGTGCACGCTGTTTCCAGCATCAAAACAAGACCAGTTGCACGCAAAGCGCGATCTATCGTCGTATCTTTACGAAAAATGACTGAAATTTCCTTCCCGTTGGAGATATTTTTACGCTTAAGCGCTCTTTTACATGCCCATTACCTGCCGAATGTAGCGCTCGATAGGTTCAGAGTCGAAACAGGCCGAGCAGGTGTTAAAACGCAATCTTTCATTGATTTTGACGAAAAATGACAGAAATTTCCTTCCCGTTGATGATATTTTTACGTTTAAACGCCCTTTTACCTCCTTTTGACAATACAAATGCAGTGCACTCTGTTTCCAGCATCAAAATAAGACTAGTTGCACGCAAAACGCGACCTATCGTCGTATCTTTACGAAAAATGACTGTAATTTCCCACCTGTAGGAGATATTTCGAAGTTTTAACGCTCTTTTAACACCATCTGACAAGCCAAATGCAGTGCACGCTGTTTCCAGCGTAAAAAAAGCCCAGTTGCTCGCTAAACGCGATCGTTCGTCGTCTCTTGACGACAAATCGTTGAAACATCCATCCCGTTGGAGATATTTCGAAGTTTTAACGCTCTTTTAACTCCATCTGACAAGCCATATTCAGTGCACGCTGTTTCCAGCATCGAAACAAGACCAGTTGCACGCAATACGCGACCTATCGTCGTATCTTTACGAAAAATGACTGTAATTTCCCACCTGTAGGAGATATTTCGAAGTTTTAATGCTCTTTTAAATCCATCTGACAAGCCAAATGCAGTGCACGCTCTTGCCAGCATCAAAATAAGATTAGTTGCACGCAAAACGCAATCTTTCGTCGTCTCTTGACGAGAAATGACTGTAATTTCCTTCTCGTTGGAGGTTTTTCGACGTTTAAACGCTCCTTTTACTCAGTTTTACACGCCGAATGTGGTACACTTCGCGTCTAACTGCAAAACCACGCGCAATAGCTCGCAAAACGCCCTCTTTCGTCGATTTTGACGAACAAATGTCTGTAATTTGTTCCCGTTAGTGATATTCCACGTTTAAACGCTCCGTTCACTTGGTTTTACACGCCGAATGCAGTGCACGTCGCGTTCAGCTGCACAACCACGCGCAATCGTCTTCAAAATGCGATCTTTCGTCGATTTTCTCGAAAAATGTCTATAATTTCCATCCCGTTGGAGATATTTTGAAGTCTAAGCGCTGCTTTCACAAAGTGTTACACGCCGATTGTTGTGTACGTAGCGTGTAGCTGCAAAACCACGCGCAATCGTCTTCAAAATGCGATCTTTCGTTGATTTTTACGAAAAATGACTGTAATTCCTTTCCCGCTGGAGATATTTGTACGTACAAGCGATCCCTTCACTCAGTTTTGCACGCCGTATGTAGTGCACGTATCGTGCAGCTGCAAAACCACGCGCAATCGTCCTCAAAACGCGATCTTTCGTCGGTTTTGACGCTAAATGTCTGTCATTACCTTCCCGTTGGAGATATTCGACGTATAAACGCTCCTTTCAATCAACTTTGCACGCCGAGTGTAGTGCACGTAGCGTGTAGCTGCGAAACCACGCGCAATCGTCTTCAAAATGCGGTCTTTCGTTGATTTTGACGAAAAATGACTGTAATTTCTTTCCCGCTGGAGATATTTGTATGTTTAAGCGTTTCTTTCACTCAGTTTTGCACGCCAAATGTAGTGCACGTGGCGTTTACCTGCAATATCACGCGCAATAGCTCGCAAAACGTGAATCTTTCGTCGATTTTGACGACAAATGACTGTAATTTCCTTCCCGTTGCAGGTATTTCGACCTGAAAACGCTTCTTTCACTCAGTTCTACATGCCGAATGTGATGCACGTCGCATCTAGCTGCAAAAAAAAGCGCAATCGTTCTCAAAATGGGATCCTTCGTCGATTTTTACGAAAAATGACTGTAATTCCTTTCCCGCTGGAGATATTTGTACGTACAAGCGATCCCTTCACTCAGTTTTGCACGCCGTATGTAGTGCACGTATCGTGCAGCTGCAAAACCACGCGCAATCGTCCTCAAAACGCGATCTTTCGTCGGTTTTGACGCTAAATGTCTGTCATTACCTTCCCGTTGGAGATATTCGACGTATAAACGCTCCTTTCATTCAACTTTGCACGCCGAGTGTAGTGCACGTAGCGTGTAGCTGTAAAACCACTCGCAATCGTTCTCAAAACGCGATCTTTCTTCGATTTTCTCGATAAATGTCTGTAATTAACTTACCGTTAGATGTATTTCGACGTTAAAAACGCTCCGTTCACTCAGTTTTACACGCCGAATGTGGTGCACGTCGCGTCTAACTGCAAACCAACGCGCAATAGCTCGCAAAACTCGATCTTTTATCGATTTTAACGAAAAATGTCTGTAATTTCCCCAGTTGAAGGTATTTGGACGTTTAAGCGTTGCTTTAACTCAGTTCTACACGCCGAATATGGTGCACGTCGCGTCTAGCTTCGAAACCACGCGCAATCGTCTTCAAAATGCGATCTTTCATTGACTTTGACGAAAAATCCCTGTAATTTCTATCCCGTTGGAGATATTCGGCGTTTAAACGCTCCTTTCAATCAATTTTGCACGCCGAGTGTAGTGCACGTCGCGTGTAGCTGCAACACCTCGCGCAATATCTCGCAGAACACGATCATCCGTCGATTTTGACGAAAAATGTCTATAATGTCCTTCCCGTTGGAGGTATTTCGACATCAAAACGCTCGTTTCATTCAATTTCGCACGCCGAATGTAGTGCACGTCGCGTCTAGCTGCAAAACCACGCGCAATCGTCTTCAAAACGTGAATCTTTCGTCGAATTTAACGATAAATATCTGTAAGTTACTTCCCGTTGGAGGTATTTCTGCGATTAAGTGTTCCATTCACTCAGTTCTACACGCCGAATGCAGTGCACGTCGCGTCTAGCTGCAAAACCACGCGCAATCGTCCTCAAAACGCGATCTTCGTCGATTTTCTCGAAAAATGTCTGTAATTTCCTTCCCATTGTAGATATTTTCAAGTCTAAGCGCTCCTTTCACTCAGTTTTACACGACGAATATGGTACACGTAGCGTCTAGCTGCAAAACCACGCGCAATCGTCTTCAACATGCGATCTTTCGTTGATTATGTCGAAAAATGACTGTAATTTCTTTCCCGCTGGAGATATTTGTACGTTTAAGCGTTCCTGTCACTCAGTTTTACACGCCGATTGTGGTGCACGTCGCGTCTAGCTGCAGAACCACGCGCAATCGTTCTTAAAACGCGATCTTTCGTCGATTTTGACGAAGAATGACTGGAATTTCCATCACGTTGGAGGTATTTCGACATCAAAACGCTTGTTTCATTCAATTTTGCACGCCGAATGCAGTGCACGTCGCGTCTAGCTGCAAAACCACGCGAAATCGTCTTCAAAACGTGAATCTTTCGTCGAATTTAACGATAAATATCTGTAAGTTACTTCCCGTTGGAGGTATTTCTACGATTAAGCGTTCCATTCACTCAGTTCTACACGCCGAATGTAGTAAACGTAGCGTTTAGCCGCAAAAGCACGCGCAATCGTCCTCAAAACGCGATCTTTCGTCGATTTTCTCGAAAAATGTCTGTAATTTCCTCCCCTTTGGAGATATTTTGAAGTCTAAGCGCTGCTTTCACACAAATTTACACGCCGATTGTGGTGCACGTCGCGTCTAGCTGAAAAACCAGGCGCAATAGTCTTCAAAATGCGATCTTCCGTTGATTTTGAAGAAAAATGACTGTAATTTCTTTACCGCTGGAAATATTTGTACGTTTAAGCGTTCCTGTCACTCAGTTTTACACGCCGAATGTGATGCACGTCGCGTTCAGCTGCAAAACCACGTGCAATAGCTCGCAAAACGCGATCTTTCAACGATTTTGACGAAAAATGACTGTAACTTCTATCCCGCTGGAAATATTTGTACGTTTAAGCGTTCCTTTCACTCAGTTTTACACGCCGAATGTGATGCACGTCGCGTCTAGCTGCAAAACCACGCGCAATCGTGCTCAAAACGCGATCTTTCATCGATTTTCTCGAAAAATGTCTGTAATTTCCTTCCCGTTGGAGATATTTTGAAGTCTAAGCGCTGCTTTCACACAAATTTACACGCCGATTGTGGTGCACGTCGCGTTCAGCTGAAAAACCAGGCGCAATCATCTTCAAAATGCGATCTTCCGTTGATTTTGAGGAAAAATGATTGTAATTTCTTTCCCGCTGGAGATATTTGTATGTTTAAGCGTTTCTTTTACACAGTTTTACACGCCGAATGTTGTGCACGTGGCGTTTACCTGCAATAACACGCGCAATAGCTCGCAAAACGCAATCTTTCGTCGTATCATTACGAAAAATGACTGTAATGTCCTACCTGATGGTGATATTTCCAAGTTTTAACGCTCTTTTAACTCCATCTTACAAGCCAAATGCAGTGCACGCTGTTTCCAGCATGGAAACAAGACCAGTTGCACGCAAAACGCAATCTTTCGTCGTCTCTTGACGGGAAATGACTGCAATTTTCTTCCCGTTGGAGGTATTTCGACGTTTAAACGCTCCTTTCACTCAGTTTTACACGCCGAATCTAGTGCACGTCGCGTCTAACTGCAAAACAAAGCGCAATAGATAGCAAAACGCGACATATCGTCGATTATATAGAAAAAGGACTGTAATTTCCTCCCCGTTGGAGATATTCTGCCGTTTAAGCGTTCCTTTCACTTAGTTTTACACGCCGAATTCAGTGCACGTCGTGTCAAGCTGCAAAACCACGCGCAATCGTTCTCAAAATGCGATCTTTCGTTGATTTTGACGAAAAGTGACTGTAATATCTTCTCCCGTTGGAGATATTCGGCGTTTAAACGCATCTTTCGCTCAGTTTTACACGCGGAATGCGGTGCACGTCGCGTCTAGCTGCAAAACCACGCGCAATCGTCTTCAAAATGCGATCTTTCGTTGATTTTGACGAAAAATGACTGTAATTCCTTTCCCGCTGGAGATATTTGTACGTACAAGCGATCCCTTAACTCAGTTTTGCACGCCGTATGTATTGCACGTATCGTGTAGCTGCAAAACCACGCGCAATCGTCTTCAAAATGCGATCTTTCGTTGATTTTGACGAAAAATGACTGTAATTCCTTTCCCGCTGGAGATATTTGTACGTACAAGCGATCCCTTCACTCAGTTTTGCACGCCGTATGTATTGCACGTATCGTGTAGCTGCAAAACCACGCGCCATCGTTCTCAAAACGCGATCTTTCGTCGATTTTCGCGATAAATGTCTGTAATTTCCTTACCGTTAGATGTATTTCGACATTTAAGCGTTCCTTTCACTCAGTTCTACACGCCGAATGTGATGCACGTCGCGTCTAGCTGCAAAATCTCGCGCAATCGTTCTCAAAATGCGATCTTTCGTCGTTTTGGACGAAAAATGACTGTAATTTCCTTACCGTTAGATGTATTTCAACGTTTAAGCGTTCCTTTCACTCAGTTCTACACGCCGAATGTGGTGCACGTCGCCTCTAGCTTCAAAATCACGCGCAATCGTCCTCAAAATGCGATCTTTCGTCGGTTCTCTCGAGAAATATCAGTAATGTCCTTCACGTTGGAGATATTTTCAAGTCGAAGCGCTCCTTTCACTCAGTTTTACACGCCGAATGTGGTGCACATCGCGTCTAGCTGCAAAATCTCGCGCAATCGTTCTCAAAATGCGATCTTTCGTTGTTTTGGACGAAAAATGACTGCAATTTCCATCCCGTTGCAGATATTTTTACGTCTAAGCGATATTTTCACACAGTTTTGCACGCCGAATGTAGTGCACGTGGCGTGTAGCTGCAAAACCACGCGGAATCGTTCTCAAAACGTGATCTTTCGTCGATTTTCTCGATAAATGTCTGTAATTTCCTTACCGTTGGAGATATTTTGAAGTCTAAGCGCTGCATCCACACAATATTACATGCCGATTGTGGTGCACGTCGCGTCTATACTGCAAAACCACGCTCAATAACTCGCAAAACGCGGTCTCTCGTCGATTTTAACGAGAAATGTCTGTAATTTCTTTACCCGTCGGAGATATTCAGCGTTTAAACGCTCCTTTCACTCAGTTTTACACGCCGAGTGTAGTGCACGTCGCGTGTAGCTGCAACACCTCGCGCAATATCTCGCAGAACACGATCATCCGTCGATTTTGACGAAAAATGTCTATAATGTCCTTCCCGTTGGAGATATTGCGACATCAAAACGCTCGTTTCATTCAATTTTGCACGTCGAATGTAGTGCACGTTGCGTTGAGCTGCAAAACCACGCGCAATAGCTCGCAAAACGCACTCTTTCGTCGTTTATAACGAAAAATGTCTGTAATTTCCTTCCCGTAGGTGATATTTCGACGTTTAAACACTCCTTTCACTCAGTTTTACACGCCGAATGTGATGCACGTCCTGCCTAGCCGCAAAGCCACGGGCAATCGTCCTCAAAACGCGATCTTTCTTCGATTTTCTCGAAAAATGTCTGCAATTTCCTTCCCGTTGGAGATATTTTGAAGTCGAAGCGCTCCTTTCACTCAGTTTTAAACGCCGAATGTTATGCACGTCGCGTCTAGCAGCAAAATCACGCGTAATCGTCTTCAAAACGCGATCTTTCGTCGATTTTCTCGAAAAATGTGTGTAATTTCCTTCTCGTTGGAGATATTGTGATGTGTAAGCGCTCCTGTCACACAGTTTTACACGCCGATCGTGGTGCACGTCGCGTCTAGCGGAAAAACCAGGCGCAATCTTCTTCAAAATGCGATCTTCCGTTGATTTTGAGGAAAAATAACTGTAATTTCTTTCCTGCTGGAGATATTTGTATGTTTAAGCGTTTCTTTCACTCAGTTTTACAGGCCGAATGTTGTGCACGTGGCGTTTACCTGCAATAACACGCGCAATAGCTCGCAAAACGTGAATCTTTCGTAGATTTTGACGAAAAATGACTGTAATTTCCTTCCCGTTGGAGGTATTTCAACATCAAAACGCTCGTTTCATTCAATTTTGCACGTCGAATGTAGTGCACGTTGCGTTCAGCTGCAAAACCACGCGCAATAGCTCGCAAAACGCACTCTTTCGTCGTTTATAACGAAAAATGTCTGTAATTTCCTTCCCGTAGGTGATATTTCGACGTTTAAACACTCCTTTCACTCAGTTTTACACGCCGAATGTGATGCACGTCCTGCCTAGCCGCAAAGCCACGGGCAATCGTCCTCAAAACGCGATCTTTCGTCGATTTTCTCGAAAAATGTGTGTAATTTCCTTCTCGTTGGAGATATTGTGATGTGTAAGCGCTCCTGTCACACAGTTTTACACGCCGAATATGGTGCACGTCGCGTCTAGCTGCAGAACCACGCGCAATCATTCTTAAAACGCGATCTTTCGTCGATTTTGACGAAGAATGACTGGTATTTCCATCACGTTGCAGGTATTGCGACATGAAAACGTTCGTTTCATTCAATTTTGAACGCCGAATGCAGTGCACGTCGCGTCTAGCCGCAAAACCACGCGCAATGGCCCTCAAAACGTGATCTTTCTTCGATTTTCGCGAAAAATGACTGCAATTTCCTTCCCGTTGGAGGTATTTTGATGTCTAAGCGCTGTTTTCACACAAATTTACACGCCGATCGTGGTGCACGTCGCGTCTAGCAGAAAAACCAGGCGCAATCTTCTTCAAAATGCGATCTTCCGTTGATTTTGAGGAAAAATAACTGTAATTTCTTTCCTGCTGGAGATATTTGTATGTTTAAGCGTTTCTTTCACTCAGTTTTACAGGCCGAATGTTGTGCACGTGGCGTTTACCTGCAATAACACGCGCAATAGCTCGCAAAACGTGAATCTTTCGTAGATTTTGACGAAAAATGACTGTAATTTCCTTCCCGTTGGAGGTATTTCAACATCAAAACGCTCGTTTCATTCAATTTTGCACGTCGAATGTAGTGCACGTTGCGTTCAGCTGCAAAACCACGCGCAATAGCTCGCAAAACGCACTCTTTCGTCGTTTATAACGAAAAATGTCTGTAATTTCCTTCCCGTAGGTGATATTTCGACGTTTAAACACTCCTTTCACTCAGTTTTACACGCCGAATGTGATGCACGTCCTGCCTAGCCGCAAAGCCACGGGCAATCGTCCTCAAAACGCGATCTTTCTTCGATTTTCTCGAAAAATGTCTGCAATTTCCTTCCCGTTGGAGATATTTTGAAGTCGAAGCGCTCCTTTCACTCAGTTTTAAACGCCGAATGTTATGCACGTCGCGTCTAGCAGCAAAATCACGCGTAATCGTCTTCAAAACGCGATCTTTCGTCGATTTTCTCGAAAAATGTGTGTAATTTCCTTCTCGTTGGAGATATTGTGATGTGTAAGCGCTCCTGTCACACAGTTTTACACGCCGATCGTGGTGCACGTCGCGTCTAGCGGAAAAACCAGGCGCAATCTTCTTCAAAATGCGATCTTCCGTTGATTTTGAGGAAAAATAACTGTAATTTCTTTCCTGCTGGAGATATTTGTATGTTTAAGCGTTTCTTTCACTCAGTTTTACAGGCCGAATGTTGTGCACGTGGCGTTTACCTGCAATAACACGCGCAATAGCTCGCAAAACGTGAATCTTTCGTAGATTTTGACGAAAAATGACTGTAATTTCCTTCCCGTTGGAGGTATTTCAACATCAAAACGCTCGTTTCATTCAATTTTGCACGTCGAATGTAGTGCACGTTGCGTTCAGCTGCAAAACCACGCGCAATAGCTCGCAAAACGCACTCTTTCGTCGTTTATAACGAAAAATGTCTGTAATTTCCTTCCCGTAGGTGATATTTCGACGTTTAAACACTCCTTTCACTCAGTTTTACACGCCGAATGTGATGCACGTCCTGCCTAGCCGCAAAGCCACGGGCAATCGTCCTCAAAACGCGATCTTTCTTCGATTTTCTCGAAAAATGTCTGCAATTTCCTTCCCGTTGGAGATATTTTGAAGTCGAAGCGCTCCTTTCACTCAGTTTTAAACGCCGAATGTTATGCACGTCGCGTCTAGCAGCAAAATCACGCGTAATCGTCTTCAAAACGCGATCTTTCGTCGATTTTCTCGAAAAATGTGTGTAATTTCCTTCTCGTTGGAGATATTGTGATGTGTAAGCGCTCCTGTCACACAGTTTTACACGCCGATCGTGGTGCACGTCGCGTCTAGCGGAAAAACCAGGCGCAATCTTCTTCAAAATGCGATCTTCCGTTGATTTTGAGGAAAAATAACTGTAATTTCTTTCCTGCTGGAGATATTTGTATGTTTAAGCGTTTCTTTCACTCAGTTTTACAGGCCGAATGTTGTGCACGTGGCGTTTACCTGCAATAACACGCGCAATAGCTCGCAAAACGTGAATCTTTCGTAGATTTTGACGAAAAATGACTGTAATTTCCTTCCCGTTGGAGGTATTTCAACATCAAAACGCTCGTTTCATTCAATTTTGCACGTCGAATGTAGTGCACGTTGCGTTCAGCTGCAAAACCACGCGCAATAGCTCGCAAAACGCACTCTTTCGTCGTTTATAACGAAAAATGTCTGTAATTTCCTTCCCGTAGGTGATATTTCGACGTTTAAACACTCCTTTCACTCAGTTTTACACGCCGAATGTAGTGCACGCGGCGTTTACCTGCAATACCACGCGCAATATCTCGCAGAGCACGATCTTCCGTCGATTTTGACGAAAAATGTCTATATTGTCATTCCCGTTGGAGATATTTCGAAGTTTTAAAGTTCTTTTAACTCTACCTGACAAGCCAAATGCAGTGCACGCTGTTTCCAGCGTCAAAACAAGACCAGTTGCACGCAAAACGCGATCTATCGTCGTATCTTTACGAAAAATGAATGTAATTTCCCACCTGTAGGAGATATTTCGAAGTTTTAACGCTCTTTTAACACCATCTGTCAAGCCAAATGGAGTGCACGTTGTTTCCAGCGTCAAAACAAGGCCAGTTGCACGCACGACGCGATCTTTCGTCGTATCTTTACGAAAAATTACTGAAATTTCCTTCCCGTTGGAGATATTTTTACGCTTAAGCGCTCTTTTACCTGCTGCTCATTACATGCCGAATGTAGCGCTCGCTAGGTTCATAGTCGAAACAAGCCGAGCAGGTTTTATAACGCAATCATTCATTGATTTTGACGAAAAATGACAGAAATTTCTTTCCCGTTGATGATATTTTTACGCTTAAACGCCCTTTTACCTCCTTTTGACAATACAGACGCAGTGCACTCTGTTTCCAGCGTCAAAATAGCACAGTTGCTCGCAAAACGCGATCTTTCCTCGTTTCTTGACGAAAAATGACTGTAATTTCCCACCTGTAGGAGATATTTCGAAGTTTTAACGCTCTTTTAACTCCATCTGACAAGCCGTATGCAGCGCACGCTGTTTCCAGCATCAAAACAAGTCCAGTTGCACGCAAAACGCGATCTATCGTCGTATCTTTACGAAAGAAGACTGTAATTTCTCTCCCGCTTTAGATATTTGTATGTTGAAGTGTATCTTTCTCTCAGTTTTAGACGCCGAATGTAGTGCACGTGGCGTTTACCTGCAATACCACGCGCAATAGCTCGCAAAACGTGAATCTTTCGTCGATTTTGACGAAAAATGAATGTAATTTCCTTCCAGTTGGAGGTATATCGACATCAAAACGATCGTATCATTCAATTTTGCACGCCGAGTGTAGTGCACGTCGCGTTCAGCTGCAAAGCCACGCGCAATAGCTCGCAAAACGCGATCTTTCATCGATTTTGACGAAAAATGACTGTAATTGCTATCCCGCTGGAAATATTTGTACGTTTAAGCCTTCCTTTCACTCAGTTTTACACGCCGAATGCAGTGCACGTCGTGTCAAGCTGCAAAACTACGCACAATCGTCCTCAAAACGCGATCTTTCGTCGATTCTCTCGAAAAATGTCTGTAATTTCCTTCCCGTTGGAGATATTTTGAAGTCTAAGCGCTGTTTTCACACAAATTTACACGCCGAACGTGGTGCACGTCGCGTCTAGCAGGAAAACCAGGCGCAATCTTCTTCAAACTGCGATCTTCCGTTGATTTTGCCGAAGAATGTCTGTAATTCCTTTCCCGTTGGAGATATTCAGCGTTTAAACGCTCCATTCACTCAGTTTTACACGCCGAATGTGGTGCACGTCGCGTCTAGCTGCAAAATCACGTGCAATCGTCCTCAAAACGCGGTCTTTTGTTGATTTTGACGAAAAATGACTGTAATTTCTTTCCCGCTGGAGATATTTCTACGTTTAAGCGTTCCTTTCACTCAGTTTTACACGCCGAATGGAGTTCACTTCGCGTATGGCCGCAAAACCACGCGCAATCATCTTCAAGATGCGATCTTTTGTTGATTTTGACGAAAGATGACTGTAATTCCTTTCCCGCTGGAGATATTTGTACGTTCAAGCGATCCGTTCACTCAGTTTTACACGCCGAATGTGGTGCACCTCGCGTCTAACTGCAAAACCACGCGCAATAGCTCGCAAAACGCCATCTTTCGACGATTTTAACGATAAATGTCTGTAATTTCCTACCGTTGAAGGTATTTCGACGTTTAAGCGTTCCTTTCACTCAGTTCTACACGCCGAATGTGGTGCACGTCGCGTCTAGCTGTAAAACCAGGCGCAATCGTCTTCAAAATGCGATCATCCGTTGATTTTGACGAAAAATGACTGTAATTTCTCTCCCGCTGAAGATATTTGTATGTTTAAGTGTTTCTTTCATTCAATTTTACATGCCAAATATGGTGCACGTCGCGTTCAGCTGCACAAGCAGGCGCAATCGTCTTGATAATGCGATCTTTCGTCGATTTTCTCGAAACATGTCTGTAATTTCCATCCCGTTGGAGATATTTTGAAGTCTGAGCGCTGCTTTCACACAGTTTTACACGGCGATTGTGGTGCACGTAGCGTGTAGCTGCAAAACCACGCGCAATCGTTCTCAAAACGCGATCTTTCGTCGATTTTCGCGATAAATGTCTGTAATTTCCTCACGTTGAAGGTATTTCGCCGTTTAAGCGTTCCTTTCGCTCAGTTCTACACGCCGAATGTGGTGCACGTCGTGTCAAGCTGCAAAACCACGCGCAATCGTCCTCAAAACGCGATCTTTCGTCGATTTTCACGAAAAATGTCTGTAATTTCCTTCCCGTTGGAGATATTTTGAAGTCTAAGCGCTGCTTTCACACAATTTTACACGCCGATTGTGGTGCACGTCGCGTCTAGCTGAAAAACCAGGCGCAATCGTCTTCAAAATGCGATCTTCCGTTGATTTTGACGAAAAATGTCTATAATGTCCCTCCCGTTGGAGATATTTCGAAGTTTTAAAGCTCTTTTAACTCCATCAGACAAGCCAAATGCAGTGCACGCTGTTTCCAGCATCAAAACAAGACCAGTTGCACGCAAAGCGCGATCTATCGTCGTATCTTTACGAAAAATGACTGAAATTTCCTTCCCGTTGGAGATATTTTTACGCTTAAGCGCTCTTTTACATGCCCATTACCTGCCGAATGTAGCGCTCGATAGGTTCAGAGTCGAAACAGGCCGAGCAGGTGTTAAAACGCAATCTTTCATTGATTTTGACGAAAAATGACAGAAATTTCCTTCCCGTTGATGATATTTTTACGTTTAAACGCCCTTTTACCTCCTTTTGACAATACAAATGCAGTGCACTCTGTTTCCAGCATCAAAATAAGACTAGTTGCACGCAAAACGCGACCTATCGTCGTATCTTTACGAAAAATGACTGTAATTTCCCACCTGTAGGAGATATTTCGAAGTTTTAACGCTCTTTTAACACCATCTGACAAGCCAAATGCAGTGCACGCTGTTTCCAGCGTAAAAAAAGCCCAGTTGCTCGCTAAACGCGATCGTTCGTCGTCTCTTGACGACAAATCGTTGAAATATCCATCCCGTTGGAGATATTTCGAAGTTTTAACGCTCTTTTAACTCCATCTGACAAGCCATATTCAGTGCACGCTGTTTCCAGCATCGAAACAAGACCAGTTGCACGCAATACGCGACCTATCGTCGTATCTTTACGAAAAATGACTGTAATTTCCCACCTGTAGGAGATATTTCGAAGTTTTAATGCTCTTTTAAATCCATCTGACAAGCCAAATGCAGTGCACGCTCTTGCCAGCATCAAAATAAGATTAGTTGCACGCAAAACGCAATCTTTCGTCGTCTCTTGACGAGAAATGACTGTAATTTCCTTCTCGTTGGAGGTTTTTCGACGTTTAAACGCTCCTTTTACTCAGTTTTACACGCCGAATGTGGTACACTTCGCGTCTAACTGCAAAACCACGCGCAATAGCTCGCAAAACGCCCTCTTTCGTCGATTTTGACGAACAAATGTCTGTAATTTGTTCCCGTTAGTGATATTCCACGTTTAAACGCTCCGTTCACTTGGTTTTACACGCCGAATGCAGTGCACGTCGCGTTCAGCTGCACAACCACGCGCAATCGTCTTCAAAATGCGATCTTTCGTCGATTTTCTCGAAAAATGTCTATAATTTCCATCCCGTTGGAGATATTTTGAAGTCTAAGCGCTGCTTTCACAAAGTGTTACACGCCGATTGTTGTGTACGTAGCGTGTAGCTGCAAAACCACGCGCAATCGTCTTCAAAATGCGATCTTTCGTTGATTTTTACGAAAAATGACTGTAATTCCTTTCCCGCTGGAGATATTTGTACGTACAAGCGATCCCTTCACTCAGTTTTGCACGCCGTATGTAGTGCACGTATCGTGCAGCTGCAAAACCACGCGCAATCGTCCTCAAAACGCGATCTTTCGTCGGTTTTGACGCTAAATGTCTGTCATTACCTTCCCGTTGGAGATATTCGACGTATAAACGCTCCTTTCAATCAACTTTGCACGCCGAGTGTAGTGCACGTAGCGTGTAGCTGCGAAACCACGCGCAATCGTCTTCAAAATGCGGTCTTTCGTTGATTTTGACGAAAAATGACTGTAATTTCTTTCCCGCTGGAGATATTTGTACGTACAAGCGATCCCTTCACTCAGTTTTGCACGCCGTATGTAGTGCACGTATCGTGCAGCTGCAAAACCACGCGCAATCGTCCTCAAAACGCGATCTTTCGTCGGTTTTGACGCTAAATGTCTGTCATTACCTTCCCGTTGGAGATATTCGACGTATAAACGCTCCTTTCATTCAACTTTGCACGCCGAGTGTAGTGCACGTAGCGTGTAGCTGCGAAACCACGCGCAATCGTCTTCAAAATGGGATCCTTCGTCGATTTTGACAAAAATGACTGGAATTTCCATCCCGTTGCAGATATTTTGACGTCTAAGCGATCCTTTCACTCAGTTTCGCACGCCGAATGTAGTGCACGTAGCGTCTAGCTTCGAAACCACGCGCAATCGTCTTCAAAATGCGATCTTTCATTGACTTTGACGAAAAATCCCTGTAATTTCTATCCCGTTGGAGATATTCGGCGTTTAAACGCTCCTTTCAATCAATTTTGCACGCCGAGTGTAGTGCACGTCGCGTGTAGCTGCAACACCTCGCGCAATATCTCGCAGAACACGATCATCCGTCGATTTTGACGAAAAATGTCTATAATGTCCTTCCCGTTGGAGGTATTTCGACATCAAAACGCTCTTTTCATTCAATTTCGCACGCCGAATGTAGTGCACGTCGCGTCTAGCTGCAAAACCACGCGCAATCGTCTTCAAAACGTGAATCTTTCGTCGAATTTAACGATAAATATCTGTAAGTTACTTCCCGTTGGAGGTATTTCTACGATTAAGTGTTCCATTCACTCAGTTCTACACGCCGAATGCAGTGCACGTCGCGTCTAGCTGCAAAACCACGCGCAATCGTCCTCAAAACGCGATCTTCGTCGATTTTCTCGAAAAATGTCTGTAATTTCCTTCCCATTGTAGATATTTTCAAGTCTAAGCGCTCCTTTCACTCAGTTTTACACGACGAATATGGTACACGTAGCGTCTAGCTGCAAAACCACGCGCAATCGTCTTCAACATGCGATCTTTCGTTGATTATGTCGAAAAATGACTGTAATTTCTTTCCCGCTGGAGATATTTGTACGTTTAAGCGTTCCTGTCACTCAGTTTTACACGCCGATTGTGGTGCACGTCGCGTCTAGCTGCAGAACCACGCGCAATCGTTCTTAAAACGCGATCTTTCGTCGATTTTGACGAAGAATGACTGGAATTTCCATCACGTTGGAGGTATTTCGACATCAAAACGCTTGTTTCATTCAATTTTGCACGCCGAATGCAGTGCACGTCGCGTCTAGCTGCAAAACCACGCGTAATCGTCTTCAAAACGTGAATCTTTCGTCGAATTTAACGATAAATATCTGTAAGTTACTTCCCGTTGGAGGTATTTCTACGATTAAGCGTTCCATTCACTCAGTTCTACACGCCGAATGTAGTAAACGTAGCGTCTAGCCGCAAAACCACGCGCAATCGTCCTCAAAACGCGATCTTTCGTCGATTTTCTCGAAAAATGTCTGTAATTTCCTCCCCTTTGGAGATATTTTGAAGTCTATGCGCTGCTTTCACACAAATTTACACGCCGATTGTGGTGCACGTCGCGTCTAGCTGAAAAACCAGGCGCAATAGTCTTCAAAATGCGATCTTCCGTTGATTTTGAGGAAAAATGACTGTAATTTCTTTACCGCTGGAAATATTTGTACGTTTAAGCGTTCCTGTCACTCAGTTTTACACGCCGAATGTGATGCACGTCGCGTTCAGCTGCAAAACCACGTGCAATAGCTCGCAAAACGCGATCTTTCAACGATTTTGACGAAAAATGACTGTAACTTCTATCCCGCTGGAAATATTTGTACGTTTAAGCGTTCCTTTCACTCAGTTTTACACGCCGAATGTGATGCACGTCGCGTCTAGCTGCAAAACCACGCGCAATCGTGCTCAAAACGCGATCTTTCATCGATTTTCTCGAAAAATGTCTGTAATTTCCTTCCCGTTGGAGATATTTTGAAGTCTAAGCGCTGCTTTCACACAAATTTACACGTCGATTGTGGTGCACGTCGCGTCCAGCTGAAAAACCAGGCGCAATCATCTTCAAAATGCGATCTTCCGTTGATTTTGAGGAAAAATGATTGTAATTTCTTTCCCGCTGGAGATATTTGTATGTTTAAGCGTTTCTTTTACACAGTTTTACACGCCGAATGTTGTGCACGTGGCGTTTACCTGCAATAACACGCGCAATAGCTCGCAAAACGCAATCTTTCGTCGTGTCATTACGAAAAATGACTGTAATGTCCTACCTGATGGTGATATTTCCAAGTTTTAACGCTCTTTTAACTCCATCTTACAAGCCAAATGCAGTGCACGCTGTTTCCAGCATGGAAACAAGACCAGTTGCACGCAAAACGCAATCTTTCGTCGTCTCTTGACGGGAAATGACTGCAATTTCCTTCCCGTTGGAGGTATTTCGACGTTTAAACGCTCCTTTCACTCAGTTTTACACGCCGAATCTAGTGCACGTCGCGTCTAACTGCAAAACAAAGCGCAATAGATAGCAAAACGCGACATATCGTCGATTATATAGAAAAAGGACTGTAATTTCCTCCCCGTTGGAGATATTCTGCCGTTTAAGCGTTCCTTTCACTTAGTTTTACACGCCGAATTCAGTGCACGTCGTGTCAAGCTGCAAAACCACGCGCAATCGTCCTCAAAACTCGATCTTTCGTCGATTTTCTCGAGAAATGTCTGTAATTTCTTTCCCGCTGGAGATATTTGTACGTTTAAGCGTTCCTGTCACTCAGTTTTACACGACGAATATGGTACACGTCGTGTCAAGCTGCAAAACCACGCTCAATCGTTCTCAAAACTCGATCTTTCGTCGATTTTCTCGAAAAATGTCTGTAATTTATTTCCCGCTGGAAATATTTTTACGTTTAAGCGTTCCTGTCACTCAGTTTTACACGACGAATATGGTACACGTAGCATCTAGCTGCAAAACTACGCGCAATCTTACTCAAAATGCGATATTTCATTGATTTTGACGAAAAATCACTGTAGTTTCTATCCCGTTGGAGATATTCGGCGTTTAAACGCTCCTTTCATTCAATTTCGCACGCCGAATGTAGTGCACGTCGTGTCTAGCCGCGAAGCCACGCGCAATCGTCCTCAAAACGCGATCTTTCGTCGATTTTGTCGAAAAATGTCTGTAATTTCCTTCCCATTGTAGATATTTTGAAGTCGAAGCGCTCCTTTCACTCAGTTTTACACGCCGAATGTGGTGCACGTCGGGTCTACCTGCAAAACCACGCGCAATCGCCTTCAAAATGCGATCATTCGTTGATTTTGACGACAAATGACTGTAATTTCTCTCCCGCTGGAGATATTTTCAAGTCTAAGCGCTCCTTTCACTCAGTTTTACACGACGAATATGGTACACGTAGCGTCTAGCTGCAAAACCACGCGCAATCGTTCTCAAAATGCGATCTTTCGTTGATTTTGACGAAAAGTGACTGTAATATCTTCTCCCGTTGGAGATATTCGGCGTTTAAACGCATCTTTCGCTCAGTTTTACACGCGGAATGCGGTGCACGTCGCGTCTAGCTGCAAAACCACGCGCAATCGTCTTCAAAATGCGATCTTTCGTTGATTTTGACGAAAAATGACTGTAATTCCTTTCCCGCTGGAGATATTTGTACGTACAAGCGATCCCTTCACTCAGTTTTGCACGCCTTATGTATTGCACGTATCGTGTAGCTGCAAAACCACGCGCAATCGTCTTCAAAATGCGATCTTTCGTTGATTTTGACGAAAAATGACTGTAATTCCTTTCCCGCTGGAGATATTTGTACGTACAAGCGATACCTTCACTCAGTTTTGCACGCCGTATGTATTGCACGTATCGTGTAGCCGCAAAACCACGCGCCATCGTTCTCAAAACGCGATCTTTCGTCGATTTTCGCGATAAATGTCTGTAATTTCCTTACCGTTAGATGTATTTCGACATTTAAGCGTTCCTTTCACTCAGTTCTACACGCCGAATGTGATGCACGTCGCGTCTAGCTGCAAAATCTCGCGCAATCGTTCTCAAAATGCGATCTTTCGTCGTTTTGGACGAAAAGTGACTGTAATTTCCTTACCGTTAGATGTATTTCAACGTTTAAGCGTTCCTTTCACTCAGTTCTACACGCCGAATGTGGTGCACGTCGCCTCTAGCTTCAAAATCACGATCAATCGTCCTCAAAATGCGATCTTTCGTCGGTTCTCTCGAGAAATATCAGTAATGTCCTTCACGTTGGAGATATTTTCAAGTGTAAGCGCTCCTTTCACTCAGTTTTACACGCCGAATGTGGTGCACATCGCGTCTAGCTGCAAAATCTCGCGCAATCGTTCTCAAAATGCGATCTTTCGTTGTTTTGGACGAAAAATGACTGCAATTTCCATCCCGTTGCAGATATTTTTACGTCTAAGCGATATTTTCACACAGTTTTGCACGCCGAATGTAGTGCACGTGGCGTGTAGCTGCAAAACCACGCGGAATCGTTCTCAAAACGTGATCTTTCGTCGATTTTCTCGATAAATGTCTGTAATTTCCTTACCGTTGGAGATATTTTGAAGTCTAAGCGCTGCATCCACACAATATTACATGCCGATTGTGGTGCCCGTCGCGTCTATACTGCAAAACCACGCTCAATAACTCGCAAAACGCGGTCTCTCGTCGATTTTAACGAGAAATGTCTGTAATTTCTTTACCCGTTGGAGATATTCAGCGTTTAAACGCTCCTTTCACTCAGTTTTACACGCCGAGTGTAGTGCACGTCGCGCGTAGCTGCAACACCTCGCGCAATATCTCGCAGAACACGAGCATCCGTCGATTTTGACGAAAAATGTCTATAATGTCCTTCCCGTTGGAGATATTGCGACATCCAAACGCTCGTTTCATACAATTTTGCACGCCGAATGTAGTGCACGTCGTGTCTAGCCGCAAAGGCACGCGCAATCGTCCTCAAAACGCGATCTTTCGCCGATTTTCTCCAAAAGTGTCTGTAATTTCCTTCCCGTTGGAGATATTTTGAAGTCGAAGCGCTGCTTCCACACAATATTACACGCCAATTGTGGTGCACGTCGCGTCTAGCTGAGAAACCAGGTGCAATCGTCTTCAAAATGCGATCTTCCGTTGATTTTGTCGAAAAATAACTGTAATTTCTCTCCCGCTGGAGATATTTGTATCTATAAGTGTTTCTTTCACTCAGTTTTACACGCCGAACGTAGTGCACGTGGCGTTTACCTGCAAAACCACGCGCAATCGTTCTCAAAACGCGATCTTTCGTCGTTTTGGACGAAAAATGACTGTAATTTCCTTCACGTTGGAGGTATTTCGACATGAAAACGCTTGTTTCATTCAATTTTGCACGCCGAATGTAGTGCACGTCGCGTTCAGCTGTAAAACCACGCGCAATAGCTCGCAAAACGCACTCTTTCGTCGTTTATAACGAAAAATGTCTGCAATTTCCTTCCCGTTGGTGATATTTTGAAGTCTAAGCGCTGCTTCCACACAACATTACACGCCGATTGTGGTGCACGTCGTGTCTATACTGCAAAACCACGCGCAATAACTCGCAATACGCGGTCTCTCGTCGATTTTGACGAGAAATATCTGTAGTTTCTTTCCAGTTGGAGATATTCAGCGTTTAAACGCTCCTCGCACCCAGATTTACACGCCGAATCTAGTGTACGTCGCGTCTAGCTGCAAAATCTCGCGCAATCGTTCTCAAAATGCGATCTTTCGTCGTTTTGGACGAAAAATGACTGTAATTTCCTTCACGTTGGAGGTATTTCGACATGAAAACGCTTGTTTCATTCAATTTTGCACGCCGAATGTAGTGCACGTCGCGTTCAGCTGTAAAACCACGCGCAATAGCTCGCAAAACGCACTCTTTCGTCGTTTATAACGAAAAATGTCTGCAATTTCCTTCCCGTTGGTGATATTTCGACGTTTAAACACTCCTTTCACTCAGTTTTACACGCCGAATGTGATGCACGTCGCGTCTAGCTGCAAAACCACGCGCAATAGCTCGCAAAACGCGATCTTTCATCGATTTTGACGAAAAATGACTGTAATTTCTATCCCGCTGGAAATATTTGTACGTTTAAGCCTTCCTTTCACTCAGTTTTACACGCCGAATGCAGTGCACGTCGTGTCAAGCTGCAAAACTACGCACAATCGTCCTCAAAACGCGATCTTTCGTCGATTTTCTCGAAAAATGTCTGTAATTTCCTTCCCGTTGGAGATATTTTGAAGTCTAAGCGCTGTTTTCACACAAATTTACACGCCGATCGTGGTGCACGTCGCGTCTAGCAGAAAAACCAGGCGCAATCTTCTTCAAAATGTGATCTTCCGTTGATTTTGAGGAAAAATAACTGTAATTTCTTTCCCGCTGGAGATATTTGTATGTTTAAGCGTTTCTTTCACTCAGTTTTACACGCCGAATGTTGTGCACGTGGCGTTTACCTGCAATAACACGCGCAATAGCTCGCAAAACGTGAATCTTTCGTAGATTTTGACGAAAAATGACTGTAATTTCCTTCCCGTTGGAGGTATTTCAACATCAAAACGCTCGTTTCATTCAATTTTGCACGTCGAATGTAGTGCACGTTGCGTTCAGCTGCAAAACCACGCGCAATAGCTCGCAAAACGCACTCTTTCGTCGTTTATAACGAAAAATGTCAGTAATTTCCTTCCCGTAGGTGATATTTCGACGTTTAAACACTCCTTTCACTCAGTTTTACACGCCGAATGTGATGCACGTCCTGCCTAGCCGCAAAGCCACGGGCAATCGTTCTTAAAACGCGATCTTTCGTCGATTTTGACGAAGAATGACTGGTATTTCCATCACGTTGCAGGTATTGCGACATGAAAACGTTCGTTTCATTCAATTTTGAACGCCGAATGCAGTGCACGTCGCGTCTAGCCGCGAAGCCACGCGCAATCGTCCTCAAAACGCGATCTTTCGTCGATTTTGTCGAAAAATGTCTGTAATTTCCTTCCCATTGTAGATATTTTGAAGTCGAAGCGCTCCTTTCACTCAGTTTTACACGCCGAATGTGGTGCACGTCGGGTCTAGCTGCAAAACCACGCGCAATCGCCTTCAAAATGCGATCATTCGTTGATTTTGACGAAAAATGACTGTAATTTCTCTCCCGCTGGAGATATTTGTACGTACAAGCGATCCCTTCACTCAGTTTTGCACGCCGTATGTATTGCACGTATCGTGTAGCTGCAAAACCACGCGCAATCGTCTTCAAAATGCGATCTTTCGTTGATTTTGACGAAAAATGACTGTAATTCCTTTCCCGCTGGAGATATTTGTACGTACAAGCGATACCTTCACTCAGTTTTGCACGCCGTATGTATTGCACGTATCGTGTAGCCGCAAAACCACGCGCCATCGTTCTCAAAACGCGATCTTTCGTCGATTTTCGCGATAAATGTCTGTAATTTCCTTACCGTTAGATGTATTTCGACATTTAAGCGTTCCTTTCACTCAGTTCTACACGCCGAATGTGATGCACGTCGCGTCTAGCTGCAAAATCTCGCGCAATCGTTCTCAAAATGCGATCTTTCGTCGTTTTGGACGAAAAGTGACTGTAATTTCCTTACCGTTAGATGTATTTCAACGTTTAAGCGTTCCTTTCACTCAGTTCTACACGCCGAATGTGGTGCACGTCGCCTCTAGCTTCAAAATCACGATCAATCGTCCTCAAAATGCGATCTTTCGTCGGTTCTCTCGAGAAATATCAGTAATGTCCTTCACGTTGGAGATATTTTCAAGTGTAAGCGCTCCTTTCACTCAGTTTTACACGCCGAATGTGGTGCACATCGCGTCTAGCTGCAAAATCTCGCGCAATCGTTCTCAAAATGCGATCTTTCGTTGTTTTGGACGAAAAATGACTGCAATTTCCATCCCGTTGCAGATATTTTTACGTCTAAGCGATATTTTCACACAGTTTTGCACGCCGAATGTAGTGCACGTGGCGTGTAGCTGCAAAACCACGCGGAATCGTTCTCAAAACGTGATCTTTCGTCGATTTTCTCGATAAATGTCTGTAATTTCCTTACCGTTGGAGATATTTTGAAGTCTAAGCGCTGCATCCACACAATATTACATGCCGATTGTGGTGCCCGTCGCGTCTATACTGCAAAACCACGCTCAATAACTCGCAAAACGCGGTCTCTCGTCGATTTTAACGAGAAATGTCTGTAATTTCTTTACCCGTTGGAGATATTCAGCGTTTAAACGCTCCTTTCACTCAGTTTTACACGCCGAGTGTAGTGCACGTCGCGCGTAGCTGCAACACCTCGCGCAATATCTCGCAGAACACGAGCATCCGTCGATTTTGACGAAAAATGTCTATAATGTCCTTCCCGTTGGAGATATTGCGACATCCAAACGCTCGTTTCATACAATTTTGCACGCCGAATGTAGTGCACGTCGTGTCTAGCCGCAAAGGCACGCGCAATCGTCCTCAAAACGCGATCTTTCGCCGATTTTCTCCAAAAGTGTCTGTAATTTCCTTCCCGTTGGAGATATTTTGAAGTCGAAGCGCTGCTTCCACACAATATTACACGCCAATTGTGGTGCACGTCGCGTCTAGCTGAGAAACCAGGTGCAATCGTCTTCAAAATGCGATCTTCCGTTGATTTTGTCGAAAAATAACTGTAATTTCTCTCCCGCTGGAGATATTTGTATCTATAAGTGTTTCTTTCACTCAGTTTTACACGCCGAACGTAGTGCACGTGGCGTTTACCTGCAAAACCACGCGCAATCGTTCTCAAAACGCGATCTTTCGTCGTTTTGGACGAAAAATGACTGTAATTTCCTTCACGTTGGAGGTATTTCGACATGAAAACGCTTGTTTCATTCAATTTTGCACGCCGAATGTAGTGCACGTCGCGTTCAGCTGTAAAACCACGCGCAATAGCTCGCAAAACGCACTCTTTCGTCGTTTATAACGAAAAATGTCTGCAATTTCCTTCCCGTTGGTGATATTTTGAAGTCTAAGCGCTGCTTCCACACAACATTACACGACGATTGTGGTGCACGTCGTGTCTATACTGCAAAACCACGCGCAATAACTCGCAATACGCGGTCTCTCGTCGATTTTGACGAGAAATATCTGTAGTTTCTTTCCAGTTGGAGATATTCAGCGTTTAAACGCTCCTCGCACCCAGATTTACACGCCGAATCTAGTGTACGTCGCGTCTAGCTGCAAAATCTCGCGCAATCGTTCTCAAAATGCGATCTTTCGTCGTTTTGGACGAAAAATGACTGTAATTTCCTTCACGTTGGAGGTATTTCGACATGAAAACGCTTGTTTCATTCAATTTTGCACGCCGAATGTAGTGCACGTCGCGTTCAGCTGTAAAACCACGCGCAATAGCTCGCAAAACGCACTCTTTCGTCGTTTATAACGAAAAATGTCTGCAATTTCCTTCCCGTTGGTGATATTTCGACGTTTAAACACTCCTTTCACTCAGTTTTACACGCCGAATGTGATGCACGTCGCGTCTATCTGCAAAACCACGCGCAATAGCTCGCAAAACGCGATCTTTCATCGATTTTGACGAAAAATGACTGTAATTTCTATCCCGCTGGAAATATTTGTACGTTTAAGCCTTCCTTTCACTCAGTTTTACACGCCGAATGCAGTGCACGTCGTGTCAAGCTGCAAAACTACGCACAATCGTCCTCAAAACGCGATCTTTCGTCGATTTTCTCGAAAAATGTCTGTAATTTCCTTCCCGTTGGAGATATTTTGAAGTCTAAGCGCTGTTTTCACACAAATTTACACGCCGATCGTGGTGCACGTCGCGTCTAGCAGAAAAACCAGGCGCAATCTTCTTCAAAATGCGATCTTCCGTTGATTTTGAGGAAAAATAACTGTAATTTCTTTCCCGCTGGAGATATTTGTATGTTTAAGCGTTTCTTTCACTCAGTTTTACACGCCGAATGTTGTGCACGTGGCGTTTACCTGCAATAACACGCGCAATAGCTCGCAAAACGTGAATCTTTCGTAGATTTTGACGAAAAATGACTGTAATTTCCTTCCCGTTGGAGGTATTTCAACATCAAAACGCTCGTTTCATTCAATTTTGCCCGTCGAATGTAGTGCACGTTGCGTTCAGCTGCAAAACCACGCGCAATAGCTCGCAAAACGCACTCTTTCGTCGTTTATAACGAAAAATGTCTGTAATTTCCTTCCCGTAGGTGATATTTCGACGTTTAAACACTCCTTTCACTCAGTTTTACACGCCGAATGTGATGCACGTCCTGCCTAGCCGCAAAGCCACGGGCAATCGTCCTCAAAACGCGATCTTTCGTCGATTTTCTCGAAAAATGTGTGTAATTTCCTTCTCGTTGGAGATATTGTGATGTGTAAGCGCTCCTGTCACACAGTTTTACACGCCGAATATGATGCACGTCGCGTCTAGCTGCAGAACCACGCGCAATCGTTCTTAAAACGCGATCTTTCGTCGATTTTGACGAAGAATGACTGGTATTTCCATCACGTTGCAGGTATTGCGACATGAAAACGTTCGTTTCATTCAATTTTGAACGCCGAATGCAGTGCACGTCGCGTCTAGCCGCGAAGCCACGCGCAATCGTCCTCAAAACGCGATCTTTCGTCGATTTTGTCGAAAAATGTCTGTAATTTCCTTCCCATTGTAGATATTTTGAAGTCGAAGCGCTCCTTTCACTCAGTTTTACACGCCGAATGTGGTGCACGTCGGGTCTAGCTGCAAAACCACGCGCAATCGCCTTCAAAATGCGATCATTCGTTGATTTTGACGAAAAATGACTGTAATTTCTCTCCCGCTGGAGATATTTTCAAGTCTAAGCGCTCCTTTCACTCAGTTTTACACGACGAATATGGTACACGTAGCGTCTAGCTGCAAAACCACGCGCAATCGTTCTCAAAATGCGATCTTTCGTTGATTTAGACGAAAAGTGACTGTAATATCTTCTCCCGTTGGAGATATTCGGCGTTTAAACGCATCTTTCGCTCAGTTTTACACGCGGAATGCGGTGCACGTCGCGTCTAGCTGCAAAACCACGCGCAATGGCCCTCAAAACGTGATCTTTCTTCGATTTTCCCGAAAAATGACTGCAATTTCCTTCCCGTTGGAGGTATTTTGATGTCTAAGCGCTGCTTTCACACAATTTTACACGCCGATTGTGGTGCACGTCGCCTCTAGCTGAAAAACCAGGCGCAATCGTCTTCAAAATGCGATCTTCCGTTGATTTTGAGGAAAAATGACTGTAATTTCTTTCCCGCTGGAGATATTTGTATGTTTAAGTGTTTCTTTCACTCAGTTTTACACGCCGAATATAGTGCACGCGGCGTTTACCTGCAATACCACGCGCAATATCTCGCAGAGCACGATCTTCCGTCGATTTTGACGAAAAATGTCTATAATGTCTTTCCCGTTGGAGATATTTCGAAGTTTTAAAGTTCTTTTAACTCCACCTGACAAGCCAAATGCAGTGCACGCTGTTTCCAGCGTCAAAATAGCCCAGTTGCTCGCAAAACGCGATCTTTCCTCGTTTCTTGACGAAAAATGACTGTAATTTCCCACCTGTAGGAGATATTTCGAAGTTTTAACGCTCTTTTAACTCCATCTGACAAGCCGTATGCAGTGCACGCTGTTTCCAGCATCAAAACAAGTCCAGTTGCACGCAAAACGCGATCTATCGTCGTATCTTTACGAAAGAAGACTGTAATTTCTCTCCCGCTTTAGATATTTGTATGTTGAAGTGTATCTTTCTCTCAGTTTTAGACGCCGAATGTAGTGCACGTGGCGTTTACCTGCAATACCACGCGCAATAGCTCGCAAAACGTGAATCTTTCGTCGATTTTGACGAAAAATGAATGTAATTTCCTTCCAGTTGGAGGTATATCGACATCAAAACGATCGTATCATTCAATTTTGCACGCCGAATGTAGTGCACGTCGCGTCTAACTGCAAAACCACGCGCAATAGCTCGCAAAACGCCATCTTTCGACGATTTTAACGATAAATGTCTGTAATTTCCTACCGTTGAAGGTATTTCGACGTTTAAGCGTTCCTTTCACTCAGTTCTACACGCCGACTGTGGTGCACGTCGCGTTTAGCTGTAAAACCAGGCGCAATCGTCTTCAAAATGCGATCATCCGTTGATTTTGACGAAAAATGACTGTAATTTCTCTCCCGCTGAAGATATTTGTATGTTTAAGTGTTTCTTTCATTCAATTTTACATGCCAAATGTGGTGCACGTCGCGTTCAGCTGCACAAGCAGGCGCAATCGTCTTGATAATGCGATCTTTCGTCGATTTTCTCGAAACATGTCTGTAATTTCCATCCCGTTGGAGATATTTTGAAGTCTGAGCGCTGCTTTCACACAGTTTTACACGCCGATTGTGGTGCACGTAGCGTGTAGCTGCAAAACCACGCGCAATCGTTCTCAAAACGCGATCTTTCGTCGATTTTCGCGATAAATGTCTGTAATTTCCTCACGTTGAAGGTATTTCGCCGTTTAAGCGTTCCTTTCGCTCAGTTCTACACGCCGAATGTGGTGCACGTCGTGTCAAGCTGCAAAACCACGCGCAATCGTCCTCAAAACGCGATCTTTCGTCGATTTTCACGAAAAATGTCTGTAATTTCCTTCCCGTTGGAGATATTTTGAAGTCTAAGCGCTGCTTTCACACAATTTTACACGCCGATTGTGGTGCACGTCGCGTCTAGCTGAAAAACCAGGCGCAATCGTCTTCAAAATGCGATCTTCCGTTGATTTTGACGAAAAATGTCTGCAATTTCCTTCCCGTTGGAGATATTTCGACGTTTAAAAGCTCATTTAACTCCTTTTGATAAGCCAAACTCAGTGCACGCTGTTTCCAGCGCCAAAACAATCCCCGTTACTCGCAAACCGCGATCTTTCGTCGTTTCTTGACCAGAAATGACTGAAATATCCTTCCCGTTGGTGATATTTCGACGTTTAAACACTCCTTTCACTCAGTTTTACACGCCGAATGCAGTGCACGTCGCGTCTATACTGCAAAACCACGCGCAATCGTTCTCAAAATGCAATCTTTCGTCGATTTTCTCGAAACATGTCTGTAATTTCCATCCCGTTGGAGATATTTTGAAGTCTAACCGCTGCTTTCACACAGTTTTACACGCTGATTGTGGTGCACGTAGCGTGTAGCTGCAAAACCACGCGCAATCGTCTTCAAAATGCGATCTTTCGTTGATTTTGACGAAAAATGACTGTAATTCCTTTCCCGCTGGAGATATTTGTACGTTCAAGCGATCCGTTCACTCAGTTTTACACGCCGAATGTGGTGCACCTCGCGTCTATTCCTGCAAAACCACGCGCAATAGCTCGCAAAATGCGATCTTTCGTCGGTTTTGTCGCTAATTCTCTGTCATTACCTTCCCGTTGGAGATATTCGACGTATAACCGCTCTTTTCATTCTACTTTGCACACCGAGTGTAGTGCACGTCGCGTGTAGCTGCAACACCACGCGCAATATCTCGCAGAACACGATCTTCCGTCAATTTTGACGAAAAATGTCTATAATGTCCCTCCCGTTGGAGATATTTCGAAGTTTTAAAGCTCTTTTAACTCCATCAGACAAGCCAAATGCAGTGCACGCTGTTTCCAGCATCAAAACAAGACCAGTTGCACGCAAAGCGCGATCTATCGTCGTATCTTTACGAAAAATGACTGAAATTTCCTTCCCGTTGGAGATATTTTTACGCTTAAGCGCTCTTTTACATGCCCATTACCTGCCGAATGTAGCGCTCGATAGGTTCAGAGTCGAAACAGGCCGAGCAGGTGTTAAAACGCAATCTTTCATTGATTTTGACGAAAAATGACAGAAATTTCCTTCCCGTTGATGATATTTTTACGTTTAAACGCCCTTTTACCTCCTTTTGACAATACAAATGCAGTGCACTCTGTTTCCAGCATCAAAATAAGACTAGTTGCACGCAAAACGCGACCTATCGTCGTATCTTTACGAAAAATGACTGTAATTTCCCACCTGTAGGAGATATTTCGAAGTTTTAACGCTCTTTTAAATCCATCTGACAAGCCAAATGCAGTGCACGCTCTTTCCAGCATCAAAATAAGACTAGTTGCACGCAAAACGCGACCTATCGTCGTATCTTTACGAAAAATGACTGTAATGTCCTACCTGATGGTGATATTTCGATGTTTTAACGCTCTTTTAACTCCATCTTACAAGCCAAATGCAGTGCACGCTGTTTCCAGCATGGAAGCAAGACCAGTTGCACGCAAAACGCAATCTTTCGTCGTCTCTTGACGGGAAATGACTGTAATTTCCTTCCCGTTGGAGGTATTTCGACGTTTAAACGCTCCTTTCACTCAGTTTTACACGCCGAATATAGTGCACGTCGCGTCTAACTGCCAAACAACGCGCAACAGAGAGCAAAACGCGACA
This sequence comes from Bombus dahlbomii, assembly GCA_037178635.1. Classification (NCBI taxonomy): domain Eukaryota; kingdom Metazoa; phylum Arthropoda; class Insecta; order Hymenoptera; family Apidae; genus Bombus; species Bombus dahlbomii. The sequence continues at coordinate 555,991 of CM074111.1, forward strand.
TATCGTCGATTATATAGAAAAAGGACTGTAATTTCCTTCCCGTTGGAGATATTCTGCCGTTTAAGCGTTCCTTTCACTTAGTTTTACACGCCGAATGCAGTGCACGTCGCGTTCAGCTGCACAACCACGCGCAATCGTCTTCAAAATGCGATCTTTCGTCGATTTTCTCGAGAAATGTCTGTAATTTCTTTCCCGCTGGAGATATTTGTACGTTTAATCGTTCCTGTCACTCAGTTTTACACGACGAATATGTTACACGTAGCGTCTAGATGCAAAACCACGCGCAATCGTTCTTAAAACGCGATCGTTCGTCGATTTTGACGAAGAATGACTGGAATTTCCATAACGTTGGAGGTATTTCGACATCGAAACGCTCGTTTCATTCAATTTTGCACGCCGAATGTAGTGTACGTCGCGTTCAGCTGCAAAACCACGAGCAATAGCTCGCAAATCGCGTTCTTTCGTCGGTTACAACGAAAAATGTCTGCAATTTCCTTCCCGTTGGAGATATTTCGACGTATAAACGCTCCTTTCATTCAACTTTGCACGCCGAGTGTAGTGCACGTCGCGTGTAGCTGCAACACCACGCGAAATATCTCGCAGAACACGATCTTCCGTCGATTTTGACGAAAAATGTCTATAATGTCTTTCCCGTTGGAGATATTTCGAAGTTTTAAAGTTCTTTTAACTCCATCTGACAAGCCAAATGCAGTACACGCTGTTTCCAGCGTCAAAACAAGGCCAGTTGCACGCACGACGCGATCTTTCGTCGTATCTTTACGAAAAATGACTGAAATTTCCTTCCCGTTGGAGATATTTTTACGCTTAAGCGCTCTTTTACATGCCCATTACCTGCCGAATGTAGCGCTCGATAGGTTCAGAGTCGAAACAGGCCGAGCAGGTGTTAAAACGCAATCTTTCATTGATTTTGACGAAAAATGACAGAAATTTCCTTCCCGTTGATGATATTTTTACGTTTAAACGCCCTTTTACCTCCTTTTGACAATACAAATGCAGTGCACTCTGTTTCCAGCATCAAAATAAGACTAGTTGCACGCAAAACGCGACCTATCGTCGTATCTTTACGAAAAATGACTGTAATTTCCCACCTGTAGGAGATATTTCGAAGTTTTAACGCTCTTTTAACACCATCTGACAAGCCAAATGCAGTGCACGCTGTTTCCAGCGTAAAAAAAGCCCAGTTGCTCGCTAAACGCGATCGTTCGTCGTCTCTTGACGACAAATCGTTGAAATATCCATCCCGTTGGAGATATTTCGAAGTTTTAACGCTCTTTTAACTCCATCTGACAAGCCATATTCAGTGCACGCTGTTTCCAGCATCGAAACAAGACCAGTTGCACGCAAAACGCGATCTATCGTCGTATGTTTTCGAAAAATGACTGTAATTTCCCACCTGTAGGAGATATTTTGAAGTTTTAACACTCTTTTAACTCCATCTGACAAGCCAAATGCATTGCACGCTGTTTGCAGCATCAACTCAGACCAGTTGCACGCAAAACGCGATCTATTGTCGTATCTTTACGAAAAATGACTGTAATTTCCCACCTGTAGGAGATATTGAGGAGTTCTAACGCTCTTTTAACTCCATCTGACAAGCCAAATGCAGTGCACGCTGTTCCCAACATCGAAACAAGACCAGTTGCACGCAAAACGCGATCTATCGTCGTATCTTTACGAAAGAAGACTGTAATTTCTCTCCCGCTTTAGATATTTGTATGTTGAAGTGTATCTTTCTCTCAGTTTTAGACGCCGAATGTAGTGCACGTGGCGTTTACCTGCAATACCACGCGCAATAGCTCGCAAAACGTGAATCTTTCGTCGATTTTGACGAAAAATGAATGTAATTTCCTTCCAGTTGGAGGTATATCGACATCAAAACGATCGTATCATTCAATTTTGCACGCCGAATGTAGTGCACGTCGCGTCTAGCTGCAAAACCACGCGCAATCGTGCTCAAAACGCGATCTTTCATCGATTTTCTCGAAAAATGTCTGTAATTTCCTTCCCGTTGGAGATATTTTGAAGTCTAAGCGCTGCTTTAACACAAATTTACACGTCGATTGTGGTGCACGTCGCGTCCAGCTGAAAAACCAGGCGCAATCATCTTCAAAATGCGATCTTCCGTTGATTTTGAGGAAAAATGATTGTAATTTCTTTCCCGCTGGAGATATTTGTATGTTTAAGCGTTTCTTTTACACAGTTTTACACGCCGAATGTTGTGCACGTGGCGTTTACCTGCAATAACACGCGCAATAGCTCGCAAAACGCAATCTTTCGTCGTATCATTACGAAAAATGACTGTAATGTCCTACCTGATGGTGATATTTCCAAGTTTTAACGCTCTTTTAACTCCATCTTACAAGCCAAATGCAGTGCACGCTGTTTCCAGCATGGAAACAAGACCAGTTGCACGCAAAACGCAATCTTTCGTCGTCTCTTGACGGGAAATGACTGCAATTTCCTTCCCGTTGGAGGTATTTCGACGTTTAAACGCTCCTTTCACTCAGTTTTACACGCCGAATCTAGTGCACGTCGCGTCTAACTGCAAAACAAAGCGCAATAGATAGCAAAACGCGACATATCGTCGATTATATAGAAAAAGGACTGTAATTTCCTCCCCGTTGGAGATATTCTGCCGTTTAAGCGTTCCTTTCACTTAGTTTTACACGCCGAATTCAGTGCACGTCGTGTCAAGCTGCAAAACCACGCGCAATCGTCCTCAAAACTCGATCTTTCGTCGATTTTCTCGAGAAATGTCTGTAATTTCTTTCCCGCTGGAGATATTTGTACGTTTAAGCGTTCCTGTCACTCAGTTTTACACGACGAATATGGTACACGTCGTGTCAAGCTGCAAAACCACGCTCAATCGTTCTCAAAACTCGATCTTTCGTCGATTTTCTCGAAAAATGTCTGTAATTTATTACCCGCTGGAAATATTTTTACGTTTAAGCGTTCCTGTCACTCAGTTTTACACGACGAATATGGTACACGTAGCATCTAGCTGCAAAACTACGCGCAATCTTACTCAAAATGCGATATTTCATTGATTTTGACGAAAAATCACTGTAGTTTCTATCCCGTTGGAGATATTCGGCGTTTAAACGCTCCTTTCATTCAATTTCGCACGCCGAATGTAGTGCACGTCGTGTCTAGCCGCGAAGCCACGCGCAATCGTCCTCAAAACGCGATCTTTCGTCGATTTTGTCGAAAAATGTCTGTAATTTCCTTCCCATTGTAGATATTTTGAAGTCGAAGCGCTCCTTTCACTCAGTTTTACACGCCGAATGTGGTGCACGTCGGGTCTACCTGCAAAACCACGCGCAATCGCCTTCAAAATGCGATCATTCGTTGATTTTGACGACAAATGACTGTAATTTCTCTCCCGCTGGAGATATTTTCAAGTCTAAGCGCTCCTTTCACTCAGTTTTACACGACGAATATGGTACACGTAGCGTCTAGCTGCAAAACCACGCGCAATCGTTCTCAAAATGCGATCTTTCGTTGATTTTGACGAAAAGTGACTGTAATATCTTCTCCCGTTGGAGATATTCGGCGTTTAAACGCATCTTTCGCTCAGTTTTACACGCGGAATGCGGTGCACGTCGCGTCTAGCTGCAAAACCACGCGCAATCGTCTTCAAAATGCGATCTTTCGTTGATTTTGACGAAAAATGACTGTAATTCCTTTCCCGCTGGAGATATTTGTACGTACAAGCGATCCCTTCACTCAGTTTTGCACGCCGTATGTATTGCACGTATCGTGTAGCTGCAAAACCACGCGCAATCGTCTTCAAAATGCGATCTTTCGTTGATTTTGACGAAAAATGACTGTAATTCCTTTCCCGCTGGAGATATTTGTACGTACAAGCGATACCTTCACTCAGTTTTGCACGCCGTATGTATTGCACGTATCGTGTAGCCGCAAAACCACGCGCCATCGTTCTCAAAACGCGATCTTTCGTCGATTTTCGCGATAAATGTCTGTAATTTCCTTACCGTTAGATGTATTTCGACATTTAAGCGTTCCTTTCACTCAGTTCTACACGCCGAATGTGATGCACGTCGCGTCTAGCTGCAAAATCTCGCGCAATCGTTCTCAAAATGCGATCTTTCGTCGTTTTGGACGAAAAGTGACTGTAATTTCCTTACCGTTAGATGTATTTCAACGTTTAAGCGTTCCTTTCACTCAGTTCTACACGCCGAATGTGGTGCACGTCGCCTCTAGCTTCAAAATCACGATCAATCGTCCTCAAAATGCGATCTTTCGTCGGTTCTCTCGAGAAATATCAGTAATGTCCTTCACGTTGGAGATATTTTCAAGTGTAAGCGCTCCTTTCACTCAGTTTTACACGCCGAATGTGGTGCACATCGCGTCTAGCTGCAAAATCTCGCGCAATCGTTCTCAAAATGCGATCTTTCGTTGTTTTGGACGAAAAATGACTGCAATTTCCATCCCGTTGCAGATATTTTTACGTCTAAGCGATATTTTCACACAGTTTTGCACGCCGAATGTAGTGCACGTGGCGTGTAGCTGCAAAACCACGCGGAATCGTTCTCAAAACGTGATCTTTCGTCGATTTTCTCGATAAATGTCTGTAATTTCCTTACCGTTGGAGATATTTTGAAGTCTAAGCGCTGCATCCACACAATATTACATGCCGATTGTGGTGCCCGTCGCGTCTATACTGCAAAACCACGCTCAATAACTCGCAAAACGCGGTCTCTCGTCGATTTTAACGAGAAATGTCTGTAATTTCTTTACCCGTTGGAGATATTCAGCGTTTAAACGCTCCTCGCACCCAGATTTACACGCCGAATCTAGTGTACGTCGCGTCTAGCTGCAAAGGCACGCGCAATCGTCCTCAAAACGCGATCTTTCGCCGATTTTCTCCAAAAGTGTCTGTAATTTCCTTCCCGTTGGAGATATTTTGAAGTCGAAGCGCTGCTTCCACACAATATTACACGCCAATTGTGGTGCACGTCGCGTCTAGCTGAGAAACCAGGTGCAATCGTCTTCAAAATGCGATCTTCCGTTGATTTTGTCGAAAAATAACTGTAATTTCTCTCCCGCTGGAGATATTTGTATCTATAAGTGTTTCTTTCACTCAGTTTTACACGCCGAACGTAGTGCACGTGACGTTTACCTGCAAAACCACGCGCAATCGTTCTCAAAACGCGATCTTTCGTCGTTTTGGACGAAAAATGACTGTAATTTCCTTCACGTTGGAGGTATTTCGACATGAAAACGCTTGTTTCATTCAATTTTGCACGCCGAATGTAGTGCACGTCGCGTTCAGCTGTAAAACCACGCGCAATAGCTCGCAAAACGCACTCTTTCGTCGTTTATAACGAAAAATGTCTGCAATTTCCTTCCCGTTGGTGATATTTTGAAGTCTAAGCGCTGCTTCCACACAACATTACACGCCGATTGTGGTGCACGTCGTGTCTATACTGCAAAACCACGCGCAATAACTCGCAATACGCGGTCTCTCGTCGATTTTGACGAGAAATATCTGTAGTTTCTTTCCAGTTGGAGATATTCAGCGTTTAAACGCTCCTCGCACCCAGATTTACACGCCGAATCTAGTGTACGTCGCGTCTAGCTGCAAAATCTCGCGCAATCGTTCTCAAAATGCGATCTTTCGTCGTTTTGGACGAAAAATGACTGTAATTTCCTTCACGTTGGAGGTATTTCGACATGAAAACGCTTGTTTCATTCAATTTTGCACGCCGAATGTAGTGCACGTCGCGTTCAGCTGTAAAACCACGCGCAATAGCTCGCAAAACGCACTCTTTCGTCGTTTATAACGAAAAATGTCTGCAATTTCCTTCCCGTTGGTGATATTTCGACGTTTAAACACTCCTTTCACTCAGTTTTACACGCCGAATGTGATGCACGTCGCGTCTAGCTGCAAAACCACGCGCAATAGCTCGCAAAACGCAATCTTTCATCGATTTTGACGAAAAATGACTGTAATTTCTATCCCGCTGGAAATATTTGTACGTTTAAGCCTTCCTTTCACTCAGTTTTACACGCCGAATGCAGTGCACGTCGTGTCAAGCTGCAAAACTACGCACAATCGTCCTCAAAACGCGATCTTTCGTCGATTTTCTCGAAAAATGTCTGTAATTTCCTTCCCGTTGGAGATATTTTGAAGTCTAAGCGCTGTTTTCACACAAATTTACACGCCGATCGTGGTGCACGTCGCGTCTAGCAGAAAAACCAGGCGCAATCTTCTTCAAAATGTGATCTTCCGTTGATTTTGAGGAAAAATAACTGTAATTTCTTTCCCGCTGGAGATATTTGTATGTTTAAGCGTTTCTTTCACTCAGTTTTACACGCCGAATGTTGTGCACGTGGCGTTTACCTGCAATAACACGCGCAATAGCTCGCAAAACGTGAATCTTTCGTAGATTTTGACGAAAAATGACTGTAATTTCCTTCCCGTTGGAGGTATTTCAACATCAAAACGCTCGTTTCATTCAATTTTGCACGTCGAATGTAGTGCACGTTGCGTTCAGCTGCAAAACCACGCGCAATAGCTCGCAAAACGCACTCTTTCGTCGTTTATAACGAAAAATGTCTGTAATTTCCTTCCCGTAGGTGATATTTCGACGTTTAAACACTCCTTTCACTCAGTTTTACACGCCGAATGTGATGCACGTCCTGCCTAGCCGCAAAGCCACGGGCAATCGTCCTCAAAACGCGATCTTTCGTCGATTTTCTCGAAAAATGTGTGTAATTTCCTTCTCGTTGGAGATATTGTGATGTGTAAGCGCTCCTGTCACACAGTTTTACACGCCGAATATGATGCACGTCGCGTCTAGCTGCAGAACCACGCGCAATCGTTCTTAAAACGCGATCTTTCGTCGATTTTGACGAAGAATGACTGGTATTTCCATCACGTTGCAGGTATTGCGACATGAAAACGTTCGTTTCATTCAATTTTGAACGCCGAATGCAGTGCACGTCGCGTCTAGCCGCGAAGCCACGCGCAATCGTCCTCAAAACGCGATCTTTCGTCGATTTTGTCGAAAAATGTCTGTAATTTCCTTCCCATTGTAGATATTTTGAAGTCGAAGCGCTCCTTTCACTCAGTTTTACACGCCGAATGTGGTGCACGTCGGGTCTAGCTGCAAAACCACGCGCAATCGCCTTCAAAATGCGATCATTCGTTGATTTTGACGAAAAATGACTGTAATTTCTCTCCCGCTGGAGATATTTTCAAGTCTAAGCGCTCCTTTCACTCAGTTTTACACGACGAATATGGTACACGTAGCGTCTAGCTGCAAAACCACGCGCAATCGTTCTCAAAATGCGATCTTTCGTTGATTTAGACGAAAAGTGACTGTAATATCTTCTCCCGTTGGAGATATTCGGCGTTTAAACGCATCTTTCGCTCAGTTTTACACGCGGAATGCGGTGCACGTCGCGTCTAGCTGCAAAACCACGCGCAATGGCCCTCAAAACGTGATCTTTCTTCGATTTTCCCGAAAAATGACTGCAATTTCCTTCCCGTTGGAGGTATTTTGATGTCTAAGCGCTGCTTTCACACAATTTTACACGCCGATTGTGGTGCACGTCGCCTCTAGCTGAAAAACCAGGCGCAATCGTCTTCAAAATGCGATCTTCCGTTGATTTTGAGGAAAAATGACTGTAATTTCTTTCCCGCTGGAGATATTTGTATGTTTAAGTGTTTCTTTCACTCAGTTTTACACGCCGAATGTAGTGCACGCGGCGTTTACCTGCAATACCACGCGCAATATCTCGCAGAGCACGATCTTCCGTCGATTTTGACGAAAAATGTCTATAATGTCTTTCCCGTTGGAGATATTTCGAAGTTTTAAAGTTCTTTTAACTCCACCTGACAAGCCAAATGCAGTGCACGCTGTTTCCAGCGTCAAAATAGCCCAGTTGCTCGCAAAACGCGATCTTTCCTCGTTTCTTGACGAAAAATGACTGTAATTTCCCACCTGTAGGAGATATTTCGAAGTTTTAACGCTCTTTTAACTCCATCTGACAAGCCGTATGCAGTGCACGCTGTTTCCAGCATCAAAACAAGTCCAGTTGCACGCAAAACGCGATCTATCGTCGTATCTTTACGAAAGAAGACTGTAATTTCTCTCCCGCTTTAGATATTTGTATGTTGAAGTGTATCTTTCTCTCAGTTTTAGACGCCGAATGTAGTGCACGTGGCGTTTACCTGCAATACCACGCGCAATAGCTCGCAAAACGTGAATCTTTCGTCGATTTTGACGAAAAATGAATGTAATTTCCTTCCAGTTGGAGGTATATCGACATGAAAACGATCGTATCATTCAATTTTGCACGCCGAATGTAGTGCACGTCGCGTCTAGCTGCAAAACCACGCGCAATCGTGCTCAAAACGCGATCTTTCATCGATTTTCTCGAAAAATGTCTGTAATTTCCTTCCCGTTGGAGATATTTTGAAGTCTAAGCGCTGCTTTCACACAAATTTACACGTCGATTGTGGTGCACGTCGCGTCTAGCTGAAAAACCAGGCGCAATCGTCTTCAAAATGCGATCTTCCGTTGATTTTGACGAAAAATGTCTGCAATTTCCTTCCCGTTGGAGATATTTCGACGTTTAAAAGCTCATTTAACTCCTTTTGATAAGCCAAACTCAGTGCACGCTGTTTCCAGCGCCAAAACAATCCCCGTTACTCGCAAACCGCGATCTTTCGTCGTTTCTTGACCAGAAATGACTGAAATATCCTTCCCGTTGGTGATATTTCGACGTTTAAACACTCCTTTCACTCAGTTTTACACGCCGAATGCAGTGCACGTCGCGTCTATACTGCAAAACCACGCGCAATCGTTCTCAAAATGCAATCTTTCGTCGATTTTCTCGAAACATGTCTGTAATTTCCATCCCGTTGGAGATATTTTGAAGTCTAACCGCTGCTTTCACACAGTTTTACACGCTGATTGTGGTGCACGTAGCGTGTAGCTGCAAAACCACGCGCAATCGTCTTCAAAATGCGATCTTTCGTTGATTTTGACGAAAAATGACTGTAATTCCTTTCCCGCTGGAGATATTTGTACGTTCAAGCGATCCGTTCACTCAGTTTTACACGCCGAATGTGGTGCACCTCGCGTCTATTCCTGCAAAACCACGCGCAATAGCTCGCAAAATGCGATCTTTCGTCGGTTTTGTCGCTAATTCTCTGTCATTACCTTCCCGTTGGAGATATTCGACGTATAACCGCTCTTTTCATTCTACTTTGCACACCGAGTGTAGTGCACGTCGCGTGTAGCTGCAACACCACGCGCAATATCTCGCAGAACACGATCTTCCGTCAATTTTGACGAAAAATGTCTATAATGTCCCTCCCGTTGGAGATATTTCGAAGTTTTAAAGCTCTTTTAACTCCATCAGACAAGCCAAATGCAGTGCACGCTGTTTCCAGCATCAAAACAAGACCAGTTGCACGCAAAGCGCGATCTATCGTCGTATCTTTACGAAAAATGACTGAAATTTCCTTCCCGTTGGAGATATTTTTACGCTTAAGCGCTCTTTTACATGCCCATTACCTGCCGAATGTAGCGCTCGATAGGTTCAGAGTCGAAACAGGCCGAGCAGGTGTTAAAACGCAATCTTTCATTGATTTTGACGAAAAATGACAGAAATTTCCTTCCCGTTGATGATATTTTTACGTTTAAACGCCCTTTTACCTCCTTTTGACAATACAAATGCAGTGCACTCTGTTTCCAGCATCAAAATAAGACTAGTTGCACGCAAAACGCGACCTATCGTCGTATCTTTACGAAAAATGACTGTAATTTCCCACCTGTAGGAGATATTTCGAAGTTTTAACGCTCTTTTAAATCCATCTGACAAGCCAAATGCAGTGCACGCTCTTTCCAGCATCAAAATAAGACTAGTTGCACGCAAAACGCGACCTATCGTCGTATCTTTACGAAAAATGACTGTAATGTCCTACCTGATGGTGATATTTCGATGTTTTAACGCTCTTTTAACTCCATCTTACAAGCCAAATGCAGTGCACGCTGTTTCCAGCATGGAAGCAAGACCAGTTGCACGCAAAACGCAATCTTTCGTCGTCTCTTGACGGGAAATGACTGTAATTTCCTTCCCGTTGGAGGTATTTCGACGTTTAAACGCTCCTTTCACTCAGTTTTACACGCCGAATATAGTGCACGTCGCGTCTAACTGCCAAACAACGCGCAACAGAGAGCAAAACGCGACATATCGTCGATTATATAGAAAAAGGACTGTAATTTCCTTCCCGTTGGAGATATTCTGCCGTTTAAGCGTTCCTTTCACTTAGTTTTACACGCCGAATGCAGTGCACGTCGCGTTCAGCTGCACAACCACGCGCAATCGTCTTCAAAATGCGATCTTTCGTCGATTTTCTCGAGAAATGTCTGTAATTTCTTTCCCGCTGGAGATATTTGTACGTTTAATCGTTCCTGTCACTCAGTTTTACACGACGAATATGTTACACGTAGCGTCTAGATGCAAAACCACGCGCAATCGTTCTTAAAACGCGATCGTTCGTCGATTTTGACGAAGAATGACTGGAATTTCCATAACGTTGGAGGTATTTCGACATCGAAACGCTCGTTTCATTCAATTTTGCACGCCGAATGTAGTGTACGTCGCGTTCAGCTGCAAAACCACGAGCAATAGCTCGCAAATCGCGTTCTTTCGTCGGTTACAACGAAAAATGTCTGCAATTTCCTTCCCGTTGGAGATATTTCGACGTATAAACGCTCCTTTCATTCAACTTTGCACGCCGAGTGTAGTGCACGTCGCGTGTAGCTGCAACACCACGCGAAATATCTCGCAGAACACGATCTTCCGTCGATTTTGACGAAAAATGTCTATAATGTCTTTCCCGTTGGAGATATTTCGAAGTTTTAAAGTTCTTTTAACTCCATCTGACAAGCCAAATGCAGTACACGCTGTTTCCAGCGTCAAAACAAGGCCAGTTGCACGCACGACGCGATCTTTCGTCGTATCTTTACGAAAAATGACTGAAATTTCCTTCCCGTTGGAGATATTTTTACGCTTAAGCGCTCTTTTACATGCCCATTACCTGCCGAATGTAGCGCTCGATAGGTTCAGAGTCGAAACAGGCCGAGCAGGTGTTAAAACGCAATCTTTCATTGATTTTGACGAAAAATGACAGAAATTTCCTTCCCGTTGATGATATTTTTACGTTTAAACGCCCTTTTACCTCCTTTTGACAATACAAATGCAGTGCACTCTGTTTCCAGCATCAAAATAAGACTAGTTGCACGCAAAACGCGACCTATCGTCGTATCTTTACGAAAAATGACTGTAATTTCCCACCTGTAGGAGATATTTCGAAGTTTTAACGCTCTTTTAACACCATCTGACAAGCCAAATGCAGTGCACGCTGTTTCCAGCGTAAAAAAAGCCCAGTTGCTCGCTAAACGCGATCGTTCGTCGTCTCTTGACGACAAATCGTTGAAATATCCTTCCCGTTGGTGATATTTCGACGTTTAAACTCTCCTTTCACTCAGTTTTACACGACGAATGCAGTGCACGTCGCGTCTATACTGCAAAACCACGCGCAATCGTTCTCAAAATGCAATCTTTCGTCGATTTTCTCGAAACATGTCTGTAATTTCCATCCCGTTGGAGATATTTTGAAGTCTAAGCGCTGCTTTCACACAGTTTTACACGCCGATTGTGGTGCACGTAGCGTGTAGCTGCAAAACCACGCGCAATCGTCTTCAAAATGCGATCTTTCGTTGATTTTGACGAAAAATGACTGTAATTCCTTTCCCGTTGGAGATATTTGTACGTTCAAGCGATCCGTTCACTCAGTTTTACACGCCGAATGTAGTGCACCTCGCGTCTATACTGCAAAACCACGCGCAATAGCTCGCAAAATGCGATCTTTCGTCGGTTTTGTCGCTAATTCTCTGTCATTACCTTCCCGTTGGAGATATTCGACGTATAACCGCTCTTTTCATTCTACTTTGCACAGCGAGTGTAGTGCACGTCGCGTGTAGCTGCAACACCACGCGCAATATCTCGCAGAACACGATCTTCCGTCAATTTTGACGAAAAATGTCTATAATGTCCCTCCCGTTGGAGATATTTCGAAGTTTTAAAGCTCTTTTAACTCCATCAGACAAGCCAAATGCAGTGCACGCTGTTTCCAGCATCAAAACAAGACCAGTTGCACGCAAAGCGCGATCTATCGTTGTATCTTTACGAAAAATGACTGTAATATCCCACCTGTAGGAGATATTTCGAAGTTTTAACGCTCTTTTAACTCCATCTGACAAGCCAAATGCAGTGCACGCTGTTTCCAGCATCAAAACAAGACCAGTTGCACGCAAAGCGCGATCTATCGTTGTATCTTTACGAAAAATGACTGTAATATCCCACCTGTAGGAGATATTTCGAAGTTTTAACGCTCTTTTAACTCCATCTGACAAGCCAAATGCAGTGCACGCTGTTTCCAGCATCAAAACAAGACCAGTTGCACGCAAAACGCAAACTTTCGTCGTCTCTTGACGAGAAATGACTGTAATTTCCTTCCCGTTGGAGGTATTTCGACGTTTAAACGCTCCTTTCACACAGTTCTACACGCCGAATGCAGTGCACGTCGCGTCTAGCTGCAGAATCACGCGCAATCGTTCTTAAAACGCGATCTTTCGTCGATTTTGACGAAGAATGACTGGTATTTCCATTACGTTGCAGGTATTGCGACATGAAAACGTTCGTTTCATTCAATTTTGAACGCCGAATGCAGTGCACGTCGCGTCTAGCCGCAAAACCACGCGCAATCGCCCTCAAAACGTGATCTTTCTTCGATTTTCCCGAAAAATGACTGCAATTTCCTTCCCGTTGGAGGTATTTTGATGTCTAAGCGCTGCTTTCACACAATTTTACACGCCGATTGTGGTGCACGTCGCCTCTAGCTGAAAAACCAGGCGCAATCGTCTTCAAAATGCGATCTTCCGTTGATTTTGAGGAAAAATGACTGTAATTTCTTTCCCGCTGGAGATATTTGTATGTTTAAGTGTTTCTTTCACTCAGTTTTACACGCCGAATGTAGTGCACGCGGCGTTTACCTGCAATACCATGCGCAATATCTCGCAGAGCACGATCTTCCGTCGATTTTGACGAAAAATGTCTATAATGTCTTTCCCGTTGGAGATATTTCGAAGTTTTAAAGTTCTTTTAACTCCACCTGACAAGCCAAATGCAGTGCACACTGTTTCCAGCGTCAAAACAAGACCAGTTGCACGCAAAACGCGATCTATCGTCGTATCTTTACGAAAAATGAATGTAATTTCCCACCTGTAGGAGATATTTCGAAGTTTTAACGCTCTTTTAACACCATCTGTCAAGCCAAATGGAGTGCACGTTGTTTCCAGCGTCAAAACAAGGCCAGTTGCACGCACGACGCGATCTTTCGTCGTATCTTTACGAAAAATTACTGAAATTTCCTTCCCGTTGGAGATATTTTTACGCTTAAGCGCTCTTTTACCTGCTGCTCATTACATGCCGAATGTAGCGCTCGCTAGGTTCATAGTCGAAACAAGCCGAGCAGGTTTTATAACGCAACCATTCATTGATTTTGACGAAAAATGACAGAAATTTCTTTCCCGTTGATGATATTTTTACGTTTAAACGCCCTTTTACCTCCTTTTGACAATACAGACGCAGTGCACTCTGTTTCCAGCGTCAAAATAGCCCAGTTGCTCGCAAAACGCGATCTTTCCTCGTTTCTTGACGAAAAATGACTGTAATTTCCCACCTGTAGGAGATATTTCGAAGTTTTAACGCTCTTTTAACTCCATCTGACAAGCCGTATGCAGTGCACGCTGTTTCCAGCATCAAAACAAGTCCAGTTGCACGCAAAACGCGATCTATCGTCGTATCTTTACGAAAGAAGACTGTAATTTCTCTCCCGCTTTAGATATTTGTATGTTGAAGTGTATCTTTCTCTCAGTTTTAGACGCCGAATGTAGTGCACGTGGCGTTTACCTGCAATACCACGCGCAATAGCTCGCAAAACGTGAATCTTTCGTCGATTTTGACGAAAAATGAATGTAATTTCCTTCCAGTTGGAGGTATATCGACATCAAAACGATCGTATCATTCAATTTTGCACGCCGAGTGTAGTGCACGTCGCGTTCAGCTGCAAAGCCACGCGCAATAGCTCGCAAAACGCGATCTTTCATCGATTTTGACGAAAAATGACTGTAATTTCTATCCCGCTGGAAATATTTGTACGTTTAAGCCTTCCTTTCACTCAGTTTTACACGCCGAATGCAGTGCACGTCGTGTCAAGCTGCAAAACTACGCACAATCGTCCTCAAAACGCGATCTTTCGTCGATTCTCTCGAAAAATGTCTGTAATTTCCTTCCCGTTGGAGATATTTTGAAGTCTAAGCGCTGTTTTCACACAAATTTACACGCCGATCGTGGTGCACGTCGCGTCTAGCAGGAAAACCAGGCGCAATCTTCTTCAAACTGCGATCTTCCGTTGATTTTGCCGAAGAATGTCTGTAATTCCTTTCCCGTTGGAGATATTCAGCGTTTAAACGCTCCTTTCACTCAGTTTTACACGCCGAATGTGGTGCACGTCGCGTCTAGCTGCAAAATCACGCGCAATCGTCCTCAAAACGCGGTCTTTTGTTGATTTTGACGAAAAATGACTGTAATTTCTTTCCCGCTGGAGATATTTCTACGTTTAAGCGTTCCTTTCACTCAGTTTTACACGCCGAATGGAGTTCACTTCGCGTATGGCCGCAAAACCACGCGCAATCATCTTCAAGATGCGATCTTTTGTTGATTTTGACGAAAAATGACTGTAATTCCTTTCCCGCTGGAGATATTTGTACGTTCAAGCGATCCGTTCACTCAGTTTTACACGCCGAATGTGGTGCACCTCGCGTCTAACTGCAAAACCACGCGCAATCGTCCTCAAAACGCCATCTTTCGACGATTTTAACGATAAATGTCTGTAAATTCCTACCGTTGAAGGTATTTCGACGTTTAAGCGTTCCTTTCACTCAGTTCTACACGCCGAATGTGGTGCACGTCGCGTCTAGCTGTAAAACCAGGCGCAATCGTCTTCAAAATGCGATCATCCGTTGATTTTGACGAAAAATGCCTGTAATTTCTCTCCCGCTGAAGATATTTGTATGTTTAAGTGTTTCTTTCATTCAATTTTACATGCCAAATGTGGTGCACGTCGCGTTCAGCTGCACAAGCAGGCGCAATCGTCTTGATAATGCGATCTTTCGTCGATTTTCTCGAAACATGTCTGTAATTTCCATCCCGTTGGAGATATTTTGAAGTCTGAGCGCTGCTTTCACACAGTTTTACACGCCGATTGTGGTGCACGTAGCGTGTAGCTGCAAAACCACGCGCAATCGTCTTCAAAATGCGATCTTTCGTTGATTTTGACGAAAAATGACTGTAATTCCTTTTCCGCTGGAGATATTTGCACGTGCAAGCGATCCCTTCACTCAGTTTTGCACGGCGTCTGTAGTGCACGTATCGTGTAGCTGCAAAACCACGCGCAATCGTTCTCAAAACGCGATCTTTCGTCGATTTTCGCGATAAATGTCTGTAATTTCCTCACGTTGAAGGTATTTCGCCGTTTAAGCGTTCCTTTCGCTCAGTTCTACACGCCGATTGTGGTGCACGTCGCGTCTAGCTGAAAAACCAGGCGCAATCGACTTCAAAATGCGATCTTCCGTTGATTTTGACGAAAAATGTCTGCAATTTCCTTCCCGTTGGAGATATTTCGACGTTTAAAAGCTCATTTAACTCCTTTTGATAAGCCAAACTCAGTGCACGCTGTTTCCAGCATCAAAACAAGACCAGTTGCACGCAAAGCGCGATCTATCGTCGTATCTTTACGAAAAATGACTGTAATATCCCACCTGTAGGAGATACTTCGAAGTTTTAACGCTCTTTTAACTCCATCTGACAAGCCAAATGCAGTGCACGCTGTTTCCAGCATCAAAACAAGACCAGTTGCACGCAAAACGCAAACTTTCGTCGTCTCTTGACGAGAAATGACTGTAATTTCCTTCCCGTTGGAGGTATTTCGACGTTTAAACGCTCCTTTCACACAGTTTTACACGCCGAATGCAGTGCACGTCGCGTCTAGCTGCAGAATCACGCGCAATCGTTCTTAAAACGCGATCTATCGTCGTATCTTTACGAAAAATGAATGTAATTTCCCGCCTGTAGGAGATATTTCGAAGTTTTAACGCTCTTTTAACAGAATCTGTCAAGCCAAATGGAGTGCACGCTGTTTCCAGCGTCAAAACAAGGCCAGTTGCACGCACGACGCGATCTTTCGTCGTATCTTTACGAAAAATTACTGAAATTTCCTTCCCGTTGGAGATATTTTTACGCTTAAGCGCTCTTTTACCTGCTGCTCATTACATGCCGAATGTAGCGCTCGCTAGGTTCATAGTCGAAACAAGCCGAGCAGGTTTTATAACGCAATCATTCATTGATTTTGACGAAAAATGACAGAAATTACTTTCCCGTTGATGATATTTTTACGTTTAAACGCCCTTTTACCTCCTTTTGACAATACAGACGCAGTGCACTCTGTTTCCAGCGTCAAAATAGCCCAGTTGCTCGCAAAACGCGATCTTTCCTCGTTTCTTGACGAAAAATGACTGTAATTTCCCACCTGTAGGAGATATTTCGAAGTTTTAACGCTCTTTTAACTCCATCTGACAAGCCGTATGCAGTGCACGCTGTTTCCAGCATCAAAACAAGACCAGTTGCACGTAAAAGGCGATCTATCGTCGTATCTTTACGAAAAATGACTGTAATTTCCCACTTGCAGGAGATATTTCGAAGTTTTAACGCTCTTTTAACTCCACCTGACAAGCCAAATGCAGTGCACGCTGTTTCCAGCATCAAAACAAGACCAGTTGCACCCAAAACGCGATCTTTCGTCGCCTCTTGACGAGAAATGACTGTAATTTCCTTCCCGTTGGAGGTATTTCGACGCTTAAATGCTCCTTTCACTCAGTTTTACATGCCGAATGTGGTGCACTTCGCGTCTAACTACAAAACCAAGCGCAATAGCTCGCAAAACGCCATCTTTCGTCGATTTTAACGATAAATGTCTGTAATTTCCTTCCCGTTGGTGGTATTTCTACGTTTAAGCGTTCCATTCACTCAGTTCTACACGCCGAATGTAGTAAACGTCGCTTGTAGCTTCAAAACCACGCGCAATAGCTCGCAAAACGCGATCTTTCATCGATTTTGACGAAAAATGACTGTAATTTCCTTCACGTTGGAGGTATTTCGACATGAAAACGCTTGTTTCATTCAATTTTGCACGCCGAATGTAGTGCACGTCGCGTTCAGCTGCAAAACCACGCGCAATAGCTCGCAAAACGCACTCTTTCGTCGTTTATAACGAAAAATGTCTGCAATTTCCTTCCCGTTGGTGATATTTCGACGTTTAAACACTCCTTTCACTCAGTTTTACACGCCGAATGTGATGCACGTCGCGTCTAGCTGCAAAACAACGCGCAATAGCTCGCAAAACGCGATCTTTCATCGATTTTGACGAAAAATGACTGTAATTTCTATCCCGCTGGAAATATTTGTACGTTTAAGCCTTCCTTTCACTCAGTTTTACACGCCGAATGCAGTGCACGTCGTGTCAAGCTGCAAAACTACGCACAATCGTCCTCAAAACGCGATCTTTCGTCGATTTTCTCGAAAAATGTCTGTAATTTCCTTCCCGTTGGAGATATTTTGAAGTCTAAGAGCTGTTTTCACACAAATTTTCACGCCGATCGTGGTGCACGTCGAGTCTAGCAGAAAAACCAGGCGCAATCTTCTTCAAAATGCGATCTTCCGTTGATTTTGAGGAAAAATAACTGTAATTTCTTTCCCGCTGGAGATATTTGTATGTTTAAGCGTTTCTTTCACTCAGTTTTACACGCCGAATGTTGTGCACGTGGCGTTTACCTGCAATAACACGCGCAATAGCTCGCAAAACGTGAATCTTTCGTAGATTTTGACGAAAAATGACTGTAATTTCCTTCCCGTTGGAGGTATTTCAACATCAAAACGCTCGTTTCATTCAATTTTGCACGTCGAATGTAGTGCACGTCGCGTTCAGCTGCAAAACCACGCGCAATAGCTCGCAAAACGCACTCTTTCGTCGTTTATAACGAAAAATGTCTGCAATTTCCTTCCCGTTGGTGATATTTCGACGTTTAAACACTCCTTTCACTCAGTTTTACACGCCGAATGTGATGCACGTCGCGTCTAGCTGCAAAACCACGCGCAATAGCTCGCAAAACGCGATCTTTCATCGATTTTGACGAAAAATGACTGTAATTTCTATCCCGCTGGAAATATTTGTACGTTTAAGCCTTCCTTTCACTCAGTTTTACACGCCGAATGCAGTGCACGTCGTGTCAAGCTGCAAAACTACGCACAATCGTCCTCAAAACGCGATCTTTCGTCGATTTTCTCGAAAAATGTCTGTAATTTCCTTCCCGTTGGAGATATTTTGAAGTCTAAGCGCTGTTTTCACACAAATTTACACGCCGATCGTGGTGCACGTCGCGTCTAGCAGGAAAACCAGGCGCAATCTTCTTCAAACTGCGATCTTCCGTTGATTTTGCCGAAGAATGTCTGTAATTCCTTTCCCGTTGGAGATATTCAGCGTTTAAACGCTCCTCGCACCCAGATTTACACGCCGAATCTAGTGTACGTCGTGTCAAGCTGCAAAACTACGCACAATCGTCCTCAAAACGCGACCTTTCGTCGATTTTCTCGAAAAATGTCAGTAATTTCCTTCCCGTTGGAGATATTTTGAAGTCTAAGCGCTGTTTTCACACAAATTTACACGCCGATCGTGGTGCACGTCGCGTCTAGCAGAAAAACCAGGCGCAATCTTCTTCAAACTGCGATCTTCCGTTGATTTTGACGAAGAATGTCTGTAATTCCTTTCCCGTTGGAGATATTCAGCGTTTAAACGCTCCTTTCACTCAGTTTTACAAGCCGAATGTGATGCACGTCGCGTCTAGCTGCAAAATCTCGCGCAATCGTTCTCAAAATGCGATCTTTCGTCGTTTTGGACGAAAAATGACTGTAATTTCCTTCACGTTGGAGGTATTTCGACATGAAAACGCTTGTTTCATTCAATTTTGCACGCCGAATGTAGTGCACGTCGCGTTCAGCTGCAAAACCACGCGCAATAGCTCGCAAAACGCACTCTTTCGTCGTTTATAACGAAAAATGTCTGCAATTTCCTTCCCGTTGGTGATATTTCGACGTTTAAACACTCCTTTCACTCAGTTTTACACGCCGAATGCAGTGCACGTCGTGTCAAGCTGCAAAACTACGCACAATCGTCCTCAAAACGCGATCTTTCGTCGATTTTCTCGAAAAATGTCTGTAATTTCCTTCCCGTTGGAGATATTTTGAAGTCTAAGCGCTGTTTTCACACAAATTTACACGCCGATCGTGGTGCACGTCGCGTCTAGCAGAAAAACCAGGCGCAATCTTCTTCAAAATGCGATCTTCCGTTGATTTTGAGGAAAAATAACTGTAATTTCTTTCCCGCTGGAGATATTTGTATGTTTAAGTGTTTCTTTCACTCAGTTTTACACGCCGAATGCAGTGCACGTCGTGTCAAGCTGCAAAACTACGCACAATCGTCCTCAAAACGCGATCTTTCGTCGATTCTCTCGAAAAATGTCTGTAATTTTCTTCCCGTTGGAGATATTTTGAAGTCTAAGCGCTGTTTTCACACAAATTTACACGCCGATCGTGGTGCACGTCGCGTCTAGCAGGAAAACCAGGCGCAATAGCTCGCAAAACGCACTCTTTCGTCGTTTATAACGAAAAATGTCTGTAATTTCCTTCCCGTAGGTGATATTTCGACGTTTAAACACTCCTTTCACTCAGTTTTACACGCCGAATGTGATGCACGTCCTGCCTAGCCGCAAAGCCACGGGCAATCGTCCTCAAAACGCGATCTTTCGTCGATTTTCTCGAAAAATGTGTGTAATTTCCTTCTCGTTGGAGATATTGTGATGTGTAAGCGCTCCTGTCACACAGTTTTACACGCCGAATATGGTGCACGTCGCGTCTAGCTGCAGAACCACGCGCAATCGTTCTTAAAACGCGATCTTTCGTCGATTTTGACGAAGAATGACTGGTATTTCCATCACGTTGCAGGTATTGCGACATGAAAACGTTCGTTTCATTCAATTTTGAACGCCGAATGCAGTGCACGTCGCGTCTAGCCGCAAAACCACGCGCAATCGCCCTCAAAACGTGATCTTTCTTCGATTTTCCCGAAAAATGACTGCAATTTCCTTCCCGTTGGAGGTATTTTGATGTCTAAGCGCTGCTTTCACACAATTTTACACGCCGATTGTGGTGCACGTCGCGTCTAGCTGAAAAACCAGGCGCAATCGTCTTCAAAATGCGATCTTCCGTTGATTTTGAGGAAAAATGACTGTAATTTCTTTCCCGCTGGAGATATTTGTATGTTTAAGTGTTTCTTTCACTCAGTTTTACACGCCGAATGTAGTGCACGCGGTGTTTACCTGCAATACCACGCGAAATATCTCGCAGAGCACGATCTTCCGTCGATTTTGACGAAAAATGTCTATAATGTCTTTCCCGTTGGAGATATTTCGAAGTTTTAAAGTTCTTTTAACACCATCTGTCAAGCCAAATGGAGTGCACGTTGTTTCCAGCGTCAAAACAAGGCCAGTTGCACGCACGACGCGATCTTTCGTCGTATCTTTACGAAAAATTACTGAAATTTCCTTCCCGTTGGAGATATTTTTACGCTTAAGCGCTCTTTTACCTGCTGCTCATTACATGCCGAATGTAGCGCTCGCTAGGTTCATAGTCGAAACAAGCCGAGCAGGTTTTATAACGCAATCATTCATTGATTTTGACGAAAAATGACTGTAATTTCTATCCCGCTGGAAATATTTGTACGTTTAAGCCTTCCATTCACTCAGTTTTACACGCCGAATGCAGTGCACGTCGTGTCAAGCTGCAAAAATACGCACAATCGTCCTCAAAACGCGATCTTTCGTCGATTCTCTCGAAAAATGTCTGTAATTTCCTTCCCGTTGGAGATATTTTGAAGTCTAAGCGCTGTTTTCACACAAATTTACACGCCGATCGTGGTGCACGTCGCGTCTAGCAGGAAAACCAGGCGCAATCTTCTTCAAACTGCGATCTTCCGTTGATTTTGCCGAAGAATGTCTGTAATTCCTTTCCCGTTGGAGATATTCAGCGTTTAAACGCTCCTCGCACCCAGATTTACACGCCGAATCTAGTGTACGTCGTGTCAAGCTGCAAAACTACGCACAATCGTCCTCAAAACGCGATCTTTCGTCGATTTTCTCGAAAAATGTCAGTAATTTCCTTCCCGTTGGAGATATTTTGAAGTCTAAGCGCTGTTTTCACACAAATTTACACGCCGATCGTGGTGCACGTCGCGTCTAGCAGAAAAACCAGGCGCAATCTTCTTCAAACTGCGATCTTCCGTTGATTTTGCCGAAGAATGTCTGTAATTCCTTTCCCGTTGGAGATATTCGGCGTTTACACGCACCTTTCAGTCAGTTTCACAAGCCGAATGTGGTACACTTCGCGTCTAACTGCAAAACCACGCGCAATAGCTCGCAAAACGCCATCTTTCGACGATTTTAACGATAAATGTCTGTAATTTCCTACCGTTGAAGGTATTTCGACGTTTAAGCGTTCCTTTCACTCAGTTCTACACGCCGAATGTGGTGCACGTCGTGTCAAGCTGAAAAACCAGGCGCAATCGTCTTCAAAATGCGATCTTCCGCTGATTTTGACGAAAACTGACTGTAATTTCTATCCCACTGGAAATATTTGTATGTTTAAGCGTTCCTTTCGCTCAGTTCTACACGCCGAATGTGGTGCACGTCGTGTCAAGCTGCAAAACCACGCGCAATCGTCCTCAAAACGCGATCTTTCGTCGATTTTGACGAAAAATGTCTGCAATTTCCTTCCCGTTGGAAATATTTTGAAGTCTAAGCGCTGCTTTCACACAATTTTACACGCCGATTGTGGTGCACGTCGCGTCTAGCTGAAAAACCAGGCGCAATCGTCTTCAAAATGCGATCTTCCGTTGATTTTGACGAAAAATGTCTGCAATTTCCTTCCCGTTGGAGATATTTTGAAGTCGAAGCGCTGCTTTCACACAATATTACACGCCAATTGTGGTGCACGTCGCGTCTAGCTGAAAGACCAGGCGCAATCGTCTTCAAAATGCGATCTTCCGTTGATTTTGACGAAAAATAACTGTAATTTCTCTCCCGCTGGAGGTATTTGTATGTATAAGTGTTTCTTTCACTCAGTTTTACACGCCGAACGTAGTGCACGCGGCGTTTACCTGCAATACCACGCGCTATAGCTCGCAAAACGTGAATCTTTCGTCGATTTTAACGATAAATGTCTGTTACTTCCTTCCCGTTGGAGGTATTTCTACGATTAAGTGCTCCATTCACTCAGTTCGACACGCCGAATGCAGTGCACGTCGCGTCTAGCTGCGAAACCACGCGCAATCGTCTTCAAAATGCGATCTTTCATTGATTTTGACGAAAAATCACTGTAATTTCTATCCCGTTGGAGATATTCGGCGTTTAAACGCTCCTTTCATTCAATTTTGCACGCCGAGTGTAGTGCACGTCGCGTGTAGCTGCAAGACCACGCGCAATATCCTGCAGAACACGATCTTCTGTCGATTTTGACGAAAAATGTCTATAATGTCCTTCCCGTTGGAGGTATTTCGACATCAAAACGCTCGTTTCATTCAATTTTGCACGCCGAATGTAGTGCACGTCGTGTCTAGCCGCAAAGCCACGCGCAATCGTCCTCAAAACGCGATCTTTCGTCGATTTTCTCGAAAAATGTCTGTAATTTCCTTCCCATTGTAGATATTTTCAAGTCTAAGCGCTCCTTTCACTCAGTTTTACACGACGAATATGGTACACGTAGCGTCTAGCTGCAAAACCACGCACAATCGTTCTCAAAATGCGATCTCTCGTTGATTTTGACGAAAAGTGACTGTACTATCTTCTCCCGTTGGAGATATTCGGCGTTTAAACACATCTTTCGTTCAGTTTTACACGCGGAATGTGGTGCACGTCGCGTCTAACTGCAAAACCACGCGGAATCGTCTTCAACATGCGATCTTTCGTTGATTTTGTCGAAAAATGACTGTAATTTCTTTCCCGCTGGAGATATTTGTACGTTTAAGCGTTCCTGTCACTCAGTTTTACACGCGGAATGTGGTGCACGTCGCGTCTAGCTGCAAAACCACGCGCAATCGTCTTCAACATGCGATCTTTCGTTGATTTTTTCGAAAAATGACTATAATTTCCTTCCCGTTGGAGATATTTTGAAGTCTAAGCGCTGCTTTCACACAAATTTACACGCCGATTGTGGTGCACGTCGCGTCTAGCTGCAGAACCACGCGCAATCGTTCTTAAAACGCGATCTTTCGTCGATTTTGACGAAGAATGACTGGAATTTCCATCACGTTGGAGGTATTTCGACATGAAAACGCTCGTTTCATCAATTTTGAACGCCGAATGCAGTGCACGTCGCGTCTAGCTGCAAAACCACGCGCAAACGTCTTCAAAACGTGAATCTTTCGTCGATTTTAACGATAAATGTCTGTAATTTCCTTCCCGTTGGAGGTATTTCTACGATTAAGCGTTCCATTCAAGCAGTTCTACACGCCGAATGTAGTAAACGTAGCGTCTAGCTGCAAAAGTTCGCGCAATCGTACTCAAAATGCGATCTTTCGTCGATTTTGACGAACAAATGACTGTAATTTCTTCCCGTTGGTGATATTCCACGTTTAATCGCTCCTTTCATTCAATTTTGAACGCCGAATGCAGTGCACGTCGCGTCTAGCCGCAAAACCACGCGCAATAGCTCGCAAAACGCAATCGTTCGTCGTATCTTTACGAAAAATGACTGTAATGTCCTACCTGATGTTGTTATTGCGAAGTTTTAACGCTCTTTTAACTCCATCTTACAAGCCAAATGCAGTGCACGCTGTTTCCAGCATGGAAACAAGACCAGTTGCACGCAAAACGCAATCTTTCGTCGTCTCTTGACGGGAAATGACTGTAATTTCCTTCCCGTTGGAGGTATTTCGACGTTTAAACGCTCCTTTCACTCAGTTTTACACGCCGAATCTAGTGCACGTCGCGTCTAACTGCAAAACAACGCGCAATAGAGAGCAAAACGCGACATATCGTCGATTATATAGAAAAAGGACTGTAATTTCCTTCCCGTTGGAGATATTCTGCCGTTTAAGCGTTCCTTTCACTTAGTTTTACACGCCGAATGCAGTGCACGTCGTGTCAAGCTGCAAAACCACGCGCAATCGTCCTCAAAACTCGATCTTTCGTCGATTTTCTCGAGAAATGTCTGTAATTTCTTTCCCGCTGGAGATATTTGTACGTTTAAGCGTTCCTGTCACTCAGTTTTACACGACGAATATGTTACACGTAGCGTCTAGATGCAAAACCACGCGCAATCGTTCTTAAAACGCGATCTTTCGTCGATTTTGACGAAGAATGACTGGAATTTCCATCACGTTGGAGGTATTTCGACATGAAAACGCTCGTTTCATTCAATTTTGAACGCCGAATGCAGTGCACGTCGCGTCTAGCTGCAAAACCACGCGCAAACGTCTTCAAAACGTGAATCTTTCGTCGATTTTAACGATAAATGTCTGTAATTTCCTTCCCGTTGGAGGTATTTCTACGATTAAGCGTTCCATTCACGCAGTTCTACACGCCGAATGTAGTAAACGGAGCGTCTAGCTGCAAAAGTTCGCGCAATCGTACTCAAAATGCGATCTTTCGTCGATTTTGACGAACAAATGACTGTAATTTCTTCCCGTTGGTGATATTCCACGTTTAATCGCTCCTTTCATTCAATTTTGAACGCCGAATGCAGTGCACGTCGCGTCTAGCCGCAAAACCACGCGCAATAGCTCGCAAAACGCAATCGTTCGTCGTATCTTTACGAAAAATGACTGTAATGTCCTACCTGATGTTGTTATTTCGAAGTTTTAACGCTCTTTTAACTCCATCTTACAAGCCAAATGCAGTGCACGCTGTTTCCAGCATGGAAACAAGACCAGTTGCACGCAAAACGCAATCTTTCGTCGTCTCTTGACGGGAAATGACTGTAATTTCCTTCCCGTTGGAGGTATTTCGACGTTTAAACGCTCCTTTCACTCAGTTTTACACGCCGAATCTAGTGCACGTCGCGTCTAACTGCAAAACAACGCGCAATAGAGAGCAAAACGCGACATATCGTCGATTATATAGAAAAAGGACTGTAATTTCCTTCCCGTTGGAGATATTCTGCCGTTTAAGCGTTCCTTTCACTTAGTTTTACACGCCGAATGCAGTGCACGTCGTGTCAAGCTGCAAAACCACGCGCAATCGTCCTCAAAACTCGATCTTTCGTCGATTTTCTCGAGAAATGTCTGTAATTTCTTTCCCGCTGGAGATATTTGTACGTTTAAGCGTTCCTGTCACTCAGTTTTACACGACGAATATGTTACACGTAGCGTCTAGATGCAAAACCACGCGCAATCGTTCTTAAAACGCGATCTTTCGTCGATTTTGACGAAGAATGACTGGAATTTCCATCACGTTGGAGGTATTTCGACATGAAAACGCTCGTTTCATTCAATTTTGAACGCCGAATGCAGTGCACGTCGCGTCTAGCTGCAAAACCACGCGCAAACGTCTTCAAAACGTGAATCTTTCGTCGATTTTAACGATAAATGTCTGTAATTTCCTTCCCGTTGGAGGTATTTCTACGATTAAGCGTTCCATTCACGCAGTTCTACACGCCGAATGTAGTAAACGGAGCGTCTAGCTGCAAAAGTTCGCGCAATCGTACTCAAAATGCGATCTTTCGTCGATTTTGACGAACAAATGACTGTAATTTCTTCCCGTTGGTGATATTCCACGTTTAATCGCTCCTTTCATTCAATTTTGAACGCCGAATGCAGTGCACGTCGCGTCTAGCCGCAAAACCACGCGCAATAGCTCGCAAAACGCAATCGTTCGTCGTATCTTTACGAAAAATGACTGTAATGTCCTACCTGATGTTGTTATTTCGAAGTTTTAACGCTCTTTTAACTCCATCTTACAAGCCAAATGCAGTGCACGCTGTTTCCAGCATGGAAACAAGACCAGTTGCACGCAAAACGCAATCTTTCGTCGTCTCTTGACGGGAAATGACTGTAATTTCCTTCCCGTTGGAGGTATTTCGACGTTTAAACGCTCCTTTCACTCAGTTTTACACGCCGAATCTAGTGCACGTCGCGTCTAACTGCAAAACAACGCGCAATAGAGAGCAAAACGCGACATATCGTCGATTATATAGAAAAAGGACTGTAATTTCCTTCCCGTTGGAGATATTCTGCCGTTTAAGCGTTCCTTTCACTTAGTTTTACACGCCGAATGCAGTGCACGTCGTGTCAAGCTGCAAAACCACGCGCAATCGTCCTCAAAACTCGATGTTTCGTCGATTTTCTCGAGAAATGTCTGTAATTTCTTTCCCGCTGGAGATATTTGTACGTTTAAGCGTTCCTGTCACTCAGTTTTACACGACGAATATGTTACACGTAGCGTCTAGATGCAAAACCACGCGCAATCGTTCTTAAAACGCGATCTTTCGTCGATTTTGACGAAGAATGACTGGAATTTCCATAACGTTGGAGGTATTTCGACATCGAAAAGCTGGTTTCATTCAATTTTGCACGCCGAATGTAGTGTACGTCGCGTTCAGCTGCAAAACCACGAGCAATAGCTCGCAAAACGCGTTCTTTCGTCGGTTACAAGGAAAAATGTCTGCAATTTCCTTCCCGTTGGAGATATTTCGACGTTTAAACACTCCTTTCACTCAGTTTTACACGCCGAATGTGATGCACGTCTAGCTGCAAAACCACGAGCCATCGTTCTCATAATGAGATATTTCGTCGATTTTGACGAAAAAATGACTGTAATTTCTTTCCCGTTGGAGATATTCAGCGTTTAAACGCTCCTTACACTCAGTTTTACACGCCGAAAGCAGTGCACGTCGCGTCTAGCTGCAAAACCACGCGCAATAGCTCGCAAAACGCCATCTTTCGTCGATTTTAACGATAAATGTCTGTAATTTCCTTCCCGTTGGTGGTATTTCTACGTTTAAGCGTTCCATTCACTCAGTTCTACACGCCGAATGTAGTAAACGTCGCGTCTAGCAGGAAAACCAGGCGCAATCTTCTTCAAAATGCGATCTTCCGTTGATTTTGAGGAAAAATAACTGTAATTTCTTTCCCGCTGGAGATATTTGTATGGTTAAGTGTTTCTTTCACTCAGTTTTACACGCCGAATGTAGTGCACGCGGCGTTTACCTGCAATACCACGCGCAATATCTCGCAGAGCACGATTTTCCGTCGATTTTGACGAAAAATGTCTATAATGTCTTTCCCGTTGGAGATATTTCGAAGTTTCAAAGTTCTTTTAACTCCACCTGACAAGCCAAATGCAGTGCACGCTGCTTCCAGCGTCAAAACAAGACCAGTTGCACGCAAAACGCGATCTATCGTCGTATCTTTACGAAAAATGAATGTAATTTCCCACCTGTAGGAGATATTGGGAAGTTCTAACGCTCTTTTAACTCCATCTGACAAGCCAAATGCAGTGCACACTGTTTCTAGTATCAAAAGAAGACCAGTTGCGCACAAAACGCGATCAATCGTCGTATCTTTACGAAAAATGACTGTAATTTCCCACCTGTAGGAGATATTTTGAAGTTTTAACACTCTTTTAACTCCATCTGACAAGCCAAATGCATTGCACGCTGTTTCCAGCATCAACTCAGACCAGTTGCACGCAAAACGCGATCTATCGTCGTATCTTTACGAAAAATGACTGTAATTTCCCACCTATAGGCGATATTTCGAAGTTTTAACGCTCTTTTAACTCCATCTGACAAGCCAAATGCATTGCACGCTGTTTCCAGCATCAACTCAGACCAGTTGCACGCAAAACGCGATCTATCGTCGTATCTTTACGAAAAATGACTGTAATTTCCCACCTATAGGCGATATTTCGAAGTTTTAACGCTCTTTTAACTCCATCTGACAAGCCAAATGCATTGCACGCTGTTTCCAGCATCAACTCAGACCAGTTGCACGCAAAACGCGATCTATTGTCGTATCTTTACGAAAAATGACTGTAATTTCCCACCTGTAGGAGATATTGAGAAGTTCTAACGCTCTTTTAACTCCATCTGACAAGCCAAATGCAGTGCACGCTGTTCCCAGCATCGAAACAAGACCAGTTGCACGCAAAACGCGATCTATCGTCGTATCTTTACGAAAGAAGACTGTAATTTCTCTCTCGCTTTAGATATTTGTATGTTGAAGTGTATCTTTCTCTCAGTTTTAGACGCCGAATGTAGTGCACGTGGCGTTTACCTGCAATACCACGCGCAATAGCTCGCAAAACGTGAATCTTTCGTCGATTTTGACGAAAAATGAATGTAATTTCCTTCCCGTTGGTGATATTTCGACGTTTAAACACTCCTTTCACTCAGTTTTACACGCCGAATGTGATGCACGTCGCGTCTAGCTGCAAAACCACGCGCAATAGCTCGCAAAACGCGATCTTTCATCGATTTTGACGAAAAATGACTGTAATTTCTATCCCGCTGGAAATATTTGTACGCTTAAGCGTTCCTTTCACTCAGTTTTACACGTCGAATGCAGTGCACGTCCTGCCTAGCCGCAAAGCCACGCGCAATCGTCCCCAAAACGCGATCTTTCGTCGATTTTCTCGAAAAATGTGTGTAATTTCCTTCTCGTTGGAGATATTCTGATGTGTAAGCGCTCCTGTCACACAGTTTTACACGCCGAATATGGTGCACGTCGCGTCTAGCTGCAGAACCACGCGCAATCGTTCTTAAAACGCGATCTTTCGTCGATTTTGACGAAGGATGACTGGTATTTCCATCACGTTGCAGGTATTGCGACATGAAAACGTTCGTTTCATTCAATTTTGAACGCCGAATGCAGCGCACGTCGCGTCTAGCCGCAAAACCACGCGCAATCGCCCTCAAAACGTATCTTTCTTCGATTTTCTCGAAAAATGACTGCAATTTCCTTCCCGTTGGAGGTATTTTGATGTCTAAGCGCTGCTTTCACAAAATTTTACACGCCGATTGTGGTGCACGTCGCGTCTAGCTGAAAAACCAGGCGCAATCGTCTTCAAAATGCGATCTTCCGTTGATTTTGAGGAAAAATGACTGTAATTTCTTTCCCGCTGGAGATATTTGTATGTTTAAGTGTTTCTTTCACTCAGTTTTACACGCCGAATGTAGTGCACGCGGCGTTTACCTGCAATACCACGCGCAATATCTCGCAGAGCACGATTTTCCGTCGATTTTGACGAAAAATGTCTATAATGTCTTTCCCGTTGGAGATATTTCGAAGTTTCAAAGTTCTTCTAACTCCACCTGACAAGCCAAATGCAGTGCACGCTGTTTCCAGCGTCAAAACAAGACCAGTTGCACGCAAAACGCGATCTATCGTCGTATCTTTACGAAAAATGAATGTAATTTCCCACCTGTAGGAGATATTGAGAAGTTCTAACGCTCTTTTAACTCCATCTGACAAGCCAAATGCAGTGCACGCTGTTTCCAGCATCAAAACTGGACCAGTTGCACGCAAAACGCGATCTATTGTCGTATCTTTACGAAAAATGACTGTAATTTCCCACCTGTAGGAGATATTTTGAAGTTTTAACACTCTTTTAACTCCATCTGACAAGCCAAATGCATTGCACGCTGTTTCCAGCATCAACTCAGACCAGTTGCACGCAAAACGCGATCTATCGTCGTATCTTTACGAAAAATGACTGTAATTTCCCACCTATAGGCGATATTTCGAAATTTTAACGCTCTTTTAACTCCATCTGACAAGCCAAATGCATTGCACGCTGTTTCCAGCATCAACTCAGACCAGTTGCACGCAAAACGCGATCTATTGTCGTATCTTTACGAAAAATGACTGTAATTTCCCACCTGTAGGAGATATTGAGAAGTTCTAACGCTCTTTTAACTCCATCTGACAAGCCAAATGCAGTGCACGCTATTCCCAGCATCGAAACAAGACCAGTTGCACGCAAAACGCGATCTATCGTCGTATCTTTACGAAAGAAGACTGTAATTTCTCTCCCGCTTTAGATATTTGTATGTTGAAGTGTATCTTTCTCTCAGTTTTAGACGCCGAATGTAGTGCACGTGGCGTTTACCTGCAATACCACGCGCAATAGCTCGCAAAACGTGAATCTTTCGTCGATTTTGACGGAAAATGAATGTAATTTCCTTCCCGTTGGTGATATTTCGACGTTTAAACACTCCTTTCACTCAGTTTTACACGCCGAATGTGATGCACGTCGCGTCTAGCTGCAAAACCACGCGCAATAGCTCGCAAAACGCGATCTTTCATCGATTTTGACGAAAAATGACTGTAATTTCTATCCCGCTGGAAATATTTGTACGTTTAAGCGTTCCTTTCACTCAGTTTTACACGTCGAATGCAGTGCACGTCCTGCCTAGCCGCAAAGCCACGCGCAATCGTCCTCAAAACGCGATTTTTCGTCGATTTTCTCGAAAAATGTGTGTAATTTCCTTCTCGTTGGAGATATTCTGATGTGTAAGCGCTGCTTTCACACAATTTTACACGCCGATTGTGGTGCACGTCGCCTCTAGCTGAAAAACCAGGCGCAATCGTCTTCAAAATGCGATCTTCCGTTGATTTTGAGGAAAAATGACTGTAATTTCTTTCCCGCTGGAGATATTTGTATGTTTAAGTGTTTCTTTCACTCAGTTTTACACGCCGAATGTAGTGCACGCGGCGTTTACCTGCAATACCACGCGCAATATCTCGCAGAGCACGATCTTCCGTCGATTTTGACGAAAAATGTCTATAATGTCTTTCCCGTTGGAGATATTTCGAAGTTTTAAAGTTCTTTTAACTCCACCTGACAAGCCAAATGCAGTGCACGCTGTTTCCAGCGTCAAAACAAGACCAGTTGCACGCAAAACGCGATCTATCGTCGTATCTTTACGAAAAATGAATGTAATTTCCCACCTGTAGGAGATATTTCGAAGTTTTAACGCTCTTTTAACACCATCTGTCAAGCCAAATGGAGTGCACGTTGTTTCCAGCGTCAAAACAAGGCCAGTTGCACGCACGACGCGATCTTTCGTCGTATCTTTACGAAAAATTACTGAAATTTCCTTCCCGTTGGAGATATTTTTACGCTTAAGCGCTCTTTTACCTGCTGCTCATTACATGCCGAATGTAGCGCTCGCTAGGTTCATAGTCGAAACAAGCCGAGCAGGTTTTATAACGCAATCATTCATTGATTTTGACGAAAAATGACAGAAATTTCTTTCCCGTAGATGATATTTTTACGTTTAAACGCCCTTTTACCTCCTTTTGACAATACAGACGCAGTGCACTCTGTTTCCAGCGTCAAAATAGCCCAGTTGCTCGCAAAACGCGATCTTTCCTCGTTTCTTGACGAAAAATGACTGTAATTTCCCACCTGTAGGAGATATTTCGAAGTTTTAACGCTCCTTTAACTCCATCTGACAAGCCGTATGCAGTGCACGCTGTTTCCAGCATCAAAACAAGACCAGTTGCACGTAAAACGCGATCTATCGTCGTATCTTTACGAAAAATGACTGTAATTTCCCACCTGTAGGAGATATTTCGAAGTTTTAACGCTCTTTTAACTCCACCTGACAAGCCAAATGCAGTGCACGCTGTTTCCAGCATCAAAACAAGACCAGTTGCACCCAAAACGCGATCTTTCGTCGCCTCTTGACGAGAAATGACTGTAATTTCCTTCCCGTTGGAGGTATTTCGACGCTTAAATGCTCCTTTCACTCAGTTTTACATGCCGAATGTGGTGCACTTCGCGTCTAACTACAAAACCAAGCGCAATAGCTCGCAAAACGCCATCTTTCGTCGATTTTAACGATAAATGTCTGTAATTTCCTTCCCGTTGGTGGTATTTCTACGTTTAAGCGTTCCATTCACTCAGTTCTACACGCCGAATGTAGTAAACGTCGCTTGTAGCTTCAAAACCACGCGCAATAGCTCGCAAAACGCGATCTTTCATCGATTTTGACGAAAAATGACTGTAATTTCCTTCACGTTGGAGGTATTTCGACATGAAAACGCTTGTTTCATTCAATTTTGCACGCCGAATGTAGGGCACGTCGCGTTCAGCTGCAAAACCACGCGCAATAGCTCGCAAAACGCACTCTTTCGTCGTTTATAACGAAAAATGTCTGCAATTTCCTTCCCGTTGGTGATATTTCGACGTTTAAACACTCCTTTCACTCAGTTTTACACGCCGAATGTGATGCACGTCGCGTCTAGCTGCAAAACAACGCGCAATAGCTCGCAAAACGCGATCTTTCATCGATTTTGACGAAAAATGACTGTAATTTCTATCCCGCTGGAAATATTTGTACGTTTAAGCCTTCCTTTCACTCAGTTTTACACGCCGAATGCAGTGCACGTCGTGTCAAGCTGCAAAACTACGCACAATCGTCCTCAAAACGCGATCTTTCGTCGATTTTCTCGAAAAATGTCTGTAATTTCCTTCCCGTTGGAGATATTTTGAAGTCTAAGAGCTGTTTTCACACAAATTTACACGCCGATCGTGGTGCACGTCGAGTCTAGCAGAAAAACCAGGCGCAATCTTCTTCAAAATGCGATCTTCCGTTGATTTTGAGGAAAAATAACTGTAATTTCTTTCCCGCTGGAGATATTTGTATGTTTAAGCGTTTCTTTCACTCAGTTTTACACGCCGAATGTTGTGCACGTGGCGTTTACCTGCAATAACACGCGCAATAGCTCGCAAAACGTGAACCTTTCGTAGATTTTGACGAAAAATGACTGTAATTTCCTTCCCGTTGGAGGTATTTCAACATCAAAACGCTCGTTTCATTCAATTTTGCACGTCGAATGTAGTGCACGTCGCGTTCAGCTGCAAAACCACGCGCAATAGCTCGCAAAACGCACTCTTTCGTCGTTTATAACGAAAAATGTCTGCAATTTCCTTCCCGTTGGTGATATTTCGACGTTTAAACACTCCTTTCACTCAGTTTTACACGCCGAATGTGATGCACGTCGCGTCTAGCTGCAAAACCACGCGCAATAGCTCGCAAAACGCGATCTTTCATCGATTTTGACGAAAAATGACTGTAATTTCTATCCCGCTGGAAATATTTGTACGTTTAAGCCTTCCTTTCACTCAGTTTTACACGCCGAATGCAGTGCACGTCGTGTCAAGCTGCAAAACTACGCACAATCGTCCTCAAAACGCAATCTTTCGTCGATTTTCTCGAAAAATGTCTGTAATTTCCTTCCCGTTGGAGATATTTTGAAGTCTAAGCGCTGTTTTCACACAAATTTACGCGCCGATCGTGGTGCACGTCGCGTCTAGCAGAAAAACCAGGCGCAATCTTCTTCAAAATGCGATCTTCCGTTGATTTTGAGGAAAAATAACTGTAATTCCTTTCCCGCTGGAGATATTTGCATGTTTAAGCGTTTCTTTCACTCAGTTTTACACGCCGAATGTTGTGCACGTGGCGTTTACCTGCAATAACACGCGCAATCGTTCTTAAAACGCGATCTTTCGTCGATTTTGACGAAGAATGACTGGTATTTCCATCACGTTGCAGGTATTGCGACATGAAAACGTTCGTTTCATTCAATTTTGAACGCCGGTACAGTGCACGTCGCGTCTAGCCGCAAAACCACGCGCAATCGCCCTCAAAACGTGATCTTTCTTCGATTTTCCCGAAAAATGACTGCAATTTCCTTCCCGTTGGAGGTATTTTGATGTCTAAGCGCTGCTTTCACACAATTTTACACGCCGATTGTGGTGCACGTCGCGTCTAGCTGAAAAACCAGGCGCAATCGTCTTCAAAATGCGATCTTCCGTTGATTTTGAGGAAAAATGACTGTAATTTCTTTCCCGCTGGAGATATTTGTATGTTTAAGTGTTTCTTTCACTCAGTTTTACACGCCGAATGTAGTGCACGCGGCGTTTACCTGCAATACCACGCGAAATATCTCGCAGAGCACGATCTTCCGTCGATTTTGACGAAAAATGTCTATAATGTCTTTCCCGTTGGAGATATTTCGAAGTTTTAAAGTTCTTTTAACTCCACCTGACAAGCCAAATGCAGTGCACGCTGTTTCCAGCGTCAAAACAAGACCAGTTGCACGCAAAACGCGATCTATCGTCGTATCTTTACGAAAAATGAATGTAATTTCCCACCTGTAGGAGATATTGAGAAGTTCTAACGCTCTTTTAACTCCATCTGACAAGCCAAATGCAGTGCACGCTGTTTCTAGTATCAAAAGAAGACCAGTTGCGCACAAAACGCGATCAATCGTCGTATCTTTACGAAAAATGACTGTAATTTCCCACCTGTAGGAGATAGTTTGAAGTTTTAACACTCTTTTAACTCCATCTGAAAAGCCAAATGCATTGCACGCTGTTTCCAGCATCAACTCAGACCAGTTGCACGCAAAACGCGATCTATCGTCGTATCTTTACGAAAAATTACTGAAATTTCCTTCCCGTTGGAGATATTTTTACGCTTAAGCGCTCTTTTACCTGCTGCTCATTACATGCCGAATGTAGCGCTCGCTAGGTTCATAGTCGAAACAAGCCGAGCAGGTTTTATAACGCAATCATTCATTGATTTTGACGAAAAATGACAGAAATTTCTTTCCCGTAGATGATATTTTTACGTTTAAACGCCCTTTTACCTCCTTTTGACAATACAGACGCAGTGCACTCTGTTTCCAGCGTCAAAATAGCCCAGTTGCTCGCAAAACGCGATCTTTCCTCGTTTCTTGACGAAAAATGACTGTAATTTCCCACCTGTAGGAGATATTTCGAAGTTTTAACGCTCTTTTAACTCCATCTGACAAGCCGTATGCAGTGCACGCTGTTTCCAGCATCAAAACAAGACCAGTTGCACGTAAAACGCGATCTATCGTCGTATCTTTACGAAAAATGACTGTAATTTCCCACCTGTAGGAGATATTGAGAAGTTCTAACGCTCTTTTAACTCCATCTGACAAGCCAAATGCAGTGCACGCTGTTTCCAGCATCAAAACTGGACCAGTTGCACGCAAAACGCGATCTATTGTCGTATCTTTACGAAAAATGACTGTAATTTCCCACCTGTAGGAGATATTTTGAAGTTTTAACACTCTTTTAACTCCATCTGACAAGCCAAATGCATTGCACGCTGTTTCCAGCATCAACTCAGACCAGTTGCACGCAAAACGCGATCTATCGTCGTATCTTTACGAAAAATGACTGTAATTTCCCACCTATAGGCGATATTTCGAAGTTTTAACGCTCTTTTAACTCCATCTGACAAGCCAAATGCATTGCACGCTGTTTCCAGCATCAACTCAGACCAGTTGCACGCAAAACGCGATCTATTGTCGTATCTTTACGAAAAATGACTGTAATTTCCCACCTGTAGGAGATATTGAGAAGTTCTAACGCTCTTTTAACTCCATCTGACAAGCCAAATGCAGTGCACGCTATTCCCAGCATCGAAACAAGACCAGTTGCACGCAAAACGCGATCTATCGTCGTATCTTTACGAAAGAAGACTGTAATTTCCCACCTGTAGGAGATATTGAGAAGTTTTAACGCTCTTTTAACTCCATCTGACAAGCCAAATGCAGTGCACACTGTTTCTAGTATCAAAAGAAGACCAGTTGCGCACAAAACGCGATCAATCGTCGTATCTTTACGAAAAATGACTGTAATTTCCCACCTATAGGAGATATATCGAAGTTTTAACGCTCTTTTAACTCCATCTGACAAGTCAAATGCAGTGCACGTTGTTTCCAGTATCAAAAGAAGACCAGTTGCACGCAAAACGCGATCTATCGTCGTATCTTTACGAAAAATGACTTTAATTTCCCACCTGTAGGAGATATTTCCTAGTTTTAACGCTCTTTTAACACCATCTGACAAGCCAAATGCAGTGCACGCTGTTTCCAGCATCGAAAAAAGACCAGTTGCACGCAAAACGCAAACTGTCGTCGTCTCTTGACGAGAAATGACTGTCATGTCCTTCCCGTTGGTGGTATTTCGACATTTAAACGCTTCTTTCACTCAGTTTTACACGCCGAATGCAGTGCACGTCGCGTCTAGCTGCAGAATCACGAGCAATCGTTCTTAAAACGCGATCTTTCGTCGATTTTGACGGAAAATGACTGGAATTTCCATTCCGTTGGAGATATTTTTACGTCTAAGCGATCCTTTCACTCAGTTTTGCACGCCGAATGTAGTGCACGTAGAGTGTAGCTGCAAAACGACGCGGAATCGTTCTCAAGACGCGATCTTTCGTCGATTTTCTCGATAAATGACTGTAATTTCCTAACCGTTCGATGTATTTCGACGTTCAAGCGTTCCTTTCACTCAGTTCTGCACGCCGAATGTAGTGCACGTATCGTGTAGCTGCAAAACCACGCGCAATCCTTCTCAAAACGCGCTCTTTCGCCGATTTTCGCGATAAATGTCAGTAATTTCCTTCCCGTTGGAGATATTTTGAAGTCTAAGCGCTGCTTTCACACAATATTACACGCCGATTGTGGTGCACGTCGCGTCTAGCTGAAAAACCAGGCGCAATCGTCTTCAAAATGCGATCTTCCGTTGATTTTGACGAAAAATGATTGTAATTTCTCTGCCGCTGAAGATATTTGTATGTTTAAGTGTTTCTTTCATTCAATTTTACATACCAAATGTGGTGCACGTCGCGTTCAGCTGCACAAGCACGCGCAATCGTTCTTAAAACGCGATCTTTCGTCGATTTTGACGGAAAATGACTGGAATTTCCATTCCGTTGGAGATATTTTTTCGTCTAAGCGATCCTTTCACTCAGTTTTGCACGCCGAATGTAGTGCACGTAGACTGTAGCTGCAAAACCACGCGGAATCGTTCTCAAGACGCGATCTTTCGTCGATTTTCTCGATAAATGACTGTAATTTCCTTACCGTTGGAGATAATTTGAAGTCTAAGCGCTGCTTCCACACAATATTACACGCCGATTGTGGTGCACGTCGCGTCTATACTGCAAAACCACGCGCAATAACTCGCAAAACGCGGTCTCTCGTCGATTTTAACGAGAAATGTCTGTAATTTCTTTACCGTTAGATGTATTACGACGATTAAACGCTCCGTTCACTCAGTTTTACACGCCGAATGTGGTGCACGTCGTGTCTATACTGCAAAACCACACGCAATAGCTCGCAAAACGCGAACATTCGCCGATTTTCTCCAAAAATGACTGCAATTTTCTTCCCGTTGGAGATATTTTGAAGTCGAAGCGCTGCTTTCACACAATATAACACGCCGATTGTGGTGCACGTCGCGTCTAGCTGAAAAATCAGGCGCAATCGTCTTCAAAATGCGATCTTCCGTTTATTTTGACGAAAAAATGACTGCAATTTCCTTCCAGTTGGAGGTATATCGACATCAAAACGATCGTATCATTCAATTTTGCACGCCGAATGTAGTGCACGTCGCGTTCAGCTGCAAAACCACGCGCAATATCTCGCAAAACGCACTCTTTCGTAGTTTATAACGAAAAATGTCTGCAATTTCCTTCCCGTTGGTGATATTTCGACGTTTAAACACTCCTCTCACTCAGTTTTACACGCCGAATGTGATGCACGTCACGTCAAGCTGCAAAACTACGCACAATCGTCCTCAAAACGCGATCTTTCGTCGATTTTCTCGAAAAATGTCTGTAATTTCCTTCCCGTTGGAGATATTTTGAAGTCTAAGCGGTGTTTTCACACAAATTTACACGCCGATCGTGGTGCACGTCGCGTCTAGCAGGAAAACCAGGCGCAATCTTCTTCAAAATGCGATCTTCCGTTGATTTTGAGGAAAAATAACTGTAATTTCTTTCCCGCTGGAGATATTTGTATGTTTAAGCGTTTCTTTCACTCAGTTTTATACGCCGAATGTTGTGCACGTGGCGTTTACCTGCAATAACACGCGCAATAGCTCGCAAAACGTGAATCTTTCGTCTATTTTCTCGATAAATGTCTGTAATTTCCTTACCGTTAGATGTATTTCGACGTTTAAACGCTCCGATCACTCAGTTTTACACGCCGAATGTGGCGCACGTCTCGTCTATACTGCAAAACCACGTGCAATAGCTCGCAAAACGCGGTCTCTCGTCGATTTTGACGAGAAATGTCTGTAATTCCTTTTCCCGTTGGAGATATTCTGACGTTTAAGCGTTGCTTTCACTCAGTTTTACACGCCGAATGCAGTGCACGTCGTGTCAAGATGGAAAACTACGCACAATCGTCCTCAAACTGCGATCTTCCGTTGATTTTGACGAAGAATGTCTGTAATTCCTTTCCCGTTGGAGATATTCAGCGTTTAAACGCTCCTTTCACTCAGTTTTACACGCCGAATGTGATGCACGTCGCGTCTAGCTGCAAAATTTCGTGCAATCGTTCTCAAAATGCGATCTTTCGTCGTTTTGGACGAAAAATGACTGTAATTTCCTTCACGTTGGAGGTATTTCGACATGAAAACGCTTGTTTCATTCAATTTTGCATGCCGAATGTAGTGCACGTCGCGTTCAGCTGCAAAACCACGCGCAATATCTCGCAAATCGCGTTCTTTCGTCGGTTGTAACGAAAAATGTCTGCAATTTCCTTCCCGTTTGAGATATTTCGACGTTTAAAAGCTCATTTAACTCCTTTTGATAAGCCAAAGTCAGTGCACGCTGTTTCCAGCGCCAAAACAATCCCCGTTATTCGCAAAACGCGATTTTTCGTCGTTTCTTGACCAAAAATGACTGAAATATCCTTCCCGTTGGTGATATGTCGACGTTTAAATACTGCTTTCACTCAGTTTTACACGACGAATGTGGTGCACGTCGCGTCTAGCTGCAAAATCACGCGCAATCGTCCTCAAAACGCGGTCTTTTGTTGATTTTGACGAAAAATGACTGTAATTTCTTTCCCGCTGGAGATATTTGTACGTTCAAGCGATCCGTTCACTCAGATTTACACGCCGAATGTGGTGCACCTCGCGTCTATACTGCAAAACCACGCGTAATAGCTCGCAAAACTCGCTCTATCGTCGATTTTGACGAACAAATGACTGTAACTTCTTCCCGCTGATGATAATCCACGTTTAAACGCTCCTTTCACTCAGTTTTACACGCCGAATGTGGTGCACGTGGCGTTCAGCTGCAAAACCACGCGCAATCGTCCTCAAAACGCGATCTTTCTTCGGTTTTCTCGAAAAATGTCAGTAATTTCCTTCCCGTTGCAGATATTTTGAGGTCTACGGGTTCCTTTCACTCACTTTTACACGCCGAAAGTGGTGCACGTCGCGTCTAGCTGAAAAACCAGGCGCAATCGTCTTCAAAATGCGATCTTCCGTTGATTTTGACGAAAAATGACTGTAATTTCTCTCCCGCTGGAGATATTTGTATGCTTAAGTGTCTCTCTCATTCAATTTTACACGCCGAATGTGGTGCATGTCGCGTTCAGCTGCAAAACCACGCGCAATCGTCTTCAAAATGCGATCTTTCGTCGATTTTCTCGAAAAATGTCTCTCATTTCCTTCCTGTTGGAGATATTTTGAAGTCTGAGCGCTGCTTTCACACAGTTTTACACGCCGATTGTGGTGCACGTAGCGTGTAGCTGCAAAACCACGCGCAATCGTCTTCAAAATGCGATCTTTCGTTGATTTTGACGAAAAATGACTGTAATTCCTTTTCCGCTGGAGATATTTGTACGTGCAAGCGATCCCTTCACTCAGTTTTGCACGGAGTCTGTAGTGCACGTATCGTGTAGCTGCAAAACCACGCGCAATCTTTCTCAAAACGCGATCTTTCGTCGATTTTCGCGATAAATGTCTGTAATTTCCTCACGTTCAAGGTATTTCGACGTTTAAGCGTTCCTTTCGCTCAGTTCTACACGCCGAATGTGGTGCACGTCGTGTCAAGCTGCAAAACCACGCGCAATCGTCCTCAAAACGCGATCTTTCGTCGATTTTCACGAAAAATGTCAGTAATTTCCTTCCCGTTGCAGATATTTTGAGGTCTACGCGTTCCTTTCACTCACTTTTACACGCCGAATGTGGTGCACGTCGCGTCTAGCTGAAAAACCAGGCGCAATCGTCTTCAAAATGCGATCTTCCGTTGATTTTGACGAAAAATGTCTGCAATTTCCTTCCCGTTGGAGATATTTCGACGTTTAAAAGCTCATTTAACTCCCTTTGATAAGCCAAACTCAGTGCACGCTGTTTCCAGCGCCAAAACAATCCCCGTTACTCGCAAAACGCGATCTTTCGTCGTTTCTTGAACAAAAATGACTGAAATATCCTTCCCGTTGGTGATATTTCGACGTTTAAACACTCCTTTCACTCAGTTTTACACGCCGAATGCAGTGCACGTCGCGTCTATACTGCAAAACCATGCGCAATCGTTCTCAAAATGCAATCTTTCGTCGATTTTCTCGAAACATGTCTGTAATTTCCATCCCGTTGGAGATATATTGAAGTCTAAGCGCTGCTTTCACACAGTTTTACACGCCGATTGTGGTGCACGTAGCGTGTAGCTGCAAAACCACGCGCAATCGTCTTCAAAATGCGATCTTTCGTTGATTTTGACGAAAAATGACTGTAATTCCTTTCCGCTGGAGATATTTGTACGTTCAAGCGATCCGTTCACTCAGTTTTACACGCCAAATGTGGTGCACCTCGCGTCTATACTGCAAAACCACGCGCAGTAGCTCGCAAAATGCGATCTTTCGTCGGTTTTGTCGCTAATTCTCTGTCATTACCTTCCCGTTGGAGATATTCGACGTATAACCGCTCTTTTCATTCAACTTTGCACGCCGAGTGTAGCGCACGTCGCGTGTAGCTGCAACACCACGCGCAATATCTCGCAGAACACGATCTTCCATCAATTTTGACGAAAAATGTCAATAATGTCCCTCCCGTTGGAGATATTTCGAAGTTTTAAAGCTCTTTTAACTCCATCAGACAAGCCAAATGCAGTGCACGCTGTTTCCAGCATCAAAACAAGACCAGTTGCACGCAAAGCGCGATCTATCGTCGTATCTTTGCGAAAAATGACTGTAATATCCCACCTGTAGGAGATATTTCGAAGATTTAACGCTCTTTTAACTCCATCTGACAAGCCAAATGCAGTGCACGCTGTTTCCAGCATCAAAACAAGACCAGTTGCACGCAAAACGCGATCTATCGTCGTATCTTTACGAATGAAGACTGTAATTTCTCTCCCGCTTTAGATATTTGTATGTTGAAGTGTTTCTTCCTCTCAGTTTTAGACGCCGAATGTAGTGCACGTGGCGTTTACCTGCAATACCACGCGCAATAGCTCGCAAAACGTGAATCTTTCGTCGATTTTGACGAAAAATGAATGTAATTTCCTTCCAGTTGGAGGTATATCGACATCAAAACGACCGTATCATTCAATTTTGCACGCCGAATGTAGTGCACGTCGCGTCTAGCTGCAGAACCACGCGCAATCGTTCTTAAAACGCGATGTTTCGTTGATTTTGACGAGAAATGACTGAAGTTTCCTTCCCGTTGGAGATATCTTTACGCTTAAGCGCTATTTTACCTGCCCATTACATGCCGAATGTAGCGCTCGCTACGTTCAGAGTCGAAACAAGCCG
Organism: Bombus dahlbomii; assembly: GCA_037178635.1. Taxonomy (NCBI): domain Eukaryota; kingdom Metazoa; phylum Arthropoda; class Insecta; order Hymenoptera; family Apidae; genus Bombus; species Bombus dahlbomii. Next base: position 597,887 of record CM074111.1, read on the forward strand.
AGCAGGTGTTAAAACTCAATCTTTCATTGATTTTGACGAAAAATGACAGACATTTCCTTCCCGTTGATGATATTTTTACGTTTAAACGCCCTTTTACCTCCTTTTGACAATACAAATGCAGTGCACTCTGTTTCCAGCGTAAAAAAAGCCCAGTTGCTCGCTAAACGCGATCGTTCATCGTCACTTGACGAAAAATCATTGAAATATCCATCCTGTTAGAGATATTTCGAAGTTTTAACGCTCTTTTAACTCCATCTGACAAGTCAAATGCAGTGCACGCTGTTTCCAGCATCAACTCAGACCAGTTGCACGCAAAACGCGATCTATCGTCGTATATTTACGAAAAATGACTGTAATTTCCCACCTATAGGAGATATTTCGAAGTTTTAACGCTCTTTTAACTCCATCTGACAAGCCAAATGCATTGCACGCTGTTTCCAGCATCAACTCAGACCAGTTGCACGCAAAACGCGATCTATCGTCATATCTTTACGAAAAATGACTGTAATTTCCCACCTGTAGGAGATATTGAGAAGTTTTAACGCTCTTTTAACACCATCTGACAAGCCAAATGCAGTGCACACTGTTTCTAGTATCAAAAGAAGACCAGTTGCGCACAAAACGCGATCAATCGTCGTATCTTTACGAAAAATGACTGTAATTTCCCACCTATAGGAGATATTTCGAAGTTTTAACGCTCTTTTAACTCCATCTGACAAGTCAAATGCAGTGCACGTTGTTTCCAGTATCAAAAGAAGACCAGTTGCACGCAAAACGCGATCTATCGTCGTATCTTTACGAAAAATGACTGTAATTTCCCACCTGTAGGAGATATTGAGAAGTTCTAACGCTCTTTTAACTCCATCCGACAAGCCAAATGAAGTGCACGCTGTTTCCAGCATCGAAAAAAGACCAGTTGCACGCAAAACGCAAACTGTCGTCGTCTCTTTACGAGAAATGACTGTCATGTCCTTCCCGTTGGTGGTATTTCGACATTTAAACGCTTCTTTCACTCAGTTTTACACGCCGAATGCAGTGCACGTCGCGTCTAGCTGCAGAATCACGCGCAATCGTTCTTAAAACGCGATCTTTCGTCGATTTTGACGGAAAATGACTGGAATTTCCATTCCGTTGGAGATATTTTTACGTCTAAGCGATCCTTTCACTCAGTTTTGCACGCCGAATGTAGTGCACGTAGAGTGTAGCTGCAAAACCACGCGGAATCGTTCTCAAGACGCGATCTTTCGTCGATTTTCTCGATAAATGACTGTAATTTCCTTATCGTTGGAGATAATTTGAAGTCTAAGCGCTGCTTCCACACAATATTACACGCCGATTGTGGTGCACGTCGCGTCTATACTGCAAAACCACGCGCAATAACTCGCAAAACGCGATCTTTCGTCGATTTTCACGAGAAATGTCTGTAATTTCTTTACCGTTAGATGTATTACGATGATTAAACGCTCCGTTCACTCAGTTTTACACGCCGAATGTGGTGCACGTCGTGTCTATACTGCAAAACCACACGCAATAGCTCGCAAAACGCGAACATTCGCCAATTTTCTCCAAAAATGACTGCAATTTTCTTCCCGTTGGAGATATTTTGAAGTCGAAGCGCTGCTTTCACACAATATTACACGCCAATTGTGGTGCACGTCGCGTCTAGCTGAAAAACCAGGCGCAATCATCTTCAAAATGCGATCTTCCGTTGATTGTGACGAAAAATGACTGTAATTTCTGTCCCGCTGGTGCTATTTGTATGTTTAAGCGTTTCCTTCACTCAGTTTTACACGCCGAATGTGATGTACGTCGCGTCTAGCTGCAAAACCACGAGCAACCTTTTTCAAAATGGGATCTTTCGTCGATTTTGACGAAAAAGTGACTGTAATTTCTTTTCCGTTGGAGATATTCAGCATTTAAACGCCCCTTTCACTCAGTTTCACACGCCGAATGTGGTACACTTCGCGTCTAACTGCAAAACCACGCGCAATAGCTCGCAAAGCGCCATCTTTCGACGATTTTAACGATAAATTTCTGTAATTTCCTACCGTTGAAGGTATTTCGACGTTTTAGCGTTCCTTTCACTCAGTCCTACACGCCGAATGTGGTGCACG